>JARWKJ010000018.1:22784196-23384196 GCA_029959095.1 Rhinichthys osculus | reverse complement strand
GAAACCATAGACCTCTATCTACAGATCAAATATAATAATAATGTTGAATCATCTTAGAGAGAGTTTCCTCGTGTTGACTGTCGTAACCGAACGCGACGCGCTGTTTGAATGCTGAATGGAGAATGACTGACAGCCGCAGCGGAGGGAAAAGTTTACGTGATCTTGAATTTAATGACTTAAATATTAATTTATATTTCACATTATACTAAATAATGGCTTCAGAACACTTATAATATAGTGCACGAAAACGTTATGGTGCTTTATAATGTTTTTGTGCCTTTTGTGGGGCTTAACAATAACAGAATAGTATACGCACAATATCGGATTTGGATCGGCCTCGTCTGACCGATACCCGATCCGGCAAAAATGGCAGTATCGGAGCCGATACCGATACTGAGTATCAAGTAAGGATGGTAAGATTCACCGATGTGCATCGGCATAAAAGCTAACGATGCGATGCATCGATTTAAATAAGTGTGCATCGGATACAAGTTGGCATTTGTATCGCGATGCATCGTTTCTAACATCTGCATCGGTAAAAAACGATTTATTCATATATAATTATTAGTAGATGCGCTATACTTTTACTATTTAGAAAGTGACCAATCATTTGTGACCAAAATTTTATTATGTAACTGCTGCGTTCACACCGAACGCGGATAGAGCGTCTGTAGCGAGTGATTTCCTTGTTAAGTCATTGTAAAGACACGTTGACACGGGTCTGGAGGTCCTGCGGCGCGAGACGCGTTTAGCGCGGTGCACTGGACACGATTTCGCCTCATATGCGCGTCCAGTTCGACTAGATTGATTTCTCCTTTCTGAACTGTTGCTAGCGCGTTCTCTCATCATGACTGCTGCAGCAGCTACGTGAATATGACGTATCACAACACTACGGAGTGCGAGGCGTGTCCTGAGAGTCACCTTAAAGTAGGACATTAAGTTAATTTGGTTTACAGAAGCCTGTGACTGCAAATAATAGTTTTTCATAGATGTATATTTTTACATCTGAATACAGTTATGAAAGACCTGTTTGTGAAAGTTTTTTATTTATTTATGTTTTTTCTTTGTTAAAACAGCACCTGCTTTTATTTAATCTTTTGGTTTTGTGAAGAAATATGAAAGAATATGCGTTAAAAGTCAGATGGCACTTAAGCTACTTTATGATCTGCTGTATGTCTGAATAAAAGAAATAAAAGTTAACTATCTATACCATATTGAATTGCATAGCATCATATTTTTCTCCATTGCATCGTATTACATTGAATCGCATCGCGTTGAATCGGATCGCACCGCATCGTAAGAGTAGTGAATCGTATTGCATCGCATCGGTAGCTGCTTATATGTATCTTTAATGTATCGTATCGTTGGCTATGCATCGAGATGCGTATCGCATCGGCCTCAGCTATGGAGATGCACATCCCTAGTATCAAGTGATAGCTGCATGCATTATTGAGAGCCTCAGAAACACAAACATTGATCTAAAGTAAAATGTACCTATCATTAAATAGGCTCCTATAGTATACCAATTACATAAAAGAATAAAAAAAACAGTAAAAATTTAAACACCAGCCCTTGCAGAAATGGAAAAGTTGCAGATATAGGTTTCTCCTGTAAAAGTGCAGATAATGTTTAAATAGTGCAACTGTACTGGAAAATATCACACAATAATAATTACACAATGTAATTTGATATATGGATTGTTACTGTAGATAAAACTACCCCCATCCCCCCCCCCCCCCCCCCCACTTGTATACAGAAGTTATAACACACTTTCCTGTTTCTCTTTTCTCGCCATAAATTTGTTTCCTCGCCATGGCCAAACCGTTCGAGATATAAAAAAACCGCTGGCAATTTATCATCCTCAATGTCTTGACTTCATGCACACTGAGTTTGGTGGCGATCCGATGAATTCCCTAGGAGGAGTATTTCAAATTCCATAGCATGCATTTTGCAAACAATCCTAAACAGCTGACTTCCTGTTGGGCTGGCGTAAAACTTAAGCTGTGTATAAAACCACTCATTCACTATCCCTATATAGTGTATGGCGTTTGAGTGCACTATATCTGCAAGGAGTGAACAAAATGAAGTGAGTGAATTCAGACGCTGACGGTTACTCTGTGCGTCGGAGAGCTGGAGCTGTCGCAGAAACGGCTTCGTCACACGTAGTGATAAAACTCCTTTTATCTTACGTTACTTACTTTATAAAATAATATTAACAACAATAACAATCATAATGACTTTATTTTGTAATTTACCTCCGTGCCAGCTTTGTAGTTTCATCGATTGAAATTTTGTTAGAAACTCTCACGCTCACAGATGACGTGGTCGTTGAGCACCCTCAGGCGACCGTTATGATTACATTCGAATGAACAGCACCTACAGATGATTAAAAATATATTTTTAAAAGGTAGAAAAAAAAGCTGTTAGGTAATTTCTGGTTTAAACTCGGTCGCTCCCGCTCTTTCACGCGCGCTCAGTCCTATACGCATTGGATTCTGGGAAATAGTGCTTCTGCAAGTGTACATCGGATGTACACTCAAAATCAGAGAGGATTGTGGGTAAAAGTAGGGAATGATGTCGTTCACTCAGAATTCGGACACCACTGCAAAATGGCCGACACCCTATATAGTGACACCCTATATAGGGGATAGGGAGTGATTTCAGACACGGCTTTAGAGCCGTGTCTGATGAGATCTATATGAGTACCGAGTTTCATATTATTACATGCAAGTGTGTTTGATTTATGGAGCAAGTCAATTTAATTAATAAACTAATTATATAAAACTATTGTCAATGCACTACAAATAATCCACATTCAAACCAAAATATCTGACTTCCTGTTGGTCGGAGCTATTGACTTTAAAATAGAAAGTTGTCCGACTTGATGAGAACAATATACTTACCGAGTTTCATATTATTACATGCAAGCATGTTTGATATATGAAGAAGTGTTTGGACCCCATTCCAGGGCAGACACCAACCCCTGCCCCCCCCCCACATACACACACATAGAGAGAGAGAGAAAATGCTCCAAAATAATCCACATTCAAACCAAAATATCTGATTTCCTGTTGGTTGACGCTAATGACTGTAAATTAGAAAGTTGTCCGGCTTGATGAGAACAATATACGTACCGAGTTTTGTTACTGTAGATAAATCTAACTTTTTTTTTTCACCTTTGTCAAAAGGTGGCGCTACTGAGCCCCTCCCGTTTCTGAGACTTTGCACATGTCTACTGGCTAATAAATGTGATGTGTCTCTCGAGTTTCATGCAATTTCAAGCATGCTAAGAGTCTCAAAAGCTTCCAAAAAGAATATTAAAGTTTGATGCGTTGCCATGGCAATATTTCAAGAGTTTCTTGATAATATTCTAGTAGACGACCCCGACGTATCCGACCCTCAGAAAGACTGGCTGGATAAATTCTGCACGACCCTTGAATACCGTAACCTGACTTTCCTGACTGACGTGTGCAGTGGCGGTGATTCTGCTGCTAAACCTGGTTTCGACGCTACAGACGGCTGCTTCAGCGCCGTTGGATTCAAAATCGTAAAAGCCACAATCGTACTACTGCTGCAACATCTCATTGACGAAAAGCTGAAGGAAGAATGTGAGGGTTGTGCAACGAATCATCCTAGTCAATTGCAACATGCCTGCCTGTACGAACCACCCACATACTTCTTTGAAACCCACTTTGACGAACTGGCCTTTAAACTGTTTAAACCAAACCTCCGACTCATCATAGCATTTGTCCTAAACAGGCGCGGATTAAAATCGCATCCTCAGGCTATTCAAGGAACAGTCGGGTCTATTCTGCATGAACTAAGAGACGAACCATTCATCGGTACTAAACTACAAGAAATCAGAGACAAGCTTCTGGACAAGACCTGCAAGGAGATTGTCTATGACGTCGTCGACCTCTGGCGAGGATTCTCAATCGTCAATGTCTAGTGACCACGATCCTGTCAGCATGGCTGAAGCCTTTAGCCGTAAGAGTTTCATGGAATTCATGTTTAAAGGTCATTACAGAAGACAACTAATTTCAGTGCTGCAAAAAGTCATCGAGTACGACAGACAATCGGATGATGATAGTGATGATAGTGATGATGATGATGATGATGATGATGATTTCGTAAATAAATGCATAAGAAATCTCAAGGCACAGATGAAATTAAGAGGTGTGCCTAGTTCATGGGTAAATTTACCAACTATATGCGTCAACGGTATTGCACCACCATATGTACTGATAAAAGATGCTTTGGATATGATGGTTGATTGTAGCGATGAGTTTGCAACCCCCGATTTGTTATGTATGTGTACATATGTAACAGACGTATGCCAGCTATTGATTTCAAAACGAATAGACAATGATGAGGATGACACGGCCCAGATTATTGAAATGTTTGTCAATTACATCCTAGACCGCAATATGATGGCATGTAGAAATTTTATCTTCTGGTTAGCCTACTAGCTATGTTATTAATACCTTTTAAATACAATGTACTAACATCTTACCATTATTGATTTTTTATTTTTACTTAGGGCATGCAGCCATTGTGTATCCAGTTTACAGCTTGCAACATTAATCATGTGTTTTTGTATTGTATTTTTTTAATAAAAGATTGAAACACATAGTTCGCATGAGTTATTCTTCATGGTAGCTGAAACGACAACATGTCGGAGCTTATGAAAAAAGTTTATTATACACCATCCAACCCTGGGTCTTTAGGAGGTAAAAAGCGTTTAAAAGACGCGGTCTTAAAGGATAGTGGACTTCGACTAAGTGATAAAGAGGTTTCGGATTGGTTGTCCGGAGAGGATGCCTATACATTACACAGACCCGCTCCTATAAGATACAAGCGCAATAGAGTAGTTGTGTATGCGATAGATGCTCAGTTCCAGGCAGATCTTGTTGACATGAACGCCTATACCAAGGAAAATGATAATAATAAATATTTGCTGACGTGTATCGACGTATTTAGTAAGTACGCATGGGTCCGCGTGCTGAAAAATAAGAGCGGTATTGAGGTTACTAAAGCATTTATGTCTATACTCGAAGAGGGCCGCGTTCCCCAGAAATTGCAGACGGATCAGGGAAAGGAGTTTTTTAACAAGCATTTTCAAGATGTGATGAAAAAACACAAAATTAATCATTTCGCTACCGCTACTGATTTGAAAGCTAGCGTTGTGGAACGTTTTAATAACATTAAAAAGTCGTATGTGGCGATTTTTAACGGCGATTTATTTTACATAGATGCTTTACAAGATATTGTGAAGGGATACAACTCCAGTTATCACCGGAGTATTAGAATGAGACCGGTGGATGTGGATAAAGCAAATGAGTCTCAGGTGTATGAAAACTTGTACAGCGATATAAAGAAGAGTGAGAAATGTGGATTTAAGTACAAAGTAGGCGATGTTGTGAGGATCTCCAAAGTGAGAGGGCCATTCACCAAAGGTTATGAACAGAACTACACAGAAGAATTTTTCACCGTATCCGCATGTATACCGCGTCAACCATCCGTCTACAGACTGTCGGATTATGATGGCGAAACTATCGAGGGTGTTTTTTATGAAAAAGAGCTACAAAAAATAATTATGAGTAAAGACAAATCTTTCAAGGTGGAAAAGATTTTAGGTCAGAAAAAACAGGGTCGATCTACACTAGTTTTAGTGAAATGGTTAGGTTGGCCGTCGAAATTCAATAGTTATATTGATAAAAAAGCGCTGGTGGACCTACAAACGCCTTAATACACGCGAACAGTTGCCGGGCGAGATCACACCCGTTAAGGATTACCATGGAGGATCATGCTGAGATTGAACGGGTCTTTACGCAGTATGTCCGCCATCGTAATCTCAGTGTTTTTTATATCGTACAAAATTTATTTGTTCAGGGTAAATCCAGCCGAACCATCAGCTTAAACACAAATTACTTGATTCTGTTTAAAAATCCTCGTGATGTCAATCAAGTGGGTGTGTTAGGACGACAAATGTACCCCGGAAATGGAAAGTACTTTATGGAGTGTTATCATGATGCAACCAGTCAACCTTTTGGCTATTTAATGATAGACTATAAAGCGAAAACTCCTGAGCAATACCGACTCAGAACGGGTTTGCTGTCCGATCGTCAAGTGGTTTATCTCCAGAAAAAAAGAAGAACTTGATAAAATGTCATGTCCGCAAGACTCTGTAAGCATCTACCTCTTTTAAAACTACTACATAAAGCCACGCCTAAACACCGTCGTCTTATTTTACAATCAGCGTCCGACGAATTCATTTTAACACTGTGTGAAGTAGCTCTTAACATCCTCTATGGGACTATTCCGGTCAGTCAGCATCAGTACAGAAGCCTGAAAAAGAGAAAAGCCGAAATTAAATTTGTAGCCAATAAAAAATTTGGCATATTGGCCAAGAAACGTATCTTCAACCAGAGAGCTGGGTTTCTTCTTCCACTCCTAAGCGTGGCCGTGCCCTTTATTTCAAGCTTGATAGCAGCTAGACGCGGGTGATTATGGAGCATGCTGAGAAAATGTATTTAGTCCCACATCGACAACTAGAAAATTTGAAATCGGGAAATGGCCGCGAGAATATTCAACAGGTCGTAGAGAATGATCTGGATACATCCATAAGAAATATTTTACTCATGACCGATTTGGATCAACACGAAAAAGTCAAGCGTTACACAAATATCCTGACCAGGTTTCTAACGATTGTTAAACAAGGCGATCGGGAGAACAGTATGTTAACATTGTCATTGCCCTATCCTGACCATGAACATAAACCCGAAGTCGTAGCCACTAATGTCAAGGATTCTGGAGCTCAGGATGATGTTGTGGACGAAGTTCTGAAGAATGTACCGTCGAGAAGCATGAAAAACAGTAGATACATATTAGACAAAATGTCTAAAGCTAAAGGAATAAGCTCTTGGACTGAGTCGGGGGAGTTTGTGTTCAGGGGTAATACTGTACAAGGGTCTCACATGGTTGACTTGCTAAAAAATGTCACCGCCCCGCACAAGGTTCGGGATGATCGAAGACCTCTAGGATGGTCAGAGTTTCTACAAGCTTTTGCCGAATTAAACATTCCTTTTTCCACGGTGCCGAATCACTATGTTAGACGTATGATTAATTCTCTAAAGAGTAAACCTGCTATGGCAACACCCTCTCATATTCGGTCTTCTAAAAAGGCTCGAAGATATTCAAGCTCTTCAACTCCTCACTCAGAAGCTGCCATGTTTAAATCAGCGACTAGCGATCGAAGGCGATGGTTAGAATTATAACGACCCCATATATTTTCATTTGTGTAAAAATATGTGTATGTATGTCATTTGACTGAACTGAAATAAAAAGATTGAAAATTATGGATTTTAAGAATTTTTATTGTTTTCAGACAAATACAAGACTGCTTGATTACTCAATCATGATTCATTGAAGTATTACACGTTTGCACACAATGAACACACGAAAACATTTTTTCATCAAAAATGTATGGACTTAATCTCTGCACAAAGAGCGATACCATTTTATCATTTTTAATATAATCATGACTATACATGCTCATCACATCGCGATAGTCCCGACCCTTGACTAGATGATATAAAAAAAACACACAGTGTTGCCCACAAGTGTCTGATGAAAAATCCTGTACTCGTCTGTCTGAATATACCACATCGACATCGTTGGTTGTTAGGAAGTTTTTGATAGTGGGAGGAAAACGATCACTGTTGGGTGGGTTGCCGAAACTGTCAAAAAAAACAACCTATTCCATCTTGAGTCAAATAAATAGCGAGCCAGTGTTCGCCCGGCAGGTGGGCTGGTTGTGTATTAATTATACACATCGATGGTAAGTTCCTTAAAGATTTTTTAGGTAGTCGATCGCTCGGGAGAACACCAAGAAAATGAGTGCTGCATGCGATTTTGTCCATGATTCCTGTGAGTTGTACCGTATTCATCTCAGTAGTAATCAACCAGAACCTGTCTGTGGTTAGACACTTCAATGATGCTATCAAACACGGCGTAAATGATAAGGTTAATAGTGTGTGGTAGCGGTTGTCTGAACCGGGCTTCGAGTCTGATATTCCCGGACTTGACGAGTGATATGTTGACCGCAGTCTTCATCAGGCGTGAGGTTGAAGGCGTAAAGCGTGTCTTTTTTAAATACTCAAGCCATTCGATCGAAACATTAGAGTAGGTCTTACTCTGCCGGACGTATGCATTATTATGAGTCAGAGCCAATGTAGCTCGATCCAAATAATGCGTTTTGAATACACCCATACAACAGCTGGCTAGCGTCGTGAACCCAAAAGGGTCGAGTTCGGTGCATTTTATGAACGCATCGCGGTATTTCATGCACGCTTCTCGTAATAAGACAACGTCGTTTACCCCGTACTCGTACAGCTCTTTCCTGAAGTTAAACTCTTTACCTGCAGTACCACGCATCAAACCGGCCTTGTGCTTTATCGGACATGTTATCCCGATTGTAGTACTTTTTGTCAGGATAGGGGCCGATATAGTCTACATTTTCTACCCTGTTGAAAAGATGGGGGAAGTATCCTTTTTTAGTAGTGTTCAAGCTTAATGCCGCGGGCATCTTTGACAGAGCCATTGGGATGAATGCGTAACTATCTATAAAGCGCTGTGCAAAAACGTCGTACAGGAAGATTAATTTACACCCTTGCATTATGAGGTCAACCTTAACCCCCGCTTTGCAAAAATACTCCAGAATGAGAAATTAATCGAATTTTGCTGAGTAATGGGCTATGAAACAGTAACCTTTGTATCGGGGTTGTCTGAAATGCGTGATTAGCATGGCTATACAATCGGTACCTTCTGCCACAAATTTCTCACCTTCAAAAGTGATTGCGCATACAAAGTTAGCGACGTGTCGACCATTTTCGTAACGGGTTTCAAAATCGTAGAAAATATATTTTTCGCTAGCACTGTCCACTCTGGTTATCCCTCACCTCAACCAGTCCCCTCGGGGCTGGTTGCTATGGTGCAGACGTGGCTGAGGCTACGTCTGTACGCATTTCCCCCTGATGCTCTGCTCCCAGGAGTTCTGGAGTGATTCCGCCAGGATGGAATAAGCCTATTTAGTAGCACCACCCTGGCCGAGCTGAATTTGTTTTGCGGACCTAATTCTTCTCCTCGACGGACCTCCCTTGGAGGTCCCGATCAGGAGAGACCTTCCGTCTCAGGCAGGGGATGCAATATTGCACCCCCGGCAGGGGATTTGGAAACTGTGGGTTTGGCCTCTGAGGGGGCCCAACTCATAGAGAGTGGTCTCTCAACCGAGGTTGTTGAGACCATTCTAAGCTCCAGAGCTCCCGCTACGAGGAAACTATATTCACTATTTCGAGAGTTTTTCACTTCTTGGTGTTACCAGCGTCAGTGGGATCCGGTTAACTGTTCAGTAAACACAGTATTCGAGTTTCTGCAAGAACGCTTTGTATCAGGTCTATGTCCTTCCACGCTTAAGGTATACGTGGCGGCCATTGCGGCTTTCCACGCCCTGGTGGGTAGTACATTTTTGGGTCGAGACCCCCTGATCACTCGTTTCCTTCGTGGCACTTTGAGGCTGAGGCCCGCAACTTGCACTAGGGTGCTGGCTTGGGACCTTGCAATAGTTCTAGAAGGCCTATCTGGGGCTCCCTTCGAGCCCTTAGATTTGGTCTCAGAGAAGTTCATTTCTTTTAAGACTATTTTCTGCTAGCTATTTCATCCCTATTAGAGTCAGATCTTCAGGCCCTTTCGGTCCCCACCTGCCTTGAGTGCACCGGGGATGGCCAAGGCATTCTTATATTTATTTGCTTTGGATCACCTAAGAAGGGTCTTCCTGCTTCTAAACAGACGGTTAGTAAGTGGATAGTTGAGGCTATTTCACTTGCATACGAGTACTCTGACCAGCCGTGTCCTTTGGTGGTCAGAGCTCACTCTACGAGGGGTATGGCGGCCTCTAAAGCCTTATTATTTGGAGTTTCTCTTCAAGACGTATGTGATGCGGCAGGCTGGTCCTCACCTCTCACGTTCGTCAGTTTTTACAGTTTGGACCTGGATGCTGCCCCAGGTTCTCAGGTGCTTAGTGCTTAGTTCCAACAGACTAACACTCAGGTACTTGGAATTCTGGCGTTTTGGGTATTCTCGTTCCCAAAGCGTCGATGACGCATCGCGAGTTCCCTCGAAAGGGAACGTCTCAGGTTACGACTGTTACCATAGTTCCCTGAGAAAGGGAACGAGACGATGCGTCACCCTGCCATACTTCCTGCATCCCTGTGATCGGCTTGCTTCGACTTTTTGAAGCTAATGCCACGTTTCACCGGATGTGCTCTTATGCCTTCCTGGTCATGACGTCACCCGCCCGTGACGCTCATTCTTTCCATTGGACTAGTTGACATTGATGCTCAGACGCATTCACGGTGGGGGCGTTCCCAAAGCGTCGATGACGCATCGTCTCGTTCCCTTTCTCAGGGAACTATGGTTACAGTCGTAACCTGAGACGTTTTTTGAGCCTGCAAGGTGGGAATGTCCAGTGGAAACTAAATGAACAGCGACACAACAAGAGGTTCTGAAAGTGCTGTAATTGTTTGTGTGATCACTGCTTACACAAGGTTGTGACAGGCCCAAATCACTGCTGCTTTATTGCATTTTCCCATTTACCAAATATCTTAATGTAGTGATTACTTTCATTTCTGGCGTTATGGGATTCCTGCGCTGTGTCTGAGATATTAGCGTGTCTCTAATAAGATCAGTCACAAACATGATCCCTGCACTATCTCATCTATAGCGTCTTATTAACTCACTGTCATCTATTGTCTGCAACACATTTCTTCTCCCTCTTCATCTTTCTGCCATTTTCTCCTCTGCTAAAGAAACTTTTAAGCCTCTTAAAAGTCCTCATCCGTACTCCTAACCATTTTGACCTTAAGACCTCTTTTAAGGGTTAAGATGCTTTCTGAATTACTTTTTTCTTTATTAGGATTTTGTCTTTAATTTTAAGAGTAAACGCCCACATTTCTAAGAATTTTCTTAGAATTTTGTCACTAGGAGCTACTCTTTGCACTTAGATTCTTTATGAATACGGGCCCAGAAATATAATGACAACATTTTTTAAATATAGCCTATAAATAAATGTCTATGTGACACAAAAAGGCTGTTTATTATTTTGGCCGGTAAAAAATATGCTTGGCTGGTGGATTTTTTTCATCTACCAGTCCCCCAGTTAATTTCGGACCCTGGTTTAGCTAATGTTTTATGTATTTGAGGAGCAGAGAAGCGTGTTTTAGTCTAGTCATAGCCAATTCAGCCTGTGCGTAACACTTTGTCTTTTATAACAACTTATAAACTTATAAACTTATAAACTTTATCTTCCTGTCAACTTACTGTCCTCTCATATTAAAGGCAAAAAACGCCTCAAATAAATCTTTAAAAAAAAACCAACCTTTTTAAAAAATGTTTTCCTGATTAGTAGCGTTTCTACTCTAACCTGCAATTTTCTCTGGTTTCCAAACACACCACGCTGGATATAACCTACCATGGTAATGTCCTCAGATAAAATCCTGCGATCCAATAACTAATGCCAGCACATTGCCTTGAGATTTATATAAGGATGACTTGATAACTGAGCGCGGGCATTTCACTCACTATCGTCACATTTGCTGTACTTTTTGAATTCACGATTGGTGGACTGCCAAATTAAAATCTTATACTGAACGATAAAATAACGTTATTAACGGTTAATGGTAATTTTAAATAAGCGTTTCTGTTCAGAATATTTAAACTTGATTTCGTTTTTATTTTTGTTTATGTTCCAGTTAAAGTTTCATTCGTTTCTGGTTTTTGTTTTCGTTTCTTGAACCGGTTTGGAGCCCTAATTTTGAGTGCCATTTGTACGTCTTGTCATGCCCGTGACTTTATGCCACTACAGTAGATGCATCTTGCAGTATTAAGGTTAACGATTAATTAAGGTTATTAATATTAAGTTTTAAGGTTAAACAATTAATTGATCGTTCATTTAAATGACGATCGACCATGGGAATTTGTGTAAATTTACATCCCTAGTACGGAACACTACCGTTCAAAAATTTGGGGTTGGTAAGATTTTTGTAATGTTTTTTTGAAAGAAGTCTATGCTCACCAACGCTGCATTTATTTGATCAAAAATTCAGTAAACAGTAATATCATGATTTGTTATTACAATTTAAAATAACTGTTTTCTATTTTAATATATTTTAAAATGCTATTTATGATGGCAAAGCTGAATTTTCAACAACCATTACTTTAGTCTTCAGGGTTGTATGATCCTTCAGAAATCATTCTAATATGTTGTTTTTGTGCTCAAAAAGCTTGTTTTTATCAATGTTGAAAACATTGCCTTGCAGTTTGTGCTGGTAAATTTTTTTGTGAAACCATGATGATTTTTTTTTTTAGGTTTGATGATGAATAGAAAGTTCAAAAGAACAGCATTTATTTCAAATAGAAATCGTTTGTATCAATATAAAAAGCCGCGTTTCCACCGCAAGAACTTTTCTAAGGCACTAGGAACTTTTGGGTGGTACTCGGTGTGTTTCGACCGGAGGAACAAGGGTCTAAATTATGAAGATATTTTTGGTGCAAAACTACTGAACGCCTGTGAAAGTGGAATTTGTAGTTGTAGAGAATAGCCACACACAAGGGCGCAGATGGCACTGGGGACGGGGGGGACATGACCCCCCCAGATTTATAGTGACCCGATCCGTCCCCCTCTCACTATCCCTACAAAAGGTGACAAAAATCGGTAAAACAGAGGATTAACCAATGTTTTCGCTATATGTACATTAGCCAAAGAAGAGTGTCCCGGCCCGCCGCTGCTTCAGAATCGGTTCGGGGCAGACGCAGACTGATCTACACCCGTCACCATTACTTTATACCCACGTTCTCACTACACGCTGTTCTGTTGTCAATAAACACACGATGCCTTCATGCCACCGACGTTTACACTCTCTCTCTGTGTGTGTGTGTGCTACGACTCCTCCTGAGTGACGTCGCCAGGGTCCTATGAGGAGCTAGTAGCTGCCTTAATCGTGCCTGTAGGAGCGGACCGGTAACCATAGTGATCATATACCATCTATGATTTCTTATACTGTCTATGTCTATGACTGAGCTGAGTCGGTGATTTTCTGAACTGAACAAAATCGACTGTATAAATGCCACATAAAGGCAATGAAGAGACAAAAAACAAAAACAATCACCTCGTTTTTTCAAAAAACAAACAATGTAAGTATCCTATGCCTGTTGACTTTCCCAGATGTGGCAGATCAGATTTGTTAAGGGGAATAGCTAGTCTGACAATAAGGCTTTTGCACTTAGTAAACAGCAAAATGTGGAGACCATAACTATGCATTTAGGTGAGTGGACAGAGGCAAATAATGAATGAACACAAAAAGAATGGTTGGATAAATCAAACAATTTATCGTTGTCAGGAAATAATGTTTTATCTTATCATTTAACCCATTGTACTGTATAAATTGATGAGGTATGTTCACTGTCGTGTAAACCACTATAAGTAAATTTGTGTGGTGCAAGGTTTATGCAAACAACAAATAAAGGCCTACATAAACTTTTGACATCCTTTATAGCAGGAAATCATGTTTTTTTTTATTGTACGGAGCAACGGAGGATATAGATTCTTAAATTATGGGCTATGAAAAACATTTCTTAATATGTCATACATCATTTGAAAGATATTTCTAATCTATAAATTGCAAAAAAATTGTAATTAACACTTAAATTTAAATTTATTAGTTATTCTTAGACATTTTTGAAATAGTAGTTTTAGCCATTAATTCTCAGGAATATGTTGTATTTCACATTGTTGTGAAATTCTATAGAGGTATAGAGGGTTAACTGAAATGATAAGATTTAAACTGTTGTCCTCCTGGCCTGCAGGCGATTTCTGATGACAGTAAGGCAGGCCCTAGTCAGTCAAGTGAGGATCTGCAGGGGGTCAGCCACAGTAGAAAATAATGTTGTTGTTATTTTATTTTTTGCACATAGGTTCTTTGCTTTTTTGTTCATAATGATAGACTTTGTATGCTGAGATAAGCAAATGTTTAAATAAAACATACTTTGCTGAAGACATGAAGATTTGGTGGGTGATTGGCATACTATGAGGCCTTTGTTTACCTTTGTTCATTGTTGTTTATCCGTGATTTCAAACAAGAATCCCCCAATGGCTTTTTAGTGCAAATCATTAGCCCAAATTACATAAAGAAACTACTTGAGCACTAGTTAAAGCCCAAATTACGCAAAATAACGAATTGAGTTTAAATCATTTGCTGACAGCTTGGTCCCCCCCAGTTAAAAAATCCTATCTGCGCCACTGGCCACACATGTGTAACAGTAAATTTGAAGTCACAGAGAGAAATGTTTTAAGAGTTGCAAACTTGTAGACTTTTTTTATCTTCCACAAACACAACACAACAGTTACACCTTCTCAAATTCTCCATTGCAGGTGCACAAACTCGTACGCTCACATTTTTGCTACAGTTGCTGCAGTGAATATGGTGCAAAACGCATTTACACACCTGCATCAAAAAATGTGAAGTCACAGAGAAATTTTGCTCATCTGCAAATCATTATGTGAATTCATCCAATGAGAGTTGCACACTTGTAGAATATTTTCTCACAAATGTCTTGTATATTTTTCTAGCTCAAACACAAGTACATAACTACAGCTGCTTGAATCTGCTGCGACGAATCTCAAGCTCTGTTTTTCGCTTTCAAGTGACAAGTTTCGCGCCATTGCACCAAGTGCACTGTGAAATGTGGGGCAAAAGTGAGTTGTGCATCTGTAGAGGCATTAATAAACCTACATTAATATTCATGAGTTTGCTGGGCATGAAAATAATAAAATGCCACGCACGGCACGCAGAGGACTGACGTGAAATGTGTGGGGAAATCCATTTGATTGTAGTTTAAGTGAGAAATAATTTCAGTGCTCTGGTCAACCGCTATAGAGTGAAAACTGGTGAATGCAGTTTACAGGTTTCATAGAAAGAGAACGGTGTGATTGGCAGTGAGTCGCGTGTGCGGACCAAATAGCTCAATACGAGAGGCAACGAGAAACGCAAAGACATGTGAAATAAAATCACATCTTAATGTTTTAAAGAAGAGTGGTTTGATTAAAGTGGTGGAAATAACGGTTGATGGACACAGAACGGTAACAATTACACATCCACCCGCGTGCAAATTCAAAATACATCATTAGTTTAAATAGATGTTTTTGTGTGTGGGGGAGTTTCAGGGATGGTTAGATTACTATAAAAGAGTTCACATTCACTTTTCTTGAAAATATTTAGCTATTAGATCTATTTAAATGCTTCAGTTTGTTTTCATATTATAATAATATAATATGTAAACAAATTTAAGCATTTAAACTGATATATTATATCACTTCAAATACTTCAATTCGTTTTTTTATATTATATTATATTAGGCCTATATTTTATTATATTATAAGCCTAAATAAAGGATCTCACAAGGGGATTGTTTAGGTTATATTAGGCCTATATTTTATTATATTATAAGCCTAAATAAAGAATCTCACAAGGGTATTGTTTAGGGCTCATTGCCATTAAAAAGTTTGAAACCCCCTGCTAAAGAAAATATTGGAAATTCATAAGCAATAAACAATCATTTAACTTTGATGGTTTAATGCTTCCTGTAGACAATTAATTGACTGTAAAAAAAAACACTTTATGGTTTTCCCAAACCATCTTAGTGTAACAGCTTACTTTTCTTTCATACTATATTCTATTATTGTAAAGAATTGAACTGTCCTGCAGAAGATTTTGTAAATTATTTTTCATAGGATTTCTTGGTAAAGACTGTACAGTTAACAGTAATGTAAAAAAAAAAATATCAGGTAACCTAAAATGTGCTTCATTTAATGACTTCTTAATTAACTGCTTGTTTTTCAAAAATATGATTTAATACCAATAAGTTACAAGGGTCAAATAAAATAGAAATGGCACATTCAAGTTAAAAGTTACAACTGAATGTTGAAACCATTGTGTTTCTACGTATATTGTACAGGTCAGGTATAAAGAATATTTTTGCTCAGGTGGCGAAAAATGTCCGCCCAATAGAAAAAAGTTTTGCTCAGCAAGAAAAAAAATTAGAGGGAACATTGCTTAGACCCCAGAGGGTTAAGCAGCACAACCATTTTCAACTGTGACAATAATCAGAAATGTTTCTTGAGCTGCAAATCAGTAGAATGATTTCTGAAGGGTCGTGTGAAACTGAAATCTAGAGCAAAATGAGCTCTGCCATCACAATATTTTTTTTTAAACATTAAAATAGAAAACAGTTGATAAAAATATTTCACAATATTACTGTTTTTAGATAAATGTAGTCTTGGTAACTTAGAGGTAACTTACCTTAGAACCTTACTAATACCAAACATTTGAACAGTAGCCTAGTACACACCTTGCAATCAAAACATTAAAAATAATATTGTTACATTATTTTGCCAGTATGTATGTTTGCAAATATCTTTTTTAGAACATCAAAATTGGTGGCTTATTATATTCCATAAAATAATGTTAAGTGTTTTTTTTTTTTTCTCTCATTTACAGTAACCTAGTTGTATCAAATGTAATTTATCCACTTTTGTCCATACAATTTTGTTTAATCCAAATTGTACGTATGTATTAAAGCAACGCATTCATGCTTGTGTTTGGTCTTAAATGATTTGGCTTATTTAAATGAATATATACACTACCGTTCAAAAGTTTGGGGTCGGTACGATTTTAAATACTTTTAAAAGAATTCTCTTCTGCTAACCATGGCTGCGCTTATTTGATTAAAAATACAACAAAAATCAGTTATAGTATTAAATATTATTCCAGTGTAAATCAGCTGTTTTCTGTGTGAATATATAGTAAAGTGTAATTTATTCCTGTGATCAAAGCTGAATTTTCAGCATCACCAGTGTCAGTGTCTTCAGTGTCAAATGATCCTTCACAAATCAGTATAATATGAGGATTTGATGCTCAAGAAACATTTATTATTATTATCAATGTTGAAACAGTTGTTGGTCTGTCAGTTGTACAGTTTTTTTTTGTTTTTTTTTAGGATTCTTTGATGAATAGGAAGTTCAAAAGACTTTTGTTACACTATAAATGTCTTTACTGTCACTTTCGATCAAATTAATTATTCCTTGATAAATAAAAGTATTGATTTCTTTCCTCCAAAAAATAAAAATAAAATTCTCACTGACCTCAAACTTTTGAACGGTAGTGTATATAATTTTAAAAAGTGTTAGCCCTCAGATACTACATTTATGTAGCCTGGCTAACGTCAGACCCAAGTCTCATTGAGACTTGGATCTGGGAACCACATGTTCATTTTCTCGTATTTGAGGCGTGGTTTACGAATGCCCAGAGCCGTTTATTGGGTGCTAAGAATGTCTATAAAATGCGCCTGTACGTATCTCATAGCCAATCGTTTCAATTATACCAGATGACGTATGTAGAGCGACAGAAATTAGACGAGGAAGAAGACGATGGGTCAGAGATTTATGTGTACACAATGGCGTGTATCTAACGGCCGTTTCACACCGCAAGCGTGAGCGGCGTGTATTTTTTTCAGCGTGCATGTTAATCAATGAGTGCTTTCACACCGGGAGCAGGAGCAGCGCGTGAGCAGCAGTGAAGCGGGGGTTTCGGCGTCGAATCTGTTTTTGCTGCACTGCCCACGCTCAATTAAAGTGAAAGCACACTTTTTGTGGACAAAAATAAATATGATTTCACACAAAAAGTGCCCAAAATGCACAGAAGAAACATGTCTAGTGAGTTTTAACAAGAACTTGAGTAGGCAAGTAAAAGAAAATAAAGACTCAAAAATATTTATAGAAGATTTAGGCTACCCGGTAAAAACTTGTTTTTAATTATTCAGTTTGGGTGAAAGTTGTGTATTATATATAAAAAAAAACTAAAGTAAACTAGCCAGAAAATATTATATATAAACGTTATTTTAGTTATGTAACACACAGACAGCTACATAGGCTAGCACAACCCCAATCAAACCCGAGTGTGTGGTTTATTTGTGTATTTTGTTTTTTATCCGCGGAGTTGCAGTCTTGTAAACATATCGAAAGTATGACTGAAACTAATAGATTGGAGCCATTTTCTGGGTTGTTTTGTTGTTTAACATTATGCGAATGTTGTACACCTCCCCATTACAAACTTTCAAGACTATCAATGTTATAAATGACCAACTTCTAAAAACAAATGTATAGGTTAGTTGTCTTTGTAAAGAATTGCCTGCTTATTATGTAGCTTTGGACCCGCTGCTGTGACACTGTACAAACGCTTCCAGTGTGAATACTCTCGCACTGCAGCTGCAGTGACGATGTAAGTCAGTTACGCTGACGCGCTGCTCAAGTGCCGCTCACGCTTGCGGTGTGAAACAGCCGTAAGGCTGCATAGAAAGGTAACTTCGCGTCTGCTGCCATGTTGGATCCATAGGTATAAACAAACTGCTTCGGTGTGTCGCATAGACGTCGTCATCGTCTTGCTGCTCCCTCCCCGTTCTGTGATTGGTTCCCTAGATTAGGCGAAAATTTGGTCCATGGTATCCAGACTACCTAGCAGCGTGAATAAAATCACGCTGCGGCTAGTATGGGGAAACCCAGGCTAACATTTATGAGGGTTTATTTAATTTATTGCAATCAACAAATGATAACAAGTAGTAAAAGCCACAGTTTTAAAGGAGCATTTCACCCATTTCAACATTAATCTTTATTAAAAGTGGGTCATATATGTAGTCGAAATGTAAAATAAATTTTGAATTTAGTGCCCTCTTGACCGAGAAAAGCCTGAAAATAACTTTAGGGCGCATTTGTATGTAAGACAACAACTCCCACAATGCACCACATTGCACAGCTCCGCAAGCCACTCCCACTAATCCAGAACAGCGCAAACATCAGAGAAATCACTCTTCCGTCTACAAGGCTAGCTGCCACCAGAGTTTGAAATTCATTACACACAAAATTTCTAGTTAGTTGGCTGTGGCGAGCAGGACGAGGCCGAGGGACGTGAGAGGACGGCGCGAGGCCGGTGGCGTGAGTGCTAATGAATGACACCTGTGAGACGCACCAGTCTCGTATCTCTCACGGAGGAGCGGAAGCATAAAGGAGGAGCGACGACAGTGCAGATCGAGAGAGGAACAGGCCTGATTTTATGTTGTGTTTTGTTTCTGTTGTGTGTGGCCAGCAGTCGTCCGTGAGCGGCTGCTGGCTTATACTTTTGTTTTGTATTTGTTTATTTTACTATTAAAATGTGTAAATGTTCGCCGGTTCCCGCCGCCTCCTTCCCACAACAACGAACGCCGTTACATTGGCAAACTCATTAGTGAATTACTCCTCATTTGTATTTCTTTCTATATGGTGAATTATTGCATGATACCGGGATGTTCAGTCAGAACATAAGCGGTGCGACACTAGGATGGTTCACATCACAACACAAACGTCCGTGTGCTCGTCTGATTCAGAGATTTCGTCCAGGAGAAATTGCCATCGTTGAAATTCTCTGCAGCAGACGGACTCTATCTGTGTCCGTAGCGCACAGCGAGAACGCAGGCACCAGCAGTCGATCACCAGCAGCCACGAACATCGGATTCGAGCAGCAGAATTTCAAAATCCTCTTCTTCCATATCATGTTTAGTTTCTTCCGTCATTATCGTAACTTCCTATCTCCACAGTGCTTGTTAGCTTAGCTTCCAAACAAGATGGCTGATATTGATTTCAGTATCTGCAAGTGAAGTCACACCCACTGATCCGTAATAGGTCTGTAGCGTGAGTGGGTCCCACACCCTGGATAAATGATGAGCTAGTGTTTGTAGTCTCAACCCATATACAAAGAAATGGGACTTCCTGCTTTTTATGACGCAAAATTACGATTTTTACGTCATAAAAATCAGGAAGTGGAACACTTAAATCCTTATTTCTCCCATCTCAGGGGAAAATAAGGGAATAAACCATGACCATTCAAAAATATGACTGGGTTTCTAAAGATACAAACCTTAATGCAAATGGGTGAAGTGTCCCTTTAAAGCTTCGCAAGGTGCAATTTATACGACGAGTTGAAGTTTGCTGTAGCCTACTTTATATAGGCCTACATGAAGTGAATGCCAGCAATCATTCAGTCAGTGACAAATTAATAAAAACATTATGAACTTAACGAAACGATACACAATTGTAGTTTAAGTTCGCGCTGGAACTATATTTACCTTTTTTGAAATAATCCATTAAACCTGCTGAGAAACGAGGAGCGTGAACTAGAATGAGCAGTTCCAGCACATGCCCGGGAAACTCATGAATATTAATGTGGGCTCCGCTCACTGCCTCTACAGATTCACAACTCAATTTTGCCCCACATTTCACGGTGCACTAGGTGCAAAAGGGAGAGCATGCAAAACTTGTCACTAGAAAGCAAAAAACAGAGCTTGAGATTCGTCGCAGCAGATTCAAGCAGCTGTAGTTATGTACTTGTGTTTGTGCTAGAAAAATATACAAGACATTTGTGAGAAAATATTCTACAAGTGTGCAACTCTCATTGGATGAATTCAGATAATGATTTGCAGATGAGCAAAATTTCTCCGTGACTTCACATTTTTTGATGCAGGGGTGTAAATGCGTTTTGCACCATATTCACTGCAGCAACTGTAGCAAAAATGTGAGCGCACGAGTTTCTTAATTTGTGATTTGTAGAATAGGATTTGTGCACGTGCACCTGCAATTTGAGTAGGTGTAACTGTTGTGTTTGTGGAAGATAAAAAAAAGTCTACAAGTTTGCAACTCTTAAAACATTTCTCTCTCTGTGACTTCAAATTTACTGTTACAGATGTGTGGCTATTCTCTACAACTACAAATTCCACTTTCACAGGCGTTCAGTAGTTTTGCATCAAAAATATCTTCATACTAAATGAAGTTCAGGTTAAAAATGTTCCCCTCAGAAAGTCCCTGCTGGCGAGGTAGTCCCAGAGATGGTCTTATATATTAGTGCGTTGGTCTTGTGAATAAATGTTATATATTTGATGTTATATCGCTAGTAAAGGTGAAGTAGGACTGCATTGTTTGTGGAATGTGCTTTACTGCGGAAAAAAAATTAGAATATCTCTATTAGCTGCAAAGTACTAGTCACTGCAGGGCGCAAAAAACCCCTACATTTAAAGATTACACTAAAAACTTAATTGTAATTTAACCCTCTGGGGACCAAGGTGTTTTTGGGGTCCTTGAGATGTTTTGACATGCCCTGACATTTGTGCTTTTTTCAGTTGCTTATAAACATATTACTGGCACAGGTGAAATTACACTCTATTTAGCACAAACAGGGCTACCATAATATGTAAGCAACATGTATGTACATGTTTGTATTTTTGAGAGAATATTGTTTATGCATGTTTATTGATAAAACTAAAAATTAAAGTTTCTGAAATAAGGCCACAAAACACATACCAAATATGTGTCCACAAGACTTTTGACTAATGGAAGTTGTGGCCTAGAGTATTTGCTTCAAAATGATCTGAAAATCATCCTTTCTAATCATTCACATAACACCATAGATTGCTTTAAATTGTGAAAAACATTTTTTTGTTTGAAAGGCAATATGCGAATGGGCGTGAACGGCCCAACCCCCTCATGTATAATTAGGTGATTCTCACCTGAGAAGACAAAGATGCATTCATTTCATTCAGGTGTGTCACAAGAAATAATGCAAGGAAAATATATGTGACCGATCACGGAAACTAGGGACACAAGTCGGTTCTTCGGCATTTTGAGTTATTCATAGATTCTGAAAGTGTAGTCTCCAAGCTTTCCAACGATGTGTAACACGTGGAAATCTGATAATATTTGGAGAAGTTGTGGCCATTTGAAGGTAGGAACTCAAAAAAACTAAAATGGGAGAAAACGGCCTCAAAAGATTGTGCATTCTCACCTCTCTCTCCTGCTGGGAGTGACAATAGGGCTCATTTACATCTCATTTAGATAAGCCATACCCCCTGTAAAGCTCCCCCTGTGCTTTACAGCTTTTTTTTCTTTCCTGAGCTAGCTAATAACAATAGGTAGGTATGGGAAGGTCTAAACAGACTAAACATGAGATAACATGTACGTTTTCTTAGAATTAAAACAAAACGACAAACTTTAATGTTTAATGCAAACTCACCCCCAGAACCGGCGAATGCACTTCTGCCGCTCTAGGCGAAAAACAATTGTGCTGCCCCTCTATTTGCAACGTTTACCAGCAACAACACACAAACACCAATATGCCATATACATATAACGCAAAACCAGCAACAACACACAAAGACCAATAAGCCATAGGCCTACATATAACGCAAATAGTGCGCAACGCACGTGTGCCCAAAATGTCAACACTATTAAAGTTTATGCAGGAGGTAAATGCCTGCTGGCATTTTTCTTTAAGCAGTCATGACAGGAATTTTCCAAATAATCATATTTCCTCCTCAGATTACTGTTGCAAATCTCTTTACACCACTTTCTTATGTGCGTATACACACACAAATGAAATGTCCGCAAGCACATTATATCATCAGCAGGTTCAGCATCTTACATAACGACTAAGGAGCAAATAAAGCTTAACTTACGTTTCAGAAACGCGCACGGCAGGCATTCATCGCAGCAAAGGTCTTAACTGCATCCTCTATTTCGATTCTCTGTGCCAGTTCATGTTCTATGGAGATTGTTGCCAGTCCATTAAGTCTGTTCCCTGTTCACAAAACGTTCCCCATTCAAAGCAATCGGGACGTCACATATGAAACAGTTAGCCACCGCTGTCAGCGAGCCGAGCCGCCGTATTCAAGCACCGAGGGCGCGCGCGCCGCGCCCATACCTCCGGTTCAGTTTCCCGAGCCCACAAAGTGCGGCGAAAACATTTTCGGTGTAACGGCCACGGTTCAGCTCGTCTGCGACAATCTTTGCGGCATCGATCTTCATTGAATTTTGATATCAGATAGAGCCGGCCAGAGCGCTGCATAATAAGTAGCCACGCTGTTGGGGGGCGGGGGCAAAAGCGCCGGCGGCTATTCAGTATGGAAATACACACAGACAATGACACGCCCCTACTGCATGCTAGAATCTCCGAAAAACAAGCCGATTTCAACCTCAAAATGTACGCTTTTAAATATACCAATACTGTTATCTCAAACATGGAGAGGCTTCTTCATGATCTCAACTAACAGATTCTGCAAAAAAGCGGAAATCACCAATTTTGGAAAAAAACGCTTCTTTCTCATTTTGCTCGCAAGTTGTGCTGCCGACTTGTGTCCCTGGTTTCCGTGACGGGTCACATATATACATATATACACACACACAAACATATATATATATATATAAATAATCAAAATATAAATGAAAGTCAAAAGCACATTTTTAGTCATACCTGGAAACAAATCCTGTTCAAATAGGTTATATGGGCCATTCAATAGAATTGGTTCAAAGTTAGAGTTGGAAACATCTTGAAAAGAAAATTGTCTTTTTACATAAATCTCTTATAAAGTATTATTTTTTAAAGTATGCGAATACATTTTTTATTATACATATTTCAAAGTTAAGGATTCATTATTTTGATATAGCCTAGCTGGAACAAACACTATAACAGTTGATAAGTTTATTTTTGACAAAACATACTATATATTTAACATATGAGCAGAAACTGCTAACAAAAGCTTATTTGATGTCTATTTTAGAGTTAAAACTTTATAATCGATCCTAAACTAGTCAAACACACACACACACAGAAACATGATTCAAATTTAAACAGTAGGCTATTTTTGCGTTTACAGACACTAAACGTTATTCTATATCGCGATTAGAACAAAGCACAAGAATAAAACACTTACAGTTCAGCTCGCTCCTCGAAGTGAAAATAAACCAGCACTTGTTCTGAGGTAGGTAAATGTCCCAGGATTATTCCTCACAGCCGCGCCAAACGACAGTACATTAATCTGACTAAATAAAGTGTGTTTACAGATTTTGTATGGGCGTTTTACATGTCTCAATGTGTTGCTTCAGGTCATTAGCGTTTGAATAGCGCGCGCTCTCCGTGGGCGTGTCACATTAGGAAAATAATGAGCTGAGAGAACGGTAATGAGAATGGGTGACACATCTCTCTTTTTATATAGATTACTAGGGGTGTAACGATACACAAACCTGACGATTCGGTTCATCCCACGGTTTTGAGGTCTCGGTTCGGTTCGGTTCATTTCGGTTGGGTGGGGGGGTTTAGAAAGCTAAAATTGCTTTTATTTTTTATTAAACAGTGCTTTAATGAACAAATTGTGTCCTTGTCTTTAAATTAATTCAATTACAAGTAAACGTTTCTCAAGGATAACAAAATTATCTGCTAATGCTGTAAACTACAGCCCTTACTTGGACATTACTATAACATTAAAGCTTAACAACAGAGCCTAGACTTTTAGCCTAAATGATATAATAATAATCAACACTCAAATAACAAATTGTATGAAAACTGCACATAAGGCAATTTTTGCATTAACATGTTTTTACTCTAATTTGTTATTGTTATATAATAATTTACACAGTTGCTGTTATTTTCATGACAACTATTTTAAACATACATTAAATAATCAAGATATCATAAACAGGTTAAGTAAAATATAATATATAGGCTAATATATAGCATTTATTTAGTGAAAGAGTTAGTAAACCAGCAAGCTGTGGACACTGAATGACTTGCCTGAGGTAAATATAAAGCTATGTGAAAAACTAAGCGTTTTATTGACGTATTTCCGCTGTTGAAACACTGATTGAGTGTTTACACACAGTTATGATGCCTTTCAGTAAGTATACTGTATCTTTCAACATACCTTCGGGTGTCCATTCATGTTTATTCTGTAACTGAGGAAGAGATGATCGCGCTGCCGCATGCATACAGTGATATCTGTCACGCCACATCTAAGAGCGCCAAAACGGCATTTATTGTTAGCATTTCGTGATCAAATAGACATAATTTGAAAGATTACACCTTGCTTATTATCAAAAGTAACAAAACACTGAGCTTATTGCGATTATATGTGGTTAATGGTGGTTAGGCAATAGCCCTGTATTCGTTGTGTACACATAACACATGAGGTGCAATGAGCCGGGGCTGGGCGGGGCCGCAGGGGGCGGGGCCTGTTCGGTTCGCCATGAGAGTATCGCGATACGTATCGTGGGTGGTGTATCGCGGTTTTTCGGTTCGGTTCAAATATCGTTACACCCCTATAGATTACATAAACAGGGAATATTTATTTTAGTTTTAAATTAGATAATTTAAAAGTACAAACTTAAATGATCATAAACATATATTGCTCATGTCTGGGTGAATAGTATTAGCTGAGTTTTTTTTAAGTTTAGAGACGTGCTCCAGAAAAAAAGTTCACGGACACGGAGAGGCAGAACGCACACCCTGTTTATTTTCTTTATTTTACAAAAGCACAATATTTTATTTCGATTGTAGGTGGGCACATAAAAAAGTAGACATTTAACAGTTTTTTTAAAATATGTTTCATAACTCTGTATGACCAGAAATGATGGAGTAGTTTAAGTCTATTTTTCTGCTATGTGAAAAAAATCTGCCAAAATGCACGGGTGCGTTCTTGGTCCCCAGAGGGTTAATCATTAAAATTATATGTATTTTTTTTTACCATCATTCATTAAAAACCATTATATCATCATCACTAGGCACACAGCATTGACACAGCACTTCGTTTTATTTAAATTTAACAACATACAATATAACACATAATATTTATAAAATTATTCATTTAGTCTTTATTCATTAAAATGCATAATATCAGTATTATATCATATGTATACATGCAGTTATAATAGTTATTACAACTCAAGTCTTATCATAACTGGTAAAACCTGAAAGCCAAATAAAGAAAACGTCAGTATTTTTTACTTTCTTTAGACAATATAAAATACCCTTCAATATTACTATTAAATACTATGGTAATGCCGCAAATGAGTCTTACCTGTCGTGACATTCCCTTCTCTATCTTCTCTTATGAAATAACATTTTTATCATAGTAAAATCTACATATCGTTGCCAACAAAAGTATTAAGCATAAAACATGTTGAATATTAGCGAACAGGCTGCCGATTATGTAAATAAGGTGTTTCCTCACAAAAGTGGTTTATTCAGTGTAGTGAAGCCTCTTCTCTATTGACATCATTCATAAAAAACAACCTCTGCTCTCCTTTCCTGTGTACCAGCGTTAGCTTTAGCCATTACGCTTTTTTGGCTAAAGGTTGCAGGCATGTCATCTAGTGGCTTTGGTAGTACTTTTTCAAAGTTCGGGGGTGGGACTTGGGCGCTGAAGATGCTGATTAGTTGAGTTCATGCAGCATTTTGATTGGTTGACTCCACGCAGCATTTTATTTCAACCACCATTTTCAAAAGTCTGTTGCGGTGCGTGCAGTAAGAGTTGTTTGCTATTCGAATCAACAATAGGCGCTTTCGCACCGGGTAGTTCTAGGAACTTAGTTCTAGGAACTAGTCACCAGGGTGGTTTCCCGAGAACTAATGGTTCCCCTAGTAGGTCCCGCCAGTAGGAACTCTGAAGTGACGTAAGCCGCGCTTGTTGTCGTGACTTTTATTTTGACGGCGCGGCAGACCTTTATTTTGACTCTGCTGAGAACGCCAGCCAGAGCCACACAGTGCTCGCATTCTCAGTGTTCAGTAGTTTACGATCTGTTTAACAGTCCTGTCTAATACATTATTAGATATAACTATTATACATAGAAAGTAGACAGTAATGAAAAGTTATTAGCGTATGCTAGGTGGTTGATGTCCAGTGTTGCTAGCTGAGCAGAAATACATAATCATGTTTTGCTTTGTCCCCTCAAAGTTGCGTTGGATTTTCTCCTCCGCGTAAAGATTAAGGGGCCCATTTATCACTGTTTTCCATGTTCGTAGAGTTCGTTTCTGGAGTAAATATATAGGCTATAGTCTGTGTGTTTACACAGCCTTTTTAAAAATGGTGGCTGCTGGAGATTCACGTGTTCGTTCGGCCAATCAGCTTACACTAACGGCACGGATAGTTCCTATAGTGCAGGTTTAGACCCTACTCTGAAGTGGGAGCTAAATTTGTTCCCCGCAAGAGTTCCTAGAACTAAAATCGTTCCTAGTTCCTGCGGTGCGAACACACCGACATCCGGGTACTTCCGCCAATAGTTCTAGGTTCCTAGGTGTGAAAGCTAATGGACTTTAAAAAATACGACAGATGGGCCGACGACGAGGTTAAGGCTTAATTTAGCTTAAATTCAGAGGATGAAATCCAACGGGAACTGCAAAGTAGCGGGCAGTCCTAGTCACCATTAGTCACCGGACTAATTTGCCTTATCTTCACGTTACTTTAGAACGTGATGCAAACGCAGACAGAAACGGGTCTGGGGGAAAAAAGTTCCTGGGACAAATTGCATGCATTAAAAAAATGCATTAAGTGCATGTTATCTGAAATAAATGTTGCCTGTGTGTTTCAGGCACTACCCTAAAACATCCTTCACCATAGTGGCTGATACACCAGAGAACCTTCGTCTCAAGCAGCAGAGCAAGATGCAGAGTCACGTAAGTGTCCATTCACAAAGCCCGGTCACTTTTTCTCCCTCTCCTATATCCCTTTTTACTTCCAGTTCTCGTCTTTTTTCCGCTCTTGACTCGTGTAACATTCATCCAGTGGGAAAATGTCCGTGCAAGTTTCAGATATAGTGTCTTGAGTAAAGAATGTATCCAATGTTTGGTAGAGAGTTTGTCACATTCAGTTGTTGTTTTAGTAGGGCTGGGTATCGAGTACTTTTAAGGTACGGCCTTGATACTATCGAGTATTGAAACATTGCTTGTCGTTCAGTACCAAATTTTGATACGTAAAGGGTTAATCTCGTACACGTTAGTGACGTATGCGGCATGATTGGCTGTGGCGAGACATCAAGGAAAAACAATAAAATGGGTTTAGTTCTTATATTTGTATAAATTAGGGCTGCACGATTAATTGCAACGAAACCGCAATGCGATTTGCGATTATTTTATGCGCAGCTTGTCAGTGCAGTGCGGCTGATCGGTAGTAAATGCTGCTTCATCTGAACGCCAGAGGGCGCTCTCACGCAGACACGTCTAATGTGCCCCGCCGCAGAAGTACGATAACACACATCATTTCAGTAAATCCCTATCGGGCATCATCGCTGTAGCTGAATAAACGGATTTAAACGCTTAGAATAAGGCAGTCGTGTATTTATAAGTCATGTTTAATCAACAATCAGTGTAAGAAGCCACATCATCTAACAGAAGGATGCTCAACTGTTGTTATGAAGTGAGTTTGCAGTAAAGCATGATATTAAATGTTGTCTTTTGTTGGACAGGAGTCTTGAAACATTGAAAAGATGTTTGACGTGTGTTGCTTTTTCAAACGCACACTATAAATGACTCAAACTCACAGTGCTTTCAGATTGAGCAGCGTTTAAGAGCCTCACATCAATGACAAGCTACGCATAAAAAACAATCGCAGCCTTTGTGATTTCAAAATCGCGATAAGCCAAATCGGTTTAAAGTGCGACTACATGGAAATTGCGATTAATTGTGCAGCCCTAAATTAAATGGTGTATAATTACATTTTTAGAAGATATGAGACGTTTCCTGCTTCCTTTTTTGACATTACTTTAATCCCTCGCCATAGCAAAAACCATTTGAGATATTCAATATCCGTTCACATTTTAGCGTCTTTAATGTATTTTCATCATGTTGAAAAAGTTTGGTGGGAATAAAATAAACAAATTAAGAGGAGTGGGTAAAAATTCAGCTGCTTCCTGTTGGTCGGAGCTAATGACTGTAAATTAGAAAGTTGTTCGGCCCGATGAGATCTATATGTTTTATATTATTACATGCAAGCATCTTTGAATTATGGACCAAGTTTTCGGACCCCATTCAAGGGGGCACTGTTGAGCCCCCCCTGCCACGCCCGGGTACCAGCTTCAGCCCGGCCCTGATGGCTGCGGGTTCTTATCTGTGTGCAAAGTTTCAAGAGTTTAGAGCACGTTAAGGGCTCCAAAAGTGCCAGAGAAGCAAAAAATAAAATAAATATAGCTGCGAGCAGCGATGATGGGCCCAAGCCGCTTGCACCGCCACCCCGGTGCCTTTAGGGTAACTGTGCCCGACGGACGCTTGACAAATTTAAACACAATTAAACTTAAACAAGGGTTAAACTCTTGTTACTGTAACAGACACCAAGCCACACACACACACACACACACACAGAGAGAGTGAGACTGATGGAGTGAGGTGGAGGGGAAGGACAGACAGAGAACATTTTAAACAAAAAAAAATAATATCCTAAATGTGACAAAGTAGACTTTGATCATGTTTAAATATACATGCAAATGCCGTGTGCAATAAATGGAAATTTGCTAATTTTAAAACATTGTTTAACAGCAAAAAAAGATTTATCCAACCACATTTATACATAGTATAAAACACTAGATGGCACAATATACCTATTTTTAATAGACACTGTTTCATTTTTTGACATGCCTTTTATCCCTCGCCATAGCAAAACCGTTTGATATATTCAATATTCTTTCACAATTTAGCATATTTAATGTATTTTCATCATGTTGAAAAAGTTTGGTTGGAATAAAATAAACCACTTAAGAGGAGTGAGTAAAAATGTAGAGGCTGATTTTGCAAAACATCCACATTGTTTATGGACCAAGTTAATTTAATTAATAAACTAATTATATAAAACTATTGTGAATGCACTACAATTAAACTGGTTATATGCCTTTACTTTATTAATAAATACAAGGCGTAAGACATTTATTTTCCTTTTTAATGCAGGCCAAACCACACAGCAGTGAAATGGTTAATCTAGCCCCCCTCCCCCTACACAGAAACACACACACACACACAGAGACAGACACAGACACACACACACACACACACACAGACACAGGGACGTAGGCACACAGAGAGAGAGAAAATGACCATATTCAAACCAAAATATCTGACTTCCTGTTGGTCGGAGCTAATGACTGTAAATTAGAAAGTTTTACGGCTCGATGAGAACAATATACTTACCGAGTTTTGTTACTGTAGAAAAAACTAACTTTTGTCAAAAGCATTTGGAATGTGACAACACTTCCTACTGCCAATTGGTGGCCCTATAACTTTGACTCACAAAAGTTGCACCCATCTGATCGGCCTCTTACCATGAACACACTGCTAAAGTTTCATCAAGATCAGTTAATGTATGCAAAAGTTATAATACTTAGTGTTTCTCTTTTCTCGCTATAAATTTGTTTCCTCGCCATGGCCAAACCGTTCGAGATATCAAAAATCCGTCCGCAATTTAGCATCCTCAATGTCTTGAATTCACGCTGACCGAGTTTGTTGGCAATTGAATGAATTGCCTTGGAGAAGTATTTCAAATTCCAGAGCAAGCGTTCTCCAAACAACCCATAATAGCCGACTTCCTGTTGGGCTGGTGTAAAACTTGACAGAGGGAAAGTTGTTCGGCCCGATGAGATCTATGTGTGTACTGAGTTTCATATTAATTCATGCAAGCATGTTTGATCTATGGACCAAGTTTTCGGACCCCGTTCAAGGGGCCACTGTTGAGCCCCCCTGCCACGCCCGGGTACCAGCTTCAGCCCGGCCCTGATGGCCGTGGGTTCTGACCTGTGTGCAAAGTTTCAAGAGTTTTTGACCACGTTAAGGGCCCCAAAAGCCCCTGAAACCTCGAAAAACATTATAAAAGCAATAGACAAATCCCCCACACCCCACACACATACAGAGACGAAGAGACGCAGAGACAGAGAGAGAGGGAGGGAGAAAATTCTCCTGAAAATCACATTCAAACCAAAATATCTGACTTCCTGTTGTCGGAGCTAATGACTGTAAATTAGAAAGTTGTCCGGCTCGAGGAGAACAATATACATACTGATTTTTGTTACTGTAGGTAAAACTAATACCCCATTTTTGACTAAAGGTGGCGCTACTGAGCCCCTCACCACGCCTGTTTCTGAAACTTTGCACATGTCTACTAGCTAATAAATGTAACGTGTCTGTCGAGTTTCATGCAATTTCTAGCTTGCTAAGAGTCTCAAAAGCATCAAAAAAGAATTATTAAAGTTTGATGCGTTGCCACGGCAAGAGTATTTAAGATATCAATAACCCTTTCACAGGTTTACATCGGCCGTGTGTTTACATTATACACATAAAGTTTTAAGCAAATCGGGTAAAAATCAGAGGGTGATTTCGAAACATTTAGAAAGGGACACACTTCCTGCTGCCTGTTGGTGGTGCTATAACTTTGACACACAATAGTCACATCCATGTGATCGGCCTCTTACAGCGAACACACTGCTGAAGTTTCATTAAGATCAGTCAATGTATGCAGAAGTTATAACACACTTCCTGTTTCTCTTTCCGCGCCATAATTTCGTTTCCTCTCCACGGCCAAACCGTTCGAGATATCAAAAATCTGCTGGCAATTTTTCATCCTCAATGTCTTGTCTTCACGCTGACCAAGTTTCGTGGCATTTGGATGAATTCTCTAGGAGGAGTACTTTAAATTCCATTGCATGCGTTTTCCAAACAACCCTCAATAGGCGACTTCCTGTTGGGCTGGGGTAAAAAGTAAGAGTACGAAAGTTGTTCGTCCCGATGAGATCTATATGTGTACTGAGTTTCATATTATTACATGCAAGCGTGTTTGATTTATGGACCAAGTTTTCGGACCCCGTTCAAGGGGGCACTGTTGAGCCCCCCTGCCACGCCCGGGTACCAGCTTCAGCCCGGCCCTGATGGCCGCGGGTTCTGACCCGTGTGCAAAGTTTCAAGAGTTTTCGAGCACGTTAAGAGCCCCAAAAGTGCCCGAATAATCGTAAGAAAAATAATAAAAATATAGCTGCGAGTAGCGATTGCGGGCCCAAGCCGGTGGCACCGCCCCTGTTGCCTTTAGTTACACTAAAGGCACCGGGGTGGCGGTGCCACTGGCTTGAGCCCTCCATCGCTGCTCGCAGCTATATATATATATATATATATACAACCCCAAGTCAGAAAAGGTTGGGACATTTTGTAAAATGCAATAAAATAAAAAATCTGTTATTTGTTAACTGACAAAAGTACAAAGAAAAGTTTTCCAAAGTTTTCACTGACCAACATAATTGTATTTTGTAAATATGAACAAATTTTGATTTTGATGGCTGCAACACACCCCCAAAAAGTTGGGACAGAGACATGTTTACCACTGTGTCACATCCCCTTTCCTTTTAATTACACTTTTTAATCATTTGGGAGTTGAGGATACTAATTGTTGGAGTTTTGCTAGTGGAATATTTGCCCAATCTTGTCTGATACAAGACAGCCGCTTAACAGTCTGTGGTCATCATTGCCCGATTCTCCTTTTTATGATGGGTCATACATTTTCCATAAGAGACATATCTGGACTGCAGTAAACAGGCAGGCACATCCCTTCTATGATGCAGAGTGTCTAGAAACCACTCAGTTGTAGCACGTGCAGAATGAGGCCTGGCATTGTCTTGCTTCCCAGGAAAGATGTCATCTTGATGGGAGTTTGTCTCTGTATAATCCAAATATATGCCTCCATGTCAATGGTACCTTCACAACAATGCAAGTTACCCATACCGTTTGCAATGATGCACCTCAATACCAGGACAGAAGTTTGCTTTTGAACCTGTCGCTGGTGAATGTCTGGTTGGTCCCTTTCGTCTTTGGGACTGAGAACTCGATTCCATTCCCCCCCAAAAACAAGCTGAAACATGGATTCATCTGACCACAGCAGACATTTCCACTTTCTTCTAGACCATCTGAGATGAGCTCAGGCCCAGAGAACTCGCCGGCATCTCCACATAGAACTGATGTAAAGCTTTCTCTTTGCGTAACAGAGATTTAAGTGGCATTTCTTGATGCAGCGTCAGACTGTGTTCAGTGATAATGGTTTTCCAAATTACTCCTGAGGCTGTATTTGACAGAGTAGCATGATGGTATCTTGTGCAATGCCATCTGAGGGCTCAAATGTCACGCACATTCAACAGAGGTCTACTGTTGACCTGATGGCGTTCACATGCGCATTAAATTGATTCTATAGTTATATTCATTTGAATATATGTGCGCAGGTTTGTAATTGCCTAAACAAACTACTTGTCTTGCCTATACATTTGATAAAGAATTTTGTTTTATTGTATCACTTCCGGGTACGCGAACCGGATGTTCAATAACGCTTTATCTGTAGAGTGGGAAAGGGATCCTCCATAGGGAGATGATAGTTGACACTTCAGCACCGCATTGTCATCGGGTCCAGGCGAATCTCCTTCGTCAGATCTGGATACGGCCTGGATCCAGCAGGCTGCGGGAAAACCTCGGGATAAACAAAGACACTAAAGTTAGCGTAGATGCCATTCTTCTTATGATGTAACGAGTACATCAGGATTTAAGGGAAGTGTTCCCAGTTCCGGCTGACCTAATCTATGCAGCCTAACATTGAATTATAGAAGTCTATAATGTATTATGTGTATGCTAGGTCAAAGAGATGTGTTTTTAGTCTAGCTTTGAACTGACAGAGTGTGTCTGCTTCCCGGACAATGGTAGGAAGACTGTTCCAAAGTTTTGGTGCTAAATAGGAAAAGGATCTACCGCCAGCAGTCGATTTAGATATTCTAGGTATTATCAACTGGCCGGAATTTTGAGATCGCAATAGACGTGAAGGACTATAATGCGTTAAGAGCTCGCTCAAGTACTGCGGAGCTAAACCATTTAATGCTTTGTAGGTAATCAACAATATTTTAAAATTTATACGATGTTTAATAGGGAGCCAATGCAGTGTTGACAGAACCGGGCTAATATGGTCATATTTCCTGGTTCTGGTAAGAACTCGAGCTGCTGCGTTTTGAACTAGCTGTAGTTTGTTTATTAAGCGTGCAGGGCAACCACCCAGTAGAGCATTACAATAATCTAGCCTTGAGGTCATGAACGCATGGACTAATTGTTCCGCATTTCCCAATGAGAGCATATGGCGTAATTTAGATATATTTTTAAGATGGAAAAATGCAGTTTTACAGATACTAGACACGTGGCTTTCAAAAGAAAGGTTGGTATCAAAGAGCACACCCAGGTTCCTAACCGACGACGAAGACTTGACAGAGCAGCCATTAAGTGTTAGACAGTATTTTGGGTTATTACGTGTGGAAGTTTTTTGTCCAATAATTAGAATCTCTGTCTTTTCAGAATTTAGTAGTAGGAAATTACAAGTCATCCAATTTTTTATATCAGCTATGCATTCCGTTAATTTTGTGAATTGGTAAGTTTCGTTGGGTTTTGAAGAAATATACAGCTGAGTATCATCGGCATAACAGTGAAAGCTAACTCCATGTTTCCTAATGATATCTCCTAATGGTAGCATGTACAGAGTGAACAGCAGCAGTCCTAGTACTGAGCCTTGTGGTACGCCATACTGAACTTGTGATCGATAAGACATCTCTTCATTTACTGCTACAAACTGATAACGGTCAGTTAAGTATGATTTAAACCATGCTAATGCAATTCCACTAATGCCAACATAGTTTTCTAGTCTATTTAAAAGAATATTGTGGTCAATGGTGTCAAATGCAGCACTAAGATCGAGTAACACTAATAGAGAGATACAACCACGATCGGATGATAAGAGCAAATCATTTGTGACTCTAATGAGAGCGGTCTCAGTGCTATGGTACGGTCTAAATCCGGACTGAAAATCCTCGCAGATATCATTTCTTTCTAGAAAGGAACATAGTTGTGAAGATACTGCTTTTTCTAATATCTTTGACAGAAAAGGCAGATTCAAGATCGGCCTGTAATTGACTAATTCTGTAGGATCAAGTTGTTGTTTTTTAACAAGCGGTTTTATCATAGCCAGTTTAAAGGTTTTTGGTACGTATCCTAGAGACAAAGATGAATTAATGATATTAAGAAGAGGATATAAGACCTCTGGAAACATCTCTTTCAGTAGCTTAGTCGGTATAGGATCTAACATACAAGTTGTCGATTTAGATGAATTAACGAGTTTGCAGAATTCTTCCTCTCCTATAGCAACAAATAAATCAAATTTTTTCCTCAGGGAGACTACAATGCACTTCCTGATGCGATACTGTGGTAGACGGTTGCATAGTTATAATTTTATCCCTGATATTATCAATCTTATAAGTGAAGAAGTTCATAAAGTCATCACTGCCGTGTTGCTTTGACACTTCTGAGCTTGAAGCTTTCTTTTTCGTTAGTTTAGCCACTGTTTCAAATAAATACCTAGGATTATGTTTATTTTCTTCTAATAGGTTTGAAAAATAAGCAGATCTAGCAGCTTTTAAAGCCTCTCTGTAAGCAATTGAGCTCTCTTTTCACGAAATCCGAAATACCTCTAGTTTAGTTTTCTTCCAGTTGCGCTCCATTTTTCTGGCTGCTCTCTTTAGGGCCTGAGTGTGCTCGCTGTACCACGGCGTTGGACTATTTTCTTTAATCTTCTTTAAGCGCAACGGAGCAACTGCGTCTAAAGTGCTGGAAAAGAGAGAGTTAAACGTTTCTGTTGCAATATCGAGTTCTTCTAAGCTATCTGGGATGCTGAGATGATGAAACTGATTTGGAAGATTATTGATAAAGCAATCTTTAGTGGCAGAAGTTATAGGTCTAACGTATTTATAACACGGAGTCGGCTTTGCAGCCTTGGATAAATGTAATTTACATGAGACTAGATAATGATCTGAGATGTCATCGCTCTGCTGCAGAATTTCAACAGCATCAACATCTATTCCATGTGATAATATTAGATCTAGAGTATGATTACGACAATGAGTAGGTCCTGACACGTGTTGTCTAACTCCAATTGAGTTTACAATGTCTTTAAATGCCAATCCCAAAGCATCTTTTTCATTATCTACATGTATATTAAAATCACCAACAATTAGTACTTTATCTGCAGCCAATACTAAATCTGATAGAAAGTCTGCAAATTCTTTGATAAAATCTTTATGGTGCCCTGGTGGCCTGTACACAGTAGCCAGCAGAATTCTCAAATGTGATTTATCGTTTACACTATATATTTTTACATTAAGCACCAATACTTCAAAAGAAGTATATTTAAAGCTACATTTCTTAGTGGTTTTGAAAATATTACTATAAATTACAGCAACACCTCCCCCTTTGCCTTTCAGACGAGGTTCATTTTTATAACTGTAATCTTGTGGGGTTGACTCATTTAAAATAATGTAATCGTTTGGTTTTAGCCAGGTTTCTGTCAAACACAGCATATCAAGATTATAATCTGAAATCATATCATTAACTATAAGAGATTTTGAAGTAAGGGATCGAATATTCAGCAACCCAAGCTTTATCATTTGCTCATCTGTATTATATCTGTTTTTTATTTGTTGAACATCAGTTAAATTTTTAACCTGACGTTTTTTGGATTTCCAAATTCGGGGAACAGACACAGTCTCTATATGATGATATCTAGGTGACAGAGGCTCTATGTGATGGGATTTATCTGACCTTGGTGACGTGAGGCCGCTAGCAGACGGTCGGTTTAGCCAGTCTGTCTGCTTCCTGACCTGAGCCCCAGATTGTCATGTTTTAGCTCTAAGACTATGAGCCAAATTACTAGAGAGAAGAGCAGCACCAGCCCAGGAGGGATGGATACCATCTCTTTTCAACAGATCAGGCTTGCCCCAAAAACTTTTCCAATTGTCTATGAATTTTATATTATTCTGCGGACACCACTTCGACAGCCAACCATTCAGTGAGGCCAATCGGCTAACTATCTCATCACTCCTGCGTACAGGAAGGGGGCCAGAGCAAATTACAGTGCCTGACATCGTACTTGCGAGTTCACACACCTCTTTAATATTAATTTTGGTGATCTCCGACTGGCGGAGTCGAACATCATTAGTGCCGACATGAATAACGATCTTAGAGAATTTACGATTAGCATTAGCCAGCACTTTTAAATTTGCTTTGATGTCAGGCGCTCTGGCTCCCGGCAAACATGTGACTATGGTGGCTGGTGTCTCTATTTTCACGTTCCGTGTGATCGAATCACCAATTACCAGGGCACAATCAACAGAATTCTCAGTGGGTGTTTCACTGAGTGGGGCAAATCGATTTGTTATGGGAATCGGAACGGAAGAGTGGTTCTTTGATCCGCGACTAGAGCGGTGATCTCTCACAGTAACCCATCTGCCCTGTTGCACGGGCTCTACTTCAGCCGGAACTGAATCATGTAAAGAGTTCACTATGCTAGGCGCATCCAAAACACTATCTAAAGATCTAGCATTCTTACCATCCTCAATTAAAGTTTGGATGCGTGTCTCTAGTTCTGAAATCTTCTCCGTCAGCCTGACTGTCTCCTTGCATTTATCACATATAAATCCTATACTGCCATCGGAGAAGGCTATACTAAACATATGACATGTGACACAGGTGACAATAACAGGACAAGAAGACATTACTCACCGTGTTTGTTGACTGATTTCTTACTTACCTGGACTTTATGAACTCAAAGGCGCGGGCGCGCGAGAGAAAATAAATATATAAATGAGCGCACGGGTGGCGCGTTAGCAGGCTAACGTTAGCGAGTTACTAGCGTGCTGTGTTAACAATAACGGAAGCTAGAGATGTAAGGTTAATCGGAGATGTTGGGTAAGCTGTATTTAGTAGTATAAACAACTAGATAGTAAATGATGGCTCAAAACATAAAGAAATACGAGGCTCAGGCGGAGCTTACAGCCTTGAAGCAAACAAACACACAGCAGGCAGCGAGGCAGACAGGAGCAATCGATCAGCGATCAGCGATCAGCTAGTAGTGTCACACGTGTGTTCTATTATATTTATCACTTTATATAATTTATGTAGCTATTATTTCAGGTCAGTCTATTTCATTGGTGTCTTTGTTTTATTGTAGTTTGTTTTATTTGCTCTTTCTTAATCACTGTTTAATTGTCTTCAGTAAGATTGAGTTTTTTTAGGCTAGTATTCGTTTTTTACGTATAAAACAATGGTATAATTTTTTTGGATATCATAAAAACCTTATTTAAAGGAAAAATAACTATATCATGATATATATATTGTTATCGTGAAATAAAATTACTCTCATCGTGATATATGGTATTGGTCATATCCTATCCCAAAGTGTGCCTGAAAAGTTCTAAAAAGTCAACAAATCTGGTTTTGTAGACGCATTAAAAAAAATCTGGGGACCATATTTTGTTTTTTTTTCTGAATCATATTTATTAAAGTGTCCTTTTTTAAGACAATAGACCCCTGTGATATGTCATATTATGTGGTTTTGTTTTTTAATCAGATTTGAACATATTTAGATTATATGCTATTCAACACTGCAACATACACCATTTTGTATTGGTGTATTAAAATTGCATGATAATAATGCATATAATAATTTAAATAGTGATATAATAATAATTATGAAAATCCTCATGTACATCTGTTATAAAATATTTGAATGTTGTTTTTGAAGCAGTACAATCATAGCAGGGGTGCTGTTTGTGGCTGACAGTTCTCTCTAACAGCAGTATAAATTATAGTTTATGCTGCTTGCATGGCAGTAAATATGCTTCTGCAATATACTGTATGTAACTGCCCAATTTCCTTTTTTTTTTTTCAACTAATAGATTCAGTGGTTGCATGTTGTTCTGTCAAACTGATTTTATTCAAGAGAGTTTGAGTATATGGTTTGGTTTTTAATGTCAGTATAAAACAGCTTGTACAACATTTAGCTAAAATGATCCATACCTCTTCATGCCAGTTCCATTTTTACTGTATATCTAGAGTCTGTGTATGTGCTGAATCAGAGCTCATATGCCTATAGCGAATGGCATATTTTTACTACCAAGGTTACATGTGTAGACTTGTTAGTGGCTTTTCCTTATAAACTGGCCACTTTGGATTTTTCACATTTCCGGCACTATTTTGCAGAGTAATTCTGTTCTAAATGTTGTAAAATGTGTTAAAGAGAGCTGAAAGTACTACACACTTTGTGAATGGTGGTCATTAATGCATGAAGATTCTGTGTGGGCTGCTTATAAAAGCTTGTTTTTGCACCTGTCACCTTTCTGAATCTGTTTACCCGACATTATCCATTTCTATCTCTTTCAGGTGCTATACAAAGAGGATTTTGAGAGGAACAAAGGGAAAGGCTTCTGTGTGGTGGCTGATACACCAGAACTGCAGAGGGTCAAGAAGACGCAAGATCAGATTAGCAATGTAAGAGATTCACAAAACGGTATTTACAGATGCACCTCACTGAAAAACATTATCAGCATTGCCATATTTATCCATTGTGTACTACTTTCATTCATTATATCTAGATTCTCAAATACTCAGAATTGCTTGACTAAAGTTGTTTTGATAAATCTTCACACTCCCTTGGTTTTCCTGCTTTCTTGTCTCTCCCTCCCACTTTTCCTCTCTCACCGTTTTATCCTCCTCATTATGTGTCATGGAATGTTGACAAGCAACTCTTTGATCAGTGGTAGCAGCAACATTGAAAATATTGACCCCTTGTGGTTGAAATGAGTAACAACAACATTAAAGGGTTAGTTCACCCAAAAATGAAAATTATGTCATTAATGACTCACCCTCATGTCCTTCCAAGCCTGTAAGACCTCCGTTCATCTTTGGAACACAGTTTAAGATATTTTAGATTTAGTCTGAGAGCTTTCTGTCCCTCCATTGAAAATGTATACACGGTATACTGTCCTTGTCCAGAAAGGAAATAGAGACATCATCAAAGTAGTCCATGTGACATCAGTGGGTTAGTTAGCATTTTTTGAAGCATCGAAAATACATTTTGGTCCAAAAATAACAAAAACTACGACTTTATTCAGCATTGTATTCTCTTCCGGTTCTGTTGTCAAGCCGCGTTCACGAGTCCGCAGTGACGTAAGACGCTGCTGACGTGTATCCGTGTATTCGGGTTCAAATAAATATGGCTGGACAAAAAAATGCAAGTCTTGCTCTGTGTCGAAATCCTTAGACATGTTTGCGAAGATTGTTTTGTTTACAGCGTGCGTCTCCCTCAGACGTCAGCAGCGTCTTACGTCATCAGCATCACTGAACGCGGATTGACAACGGAAGAGAATACAATGCTGAATAAAGTCGTAGTTTTTGTTATTTTTGGACAAAAATGTATTTTCGATGCTTCAAAAAATTCTAACTAACCCACTGATGTCACATGGACCTCTTTGATGATGTCTCTATTTCCTCTCTGGACAAGGACAGTATACCGTGTATACATTTTCAATGGAGGGACAGAAAGCTCTCGGGCTAAATCTAAAATATCTTAAACTGTGTTCCGAAGATGAATGGAGGTCTTACGGGCTTGGAACGACATGAGGGTGAGTCATTAATGACATAATTTTCATTTTTGGGTGAACTAACCCTTTAAGAAAGTTTTACACACCACATGAAAGGAAAACTATTGGCTTTTTAATCTGTGTATATATTACCTATTCTATATAGAGAGTATGTATATACTAGTGTACTCCTGAATGTTGACACAATTAACTTTGTTTAGCATATAAATGCTCGTAATATGTATTTTGTATTTTGAGCACTTCTTGCGTTGTTTTTGCCTCTTCACGATGACTCGCTTAAGTCCTAATTTGTAAGTCACTTTGGATAAAAGCGTCTGCTAAATGACTAAATGTAAATGTAATACATTTCTTCTTACAATTATTAATTGGTTATAAAAAAGAATGTATTCATTTTGAAAGTCTTTATTGCTACAATCTGTCAGTCGTGGTTTGGCTGAGCAGTGATGTAAACTAAAGGCTGCTGAATATTTTTTAGAAGGGACTTAACCTTTGATTTTAACTGCATTAACTTCCTGTTTCAACAGAAAATGCGTAAATACAAAAACTGCACTTTTCAAACAATTTTGTGGCATCTTTAGATATGCCTGTAGTGTTTATGTGACTTAGTAATGTTTTTTGTTTGTGTTAACAGATAAAGTATCATGAGGACTTTGAGAAGAAAAGTCAGATGGGTGGAGAGGACTCACCCACTAATGCCTTCGGCAATCAGGGTATGTACATGTACACTGTCGCTTTTGGCTTGCATAGTTGGGGACACTTAATATTCAACAATATTATTGATCTGCCTGCTTTGACACCATTATATGATAACTGAACTAAGCTGGACGATGACATCTCTGTTTTTTCCAGAGCGGCTGTGTAGATAAATTAACTAAATTAATAACTTTTTTACAACAAAAATTAACCATCACTGAACTTACTTAAGCTGGACTGTGACACTATTTTCTTCTAGATCTACTGTACAGCCGAAAAAAACTTATCATTATTTTCCTGTTATCAGTAAAAGATCTATATAAATAAAGGTTACTTGACGTAAAGTACCCATTTTTCATGCTGTAAGATTAGATATGTTTTGCATGTTCTGATGTGTTTTTTTTTTTTTTTTTTTTTATGGCTTTGTGTCCTGGCTTCCACCCACCAGCTCACTCTCCGAGCTACAACAATGTTCCAGAGCCTGCGCATTCACCTGCTGCTCCACTGCTCTCTAGTGGTGGGGTAAGGATTATCTCTACTCATTTTTAAAAATTTTCCCATGCTTAGACTTAGTTCTTCCTAACCTTGTGCATCTGTTCCTACAGAAGCGTTACAGGGCCGTATATGACTATGCTGCTGCTGATGAGGATGAGGTATCCTTTGCAGATGGCGACTTTATAGTGGACGTGCAGCAGATAGACGAAGGCTGGATGTTCGGACGCGTGGAACGCACAGGACAGCAGGGGATGCTCCCAGCCAACTACATAGAGACAATCTGAGTCCTATTGTATGTCATTATTAATTCAACTTGATCTGAGTCAAGACAAAAGAACTCAACCAGACAGCTAGATTGGCAAAGCTGAAATGCTTAGAACAAAACCACTTGAGTACACCTTTTTTTTTTACCTTTTTTTTTTTTATTACTTCCCATTTGGCTTTTTGTTTTTGCTGTTTTTAGGCTCATCCTGCGATGCTGCATATTTTTGATGGTGTTGTGTATTGCTTTGCTGCTGCATATAAATTGGTCTCTGTCTTCGATTTTAAAACTGCAGTGAAGTGGGTCAAACTTTTTTACATCAATTGGGCAACAGCAATTATTGCAATAGGGCTGAAGATTTTTTTTATATTATGTAAATGGCCACATGACTGGACAACATTCATGATTCAAACAATGACTTATGCAATACAAAGTCTTAAACAGTGGACTTCTGACCACAAGCACTGCAGAACTGTTACAGACTCCCTCTGCCTCTGGAGTACTCTATTATGCACTATGGGGGAATACCAAAAACAATACAAGTGTTTTTTACAAGTAGGTACAATAGACAGAATTCTGTTGTCTTTCCGGAATGAGATGAACCACAAAACAATGAGGAGATGAACCACAAAACAATGAGGTTTTATAAAATATATATAAAAAAACTGTGTATAGAATATCATTCCATTTTTATTTTGTAACAAAAGCATTATAGTCCATTATATTGAATAATAAAGGGATAAAGCTGTGAAAGTGTATTATTTTAAAAACATAATGGAATCTGTTTTATTGGTGCCCAAAATAACAATCATGATGTTTTATAATGATTTAATGATGTTTTAAGTATTAAAATCTAATTATTAGATAGTGGGCCAGAAAAAAAGGCATATTAAATCTGTGGAGGGTGTAACACTTCTTGTGTTGGTAATAGGGGATAGCACGCCAACATGAGTTGCAGCATAAGAAAGCGGTGAAAACTTGGGAGGAGTTTGGCATTCCACAGTTTGTATTTTATTCACCACTTCACCGGGAAAACTCCTACAAACTGTCTAATAGCATTCTGCTGTCAACCGTGTTACTTAATAAACAAAACAACTTATATAAGCAACAGAAATAAAATATACCATCCGATTCATGCACACATGTGAGCCTCGAGGCACATGCTATTGGAAAACTGAACCTTTCAAAAAGGTGAAGGGCACTCTGGTCATATAATGGTAAATGCACTTTTACAAGTTGATTATACTGAAATGTGTGTTGGCAGTGCCTGTACACAACCATCATATAATGATAAAAATCCATCCAGTATTTTTTTTTTTAATCTCCTTATATGTTTTCCCCTGTCTCAAATCAAGCCGTCTGACCATGAGACGTCACACGGTCGGACGCCCCTCCCACGATTGTTAATTGACAGCAGCGTTTCAACACAGACCCGCCCTGAGCGAGCTGGCATCATAGTCCGCTATTGTTGATACGCTGGAGCAGAATGGCGTCTAAGCGATTGTGGTGTTCTGTTCTTGGGTGTAATAACGAACACAGCAGTCATTTTGATGTTCCTAAATCCGAACCGCTGAAGACGCATTGGCTGAGTTTTGTTTTCGAAGGGAATATTTCCCACGATCAACGTCAATGCTTTCATGTTTGCGTGAATAATTTCTCACCAGACTGCTTTATAAACGAGGGTCAGTATAAAGCTGGTTTTGCTAAGAAGCTGCTCCTGGCAAAATAATCGGTACCACCTATTCATGTTACTGCTGCACCTCCAGAAGAAGTGAGTGTAAGGTTTTATTAACCTTTATATTAATCTTTGCAAATCGCTTGCACTCTTCACGATGAATGCGGCTAAGGTTTACACTCAGGGTAAATTACAGCATGTTTTCTATGTACGACGTTCTCAATATAATTCATAATCCCACGTTTATAATGAACAACGCATTATGGTTATTGTGTTATTACAAACTGTGTATGCAGGTGTTAAAGTTAACGTGGTAACACTACACTTTACTTTTGTAGATGGTTTATAACGGTGTCTGTTACTGATTAAGAAGTAGTCAAAAAATCAAATTAACATGGTTGCACAGATGTGTCCTCAGAGACTCCCGCTGCCATTCTTTCTCCAAAATATACCCTCAACTGTTGTCAAGGGCAAGGCAACACTCCACGTGTGTTGTCAAAACGGGCGGGTTGAGCAAAGCTCATTATCATTTAAAGACACATGCGCTTAAAGGTGCTATATGTATTTTTTAGCGGCCTCTATCGTTGATGTTTCAGATTGCAACCAATTTTTACAAGAGCGCTCGTGCTCTTGCGCGTGCTCGAACACAAGAGCGAGCACTCATGGTACCGGCCGGCCACACTGAGACTTTCAACACACCGGAGAAAGCATCACACAACATGCTGGAAACTCATGTAAACTCCCACTGCAACGTTATAATAGACTACTTTTATCAGCTTGACGTTGAACTAATGCTCCATGCTCGTACCATGATAACGTTACATTGACTGCATTTAGCCGACATGTGGTGTTATCTATAAGGCATTTCACTAACTATTCGTGTATCTTTCACAATCAGCAATGTCAACATAGGTGAAAAAAAAGTTACATTTAGCACCTTTAAATGGTGTGCTGAAAACAGAGCTGTTTTTGACCAGGTAAAATGAGTGTTTTCTTACAATACTAATGATAATTTAATTAAAGTATATTACAAACTTTTCATTTAGACCCTAAAGAATCACATTAACTTGTATAAAATGGCATTATATGACCCCTTTAAAACCATTAACTGAAACAACCAAATGCCGTCCTTATGAACCTATATGTTGAGCATTTGCCCTGAAATAGGATATCCTCTTGCCAATTGTCTTCTGAAGTTTGGCCGGTAACCACAATGCCAGCTCTTGGACAGAAAATATGTTTTTTCCTATGCAGTCTTCACATAATCTACAAAGAAAGAATCAAATATTTGGTAAATATTTCCTTATCACATAGCATTGCAACAAACAGCTCATCAGAAAAAAATATTATACAATATTTAAAAGGTATTTTGAATTAGTGTATATAGAATGGCTTTTACCTTGACAGTGAGTACGGTTGAGTCTGAAATACCAGCACATCTGCACAATGACTCTGAGAGGGAGACTTGAGAACTCCAACCTACAGAGGGATAAAAATTAATACAATTTCCTTTAATGCAAAGTATAATGATGTCAAGTACATTGCTTGATAACAAGAGCTTTCAGTGCATCTGCTTTAATTGCGAGTCATTAAGCAAGTGTTAAACCAATTCATGATTTTGGATGGATACCAGCTAATCAAATTCTGCAGAGAGCTCAGAGTTAATGTGTCACAGTTGAGTTAATGCTCACATTTGGTATGTTTCATGTTCTTAGCCCTGCTTGATCTGCATGCATCGCTTTATATGTATACAACATGATTCTACACTGCTCAAGACCCAAGGAGTATGGAAAACAAAACAACCCATAAATCAGACTTATAAATCAGACTTTTAAACCAGATTCAGTCTGAATATTCCAGTGATATGTAACTCTTTACGAAATCTACAGTACATCACAAATACAAGCCTTTTGTTGTAGATTGCACTGTACGTACCGAATCCATTAGAAAGACAAATGTCTGGCTTCCTCCAAAAACTACTACATCACCGTCTCTCCCATTATCAGCAGAATGCCATAACCTGAGGGTAGAGATGGGAAAAACTAACTGATTCAAGTATGTATATCACCATCATCATATGACTTGCATCATCATTTTGAGTAATTTTTGCTCAGATAAGTTAAGAAAATAAGAAACAGAACAGTCACAAGGGCTGTGCCAAGTGTGCGACAGCACAGGGCCTTGCGCCTCTACTGGGCTTCATGCCAAAATAAAGCGACTGCTGACTTGATGTACAGCAATAGTTTTAAAGTTAATGTTTTTGTCCTTTGAAAGACTGTAATAGCTAAAATTCATAGCTAATAGTGAGACTATGGGCCTGTTTACACCTGGTCCCTTCGTTTTCTTAGATCTGATAGCTATCCGATCGTGAAAAGACCAGGTGTAAATGCCCTCTAAAACGCATTCGAAACGGATTTAAATTGATCGCTCAAACCACTTCAGGTGGTGGTCTGAGATGCATTCCGGTCAAAACTGTACGGTCATAACTGCTTTTTCTCAGCAACATTAACTCTTTCCCCACCAGCATTTAAAAAAAGAAGAAGAAAAAAAGAAAAAAAAAGTTGCCAGCCACCGGCAGCAAAAAAGAGTTAATAGGTGCTGCAGCTGTAACGAATCAGCAGACTCAAGGGGATCCATTCGCGGCATTTATTAGAATGGTCAAGACAGGCAGGGTCAAACAGAACAGAGAAGGCAGGAAACACCGGAATCAAACTCGGGAAAATAACGCTCAGAAATGATATCCAGGAAAGTCAAGACTTCGCACTGGTGTGGTGCGTGGAAGTGGTTTATATATGTGTGTGTGTGAATGAGATGCAGGTGTGTGTAATCAGCGCAGTGTATGGTGTTTGGTGTAATCAGTCCAGGGAGGTGCATGATGGGAAATGTAGTGCAAGTTAATCCAGGAAGCGCGTGGCTAATCGTGACAGAGCCCCCCCTATAAGAGCGGCTTCCAGACGCTCAAAAAAACCCACAAGAGTTCAGGAGGGTGGTGAAGTGGAGGTGGTCTTGGGGGAGGGATGGAGGGCCAGGTCCATGCAGGGGAACGGGACCAGGGCATGCAATGGTCCCGTCGTGGAGCGTGGGTGGACCTGGGTCGTGGAGCGTGGGCAGAGCCGGCTGTGCAGGCGACCAGGGCGGAGCCGGCACCGGCTCAGGAACAGACACCGGCTCAGGAACAGACACCGGGGCGGCCATCTTGTCCGGAGACACTGGCTCGGCGGCGGCCATCTTGTCCGGAGACACTGGCGTGAACAGTCTCTGGGTCGGCAGACGTGACGTGAACAGTCTCTGGGTCGGCAGACGGGACGTGAACAGTCTCTGGGTCGGCAGACGGGACGTGAACTGTTCACGTCGTGCCTGCCGCACAAGAGACTGTCTCTTGTGCGGCAGGCACGACGTGACCAGTCTCAGGTTCGGTGGCCTGACGTGATGCGTAGGCTCAGCTGGACTGACGTGAAGCAGCTCAGGCTCGGCAGGACTGACGTGAAGATCAGGCATGACGTGAAAATTAGGCTGAACAGGCATAATGTGAAGATCAGGCTGGTCAGGCGTGACGTAAATCATAGGCTCGGCGGGACGAGACTCTGGCTGTACGGTCTCGGCGGGACGAGACTCTGGCAGGACTGGGATCCTTGCAGATCGTGCGAACCTTAGCGGAGGATCTACCAAGCTGGACATCAGCCCTGAACGCCCATAGACCGATACGGAAGCAGACCCGATGGCTGGCGTGACGCGAAGATTCTCAGGCTGGGTAGAGGGACTCGGTCTCGGCAGGAGGGGATACTGTGGGTTCATAGAGCTCTACCACACCCACAGTAAACGATGAGCCGCTCAATATAAGGGCCAGGTCAATGTATTGCTCTAAAGTCCAGTGAGGATCATGCAAGGGCATGAATGAACTGAGCGGTTCAGATAGTCCTCCCCAAAAAAAGATCATGAGGCATTCTGTGCTCATTGAGGTGAGATGTGTCAGTTCAACAAACTCTTCGACATACTTCTCAATCGACCGATTCCCCTGACGGAGACGCAGGATTTGTATATCTGTATCCATGGTTGGCATCGCTGCTGGATCTAGGTGTGGCGAAGTCTTCTGTAACGAATCAGCAGACTCAAGGGGATCCATTCGCAGCATTTATTAGAATGGTCAAGACAGGCAGGGTCAAACAGTGGCAAACAGAACAGAGAAGGCAAGGCTGAGACAAACCAGGTAGACAGGCAAAGAGTCGAGGCAGGCAGAGAGAATCAGAGTCCAGTAAACAATCCAGGGTCGGGTCAGGGCAGGCAGAGAAGGGTCAGCAACAATAAAAAGGTCAAACTCAGGAAACTAACGCTCAGAAATTATATCAAGGAAAGTCAAGACTTCGCACTGGTGTGGTGCGTGGAAGTGGTTTATATGTGTGTGTGTGAATGAGATGCAGGTGTGTGTAATCAGCGCAGTGCAGGTGTATGGTGTTTGGCGTAATCAGTCCAGGGAGGTGCATGATGGGAAATGTAGTGCAAGTTAATCCAGGAAGCACGTGGCTAATCGTGACAGCAGCTGCAGTGAGATCTTGTGATAAATTTTGTGAGTTTAATGTTTTTAATCGTTTTTGATTCATATACATTTTTCCCAGTTTATTATCATCACGCCATCTTAAAATTATATTACCAAATTTGCTCATATAATACTTTAATGCAAGATCCACACAAACATCATTTACATATTGTTTATCATATTTACAGTTTATCTCTAAAGATGTTTAACACTTTTCATGTTACTTCGGTGTTTGGAGTACGACAAGAGCGTTTATTACTGGCTTAGAAACAAGTTGTTTCTCAATATGTAGGAAAATGCAGACTGCCCACACAGTTTGTGTTTATCATCGGCCGCATGCTTTCTTCCTGTGTTCTGTGTAGCATGCGGCTCGTGTTTTTTCATTGACCACATACTTTCATGTTGTCATGTTTTGTGTGGACACGCAGTCAGTGAGAACTCTCATTGGCTGCACAGAAAACACATTTATGTTGTGGCACATTGGCATTTCTGCTATGGCAACGTCGCTGTCTACGTGCTCGCAACGTAACAACGTAGTATTGTAAAACGCGACAGGGCTGTAGCAACATTTTTGCGCGACATTCAGCAACTGAGACACGACGTTCTGACATGTTTTTAATGCAAGATAGGCCTATAGATATCCCACATTTAGAATTTAATGTTTTGAGGTTAATTTTTAACTAGTCAGATACTTACTCCCTGACTACTTTACTCCCTGACTACTTTATTTCTTTATCCTTTAAAAACAAGTAAATAATGTGTTAGTTTTTGTTAATAATGAATGTTTGAGCGCAAGGTCTCTTTTTTATATTATTGATCTGCCTTACTTAAGGTGGACGTTGATGCAATTTTCTTCTAGAAACAAACTTTGTTGTATTATTTTCATGTAATCATGTTATCACTGTGAAGCTGCTTTGATACAATCTGTATTGTGAAAAGGGCTATATAAATAAAGGTGACTTTTTTTCATCAACTTTCAGAATATCCTTATTCAGCCATGATAAAGCCATTCTACGTTGTGGATACTTCAGTAACTGAGTATATTTCTGAATCACATCTGTGAGTGTTTTCATCATTGTAGTACAGCAGGGGCCTATACCATGAAGCCGGTTTAGGTGGCTAGCCAGCTATGTTTCAGCTTAGTTTCTGCCAACCCTGGGTTTTAGGTACTATGAAAGTAGCTCGGCTTTAATCGGTGTTCATTGCCATGGTACCTTACACTGCACGGCTAACCTGCTCCGGGGCAGGTTAAGTTCTGGATTCGAGATCTCAGACTGAAGTTTGACCAATCAGCTGTGAGCAAAGAAACATATAGGTGACGTAACTAATTCCCAGTGTTTGTTGCAATGGCTTTACATTTTCTTTCAAATCCTGTGGACATCTCAGCGCAAATTGTAAGACGAGCACATCGTAGAGAAAGAGTTTTTAGCCGGACAAAATCCCCTTGCCTTTCCTGATAGTGTATGAAAGATACAGATTTTCTGCGGAAGGAATATCTTATCTTTGCGAACTTCTTGAGCCGCACATAAATAATTGAACACATCGAATTCATCCACTTACTGTACCATAAATGGTATTGCGTTGCGTTTTTTTGCAAGTGGTAGCCTACATACTTGCACGATCGGTGATGCACAGAATCTAGGGGAAAACACGGTTTGTCGAACCATTTGCAAGGTGGTCCTCGCTCTGCAGGAGTACATTAATAGTTTAATAGTGTTCCCCAGACATTTATTGACCATGTCCATATAAGAGAGGGTTTTTATAAAATTGCCGGTAAGATATATTGATAGGGTGACATCACGTTTTTTTTTCTTTCAAAAAGCAAATTTCACAAATGTACAATACAATACAGTACATGTTAAGCATTATTTTAAATCTTTTTTTTATTTTATTCTGTTAATCTTATGATAGGATTCCCTATAGAGTCATTGGAGCAATAGCCTGCACACATGTTGCAATCTCCACTTCTCTAGGAGAACATGAGGCAGATTATGTTAATAGAAAGTCTTTTCACAGCCTTAATGTTCAGGTAGAGATTATGTGAACATGTGAAATTATTATTTTCTGTGAGATGAATCTTTAAATTAATAGTCAAATTAACAGATAACAATCTACTTTCCGTGAGTATGTTGTGTCAGCGCTTTGAGTAAAGCTAGTTAAATTTGGTACAGTACAAAACACTGTTAATTTGAATTGGGACAGCAAAACCTACACAATAACCCCCTATCATGACCCTCATGTGTCAGTAAAACCATAGTAAAAGTTAGAGATGATCTTTGGCATCCTAAAGGCACGTTTCAACTGTCTTCGGCGCTTAAGAGTCACCAGAGTGGGCATCACAGATAGCGTCTGCATGTGCCATTCTGCACAATATAGCCACCATAGAAAGGAGCCAGAACACCACAGAAAGCTTCTCCCCGATGAAACTGACCCGAACACACTTGACCACCCAGCTGGTGCAAATGTAGTTGCAATCACCATACAATATTACACTTAATAAAAGCATATTGAAACTGCAGATAGGTCTCAAACTGTTTTATTGGTGTTGTGGGATGGATGGGGGGGAGAAAGAAAGCAATAGAGGGTTGCATTAATAAATATTCATGCTAAAGTGTTACTTGGTTAAATAAGTTCACATGCTGAGATCAGTTTAATCTAGCTGTTGCATTTATTTTTTAAACGTGGAGCCTCCTCAGCTCACAGTCAGGCTCCTTTAGTGTGCAGTCTAGCTCTATAGGCTCCTTTAGTGTGCAGTCTAGCTCTATAGGCTCCTTTAGTGTGCAGTCTAGCTCTATAGGCTCCTTCAGTGTGCAGTCTAGCTCTATAGGCTCCTTTAGTGTGCAGTCTAGCTCTATAGGCTCCTTTAGTGTGCAGGGTAGCTCTATAGGCTCCTTTAGTGTGCAGTCTAGCTCTATAGGCTCCTTTAGTGTGCAGTCTAGCTCCATAGGCTCCTTTAGTGTGCAGTCTAGCTCTATAGGCTCCTTCAGTGTGCAGTCTAGCTCTATAGGCTCCTTTAGTGTGCAGGGTAGCTCTATAGGCTCCTTTAGTGTGCAGTCTAGCTCTATAGGCTCCTTTAGTGTGCAGTCTAGCTCCATAGGCTCCTTTAGTGTGCAGTCTAGCTCTATAGGCTCCTTTAGTGTGCAGGCTAGCTCTATAGGCTCCTTTAGTGTGCAGTCTAGCTCTATAGGCTCCTTTAGTGTGCAGTCTAGCTCCATAGGCTCCTTTAGTGTGCAGTCTAGCTCTATAGGCTCCTTTAGTGTGCAGTGTAGCTCCATAGGCTCCTTTAGTGTGCAGTCTAGCTCTATAGGCTCCTTTAGTGTGCAGTCTAGCTCTATAGACTCATTTTGTAAAGGGCCCTGACTGAGTCTGTTTCCACCTGAAAAATAATTCCACCACAAACATTATCATTACAAGTTTTTGGGAGGTTAATCAACTTACAAAAAGTTCCTTGACAAACACCTGTAATAGGGTTTTAAATCCTTACCTTGTTCACATTTCTTTTGAAGCCTGTAGAGGCTTCAGTTTCTGGGACAGGTTGTGAAAAATCCTACAATAAAAGAGCTGTGTAACTTGGGCCAGTCCCTGTTTTATGCCACACATTCAAATGTTTGCCTTAATAAAAAGCCCAGTGCATTCACCTCAGCAACTGTCCCAGAACACAGATAGAGTGTCTTCATCATTTCCTCCTCCCTGATAAATAAAAGTAGGCCAATATGTTTCTGGTGTTCTGTCTGCTGCATACTGACCTCTGTGTGGGAGACTGTGTGTGTGTGCTGGCTTCAACAGGGACACTGTATTTCCCTCGACTGCAGAGACTTACAGTCAGCCATATTTAAAACTTAAAATAGTAATGTATCACACATGTACCCAGTGTTACTTGCTTAGAGGAGCCAGCACCAGGGTCAGATTGTACAGCACCTGTAATCCCATCCATAATCGGCCGTCCCTTATTCCTATCAGAGCCAACTCAGTGTATTCTGGAGGAGTGGCCCTCCACTGACTTTCTGAATTTCAATCTTTTTTCTGTTTGCCTCAAACAAGTGTTAATAATAAAATAATAAAAGGTTGTGTGTAAATACTTACTAGGCTACTTTGAATTATATTTTTATATTTTGTCTTTATCAGCTGCCAAGAACGTTTGGAGTTGCATCTAAAAATCAATGAATATTAATCTTTATTAGTATGTGCAAATTTTTTTATATATTATAAAAATATAGGCTATATTTCACACATAAATTCATAGCCTATATACATCATTTTACATGAATATAGAACGTATTTATTTAGCTTACACATTAACGCAATCAACAATCTTTCTCCAACAGTCTTCTCTTGCTTTGGCACCAGAGACCGTATTGTTTCGAGCTTGTAATACATATTTAAATTCATCGTAATTCTGAATGATTATCTCTTGCTCCTCCGCAGAAAAAATATATCGCTCTCGCTCTATCCATATCGAACGCGATTGGTTGTTCGGTGCCAACGTCACTTAGGTATGTGCACGCGCTCGTGGAGTAATCATAGCTTAAGATCAAAGCCTGAGTTGACAGAGAAAGTGGATGAGCTGCGTCATGGTACCAATAAAGCCTGATTGCATCGGTTTGGTTTTGTCAACTCAAAACTAATCCTGTAACTCCGAGTTTGTTCAGCTACCTTCATGGTACAGGCCCCAGGTATCTAAATCATGAGTTTGCTTAACATTATTCCAATTTATATTCTGCAGTTCATCTTCAAGTTGAGTTATTTTATTCTTGGGAATGCCTGTAAGTTCTAATTTATGCGGAATATTACAGAAGGATTGTAGACGGTTTTTTGGATAGCTTTCTAACAATTAAAATCATATTGTGATCAGAAAGACCTGTGATTAAGTTGTACTTGTACTTACTCGCTCAGTTCATTTGTGAAGATCAAGTCAATAAGAGTTTTACGGCTTTTTGTTAATCTTGTCGGTTCTTTGATTATTTGGTGGAAATTATGTTTTGAGTAGATCATTTTTAACTTTTGGTTATTACTGTTACTTAACCAATTTATGTTAAAATCTCCTTGGAAGGTAGTCTCACAGCGACAATTTAACTGTTTAATTAAGTAAGTCATCTAAATCCTTGTAAAATAAAACACCATGTGAGGGGGGATTTATTATTTTATTTATTTATTGTGTATTTGAATAGGGACAGATACAAAAAAAACCCATAGATTATTACATAAAAAACAATCCGATGCCTGTATCACAGTGTTTATAGCCATGGCTAATTCGCAACACCTGTCCCTAGAAGGGCTTTTAACATTTAAGATAATGGAGTAAAAATGTACAGTGAATACAATAAAATGTCCAGAAACCAGTTAGCACCAATAAAATTTAATGTAGTAAATAAACACATTCATTTAAACTCACTCAGATGCACACCTCACATACACACGGATATACATTTCATATGGCATGATCACACTCATAAATATGTCCTCAATGGTGTACAAAGACCTCTGCCAATTATCTGATTTATCCTCGTAAACGAAGAATTTATTATCTTTATATACATTGGACGGGTAGGTCCAGGGAGGCTTCCATGTAGTTCCGCCATCTTGAAAAACTATAATAGCAGAGAGGGACAAAAAGTACTAGGCCAACGCGTTTCCACAGCGCGTTTTGGTTCAGAGCCAGCGTGACGTAACTGAAAGCAGCAGAAACGGAGGAGCAGAGCAGTGAGAGGCGCTTGTCACTGCCCCGGCAAGTATAAAAGGCTGCATTGCAAATCCTCGTCGCCAGAAAAGTCCAAAAATAGATCGTAAAAGGAAACGTGACCGGAGATTACAAAAAACACGAGTTAATGTCGGGATAGCTTTTTCCAGGTGGATAGAGCTAATGCAGGAGAAAGATTTCAAAAGAGACGCTGAAGTTGCCTGCTTTCTTCTCGACAGGTAAGTCAATGTTACAGTCTTAATTACAAGCTTTTTTCATTGTTTGGTTGTGTACTTTATTTTATAGACAGATGAACATTTATAGTTAAAAGTTGATGATGATATCTAACAATGCACGTACTTCAGAAAATATAACGAATAAAGAAGGCATAACTACTTATTACAATAGTTCATGTTTTTCACAGTCAGTAATTCATACTGTAACATACGTTTGTTCGTTGTGTCAAGTTGCTGTTTGTATGAAATAACAAACCTGTTCACCCGAAGGAACACTCGACGAAGTAGAAGACAACTATTAGAAGACATCCTGTCATAGCTTTTTGGTACATAATGGCTACCGTAGATGCAACGCGCATTTGAAAAAGCGAGGCGCTGGAGAGCACAATTCGTTTGAATGCAAAATACATTTTCACCGCTAGATGGTAGAAATTCCTACACATTGTCCCTTTAAGATAGGTTTTTAGAGCAAAATCTCTTTTTTTTTATTAGCTGTCGTACTGCATTACTTACCCATGGAAGCTGTACTTTCCCTTTGTGGCCTTTTACATTGTTTTAAAAACTTATTTAAAATGTTATTCATTGTAGAAGTAAATATATCACAACACTCGTTCACTTGACTATGTTGTGAGACTTCATCCCAATTTGTGTTTGCTAACTCATTCTCAAATTTAATAAGATCCTTGCGGGGAATCATTAACTTTGTTGCCTTTTGGTCATTTTTATATTCATGTAGACGCTTTTTTGAGAGTTTTCTGGAAATTAATATCATGTTATGATCTGATAAGCCACACACCAGATTGTATGTTTTTAAAACTCTTCCCGGCTTATTTGAGAAAGCTAAATCTATTGCTGTCTGTGATGTTTTTGTCAGGCGAGTGGGTCCATGATGATTTGATGTTAGTTCTTGGAGTTGTTTCCTGCTGGATTTATTTAACCAATTAACATCAATGAGCACCTCACTGTTAAGTTTAAAAGATTTGAATTTTTTGTTCAAAATTTTGATAGAAAGTTTGTAGGCTTTCTTTGGATTATACACCACAAGGATGTTAAACATCATGCGTCAGATAGCCACATTTTCACATAAAGATTCAATTGATAAAGATTAATCTAATTGGACTTCCTTGGTCTTTAAGGTGCCTTTTGTAATGTTGTCCGCCAAAAAAATCAATTCATACTCCACATTCCATACCAGATGGGGGCAGTATACCTCCAGAAAGTGAGTTGGTCTACTCTAGAGTAACAAATGAGAAATGGCATAGTCTCTATGCTCCACCCCTACCTTCACAACGACCCTAGAGCCATAGCCGAAGCCGAGCCAACTCCTAATAGAGGACGTTTTGACTCCAGAGGAACGTTGGTTAATGTCAAGTGATTTTTAAATATGACATCTTCAAGCTACTCCCCTTCACCTTTACCAGTGAATATGTTCATATTCGTTTTGTTCATATTACATTTTTATTGTTAGTTTGAATTACATTAATTTGACAGACGGCATTCGCTGATGTTGACCAAGCTAGCGCCATTCAGAGCTGCCAACTCTCACGAATTCACCGTGAGACACACGCAATTGACACTTTTCACACACTCCCACGCCACACATCAATTTTGTCACGCACAGAAAAATAGCAAAGCAAAGAGGACACGGAGACCGACAGACTAGACAGAGCAGGTTAGTTATGATATAAAAAAACTCAGCTCTCAGATTCTGTCAATTTTATTACGCAATTCAAACAATAAATACCGTTTTGGCGCTTGTAAATGTTACACGACAGATACCTAGAGCACGTGAACTGATCATCTCTAGCTAATCTAGCTAGTAAAAAAACACGAACACTGTTGAAAGATACAGTAGGCTACAACTTACCAAAATGTATTCCTCATACATAATATTGACCAATAATTTTTTTTAATCAGCGTGCAGAGGTCAATAACATAGCTGGAGAACAAATATGTCAGATTTACCTCAGGAAAGCAATTTAATAAACATAATATAGATCACGTAGTTGGCAAGAAAAAAAGAGCTATTTTTAGAGCACTTTTATCGAAAGCCTTCATTTCTATGTTATAACTTCCCCGAAAAAAACTAAACAAACATATAAAACAAACTTTTAGCGAAATACTAACAGCATACCAATCCAAAAGAAATGTTGCAAGTTCGGAGTTGTCTCCATCGATGGAAAGCAGTGCCAATGTTTACTCTGGTTCTGCTCCTTTTTTTATCCGATTTTATGTGTGATTCCGAGTGCGGTTTTTTCCCTGCAGAGGGTGGTTGTGGTGGTGGTAAGGGTCTCTTGCCAAGGGCTTCAGCCATTCTTCCGCTCTCTTCCCTGAACTGAAATGTAGTAGTGGGCTGTACTTTCCACACGATTGACATCAGGTTCAAGTACGCCCACAAGCCGTGCGAGTTATTCGTGTATTGCAGTTTGGCTGGTGGTTATGTTGCCCGCATACCGCCTCCCATGGCCGAAACCGGTATTATGACACCTGTCGGGCCGTGGCTAGTAATTTAGCATGCTAATTCAGGTTGATATCTCTGCAGCACTATAACTTGTCATTTTTTAATGACATCATCGCCCTTATTTCTTCTCATTCTTTTGATGCGTGTAGCTCATTTTTTTGATATTTTTACCTCAATTCTTACACATGGCACCTTTAAAGGAGTCTTTAATGTAAACCAGAACTCCTCCTCCTCTACCAGTAACCCTATCCTTTCTATAGCACTTCTCGGCACATCTATCATTGAGGTGGGGATTTTATCATGCAGCCATGTTTCACCTATGCACAAATAATCAGGATTGGAACCAATTAGCAGAAATCTAATTTCATCACATTTTGGATACATGCTTCTAATATTTAAATGCCCTCCCAAAATACCCTTAGGCTTTACTGTAGGATCCCAGATTATTTTCGCATGATTTACTGTCTGGAAAAATAAATTTAATTGCTTGTGACTGCAAAGTTTTTATATTGTCAGTAGTGTCCCTGTTTGTTCGCTTATACTTGGCTTTATGAGCGGACGAGTGACGTTCACTCTTAGTGTAGTCAGTCTTACGGTTAAGAGCACCTCTGGATCCTTGCGCAGAGTGATTTTAAATCCGTCTCCAGTGTGGCCTCCTCCGCCTCGTCGACCGAAGAATCCGCGCAAGGAAGGGCGCAACTCTGGGCCAGGTTGCTCCAGCAGTTCGCCGGGCCATCAGCAGGCGCAGCACCCGCCGCAGCCCGGTCGACGCGGGCACATGTAGCCACTCCCTCCGGACCCTCCGCTACCGGCGTCTGAACACTCGTCCGCACAGAGCCCACCCAGCTGTCTCCCGCTGGAATTCCGCCAACCAACTCCAGGTCCGCCGGCCGCCGCAGATGATGCACTAGCTCCGCCGTGGAGGCTCCCACCCGCCCACCAATCCAGCCAGCCGCTCCCCGCCCCGCCTCCGCACCGAGACCCGGCCCCACGCCGGCAGCATGGACCCGCGGCGCACAGTCAGCGCCTGGGCCGGGATTAAGCTGGATGTCTCCCGACAACAGGACCAGGAAAGAGAGATACATTATCGTGCGCCCACTATCTTTCCTCCTGCCACCCAGCTACACTTTGGTGCGTAATAAGCCTATTACGCGTGCATTTCCAAACTTCAGGAGGGAATAGTAGATGGTAAAACGGCCATATCCAACATTGTTCTGGTATGGCGTGTGGCACAGAAGACTGTCAGGCTCATTTTGTGGAATCCTTAGAACAAGTGATCCAAATATTAGCAGAAGAAGAAGCCACACCAAACAGGTGAACAGCAGGTCTGAACGCTGACGCTGCTTGTTTGCTCCACACCGGCATTTCACTTGTTGATGTTGCCTCTCCTTCTTACTTATGGCTTCTGGTTTATTGACATATTCACGTATTTGCTGCTTATTAATCTTGGTGTCGATAGAAAGTCTATCAGAGTACATGAAATTGCCAGATTTTAAAGGCAAAAGCAGGAGGAGCACGGAGCCCAACCAACCGTGCGCCATCTTGGTCTGATGTATAAAGTGACAATATTAAACTTAATTTTTGTCGACAACACTACAGTGATGCCCACACATTTAAATGTTTCTTTGATATAGATGAACACACCACCACCCCTGCCAGTTAGTCAAAATATAACAAATATAACACATTTTAACAAATATAACCAGGTACATCAATCATGTGTGTTGGAGTATTGCTGTTTAGCCAGGATTCACTTAGACACAGGTAATCCAAATTGGAGTCTGTCAGTAAATGTTGAATCTGATCTATTTTTGATGTAATACTTCGAATATTCAAATGCCCTCCGACAATGCCCTTTGGTTTAGTCTTCGGATCCCATATAACGTTCGGATGATTCACAGTCTGAAAGAATCTAAATTGTCTTTGTTTACCTACCGCATGACCAGTAGACCTGATGGTAACTACACTGCTGCAGTTGCTGGGCCCGGAGTTGGGTCCGGAGTCTGGCCCGGTGGTAGCTGGACTGCTGCTGCTCAGCCCTAAGCCTGGCCTGGTGGTAGCTAGGCTATTGCTACTGCTGAGGCCTGGCCCAGTGGTAGCTTGGCTGCTGATGCTGATGCTAAGGCCTAAGCCTGGCTTGATGGTAGCTGGGCTGCTGCTACTGCTGCCACTGAGGCCTGAGCCTGGCCTGGTGGTTGCTGGACTGCCACTGCTGAGGCCTGAGCCTGGCCTGGTGGTTGCTGGGCTGTTTCTACTGACACTGCTGAGGCATGAGCCTGGCCTGTTGGTAGCTGGACTGTCGCTGCTGAGGCCTGGGCCTGGCCTGTTGGTAGCTGGACTGCCGCTGCTGAGGCCTGAGCCAGGCCTGGTGGTTGCTGGGCTGTTTCTACTGCCGCTGCTGAGGCTGTTGGTAGCTGGACTGACACTGCTGAGGCATGAGCCTGGTCTGTTGGTAGCTGGACTGCCGCTGCTGAGGCATGAGCCTGGTCTGTTGGTAGCTGGACTGCTGCTGCTGAGGCCTGAGCCTGGCCTGGTGGTAGCTAGGCTATTGCTACTACTGCTGCGGAGGCCTGGCCCAGTGGTAGCTTGGCTGCTGCTGCTGATGCTAAGGCCTAACTGTACGTTCACACCGCCGCCGACTTGAGCTTCCAAAGCGGCCAGAAGTCATTCATTTTCAATGGAAGCTGGCTTCTCTCAGCTGCAAGGAGCGTCAAATCCATCGGCGTCGCGTTTTGGGCGTTTTGAGCGTCTTGAGCGTCAATCAGAAAGTTGAAAGAAGCTCAACTTTATGGTAATGAGCTGTGACGCGGTTCAGCGGCAAGCAGCGGCAAAACGCCAGCAACCAATCGGAATATAGACGTCCCTCGCGCTGGCTGATTCCGGAGAAACACACGATGTCAACTTTCGTTCCTACCAAAACATTAGTTCCGAGAAAAATGGAAGAGAAGCCAATAATCGCCGTTGCTGGGTTTCCTATCATTTATGACATGACGTTGTTTGCTTATAGGGACCGTGAGAGCGCAACTTTTATTTGAAATATTTACGATCGCTCGTTTTAAAGCGGGAATGCAATTCATTTGCTCACGGTGACACCGATTTGACCGCAAATAATAATAATAATAGTTCTATTCTTTTTCCCCCGACCAAATGTGACCAAACCGGTTATAAAAATGCTGTCATTATAAAAGGTTTCTTTAATGTATTGCTAGTTTTTTTCCTGTTTATTATATTTTATGTTGTGACACTTCTATTCTCCCTGACACGTCAGAGCGTTCAAAGCGTCCAAAGCGTCAACAAGCTTCCCCGTACTTTTTGACAAGCGTCCTTGACAGGGCGGCCAGAGCTTCTTTGACGCTCAAGTCGGCGGCGGTGTGAACGTACAGTAAGCCTTGCTTGATGGTAGCTGGGCTGCTGCTACTGCTACTGCTGCCATTGATGCCTGAGCCTGGCCTGGTGGTTGCTGGTCTGCCGCTGCTGAGACCTAGGTCTGGCCTGGTGGTTGCAGACAGTTTGCTTATTTCATCCACTAGTTCATGTTCATGTTGATGAAGAGTAAGACCACTAATACACCTTTGCTGTTTAGTAGCCATCAGTCCCAGAGGGAATATATCTGTTGGTTCCTTCCTTCCAGTAGAATCATGCCAAACCAACACTGCTTTCTGAAAACAGTGTTTGGACAAATCACTGTTTAGATCTGGGTTTATATTTACAGATGGGCCTGGATTTAATTGTATATCCCCACTTAGTAGCAGCAAAAACAGTAGAATTCTGTAATCATGCCATTTGCTTCTCTTTGTGTATTGTTTTCTGTCTTTAGTAGCAATTCCAGTATAAGGATCTTTCTGCCCAGACTGATCTCATGAAATGGCATATGTATGACACGCCAATTCGTATTTCCATTTTTGGCGTGCTATCAACACGCATAATCGCTTTTCAGCGTGTTTATCAACGCCTTTGACTTAACGTTATATTACTGTATTATGTATATATAATATATGACCTACCCCAACCCCGTCCCTAAACCTACCCGTCACTGGGGTTAATACCATTTATGAGTCTTCTCCTACCATCCTAGGAAAAGAAATATCGCTCCACAGATGTAGATATAGATTTTGCTTCGTTTCGCTCGGACATTTAACGGCGTACACATACACGCGGAATCACTCGGACATTTAATGGCGTAGACATACACGCAAAAGATTTCGGCGTGGACATACACGCGGATATCTCAAAATGCGTATAGATAACACGCCACTTGAATTGAAAGTGGCGTGTATGTTTACGCAAAGTCATGATGTCATGTTGTTCTGCCAGAAAATAGAATAAGCAATATAGTGTCCATGTCCAAAAAAATGTTGTCTTGGTATATCATTACAAAGTACAGGATGTGCAGGAGCAACTGATTGATTTCCAGCCAAAGGCCTTGAGCTGGTGGAACAAGCAGGAACCACATACAAAGCAGCATTGTCCAAATACATCCATTTTCTCTGTACCTTTTGGTTGTTTCTCGTCTTTGATGCATGCATTTCTTTGAATCGAGGTGTTTTTGTTGAAAAGCATCAGCTAAAACTGTTACAATCTGATGCTAAATAAAAGGATGGGCGTGGAGCCTAAAAAACCACACCTGTCCTTAGCGGCCATCGTGAAAGAGCAAATTTTTTAATAGTTTTGATATTTATGTTTTGATTTGATATAGCAATATTGTCTATCCAACAGGAGTGAAATGCCTGCGCTCAGCTGTCAAGTCGCCATAGGTAAGTCGCAATGGCAATGCGCTGGCGTTAGTTTTTCCAAGGATATATATGTCACCAACTGTAAAACAATTGGGCCTACATTTCTGTGAAAAAATAGCAGTTAATATGCAGCTTGTTGTGTGTTTTGAAACCAGCGTAAATTGCAGGATAGTGTAGATAGAAATGGATTCACACAACGTCACATCACGCACTTAAAGCGCTTCTGTGAACGGAGAAAACATAATAAAACTAAATATATAAAACTAATATATAGGCCTATAGACTAAATATTTAACTTAAATAACGAAAGGAAAGACTTTGCTGAGTTTCTGTTCATTGTGACGGGAGTACATTGTGATGGGAGATTGCTATGGAGTAACAGGTTCCTCAGAAGGACAAAAATTCCCATGATCATGCCGGCACCTCACGCGCGCACAAATATTCTAGCATTGCTAACTACAGTCAATCAAGCATATAGAAAGTTACACTGCTCAATTTAAATAGTCTGTAGTACAATCTGTGGAGTGCAGCGTGACCATCGCCTCACTGTGCTGTTATATGTGAAGGATGATGTTTTACGTTGATAATGCGAGTGAAGTTAGTGGTGTTTGAGCCTGTTGTGGGAACTGGTGTCCGACATAATATGCTAAGTACAGTTTTTTTGGTCCGTTTCAGACTTTTAATAACCAAACCATGTCCATGTCCGCGATATGTTTAGGAACACGCTCCTCTATTTGTCCTGGCTGGTCCTTCTCCTGCTCGGAACCTCCCGGTTCTGTCTCCCCTTCACTCGCCATGCTGTTATTCATGTTTCTGCCTGCATCCCCATGGTGATGTAAACCATATATTTTGCAACACCACGAAATAAACGATAAAGCATAATATGAAACGATAGACTTTTTATTTCGTCCATCCGATATATTTCGTCATATCGCACAGCCCTATAATGAATGTCTGCCCATTGACAAATAAATAAAAAATAAAAATAACCAATTGATTACCATTACACAACTATTGATCCATAACGTTGCCACAGCTTCGCAATTACTTGTGGCAAAACATTTAGGAAAATTTCCGGTTGTAACAATGTAATTAGTTCCCTTTCGAGAATGGTCACTTCGTATTGCGTAGCTAATACGCAGTGGGGGAAACTCCTTTTCCTCGAAATATTGAAGCTTTAATTTACAACGCAGTGCAGCTGCACAGTGAAAAACAGCAGAGCGTCTAGCTCGCTCATTGGCTGTGCTGCGGAAACTGCACATCCAATGGCCCAGCGCCTCGTAATGCGCGACCAGTCGACTGACTTGGCGCCGAATACGTCAGAGCGTGCCTAAATGGGCGTGGCCAAAGCCTATAAATATCGCTCATTTCGGCCAAAATACCAGATTTACTCAACTTCAGCGACACTTCATGTCTCTGAGTCCTCACTGAAGCTTTTCGCCATTGAACCAAGCCAGAATCAGCTAGAGCAAGCATTAAAAACAGCGGACAGCGCCTTCAACTTACCCGGAACCCGCTCCTCTTCTGTCGCTGCTCTCCTGTGGCCATCCGGTGAGACAACGCTACATATATTCTTTTACTGCTGCTGTTGTGCTCGCGCTGCGACACTCAGCTTTTGTGAAAGAGCAAATTTCTAACGAGGCGTTGTTTCAAATGCCTTGTTCATCTTGCACCTCTTGCGGAGCTCGTCTACACGAGGATGACGGGCACGCGGAGTGTCCACACTGAAGCTGCACTCTCTTCCGTGGGCTGTTCTCACTGCGAGAGCCTGCCCATCTCAACTCTGCGGATGCGGTTGGCTCTTTTCCAAGATGGCGACACCGCTCCTTCTTCTCTTCCTTTCCCGGCGCTACTTCAGCCGCGAAAAAAGAAGCGCCACAGCCAACGGCAGCCCGAGCACATGGAGTTAAGCGAGCCCACACCGGCCACGTCCCCGCGTGCTTCGCTTTCTCCATCACAGTCTTCTCCGGTTCTGTTCACTCAGGCAGACCAGCGCCCCTCCCCTCATGCGACGGGCCTCGTCTCATTCGGCGGATCGGATGATGAACACGACAGCCTCTCCATTGCTGCGTCTGAGGAAAAGTGGTTGGGCTCGGTGGACCCCGCCCTCTGACAGTCCTGTGCTAGCGCTACAGCTAACGCCACGAGGACTAATTCGGACGCGAAATGCTGCGCATCCTCACTGAGGCCGTTTCAGACCTCGGTCTCGGATGGGCCTCACCCGAGGAGCCGTCCAGGAGTCGACTGGATGGTTGGTTTCCACCAGGGTGTCAGCAGGCCCTCCGCCACAAACCAGCGCCCTTCTTCCCGGAAGTTCACGACGAACTCACAAAGTCATGGCGTGCGCCATACTCAGCTCGCACGAGCGCTTCAGCTTCCGCTACGCTCTCATCTGTCGACGGTGCGATCCCAGAGAAGGGATATGAGAAATTGCCGCCGCTTGAGGAAGCAGTCGCCACCCACCGTCCACCCACTGCTGCTGGCTGGAGATCTAGAGTGGTGCACCCCTCGGAGCCCTTCCGGAACACCTCAGCCCTCGCTGGCACGCTTTTTCAGCTTCCGGTCAGGCTGCATCGGCTTTGCACACCATGGTCTAAGGTTGCAAGTCTATCAGGCAAAACTTCTCCAGTCAATGGATGAGTCTGGCCCAAACTCGCGGAGTCATGCCGCCGCCTCAGCCAGCTAAACCAGTGCCTCGGGTCTCCCAGCCCCGCCCTGCGGCTGACACCCGAAGTCGCTCAAGGTCAATTAAGTGCTAGCCACTGCCCCGGCGCCAGGGCCCCCGGCGCCAGGGCCCCCGACCCCGCGTTGTGTTGGACCCCGAGCCGCCGAAGCCCTCCTAGCTGCGTGGGAAAAAATAGAGGGTCTGAGTCTCGCGCTTCAACTCAGGCGGCTGCAGTTTTTCACAATGTAGTCAGTTGCATTGCACGTGCCCCTACAAACAAACGCTGTTTTCACAGTGACCCAAATAAAGCACAAAAAGAGTATGTTTCAAACACACAACACCCGGGTACCCGGTCCCCATGTATTAGGCGACCCTCCCCCAGTTGTCATACCAACCCAAAAGAGAACATGTGCACAAAACACAACACAAGGGTATTAGGCTCCCCTATGTCAGGCGACCCAGCCCTAATATATGTTCAGCCCCTAGCAACAAGGGCCCAGGCCTGGCAAGCCATTCCTGATGTGTCAAACTGTGTTGTGAACATTATTAAGCGAGGCTACTCGCTCCAATTTGCTCACAGACCCCCACGTTTTCAGGCAGTCATTGAGACCTCGGTGAGAAGCAGCGTGGCTCACGTGCTTCGCACCGAAGTGCAAAACCTACTAGCAAAAGGGGTGATCGAACTGGTCCCTCCCGCGCTGAGCCGGTCCGGGTTTTACAGCCGTTATTTTCTTGTACCAAAGAAAGACGGCGACACCCGCCCCATTTTTGACCTGAGACATTTGAACAAAGCCCTCATGAGACGGTCGTTCAAAATGATAACTACCAAACAAATCCTCGCGCAGGTTCGCCCCGGAGATTGGTTTTTCACGGTGGACATTCAGATAACGCCCAGCCACAGGCCGTTCTTGAGATTCGCCTTCGAGGGGCAGGCTTATCAATACATGGTCCTGCCGTTCGGTCTGTCCCTGGCACCCTGTACATTTACGAAGTGCATGGAAGCAGCACTTTCTCAATGATTGGCTCGTTATGTCTCAGTCGAGGACCGAACTATTAACACACAGATCCATGATACTCAGCCATTTGGAATGTCTGGGTCTCAGAATCAATTATTCCAAGAGCAAACTGTCACCCAGCCAGAATGTAATCTTTTTGGGAACAGTTATAGACTCTGTAACGATGAGAGCGCAGCTCACACCAGAGCGCGCTCTCTCTATCCAACAGCTGATAGCCTCCTTCAGAGCAGGTGCGCGCGCACCCCTCAAGAAGTTTCAGAGGCTTCTTGGTCTCATGGCTGCCGCATCATCAGTACTCCAACTGGGGCTACTGCATATGCGCCCCCTTCAGCATTGGCTAAAGCGCCGTGTGCCAGCCCATGCATGGCGGTCAGGCCGCCTGCACATTATGGTGAAGCAGCGCTGTGTGAAGGCTCTGGTCCCGTGGAAAGCCCAGAACTGGTACCAGTCTGGTGTAATTATGGGCGTGGCCTCCAGGAGGAAAGTGATTTTCACAGACGCCTCCAACCAAGGTTGGGGAGCGCTGCATGAGGGCAAGCCTGTCTCTGGCCTCTGGTCGAGCCTGGAGAAGAGCTTACATATCAACTGCCTGGAAATGAGAGCAGTTTGGTTAGCCCTGATTTCTGCCAGACCTCAGGGGACACCACGTCTTGGTCCGCACGGACAAAATATCAGTGTTAATCCTATATAAATCGCCAGGGCGGCCTCAGATCAGGCAGTCTGTATGTCACGGCCAGAAAGCTCCTCCTTTGGTCGCATGCCAACCTCCGCTCCCTGAGAGCTGCGCATGTCCCAGGAGTCCAAAATGTGGGTGCGGACATGCTGTCTCGAGACAACACTCCCCCAGGCGAGTGGTCTCTCAACACACAGACGGTTCTTCTGATATGGAGTGTGTTCGGACCTCTTCGCCTCCAGGAACAACGCTCACTGCACAACATTATTTTCGAAGAACATGCACGCGCTGGCCCACCCATGGCCCAGTCTACCACTGTATGCGTTCCCACCGGTCTCTATGATCCCTCAGGTCATCAGACAGATCAAAGAGAGCGGATGCTCAGTTTTCCTAGTAGCCCCCCTCTGGAAAACCCAGGCGTGGTTTCAAGAGCTGGCTCAGATGACAGACACTGTTGTACCAATGAGGAAGGACCTCCTCACACAGGCGAACGGGACGATCTGGCACCCTCGCCCCGACTTATGGGCCCTCCATGTTTGGCCCCTGAACGGGTATCCGGGGACTTCCCAGAAAAGGTCATAAATACAATCGCTGAGGCTAGAGCACTGTCTACTAGACGGCTCTATGCTCTGAAGTGGTCAGTATTCGCTGGCTAGTGTTCAGCCAGAAACTTCGAGCCCCACTCATGCGAAGTGACAGAGCCTACAAGAGATACAAGAGCTTTTGGATGCGGGTCGCTCCCCATCCACGCTCAAAGTGTACGTGGCGGCCATGGCAGCTCACCATGCTCCTGTGGCCGGCCAGTCGCTGGGGAGAAACGACCTTATCGTTCGTTTTCTCAAAGAGGCCAGGAGGTTAAACCCCCCCCCCCCCATCCCCCCCCCCTCCAGGCTCCCCACCATACCGGTGTGGGACCTTTCCACAGTCCTTGGGGCCCTGAGAGGTCCCCCGTTCGAACCACTGCAGTCGGTTGATCTCAAGCCTCTTTCGCTGAAAACTGCTCTGCTGTTGGCTTTGGCATCAGTTAAGCGAGTAGGAGATTTGCAGGCGCTATCTGTGAGCCCCTCCTGCCTGGAATTTGGGATAAATGACTCCAGAGTCGTCCTCAATTCAAGGCACGGTTATGTACCTAAGGTGCTCTCAACCCCGTTCAGAGCGCAGGTCATTACTCTGTTAGCACTCCCACCCTCGGAGAATGATGGTGGAGCTAATCTACTTTGTCCCGTTAGGCCTGTAAATATATACTTAGAGCGTTCTGCGCCTTTCAGGCAGTCAGAACAGCTCTTTGTTTGCTTCGGCGGCCTCACCAAAGGGGTTCCGGTCACAAAGCAGAGACTATCCAGATGGATAGTGGACGCCATCTCGCTGGCATACGCATCTGTGGGCCAGGTTTGTCCCATAGGTGCTAAAGCCCATTCCACGAGAGGCATGGCCTCATCGTGGGCGTGGTCCAGTGGTGTACCAATTCAAGATATTTGTGCGGTGGCCGGTTGGTCCTCGCTGTCCACATTTGTCCGATTTTATAATCTAGAGGTTCCTTGCCTGCAGGCCAAGGTCCTCTCAGTATGATAATAACCCGGTGGTGTCTGGTTTTTATCTGTCTACCATGTTACTGTCCATAAGCACAAGTAGTCCTAGGACGGTTATGAGCCCCAGTTATTCATGAACCCGGCCCTGTCTGGTTAGTGTCATTTTACTGGGAGACTGATTATGGCTTGTTTTGTTGAGCCTCGGGGTGTTTTCCCTAGGCTTCATTTAATTCAGACAATTCCTAATGTGTGGCGTTTTACATTCGTCCCCACTGCGTATTAGCTACACAATACGAAGTGACCGTTCTCGAAAGGGAATGTAATCAGTTACTAACGTAACCTCTGATCCCTGAGAGTAGGGAGCGAGTATTGTGTAGCCTTTATTTAAACCTGGTATTTTGGTCGAAATGAGCGATATTTATAGGCTTAGGTCACGCCCATTTAGGCACCCTCTGACGTATTCGGCGCCAAGTCAGTTGATTGGTCGCGCGTTCAGAGGAACTCAGCCATTGGATGTGCTGTTGCCGCAGCACAGCCAATGAGCGAGCTAGACGCTCTGCTGCTTTTCACTGTGCAGCTGCAAAGCATTTTAAATTAAAGCTTCAATATTTCGAGGAAAAGGAGTTTCCCCCACTGCGTATTAGCTACGCAATACTCGTTCCCTACTCTCAGGGAACCGAGGTTACGTTGCCACAATGAAAATTTGGTCATCAGATTACGTTGCAGTTACGTAACAATCATGTTTTATGTTTTTGTAGGATTACAAATTTAAGAATCTGTTTAAGATCTGCTGATCTTATGTCCTTACATAACCTAACACGAAAAACTAAGGTAGAATAAATTGAATTTAGCATTTAAGGTTATGATGATGATGATATCAGCTGTTAAGCATGAGATTCCTGCCAGTCCTGTTCTCTCTATTGTAAGTTAAAAGAATCAGATTACTGATACGCTTTGTCTTTAATGGCTCTGGGAGCCCCTGGCTCAGTCGTTGAATAGTTAGGCTGATTTGATTATCATCAATGTATTTGAATGAGACTGTTATGCTGATGAGATCAGGACTGGGGAAATGGGCTGACTCCTGTACTTCATTTACATGCCACCACTATGAAATCCCACCCCCTTGAAATGTATATAAACTACAATGTATACTGCTTTAGTTAGACTTGATGACTGCAGCTACGGACAGCTCGTGTTCTCAATAAAGAATCCTGCTGAAATCAAAGCTAGCAGTAATGGGTCTTTTGTCTGTGGAAAACAACTGGGAAACTCAGCAGGGAAAAGGACCTTGAAGAGCAGTATAAAGGATGCCCATTTCTTCCTGTCTGTATCTCACTCACTCCACAGGGTAACTGCTGTGTTGGTGACTGGGCCTATTCTTGCAAAAATAAATACTTCTCTTTTATAAATTTGATTCCGAGTTGTCTCGTACGCAGTGATGATGTTTAACAGAATTTTTGCCACAACAATTTGGTGTCAGAAGAGTGGGATTCCTTGGATGTGCCTTCTGGACCTGAGAGCGGACGGTGTTTGGCCACCTGGACTGAGCAGTTCCAGCTCTACCTCGTAAACTTGAGAGAGAGGGGCCGACCGCTATCAGGGCCAGGAGAACTCCACTGGAATTGAGAAAAGAGAACGAACCCGTGGTGACAAAACCATCTCTGGTAAGAAAACAGTCAAATTATTTTATTTTGGTATAAAATTAAGTAAACCACTCAAGTGGCTGAGTCTATTTCTGTGGTGCGAGTACAAGATTTGTACGGAATTAATTGAGACCTGAGAGCAGGTCAAGAGATTTCAAGCGGGCACTGAGTTCTCGTGAAAATCTGGAATTAATTGAGATCTGGGACCAGATCAAGAGATTTCAGGCAGATTCCAGTCCAGAATTAATTGAGACCTGGCAACGGGTCAAGAGATTTCAGGTGGACTTTAATCTGGAATTAATTGAGATCGGGGAGCCGGATAAAGAGATTTCAAGCAGATCGATAAAGCACTAGAGAGTGCACCCTTAACTGATCTTGGTTTAAGAAATCAGATCTGTTGGAGACGTCCCACAGATTATTAGACGTGCACCGAACGGTAAATCCACAGCAACAGAAAACAGCATGGGGAAGTCTCAAAGCAAGCTTGCCAAATTTGATACACCGGTTTTTCTGTCAAATGAAAGAATTATGGGCAGAAGTGTATGCAGGATATAGAGAAGTTAATCAAACATCATGATTTTCCCAGGGAGGGAACATTGAGCGCTACGAGATTAAAAGTAGTGCGAGAATCAGTTGAACAGGGCAGTGAGAAACAAAAAGGTTGTTGTGGCTGTGTTCAACGTGTGTAAGCAATGTGGACAAACAATGGATTGTTGGCTTAAAGAGGCAGATAAAAAGTCGAACTGCCGGGAGAAATAAAGTTTTTACTTCTTCATCCAGTAAATGGATGAATGACATTAGATGTCTAGAGAACTTAAATTTATATGATACGGATGGAAGTAGCAAGCAGCAATGAGGCTGTCTGTGTGAAATAGGGGATTGTAATATGATATTTTGGTTTCTGCAAAACAGTAAAGTGGGACTGAGACAATACTGATAAGTAGGGCTGAGACAATACTGATAATATTTTTTTTGGATCTCAGACTAACCATTTGAGAGGAACACTGTGAGAAGTAGTTATAATGAAAAAAATAAAGTTAAAATGAATGTTATGAAAACAAGAGTATTGAAGAATGACTAACACAGCACATATTCCTTAAAGAGGGAACTTTAAGTGTCACTATGACGGGTGAGAGACTCGGTGGAAGAAGGAAGTGAAAAAACAAAAGGTTGTTGTGTGAGACGTGTGTGTGTGGATTGTAAGCAAACAATCATGTACTGGTTAGATGCGGCAAAGAGAAAAGAAAGGAAAGGATGCAGAAGGAACTGGCATGTAGGGAAATAGGGAAAGATTGAGAAGAAAACAAATTATGTTATGAAAAAGAAAAAAAATTCTGATAGAATTTATGAAACTATTTATGAGCGCCTGTTAAATCAGATTAAATTGAAATGATATGAAAACTGAGTTTCAGATTAAAAAAAAATAAGGCATTGAGTATGATTAACAGGGATTAACATGATATGAAGATAAGGAATGTTTCAAGCAAAATGAGGAACAATTCTATATTTTAGTGGTAAAATAATGATTGAAATTATGTTTAGTTTTAGTTTGACAACCAAAAGGGTCTATAATGGGGGTAGTGAAAAGAATAGATTAACCATCCATCTTCGTTTATTATAAAAGGAATTGGAAATTATAGTTTTATAAAAAACTAATACATATATCCTGGTATTTATGATTGTAGACAATGTCTGTATCTAATATCTGAGGAGTGACTGAGGGTCCAGCTATGCTGGGAGTACAGCAACAGTGCTTGCTTATTCAGCCCGGCTTCCAGATGTTAGATATGTACTTGTTCTGTAATCAGTGTTGTTGATGATAATACCAAATTAGTAAAATGTAAAAGACAGCTATGTCTAAAGATTCTGGAAATCAATAATGTTTATATTAAGTCATTGAAGGAAAAAGATATTGTCTGTTTCATAAAGGAAATTATGGGTTGGGGATAATTTCCTTGGACAAGTGTGACCAAAGTAATCAAAAAACTTGTGAAACCCGCTTAGAATATGTTGAGTGATTTTCCGTGCTGCTTATGAAAATTAATTTGCTGCCAATGATAATGATAATGATAAAGATTATGATTTGGCTATTGTGATTTAATCTGCCACTGGTGGATGGTCAAAGGAATACAGAGAACTGCTTATCAGTGGCTCTGTTTACATTCCTGAATGGGACACAGTGCTTCAAGGGTGTGCAGTAAGTTGGAGCCGTTTGCAAGCTCACAGTGACCAAACTATAGACAAGGTGTCTGATGCTGTAGTTGAGGCTGACACACGAACCCACCAGATGACAAAGAGTGTTTTGATTATGGTCAGCAATTTAACACGTAAATGACCACCGAGAAGGTGTTTAAAAATATAAAAAAAGTGACAAAACATTTTTGGTATTGATGTGGGTTTGAAAGTAGATCAGTGTTTAAATGACGATAGTAACATTTTCGTCTGAGAAAGAATAAGAGATAAAAAACGAGGTCAAAAGATTGAATTCTTAAGAAAAATCGGTAACACTGCATAACTAATAAGGAATTATTGAAGAACTAGTAGGTAATTCTTCATTAAATACTTCTTCACTGCTGTTAACTACTAAGGAAGATGTGTTAACTAATCACTATGTAATAGAATTTTATGATTGTGTTAAGTTACAGTTAGTTAATCAATAACTAATGAATTCTGTCATACCTCCTGCACTGAAAAAAAAGGAAAGCAGCTTTATTGAGAATACTAAAATAATACACTTACAATCTACTTAATACATTTATGTTTGAGATGCAAACATAATTACATTGCATAAACTCCAAATGAAATTCAGCACAGTCATCATAAAGTGATATGATCATGTTGCAATAAAATGTTCAAATCAATTCAGGCTCAATTTACCATCAAACAGATGGTGTTCACTCAAAATGATTTTACTGCTGTTTCATTTACTTAATTAAAATGAGCTAATACAACACAATTGTGTTGTATGGCACTTAATTTCATCATGTATAATTAACCTAATTTAGTTGTTGCAACATGTAAATATTGCATCAGTGTATTTCTGAAACTACATTAAACAAGAGAGGTACATGTTTGTTTCAGCTTATTCCATTTTATTTTATAATTTTTATATGATAAAAACAAGACGTTTTGGTGTCCATGTGTTCTCAATCTGAATATTTAGCAAATGCGGGTTTCTGGGTAGTGTCATGTCAATGCTGGGAAAAAAACATATTTTTAGACATGTTGAAATGCTGCACACAAAGTCAATTTGGCTTTTATTGAACTAAGGAAGAAGAAAAAAATGGCCGCAATTTTTTTTTGTCTGTCTTTTTTGAGGTTTTTATTTATTTTTAAATTTTTGTGTGCGCGGGAGTATTTGGAAGAGAGCGACCGCCCACGCGCTATATGGGCCGTTGGTCTGGAGAAGGACATCTGAGGGGATTGACTTTAAGTGGTAAGAATATCATTACAAATTTAATATTATACTCTAAAAATTTCTGTCCATCTAACTTTAAATACAATAAATAGTTTTTTTTAAGATAATCCCACACGTTTTAAATCATGTCGACTGTTTATTTCGTCGAGTGTTGTAACATTAGCCGCTTGGTCAGGGTTTGAAAACTACGAGGTTTTCCGCCTGACCGACTCCATCAAATTTCGTCCCACTATATTCAAAGTTATCTAAAGCCATTCTATAGATTAATGTGAGGGACAGAAGAATATTTACATCCTAAAATTAAAGTTCACGAAAACTTGTCTTCCGTCTGCTGTGGATGTCAATCATTCTCCGTTCAGCTGCAGCATTCCAGCGTGCCTCATACGGTTACGACAGTCAGCACGGTAAAACCGGGTAAAACTCTCTCTGATATGATATATAATCCCATTATAATGCTTGATCTGTATATACAGGGCTGTGGATCTGCATAAAATTACTTCGTCTTGCTGAAGTGTAATGTGGTGTCTAAACGATGTCGTCACCGCTAACGTTACGTTACTGGTGTCTCTAAGGCCTCGTTCAGACTTTCAGTCCATCACACTACATTAATTGGCATCATACGCAGAATAACTGTAATTTAAAACTGTAAAGAAACAAAATAATGATCTATAAACTGTTGGATAGATATACACTAGGATGTGTTTTTTTCATACATTTCAATGCGCACTGTGACTCCATGGGCAAATTGCAAACAGCAATATAACTTAAATTGTTTTTAATGAATGTATTTCAAAAGTATATAGTAATTTGTATTTTATTATTAACATGTGAAGATTTCATAAAATTACTGTCCAAAGATTTTTTCAAGAATTGCTGAATTGTACACTCGCCTAGTTAAATATATATTTTTTTTTCATATCTTGTGATTATATAATTTTATTGTTTTTATTTATGACTAATTATTGCTCTTTCTCTCTTTTCAGTAACATTTGCTGTACATGTGGACTTGCAAGGCCTGTTCAGTAGTTGTAACAAGTAGGTTGAAACTATTGCAGCATTATAGGCTGAAACATAAAAGAATCACGACCATTCCTCTACAGTCAAAATTTCTATCACAGCTTGACCTTCACTATGAAAATTTGCTGAAGGTTTTTGAAAGGCGACCAGGACAGCAAGGCAGAATGCTGAAAGAAATGATGTCAGCTGTAATCCAAGTAAGAACAACAGATAGTTAAAGGTGTTTTGTGTGCTGGGCTCAGGCTACGCAATGTTTTTGTCTACTATAGTCACTGTAGTAGTCTTTATGAGGGAGCTTCTGTCAAAAATGATTTATGACCCTAAATATGATTTTTATGACAGGTTATGGTTTATGATTATGAATATGATTATGAAATATTTATGACAGGATGTGTAGTAGGGAGGGGGGGTTTTACGACCACCAGATGGTATGTGAACTTTTGACCCCGACCATGTGTTTCCGGAGTTTATGGCTGTGTGTGTGTGTGTGTGTGTGTGTGTGTGTTTATGACGGGGCAATTTGCTTGGTGTGACTGAGAGGAATGGTGTGTGTGTGTGTGTGTGTTTATGACGGGGCAATTTGCCTGGTGTGACTGAGAGGAATGTTTTCAGGGAAAGTTTTTATTATATCAGGATAATGTTCACAGAACGCCGAAATTATGAACATGAAGAGGTCTGACACGGATTTTCAGCCGGCACTGCATCATCCATATTGCCTGCTGAGGAGAATGAAACAAAATGAGTTTAAAGAAATAGCATTGATGACAAATAAAAGCTTATAAAATAAAACTTCATTATATATTTTAAAGCAAAGTTTAAAACAACTCTGGAAATTAATGAGGAGGTATTTATGCGTCTATCTGGTTAGTCGCAGACTCTTAAACCTTTCTGATCAGATGAAATGTCACAAAAATGAGTTTAAAGAAATAGCATTGTGCTTGAATAAAGCACATAAATAATGATTAATTTAATTACACATTTAAAGTAAGTTTTAACATGTGCTGAACTTAATTAGGTATCCTTTATGCGTCTGAATATTGTTGCGGATTCTTAAGTCTTTCTGAGCAGATGAAATGTCACAAAAATGAGTTTAAAGAAATAGCATTGTGCTTGAATAAAGCACATAAATAGTGATTAATTTTATTACACATTTAAAGTAAGGTTTAACATGTGCTGAACTTAATTAGCTATCCTTTATGCGTCTGAATATTGTTGCGGATTCTTAAGTCTTTCTGAGCAGATAAAATGCTGCAAAATAGCTTTTTCAGAAATAAAAAGCATTACATATAAATAATCACATAAATAGTGATTAAATTAAATAATTGGCTATGTTAAATTATCCACAATATACTGTTTTATTACTGTTAAGCTAAATTACTGTTTTAAAATAAAAATATGCAAGATAGTGGATAATAGCCTACACATTTTTATAAGAATTTAAAAGATTTTTTACCCTTTCAAGCGGAGTCGTAGTCCTGCCGGTCTGTAAACTGAAATCCTGAAGTGTAATCCAGTCTACCACGAAACGAGTGTGTATGTCGCGGGTCAAAGCCCTAGGCGAGATATTCCGTCTGCGATACGCTCTCCAGCGCTGATGGAATGAACTGTTAGATTTGCTAAAACAGAGTTTCGCAAACAGGCGGAGTCCAACACCAAATGTCTCCCGATCAAAGACAATGCTCTGATCAAAGCGATTTGATAAGGCGGATGTCATGGAGTTTTACAACGACCGCGAATCATAACTTTTCCGGGGCTGCGCCATCAGGTCTGAGAGAGGTGTTAGGGTTATTAAAAGATAGTAGATCACCCCTGTGGTTTATCTCCAGACGCGATGTCTGAACCGGTGTTAGAATTATTTGAAAGGGCAATAACCTTACAGTTATCTAAGGATCAAAGCGTCGACCATTTGGTATCTGTCTGGCTCAGAATAAACATGTATTTGATCTGTTATGCCCGAAATAAAGCCACAGCCAGTAATATTAAACAAATATCCTTATTCTATCTAAATATTAGTGAATAGTCTGTGTGTTCATCATTCCCAAATATTAATATTATTTATTTTATGGTATTCTACAATTTAGTATGCTTTTCACTAATGGTAAAATAAATAAATTAACCCACATCGGCTAATATATAGTATAACAATCAGAGATTTATATTAATTCGATACGGTTATAATTTGTAAATCTATTGTGGGTCATTTTGAGTACCCCCGCGGTTCAACAGCCTGAAATATTAATTCTAGGTTTAGTCCGATCATCCAAGACAATATATTTGAAATATTAATTTGAAACATTACGCTGACTTATAATATGTATTTGCGTCAATATTTAAAACACTTACAGCTGGCAGCTTTTACAATGGGCGAATACTGATTATTAGATTGTATTTAAGCATGATTTCATTCGGTTTGTATAGATACCCAAAATAAAATGCTATAGAACTAATATCGAACTAATATTATGTATTAAGCAGTCACATTTATAGTTTATAGAGGTAAATACGTAATGTAACTAAACCACCGATCTTTTATAAGGGATTATACCATTAAAATATTTATACTAGCCATATCGTAGGCATACTATTATTACGGCTACTACCATGTGCCGAAGTTAGCATGAGGCGCTTTCTAAATAATAAAAACTATTTTATACGTTTGGAAATAAATAAAACAAATACAATCTGACACATTATTTAACTAATTTTGTTTGTTGGAACTTCGTTGTTCGAACTCGCTGCTGAGATAATAAAATACCCACCCGGACTCAGACCCTCCCCTAGAACACCCGCTGTGTGTGAGTGTGCTTAAAGACTCCGATTTTTCGGTGGAAGATCACAGTGTTTGTGGATTTTGCAGCAGCAGCCGTTCGTGTTTTTTACTTATTCCTCAGGATCCAGCCGTCATGTCCGAGTGTCAAGGTAAGAGACGTATTTATTTATTTTCACGCGATGATGGTGGTAATATTTAATTTGAACCTGGTATGATTTTAAAATCCTCTAATCGGTGTACTGTAATTATGTAGACGTTAGGGGTGTTGAGTTATGTCTTAATTATTATCAATATTATCAATGTCTATTTTCGATTCTTTGCTTCTTTGTAATTTTTATCTTCACTAAATATCTTTATTTTAATTAGTCGCGTTCCTATTTTGAATATCTGCCGTCTTAAGGGTTGGAGTCTGTTTGTTATTGTAGCACTTAAGTATTGCTGTTCATAACAGCTAGTTTCGATTTGGGCCATTGTCGGGACACTTGCTTTGGCTGTGCTAATTGCAAGGGCTGTTAAAGCAGATATAAATTAGAAGTAAATTCAGGTGAAAGCCAGGACAGCAGTCACTCGGTGAGAACGTCAAGAGCGCGTAAGTTGTTTTTTCTTAATATTCAGTTCTCCTGTTGCTCTGTTTACCATTTGTCAAGTAAGTAGGGCTATTTTCGATTCTTTGCTTCTTTGTAATTTTTATCTTCACTAAATATCTTTATTTTAATTAGTCGCGTTCCTATTTTGAATATCTGCCGTCTTAAGGGTTGGAGTCTGTTTGTTATTGTAGCACTTAAGTATTGCTGTTCATAACAGCTAGTTTCGATTTGGGCCATTGTCGGGACACTTGCTTTGGCTGTGCTAATTGCAAGGGCTGTTAAAGCAGATATAAATTAGAAGTAAATTCAGGTGAAAGCCAGGACAGCAGTCACTCGGTGAGAACGTCAAGAGCGCGTAAGTTGTTTTTTCTTAATATTCAGTTCTCCTGTTGCTCTGTTTACCATTTGTCAAGTAAGTAGGGCTATTTTCGATTCTTTGCTTCTTTGTAATTTTTATCTTCACTAAATATCTTTATTTTAATTAGTCGCGTTCCTATTTTGAATATCTGCCGTCTTAAGGGTTGGAGTCTGTTTGTTATTGTAGCACTTAAGTATTGCTGTTCATAACAGCTAGTTTCGATTTGGGCCATTGTCGGGACACTTGCTTTGGCTGTGCTAATTGCAAGGGCTGTTAAAGCAGATATAAATTAGAAGTAAATTCAGGTGAAAGCCAGGACAGCAGTCACTCGGTGAGAACGTCAAGAGCGCGTAAGTTGTTTTTTCTTAATATTCAGTTCTCCTGTTGCTCTGTTTACCATTTGTCAAGTAAGTAGGGCTATTTTCGATTCTTTGCTTCTTTGTAATTTTTATCTTCACTAAATATCTTTATTTTAATTAGTCGCGTTCCTATTTTGAATATCTGCCGTCTTAAGGGTTGGAGTCTGTTTGTTATTGTAGCACTTAAGTATTGCTGTTCATAACAGCTAGTTTCGATTTGGGCCATTGTCGGGACACTTGCTTTGGCTGTGCTAATTGCAAGGGCTGTTAAAGCAGATATAAATTAGAAGTAAATTCAGGTGAAAGCCAGGACAGCAGTCACTCGGTGAGAACGTCAAGAGCGCGTAAGTTGTTTTTTATTAATATTCAGTTCTCCTGTTGCTCTGTTTACCATTTGTCAAGTAAGCAGGGCTATTTTCGATAGCCCTACAGACCTGTCTCTCTCCTACCATTCATTGCAAAAACACTTGAACGAGTTGCTTTTAACCAAGTATCATCCTTCCTGTCTCTGAACAACCAGCTGGATGTCAACCAATCTGGCTTCAAGAAAGGACATTCAACTGAGACTGCATTGCTGTCAGTCACGGAAGCCCTGCGGATCGCAAAAGCTGCTTCCAAATCATCAGTTCTCATTCTACTGGACCTGTCTGCTGCCTTCGACACTGTGAATCATCAGATCCTCTTGTCCGCCCTCTCATCACTGGGCATCACTGGAACCTCCCTCAACTGGTTTGAGTCCTATCTCACAGGTAGGTCTTTCAAGGTCACATGGAGAGGTGAGGTATCCAAAGCACATCAACTGACCACAGGCGTTCCTCAGGGTTCAGTTCTCGGACCGCTCCTCTTCTCCATTTACACCACATCACTGGGACCTATCATACAGGCACATGGTTTCTCTTACCATTGCTATGCTGATGACACCCAGCTCTACCTCTCATTTCAACCAGATGATCCCACAGTAGCTGTACGGATCTCAAGCTGTCTGGCGGACATCTCGGCATGGATGAAGGAACATCACCTGCAGCTCAACCTGGCAAAGACTGAGCTTCTCGTCCTCCCTGCCAATCCGTCTCTACAGCACGACCTCACTATCCAGGTAGATTCATCCTCAATCACCCCATCAAGGTCGGTCAGAAATCTTGGAGTAATCTTTGATGATCAGCTGACTTTCACAGACCACATTACAAAGACAGCTCGATCATGCAGGTTTGCTATGCACAACATCAGGAAGATCAGGCCTTTCCTAACTGAGCATGCAACACAACTTCTCGTCCAGGCCCTGGTCATTTCTAGGCTTGATTACTGCAATGCTCTTCTGGCTGGACTTCCATCATGTGCAACTAAACCTCTACAAATGATCCAGAATGCTGCAGCTCGCCTGGTCTTCAACGAGCCCAAAAGGGCCCACGTCACTCCTCTGCTCATCTCTCTGCACTGGCTACCACTCGCTGCTCGCATCAAGTTCAAGGTTTTGACGCTTGCTTACAGATTGACCACAGGTTCAGCTCCCTCCTACTTCCACTCACTACTACAAGTCTACATCCCTACCAGAAGCCTACGATCGGTCAATGAGCGACGGCTCGTGGTACCATCACAGCGGGGCACAAAATCACTCTCCAGAACATTCTCATTCACGGTTCCATGCTGGTGGAACGATCTCCCCACCCTCATCCGGAATGCAGAATCCCTGACAACATTCAAAAGACAACTGAAAACTCATCTCTTCCGGGAGCACTTAACTTAAAAAAAAAAAAAAAAAAAAAAAAAAAATCCTTTCCTCTAAATCCTCGCTTGCCTGGCTTATGCTACTCCGAGCTATGTCTGAACTTTGTATTTTGAGCACTTCTTGCGTTGCTTTTGCCTCTTCACGATGACTCGCTTGGTTTAGTCCTCAGTTGTAAGTCGCTTTGGATAAAAGCGTCTGCTAAATGACTAAATGTAAATGTAAATGTAAATGTAAATGTCTATGCCAGAATGAATGCCGTGTCTATTCAGCCGATTGATATAATTTAAAAAGATAGTTTCCACAGGTTTTGAGCGCGGCTGTCATGGTAGATGCCTGTCATTGTTTTAACCGTTTACATTTATATATTGTATAGAATTTTATTTTGACGGTTCTACGCGGACATATTTTTAAGCATAACATTTCATATGTAGATATCTTTCCAGACATGTTCTCTGTAAAATAAAAAACTCGTGTATTAATATTTGTTGGTCACCAGAGGGCATCTACATGAAAACATTTGTTTGGTCTTCTTCAGTAATATAAAGGCTGCTTTCGGGTGATCTATCTCTGTAACGGTAGCGCGCGTTTATTGTTATTTCAAAGTAATACTAGTGTGGCGATTTCTCAATGTTTTATATTTAATTTGGTGTCTATTTTTAAAACACTTTAAAACCGTAGTTTGATTGTATTGCAGAGATTTCTGGCTTGGTTGTTTTTACTAGCTATATTTTGCGAAACATTGTGGCGTTATACTTTGGACCACCTGGGGGCGCCAACAGGTAGCATTTGTTCTTGTGGCGGTATATATATATATATAGGCTGCTTTTGGGTGTTCTATCTCTGTAACGGGGGCGCTCGTTTATTGTTATTTCAAAGTAATACTAGTGTGGCGATTTCTCAATGTTTTATATTTAATTTGATGTCTATTTTTAAAACACTTTAAAACCGTAGTTTGATTGTATTGCAGAGATTTCTGGTTTGGTTGTTTTACTAGCCATATTTTGCGAGACATTGTGACGTTATACTTTGACCCACCAGAGGGTGGCAACAGGTAGCATTTGTTCTCGTGGCAGTATATATATATATATATATATATAGGCTGCTTTTGGGTGATCTATCTCTGTAACGGTAGCGTGCATTTATTGTTATTTCAAAGTAATACTAGTGTGGCGATTTCTTAATGTTTTTATCTAATTTGGTGTCTATTTTTAAAACACTTAAAAAAAAAAAAAAAAAAAAAAACCCGTTTGATTCTATTTACAGTGTCTTCAAGCTATGATGTTCGATGCAATCTAACATTGTTTCTATTTACATCATGAATAGGTGATATGACTCAGGGTGTCGTAATTTTCGTTTAAATGTAGCATTTTTACTTTTTATTTTTATTATAGATATGCTATTTTGAAATGCATATATAAAACTATTTTTGTTTGTTATTTCTTGAGGGTGATTTTAATGTAATATTTGACATGTAAATATATTTATTGTTTAGAAGACTATATCAACATTTGGTTACAAGATGCATCGTGAGTCAGTCTGATTTTATTTTTATTTTATTTTGATATGTTTCATGCCGAACAAATTTTATATAGGCTATGGTAATACTAATATCGCAAGGTTAATATGGCTAACGATATTCTGGGTTAATATATGATATTCGTATATTATAAAAGAGATTTGCTGATTGAATGTTTCATTTTAACAGGTCTTTTATTTTCTAGAAACAAGCAGTGAGCTGCGTGCTTTTCAATCCATCGACCTCTGTAAGTATATATTTCTAATCTTTATACAATTTTATAAATATTTACAAATGTATAAATGATTTACAAATCTCCTGTTTCCAGTAGCCCATCATTATCATGCAGCCGCTCTATCGGACATAACCACGTCATCCTCGGGTGAGCTACCCTACAGACAGCTAATGCATTTGTATTTGTTTCGACATTTATCAAAATATTCTAACGCTTGTAATCTTTTCACAGATTTGCTACATCTGATTACACAGCCAGGATTTGGTGGATTATCGCATAATGACTCCAATGACCTTTCCCCAGCTATCAGTCATCCGGCCAGAATCTTTAGCCCCATTTCTGAGGCGTGTTCTGACGAACAATTGTTGCGATGTGGTGATGTGATTGACCTGACGACGCACTCAGACGTTCAGCCAGGTACTAGCGAACCACTCCGAAAACGACAAAGGTTATCAACTTCACCCGAGCCTATGCTAAATATTGGTAAATCTATATTTTATTATTAATATCATTATTATGGTTTATTAATGCTGGTTATTATATTCATACACCGATGAGTTATACGTCTGACAATGTTTTAATTTGAGTTTTTTCCCCTATTTCTCATTCCACACAGATGAGGAGATAGATGATTCGGCAGATACTCCATACGTAGCAGATGTGTCAACATCCGGTAAGGCGTCGCATCTCGTGATAGATCACAGATTGTAATTGTTTTGACATATAACAAAATATTCTAATACTTTTTTTCATCTTTTCACAGAATTGTTACAGCTGTCAGGAATTGTGGATTTAACGCAGGACGACCCAGAAGAACAACCCCCAGCAATCAGTTATCCGGCTAGACTCGTTACCCCTTTTTCCGCAGCCTCGACGAGTTCTGACGATCTGTTGGTTAGAGCTGCAGATGTGATTGACCTTACGACGGATACGGACGATCAACCCGGGCCGAGTTTCCGCGAACCCTCCCGAAAGCGCCGAAATTTGTCTGCAACTCCCAGCCCTCGGCAAAATATTGGTAAATCTAAAATTATTATTAATAGCGTTATCATGTTTATTAATTCTGATTATTCTATTCATACGTATGCCAATAGTTAATCTGACATCCTGTTTCTCATTCTAAGCAGATGAACATGTGACCAGTACAGACGATTTGGCTGCATGGTCCGAAACGCAGCAGGAACGATGGGATCAGGTCTCTTGGACAAATGATGATGGTGATTACGATGAGGCTACCGTGAGAGCTAGACAAACACCGTATCCTTTTCACGAACTGGCTGAAACTGAAGAAGAAGAAGAAGAAGAAGAAGAAGGCGAAGAAGCGATTCACTCGACGTCTGCACAGACTGATCAGCTGTGTTGCGATAGGGTTCTGATACACACACTCATTAACAGGCTTATTGCACAGGGTGAAGAGATACGCCATAGAACGGTCACACTACACGCCGAGTACCACAACCAGCTAGATGCATACTATACAGCATTATGCCGACGAATAGACGACCATTTCAGGGGGATTAATGAGCGTATGGACGCTCAAGACATTCAGATTCGTGAATTACAGGTTATTTTAAATGACCAGCACCAGCGTCTTGAAAATTCTATTCACAGGTTGGAAGCCTCGGGGGTTGCCAATAACGATCGAGTGATTCTCATATTAAACGATCAACTTAGAGAACGCCGATTAATTGTCAATCTTCTTGGTGTCATGAGCTACGATGTACGTCGAAGATAGGCTATATACATGTATGTTACTGCATATTAGTGATGTTTTTCAACTTCTCTATTCTCAACGGGAATTTTGAATTTGTGTGATTGATTTTTGAAATTGTGAATTCTCAGGGGTTTTTGCTATTGTATAATTTGTGGGTATAGTAAGATTGCTTCTAAATAAAAATTAAAAAATGGATCAAGATGAAAAAAATAAAAATAAAAATACCACAGCCGATGCACATTGCGGTCGACCAGACCAAAATCTCTCAGACCAGGTACAACAAATGTATGAAATGCATATGGCCAGTGCCCGTAGTATGTGTGATGATTTACAACTAATGATAAATGCGTATCCAGAATTAAACTCTTTTAATGCAGAGTTAATGCCACAGCCTTCTAATTTAGAGGATTTAGAAATAGATAGTCAACAATCTCAAGATATTAATCTTTCTGAGCAGTTGAATGAGATATTAAACGAATGTTATTTCCAAATTGTACAAGATGGGGGTGTCTTAAAAAATGAAAATGAATCGGTATCTAGCAATGCTTTTTTCCCCGCAGGTAATGCCAAAATTGAATCCCCATTGATTACCAATGTCCCCCCTACAGGTGACGGTAGCACTGAGCCTCCTCCTGATGCAGGTAATGTTGGTAGTGATATGTCTTCGTCTTGTAGCACAGTCCGACGTCCAGATAACCCAGGTAGACCGTCGATTAGTGACAATTCGACCCCTTCTGCCACTTCAATATTAAATCAGACCGACATCGATTCGCTGATTCGTGAGGGTGGGGATGTAAACGGGTATCGTATTTTACCGCGACCACATTTCAATAGTATTGAATTGCGACGTAGTATGAATCTGAGGGTTATTAACTCTCCAGATTTGGCTGATTATAACATATTCCTGCACGATGCTCTTAGCGAGATTGTAGCGTTTGCTAGAGAGATTGGTGGGGAATCTAGCGTTATCAATATGACTATGTCGGCAACCGCACTGAAATACCCCGTTAACGTTGTTTTAACGGATCGAGATAATTACGATGTTAATACGCTTCTTGATCAAATTGTAAAAATTTTGCAGAGCGACGATCAGTTATTGTCGGATGAAGCGGTCGAAATCGAGGCTAATGTGGCAATGAACAGGCGCGGAGGCGGTCGTCGTCGTAAACTTGTGGATTTGGCACTTGACCAGGTGATTAAAAAAAAAAAGATGAATTTATTCTGCCCCGCTAATATTTCAAATAAATTATGCCTATCTATTTGTCTGGCACATTTTCTTGATCCTGAATTACCCGAGAACATGCTAGAAAGACAGGCAGCCGCCATCAGCATCAATGCAGGGTTCTCAATCGATCGGGAGATAGGGCTCGGTGACCTAGAAGTGTTTGAAAAACTACTCGGTATTAAAATCGTTGTTTTTTACAGGACGAACGCCGGTAAGTTAGAAACGTACAAAAATCACAACGAACCGCATCCAAAAACGATATGTCTCTATCTGTACGACTCTCATTACTATATGATCACCAACCTTACAGCATTCATAGGAACCGACTACGTGTGTGAATTCTGCTATGTTGGATACAGTAATCAAAGACACCACCAGTGTGCACACGTATGTAATGTATGTCACGATGATGAATGCCACAAGGCTCCTAAAAACCCGGTACGTTGTCCCGATTGCCTGCGGTTCTGTAAATCGAGCTACTGCTACGACAAGCATAAAATACAAAAAAAATACCCCATAGGTCCGGACAGGTCTACGTGTGATATAGTCAAATATTGCAGACTATGTAACAGACGATACGACGTCATAGGGTCAGGTAAAAGAGAACAACATAAATGCGCACCATCACGCTGACTTCATTGCGGCGAAGATCTACCGGAAATGGGGATTCACAAATGCTTTACACTACCTCTACCTCCCAAGGAGCTAGTAGAGAAATATATCTTCTACGATTTTGAAACCCGATACGAAAATGACCGACACGTCGCTAATTTTGTATGCGCGATCACTTTTGACGGTGAGAAATTTATCGCGGAGGGGACCGAATGCATAGCGATGCTAATCAACCATTTCAGACAACCGCGATACAAAGGTTACTGCTTCATAGGCCATTACGCATCAAAATTTGACTCATTTCTCATTCTGGAGTATTTTTGCAAAGCAGGGCTTAAGGTCGACCTCATAATGAATGGGTGTAAATTAATTTTCATGTACGACGACGTTTTTGCACAACGCTATATAGATAGTCATTCTTTTATCCCTATGGCATTGTCCAAGATGCCTGCAGCGTTAAGCTTGAACACTACTGATAAAGGGTACTTTCCACATCTTTTCAACAGGGTGGAAAATGTAAACTATATTGGTCCCTACCCTGATAAAAAGTACTACAATCGCAACAACATGTCCGATAAGGAGCAAGGCCTGTTTGATGCTTGGTACAGTATGACTGCAGGTAAAGAGTTTAACTTCAGGAAAGAGTTGCGTGAGTACGGGGTAAACGACGTTGTCTTATTACGAGAAGCGTGTATGAAATACCGCGCCGCGTTCATAAAATGTACCGAACTCGACCCTTTTGGGTTCACGACGCTGGCTGCTTGCTGCATGGGGGTATTCAAAACACATTATTTGGATCGAGCTACATTGGCTCTGACTCATAATAATGCATATGTGCAGCAGAGTAAGACCTACTCAAATGCTTCGATCGAATGGCTCGAATATGTGAAAAAGACGGGAAACGTAGACATTCACCATGCCGTCAATCATGGTGAGGTATCGGTAGGTCGCTACTTTTTAGATGGGTACTACGAACAGGATGGGGGGCGACATGGGTTAGAATTTAACGGATGCATGCATCATGGTCACGAATGTCAGTTTGAACCGTATCGGACACATCCCTTGTCAATGGTGCCTTATGGAGTTCTCAGACGACAGTTTGACGATAAGGTAGACATTCTACAGAATGCATATGGCTTGCGAATTGAGGTACTTTGGGAATGCGAGTGGTCTAGAATGAAAAAGACAGACCCCTCTGTGATAGAATTTATGAGTACTTATTCGAAACCCGAGAGACTGAAACCACGAGAAGCGTTGTTTGGGGGGCGCACGAATGCTTATAAGCTCTATCACAAAACGACAGATGGCGAGAAAATAAGTTACGTAGATTTTACCAGTTTGTATCCATTCTGTCAGGCGAGGAAGAGCTATCCGATCGAACACCCGCAAATCATTTTCAAAGATTTCGAACCGATAGAAAATTATTATGGGCTCATCAAGGCTACAGTATACCCGCCGCGTAAATTACTACATCCGGTTCTTCCTTACAGATGTGGAGGTAAACTCATGTTCCCGTTATGCCGAACCTGTGCACATGAGCAAAACCAGCTGACAACATGTAGCCATACAGATGCTGAGAGGGCGTTGTCAGGGTGCTGGGTCTCTATCGAGCTTTTAAAAGCCGTCGAGAAGGGGTATGTGGTGGCCAGGATAGACGAAGTGTGGCACTTCCCGCAACAGTCTGATACGCTGTTTCGTGAGTATGTAAAGACGTTTTTACGTTTAAAACAGCAGGCGTCGGGGTATCCGTCGTACGTCGTTACGGAATCTGACAAAGAGGCATACATTCATGAGTATTTTGAAAAAGAGGGGGTACGTCTCGACCCCGACAAGATTGAGTACAACCCTGCTCAGAGGGCCATCAACAAATTATTGTTGAATAGTCTCTGGGGCCGCTTCTCGTTGCGCGAGGATCTGCCGATTACCATTATGGTGAAAGATCCTGAAGAATTCACCAGAATCGTTTTTGGTAAAACTGACACATTGTCATGCTTTACATTCGTCTCAGACGATGTGGCTCTTGTTCAGTATCGTGACCCCAAAGGTAGTGTTCGTAGTACTAAAGATGTTAACGTGTTTGTAGGTGCGTTTACAACAGCTCATGCTCGGTTGGAGTTGTACGACCTGATGGATAAACTCGGCGACAGACTGCTTTATTCCGACACCGATAGCGTCATTTTCGTGTCTAGGGAGGGGGACTGGGACCCTCCGCTCTGGGATCATTTGGGGGAACTGACGAATGAAATAGACGCTGGGGACCATATCACAGAGTTTTGCTCTAGCGGACCTAAATCGTACGGCTATCGCACAGCTAAAGGCAAAGTATGCATGAAGGCTAAAGGTATAACGTTGAATGCTAGAAATTCACAATCTATATGCTTAGACAGTCTGATTGGTCTGGTCGACAGGTATGTGACATCGAATGATGGCACACAATGCCTCCTGGCACACACCGAAAACATTGTGAGGAATAAAAAGACTCTCACATTGCACAACAAATCAGTCGTTAAAAGGTTTAAGGTGGTGTATAATAAGCGTAGACTTTTGTCCGATTTCACCACTCTCCCTTATGGCTACTGATCCGATGATGCATAGAGGGTCCCGGGATGCCTCTGATTTTGATTTCAGGCTTCAGCATCCATTTAGTTGTGTATTAAGCGGACCCTCCAATTCTGGAAAGTCTTATTTTGTAAAACTTCTGCTGGAAAATGGTTTGAGTTTGATTTCTAAAAAAATTGAAAACATTGTTTTTCTGTATGATTGCTGGCAACCTCTGTACGATGCTTTGCTTAAAATGTATGATATTAAATTTGTGGAAGGAATACCCGAGAGTCTGAATGATGATGATTTACTACCCGTCAACAAAACCAACCTACTGATTGTTGATGATATGATGCGTCAAGCCAGTGGGAGTGTTGAGATTGAACGGGCCTTTACTCAGTATGTACATCATCGCAACCTCAGTGTTATATATATAGTGCAAAATTTATTTGTTCAGGGTAAATCCAGCCGAACCATCAGCTTAAACACAAATTACTTGATTCTGTTTAAAAATCCTCGGGATGTCAATCAAGTGGCTGTGTTAGGTCGACAAATGTACCCCGGGAACGGAAAGTACTTTATGGAGTGTTATCATGATGCGACCAGTCAGCCTTTTGGCTATTTAATGATAGACTATAAAGCGAAAACTCCAGAGCAATACCGACTCAGAACAGGATTGCTTTCCGATCGTCAAGTGGTTTATCTCCAGAAAAAAAAGAAGAAGAACGTGATAAATCGTCATGTCTGCAAGACTTTATAAGCATCTGCCGCTGTTAAAACGACTACATAAAGCGCCGCCTAAACGCAGACGTCTTATTCTACAAACGGTGTCCAACGAATTCATTCTAACACTCTGTGAAGTGGCATTTAACATCCTCTATGGTACGATTCCGGTCACCCCCCGTCAGTACCAAAAGCTGAAAAAGAGAAAAGCTGACATTAAATTTGTTGCCAATAAAAAATTTGGTATATTGGCCAAGAAGCGTATCTTTAACCAAAGAGGAGGGTTTCTACTTCCACTCCTAAGCGTCGCCGTCCCCTTCATCTCAAGTTTAATAGCGGCTAGACAGGGCTGATGATGGAGTATGCAGAGAAAATGTATTTAGTACCACAGCATCAGCTGGAGAAGTTGAAATCTGGAAATGGTCGTGAGAATATTCAACAGGTCGTAGAGAATGATCTGGATGCATCCATAAGAGATATTTTACTCAGAGCCGATTTGGATCAACATGAAAAAGCCAAGCGTTACACAAATATCCTAACCAGGTTTTTAACCATTGTTAAACAAGGCGATCATGAGAACAGTGTGATAACATTGGCATTACCCCATCCCGATCGGGGTGATAAAAACGAACTCGGAGCCTCTAATGTCGACGACGACGACACAACTGGTGAAGCTATTGTGGGTGAAGTTCTGAAGAATGTGCCGTCGAGAAGTGTGAAAAACAGCAGATACATATTAGACAAAATGTCTAAAGCTAAAGGAATAAGCTCTTGGACCGATATGGGGGAGTTTGTGTTCAGGGGTAAAGCCATACAAGGGTCCCACATGGTTGATTTGCTAAAAAATGCTACGGCTCCACATAACGTTCGGAATGATCGAAGACCTATAGGTTGGTCGGAGTTTCTACAGGCGTTTGCTGAATTAAACATTCCTTTTTCTACGGTGCCGAATCATCATGTTAGACGTCTGATTAATTCGTTAAAGAGTAAACCTGCTGCGTCTACACCCATCCATATTCAGCCTTCTAAAAAGACTCGAAGATATTCAAGCTCTTCAGCTCCGCACTCAGAAGTCACCATGTTTAAATCACCGACTATCGAACGTCGGCAATGGTTAGAATTTTAAGACGACTATATTTTCAGGTGTATGTAAAATCTGAAGCATGAATCGATGTGTATGTATGCCATATGAATGAACCGAAATAAAAGATTGCAATTTATCAAATTTAAAGAATTTTTATTGTGTTGATACAAATATATTGATTACTCAATCATGATTCATCGAAGTATTACAGGTTTGCACACAATGAATACACGAAAGCATTTTATCATTACAACCATACGGGGTTAATCTGTGTACAAAGACCGATACCATTTTATCATTTTTAGTATAATCATGACTATACAGTTTCATCACATCGCGATAGTCACTACCCTTGACTAGATGATATAGGAAAAACACACAGTGCTGTCCACAAGTATCTGATGAAAAGTCCTGAACACGTCTGTCTGAATATAACACATCGACATCGTTGGCTCCTAAGAAGTTGTTGATGGCAGGTGGAAACCGGTCGCTGGTGGGAGGGTTACCAAAACTGTCGAAAAAACAAGCTGTACCATCTTGAGTCAAATAAATAGCAAGCCAGTGTTCACCCGGTAGGTGGGAAGGGTGTGTATTAATTATACACATTGATGGAAAGATCCTTAACGCTTTTTTAGGGAGTTGATCGCTCGGGAGAACTCCTAGAAAATGAGTGTTGCATGTGATTTTATCCATGATTCCTACGAGCTGTACCGTATTCATTTCAGTAGTAATCGACCAGGACCTGTCTACGGTTAGACACTTCAACGATACTGTCAAACACTGCGTAAATGATCAGGTTAATAGTGTGTGGCAGCGGTTGTCTGAACCGGGCTTCGAGTCTGATATTCCCGGACTTGACGAGGGATATATGCTGACCGCAGTCTTCATCAGGCGTGAGGTTGAAGGCGTAAAGTGTGTACCCATTGAGGAAATCATTCCTGTCGATAGACAGGGCCTGGTTCTTAAGATGTCTTCCGGTCGTCATTGCAAGCTGATAAAATTCACGAACTGCCAATCCGGCTTCAAAATTCGGTTGTAGAGGCTTGGCCGGGAATTGTTGTCCATCAACGTAGACCGCTAGGAACTCCAAATCGTAATGTTTGAACGCAAAGGGGTTTTTATCGTAGGACCCTGTGAATGCGTCGTTATCGACCATAGCTAGGACGATAGATTTTGGTAGCGTTCCTAAAAATAGATTTTCTTGATTTGATACACGAGCCCTGGCAGGTATGGAGAAATTTTTTAGGCATACCCGGTCTATGGGGTACTTGGCAGTAGTCGATAACAACGCCTGGGCATGCCCCAGTCTCACAGGAGGTGATACAGAGACTTTCTTGACGTATAGGGAGGCCGTCACAATATTTAATTTGTACGCCACGTCATCACACCTCATCAGACAGAATTCGTCTTTACCTCGGGTCATGCGTATTTTGATGTCAACCCCGTTTAACATTAATTTTTCTTGAAAGAAGATATCACTATGAATAGGGGCCAACAACTCCACCACCTTACTACCACTCGTGTAGAGCGATCGCTTCGTCAAACCCCCGTTACGACCCACGGGGTCATTCACATCCATATGACCAGCGGTGTCTTTGAAAAACAGACCGGCTGAGAATAGCGATTCCAGCGCATCTTTACTGTAGTTGATCAGGCTCTCTATAATGCACCGGTAAGGGTACGTGCTCGAGCTCTGGGATATCAGTCGATCGCCGAGGCTCACATCAACTTGTGAGAATATAGTGGCTCCGGGGTAGTTTATCAGAGCAACCTTCGCGGGGTCTGCAATGTCTGCTCCGTTAGGTCTCGTGATTTTAAGTTTGAGATATAATAATGTATTATTTAGATCCACATAATCTTCGCCGTTCCCCGCTATGAAAAACTCCAAAGGGGCCGAGTCCGATATAGCCGATAAAGGCAGTACTTCTAAATAGCCGTTTTTCTCAATAACCGTTTGTGTTAGTGGAACCGTAAATAAGTCTAACTCAGACTTAATGCATTCATCCGACATGCGGTGCAGTAACGCCATGTTAGAATATGGATTTTATGGCTCTCTTAACAGAGGCTTTCCGACTCACAGACTTCTTACGCTTTCGTCGTATGACTGAGCGTCTCTTAGGACCCCGCTTTGTTTTCTTCTTTAGCTGACGACCACGCCTCCTCACACCCGGTGGTTTAGACATTCTCTTGCGAGCCATGACCATCAGACCGGAGCCATCTTGAGTTCTAGTATTATCGACATACGATCTCGACAACGCATTTGAGACAACGTCGGATACTATATTTTTAGCAGCAGATTTTAGGTGGGGTTTCGCGATACTAAATCCTCTTTTTAGTAATGGTATGGCCATCCTAAACAGCCCCCTGAAAAGACCTCCCAGCCCCGCCCCATACATAACTCCCCCACCTGAATATCCGGGTAGACCTCCACCGGCCTGATTTTGGTAGTAGTCAACATATTCAGCAGCATTCGTCTCGCGGGGGTTATAATAATAGCTCATTTTTAAAGAATTGTATGATTCGTCGGCTTAAAGTGTAGTTTTACGATGACTTTGCCGTAAGAAAATGGTATTTCACGATTTTGATCGTCCTTTAGCTCTATGGCGATGTCGGTGATGTGGTCCTTATTGATTGACGCGTAATGGGGGCTGTCATATCTAACACTGACTGTTTCATTGTCTTCACCCGATATATGTACGCATCTCAAAAGGGGTACATACGAATCCCCGACTGACTGATATTGAATAATGTCGGTGTAGACGTAGAACGTATAGAACCCCGCGTTGATATCGGCTTGATGAGGAGCGTACATCATAACGGTTTTCGTCAAATCTGCTTCTTTATCGTCGTTTAATTGCCCGAGATAGCCCCCCCTCGATACTCCTAAAATAATGCCGAGTCTCCCTCGGAAGTATAGTGAAACGTTGGGATGTGCTCGCAGAAACACTTTGTTTTTTATTTCATCGTGAGTCAATACCCCATGATTTAGGATAAGTTGATTTATAAGGCGGATGATGGCGTGAATATTTGGGTAGTACCCTTCGGCTATGTTTAATTTTACCGCTTTGTTTTTTTAAATCGTATCACCATCCGGCTCAATGTTTAGGGTGAAATATCCTTCTTTGTCATTAAAGGAGTACCAGCTTCTAGGATATTCGATTTCAGCGAGTCCGACTTCCCATTGTCCTTTCAAGTTTATAGTTTTTGCTAGCCTGGTTGTATAGCTGGATATACGATTTTCAGGATACACCGCCAAAGAGGCGTTGCATGGTAGTGTAACATAGAAGCCGTGATCCTCCATGGTAATCCTTCACACGTATGATCTCATCCGACACACGTTCACATGTTTTTAAGGTCTTTGTAAGTCCACCAGAGCTTTTTTATCAATGTAGCTATTGAATTTCGCAGGCCATCCTAACCATTTCACTAATACTAGTGTAGATCGACCCTGTTTTTTCTGACCTAAAATCTTTTCCACCTTAAAAGATTTGTTTTTACTTACAATTATTTTTTGTAACTCCTTTTCATAAAAAACACCGCCGATAGTTTCGCCGTCATAATCCGATAGTCTGTAGACGGGGGGTTGACGCGGAATACATGCTGATATGGTGAAAAATTCCTCTGTATAGTTCTGTTCATAACCTTTGGTGAACGGACCTCGCACTTTGGAGATCCTCACAACATCACCTACTTTGAACTTAAATTCACATTTCTTGTTCTTCTTTATTTCGCCGTACAAATTTTGATAAACCTGTGCCTCGTTTATTTTATCAACGTCCACCGGTCTCATTCTAATACTCCTGTGATAACTGGAGTTGTATCCCTGCAGGATATCTTGTAAAACATCAATGTATCGTCGGGAATTTGTAGCCGTTAAAAATCGCCACATACGACTTTTTAATATTCTGTTAAAACGCTCCACAACGCTTGCTTTCAAATCGGTAGCGGTAGCGAAATGATTGATTTTATGCTTTTTCATAACATCTTGAAAATGTTTGTTAAAAAACTCCTTGCCCTGATCCGTCTGCAATTTCTGTGGAACACGACCCTCTTCAAGTATAGACACAAACGCTTTAGTTACTTCAATACCAGTCTTATTCTTTAGTGCACGGACCCATGCGTACTTGCTAAATACATCGATGCACGTCAGCAAATATTTATTATTATCATTTTCCTTGGAATAGGCTGTCATGTCCACAAGATCGGCTTGGAATTGAGCATCTATCGCATACACCACAACTCTATTGCGTTTGTATTTTATAGGAGCTGTTCTGTGTAATGTATAGGCGTCCTCTCCAGACAACCAATCGGAAACCTCTTTATCACTTAGTCTAAGTCCACTATCCTTTAAGATGGCGTCTTTTAAACGCTTTTTACCCCCTAAAGACCCTGGATTGGATGGTGTATAATAAGCATTTTTCATAAGCTCTGACATGTTGACGTGTCAAACTCTGTAAAAGAATAACTCATACAGACTATATGTTTCAATCTTTTATAAAAAAAAAAAAAAAAAAAAAAAACAAACAATACAAAACCACAAAATTAATATTGCATACCCCAAACTGGATACATAATGGGTTGCATGCTCAAAGTAGAAAATTAATAAATGGCAGGCTGTTAGTCCATACAGCGACAATGATCACACATTTTATATGATGGTATTTGGCGATAGTAAAAAAGTATTAATAACATAACTATTAGCTTACCCAGAAGAGAAAATTTCTACATGCCATCATATTACGGTTTAGGATGTAATTGACAAACATTTCAATAATTTGGGTAGTGTCATCCTCGTCATTGTCTTTTCGTTTTGAAATCAATAGCAGGCATACATCTGTTACATATGTACACATACATAACAAATCGGGGGTTGCAAACTCATCGCTACATTCAAGCATCACATCCAAAGCATCTTTTATCAGTACCCATGGGGCTGTCATACCATTGACGCATATATTTGTTAAATTTTCCCATGAACTAGGTACACCTCTTAAAATTCTCATTTGTGTCTTGAGTTTTCTTACGCGGCTGGTGTCGAGATCATCATCATCATCATCATCATCATCATCATCATCATCGCTATCATCGGCGTCCGATTGTCTGTCGTACTCGATGACTTTTTGCAGCAATGAAATTAGTTGTTTTCTGTAATGCTCTTTAAACATGTATTCGATGAAACTCTTACGGCTAAATGCCTCAGCCATGGTCAGCCAGGGGACTTGGTCACTGTCCATTCACGACTGAGAATCCGGTCCACAGATCGACAACGTCGTAGACGAAATCCTTGCAGGTTTTATCCAGAAGTTTGTCCCTGATTTCTTGTAGTTTAGTACCGATGAATGGCTCGTCTCTTAATTCATATAGAATAGACCCGACTATTCCTCGAATCGCCTGAGGATGTGATTTTAATCCAGACCTGTTTAGGACAAACGCTATGATGAGTTGTAGGTTAGGTTTAAGCAACTGGTTGGACAGTTCATCAAAGTGGGTTTCGAAGAAGTATGTGGGGGGTTCATACAGGCAGGAATGTTGTCGCTGGCTTGGATGATCCGTTGCGCAGCCCTCGCACTCCTCCTTCAGCTTCTCGTCGATGATGTTGTAGCAGCAGTACGATTGTCGCTTTTACGATTTTGAATCCAATAGCACTGAAGCATCCATCAGTAGCGTCGAAACCGGGTTTAGTAGAGCTACCACCAGCCACGTCAGTCAGGAATGTCAGGTTGCGGCATCCAAGGTCCTTGCAGAATTTATCCAGCCAGTCTTTCTGAGAGTCGGATGCGTCTGGGGCGTCTGTTAGAACGTTATCAGTGGCATTGTCATCAGGATCAGCAAGATCGGGGTATAAAGAGAAACCACAATCACAGGCATATTCGGAATCAGCGTCTTGAGACATGGCTTATATAGAGGAACTGTAAGGAGGGACCAGACTTACCTTGGTTTATAATGGCTGTAGTAAATGGGCGGGGACGGGAGAGTGTATGTTGAGCTGCGCGCGCATCTCTCAGGATGGAACAGCTGTACTTTAATTTTATTGTATCCGCTGTACATGTCGCACCACTTGAACATCTTGTTTATCGATGAAAAAAGGAGACCCAGCAGGCACGTGTCACTCCATTTGAACAAAAATTGCATAGCGTATAGATCTTGATGCTCATTTTGTGGAACCGCTCCTGAACGATCGCAAAGCTTTGTCTTATCTCTACAGCTGAATATGTAGACACATTCGTCCTCTTTCTTGGTGGTATGATCCCCAACCACCCGGTACCGGAGATTCGTACCTTCCCCGTCCCACTCACCAATGTACAATGGCTCGCTTCCGCCATCATTCAAATCGGTCCAGATGCGGGTGTAAAATAATGTCCAGTCTTTTTCAGGAAATACCAGGCATGGGTCTTCTCCCGGTATAAAAACATCAGGGTTTTCGGTCGTGTAGAGCGTAACAGTGCGAAAGTGTTTATGAAAAATGTAACCGAATACCCGATTACTATTCATCAAAAATTCTCCTCTCACAATGGTCGAATTATCATGGAGAAACTTTGTCAAACTGATATGACCCTGACATTTTCTTGGGGCCATCATCAGGTCTGCCACTATCTCTTCATCCATCTTACGCTCGGGGGTTTTAGTGGTGTTTAAACAATCCATATCGATGTGCTTCACCACACGCGTCTGGTTCACAGAAATATGCACAGCTATTTATACAGGGCTGCGACACAATCAAACAGACTGCTCCATTCCAAACAGCCACCTGAAAAAACATTCCTCTCAGTCACACCAAGCAAATTGCCCCGTCATAAACACACACACAAACACATAGCCATAAACTCCGGAAACACATGGTCGGGGTCAAAAGTTCACATACCATCTGGTGGTCATAAAACCCCCTCCCTACTACACATCCTGTCATAAATATTTCATAATCATATTCATAATCATAAATCATAACCTGTCATAAAAATCATATTTTAGGTCATAAATCATTTTTGACAGAAGCTCCCTCATAAAGACTACTCACTGTTTCTGATTATGATTTTGACTCCTAAATTCTTGTCATGTAGTAGACATGAAACATGTCAGTCTACGCGTTGCAGTGACGGTTGTTGTGCACTATGACACTTTTGAGATGAAACAATTGATTCTTGCATCCTGACACTCATTGTAGTTTACAAATCAATACAACACCCTATGTCAAACAGATCAGGCTGATATCAAATGTTAGAAATGAGGCAGAAATATTTCATTAATATTTTCAATAAAATTCTTAGTGAATGAGACCCATTTAGCTTTTTTGTTTAGTGTTGAGTAGTGTCTATAGCTGACCTTTTTCCGTTTCTGCTCTGACTTCTTTTTAAGGATGACATTGATGCATCTCGATAACTTCAGAGGACTCTGCATCTATCTTAATGAGGACCCTAAAGATCTTATGCAGGAGTATGTGGTAAGTGGTTATAGCTGCATAGACTTAACTTGTTTGTTCTAGTTTTAACAGGCAAGCGGCTTCGACCTTAGACATTCAAACAAGAAAACCATTCAAGGGATAAGTCATAACACTTATTAGGCGCCATTCACATATAGCGCCTAAAAACACGTAGGAAAACACGTTTTTTTCCAAAGCGCTAGGGCGGTTAGCGTCTGTCGTTGCTGTGCTTGGTTCTTGTCACGTGAGCTACGGTGTGCTTGCGGCATTCTGAAAAGAACTACTACTAATTATCTACTAATTAAGGTTCAAGAAAAATAACTAAGAAGTAACTAATGAACTTTTTAATACAAAACTAACCTCAGATTAGTTTTTATATTTTATATACAGTGTGTTTCTGTTTTCCTCAGCATAGAATGCCATTGAGTAAATTCATGTATTTTAGGCAACTGAGGGGAACTGAAAAATATAGGGAACTTATTAGTAATTAATAAAGAATTATTAGATAATTCTTCAGGAATTATTTATAACCTGGAACAGTAGTCTAAAGTGAAAATATAGGGAACCCATTAGTAATTAATAAAGAATTATCAAATAATTATCCAGGAATTAGGCTACTTATAATTTGAAACAGTATTCTAAAGTGAAAATATAGGGAACTTATTAGTAATTAATAAAGAATTATTAGATAATTCTTCAGGAATTACTTATAACCTGAAACAGTATTCTAAAGTGAAAATATAGGGAACTTATTAGTAATTAATAAATAATTATTAGCTAATTCTTCAGGAATTACTTATAACCTGAAACAGTATTCTAAAGTGAAAATATAGGGAACCCATTAGTAATTAATAACTTAGAATTACCACATACTTCTGACTCAAATAAAACTTACTATGAAAAAAAACAACACTATTAACGTAATCATCTAAACCTTTGTAAAATACACTACAATGACTCGTTTAAGCTACATGATATCTTCCTTTATTTCAGATGATATTTTGTTTTAACATGCAGGGGCGGAGTGGCAATCGGGAGAGTCGGGAGTTTCCCCGGTGGGCCGGTAGTGTTTCGAGGCCCGCGAGGGCCGGTCTGATAATAGTTATACCATGTTAAGTGTTATAGCCATGCGCACTTGAGGCCCAAGCAAGGGAAAAAGAACCCCGTTTTTTTACATTTTCGATAACGGAGCGTATTTGCACTAAGTGCCTGTCTTTTCCGCAAAAAGACGCTAGTCGTGAAATAGCTACAGTGGCGTGGGTGGTAGGGTGTGTAGTGCTTGATTGGAGCTTTTGACGCGTTCGACCCGAGTTCGAATCCGCCTTTTGCCGAACTCTCTCTTCCCCCTTTTCCCAACACATATGAGATGTAAACTACCGCCTATACCATAAAGGTCTCTAGCGTTATATTTTGACAACGAACTAAAATCGAAACAATGATATGGCTTTGTGCCTTTATAAAACAGCACAAGACTTTAATTAAGTATATGGGCATTCTGTTTGTGCTGCGTGATTGAAAGAAAAGTGCGCTCTTTGCTCACGCGACCAGCACGGTGATCTGGTGTTTTCTCCTAAATAAAAGCTCAAGGGTTTATTTCTTGCAAGTGAAGAAATTAGGACAAACTTATTTTAATTTTCCTATACTATAGTGTAATGTAGGCTAGAATATACTTTGGAAATATTCATTTTCATTTATACAGTACATTTATAGGCTATATGGATTTTACGTCATAGGAATAATTACAACATAGTTTTACAAAATCCTATGTGAAAGAACAACCATTTATGAACTCTAATCCAGCATAGTACAACAAAGTTCCTTTTAAGTCATGAAAACTATAAATGCCATATTAAAATGTCCTTGGACATAATATACATTTGGCCTGCCTGCCTAAGAGGGGGCCTACAAGACATTGTGCCCAGGGGCCTCTGAACTCTTAATCCGGCCCTGCCGGCGACGAGGGCCGGTGGTCTACGAAATTTCCCTGTAGATTTTTTGGTCCCACTCCGCCCCTGTTAACATGTATACTGCCTACATTTAAACTCGTTTAACAAACATTTTAAAATCAAAAGTTAAACCTTTAAAAGTAATTCAAGTAATCAACTGGTCTCGTTTCCACGGTACTGGTGCTGGATCTCTTGCGGGAGCTGGGCTCGTGTTCAGCAGGGAAACTGCTTTAACTTCAGACCGCCGCCCTGCGTTTCACTCATAGCCGAAATATGCTGTGACTGACTCCATAACCTGCCCACAAATAAAGCAGTGCACAGCTCTAAGAACATATTTTAACATCTGATGTAAATAGATTTACTATCTTTATGAATAAAATAATTTGTTTTATGCAAGGGATCAGGCGTTTCCATCACGCAAAAAAGGCCGACTCAGCTAGGTAGGCTAACTGACATCGGGTCCTTGTATGTTGCCTTGCATAAAATAAAATGATTTACAGCATAGTAATGATTTTATAGATTAAATAAAACGTACACAAGCCTGTATTTCGCAGAAGAATTGCACCAAATCGGCGGCGCTGAGAACTCTCCAGAAGAGCATGCAAATGCCTGCGCTCTTGCATCTCCAAATCACTGTAAAATGTAGGCTACCGTGATATTGCCTGAACTTGAATGGTGCAAAATAAGTTTAAAATGTATAAGAACAAAGTATAATAATATGCTTTTTACTTTTTAAGTACTTTAAAAATTAATTACCTTTGTACTTTTACTAAGGTAATTTTGAAAATGGCCTAATTATAATTTTACTGGAGTAATATTTTATTGGGGTATCTGTACTTTTACTCAAGCACTTGATTTGTGTACTTCTTCCACCACTACAATGCTAAAAAAAACCCTGGATTTTTGTAGTGACTACTGTGTATGACTGTTTATTAGTAGTTACTTCATAGTTATTTTTCTTGAACCTTAATTAATAGATAATTAATGGTAGTTCTTCAGGAGGTATGACAAAATTCATTAGTTGTTGATTAACTAATTGTAACTTAACACAATCTTAAAATTCTATTACATACTGATTAGTTAATACATCGTCCTTAGTAGTGAACAACAGTGAAGAAGTAGTTAATGAAGAATTACCTACTAGTTCTTTAATAATTCCTTATTAGTTATGCAGTAAGTAAGATACAGGGCCCTATTTTAACGATCTAAAACGCAAGTGTCAAGCGCAAAGCGCAAGTAACTTTGTGGGCGGATCTCGGCGCTGTTGCTATTTAATCAGCGGGATAAATGACTCTTGCGCTCGACGCAAATCTAAAAGGGGTTGGTCTGAAGTAGCTTCATTATTCATAGGTGTGGTTTGGGAGTAACAGGAAACAAACCAATAAGAGCGTCATATCACATTCCCTTTAAGAGCATGATGAACGAGGTGCGCTTGTTCCATGGCGCAATACTATTATAACGGCGCATTTACCAGGTGCCTTCAGAATCGGTTCACAGCCGAGGAGATCGATGTTCTCGTCAGGGCCGTAAAAGAAAGAGAAGTGACATTGGGGATGGGACAAACCCACCCAAATTAGCTTCGGTTAAACATGCATATAATAATTTGGGTAAATGTGTAAGCTTTATGCCTATTTTTCCCATCGTCATGGACACAACAATGATTTCCTTTGTGTTTTAATATTTTTCCTTATAATAATGTATCATTTGCAAAAAGTAAAATGCATCTGTGTAGATGAGAGAATCCTCTACAGTGTATGCGCGTTGTTCACACTCTGTATTATGGCCAAGCATGCGCGCTTAAAATAGCATCTGAATGTACGCGCAACGCGCCACTGACTTTAGACTAGTTTTTTTTCTCGTCAGTGGCGCAATTGTTTTCTGGAACTGCAAAATAGCACCAGGGATTGTTTGCGCCGGAACACGCCTCCTTTTTTGCGCTGAACCGCCCAGGGAGCAAGTTCATTCCCTAGTTTGCCGGCGTGCGTCTGTGGAGGGAAAAGTCCGCTTTGCACGGGTGCAAAATACGAATGATACATGCGTCGGTGTACAAAGTCAATTGCGCAGGGTGCAAGATAGGGCCCACAGTATTCTAAAGTGTTACCGAAAAATCCTTTAAAAGGAAAGATCTATAATAATAATTTTTATAAGTGAATTGATGAATACAGGTTGTAAAATGAATAACTCCAACAAATGTGAGTTGTTGTGAAATATATAACAATTATGTTTATTTGAAAATGCATGTCATTTCTGGCAAAGATGCCTTAAGCTGGGATAGAGTTAAAAGATGGTAGTTAAAGGTTATGAGAGTGCAGTGTACCAGTCCTGAATGCCTCAGAGTCTCTCTCTCATTCAATATCAGCTAAAAGCTACTATCTGAGCCTGTGTCATAAGTGATAATAAGCTATTTATAGTAAAACACAGTGCTTCAGTTGAAAATCATAGACACAGAGATGTTAAAAGAAATCGTTGCCATTCAGAGGGCAATTTGTATTTGTACTCAACATGGGTTGAGATAAACAAAAATGTTATAGATTTGACGGCAACAACAAAGTGACACATTGGCTAAGTCAATATCGAATTATCAAGAGAGCCCTTAACATTTATGATTATAGTAAACAAAGGGGGAAAATGATTGACTGACATGGACCAAGTCTGTACACCACGACCTGACCTGATAGAAACAATTGATGACTTTGGAAATGTGTGTAGATGACTGACTTGCGAGACCAAACAACAGGCCGAAAAGCAGGATACACTGTGAGACTCAGGGCCGTTGCCCTTCAAATACTTCGATAAGAAGATACCTTAAAGGGGTCATATAATGCCATTTTTGTACAAGTTAATATGAATGTTTAGGGTCTAAATGAAAACTTTGTAATATACCTTTATTAAAATTCTCATTAGTATTTTAAGAAAACACTAATTTTACCTGGTCAAAAACAGCTCTGTTTTCAGCACGCCGTTTCAGTGCATATGCCTTTAAATGATAATGAGCTTCGCTCACTCCGCCCCTCTGTTCGGCGGGCGTTTAGACAACGCACGTGGAGTGGAGTGTTGCCTTGACAACAGTTGAGGGTATACACTCACCTAAAGGATTATTAGGAACACCATACTAAGGCCGGATTCACATATAGCGCCTAAAAACACGTAGAAAACGCTGGGCGCGCCGCATTCTCCTTTTTCCAAAGCGCTAGGGTGGTTGCGCTCCGGTTGGTTCTTGTCACGTGACCTACTGTGCGCTTATGGTGCGCTTGCGGCATTCTGAAAAGTTGAGATGTTTTTATCTCGATGCGGCGCGGACGCGCATGGAAAAAACGAGCGCGTCGCACCGCGACCGTGTCGCTTCCATTATGAGCGCGCATACCGCGCGCCTACATTTGAAATAACGAACTTGAGTGCGCAAAAGACGCGATATGTGAGCGTACCCTAATACTGTGTTTGATCCCCTTTCGCCTTTAGAACTGCCTTAATTCTACGTGGCATTGATTCAACAAGTGCTGAAAGCATTCTTTTGAAATGTTGGCCCATATTGATAGGATAGCATCTTGCAGTTGATGGAGATTTGTGGGATGCACATCCAGGGCACGAAGCTCCCATTCCACCACATCCCAAAGATGCTCTATTGGGTTGAGATCTGGTGACTGTGGGGGCCATTTTAGTACAGTGAACTTATTGTCATGTCCAAGAAACCAATTTGAAATGATTCGAGCTTTGTGACATGGTGCATTATCCTGCTGGAAGTAGCCATCAGAGGATGGGTACATGGTGGCCATAAAGGGATGGACATGGTCAGAAACAATGCTCAGGTAGGCCGTGGCATTTAAACGATGCCCAATTTGTACTAAGGGGCCTAAAGTGTGCCAAGAAAACATCCCCCACACCATTACACCACCACCACCAGCCTGCACAGTGGTAACAAGGCATGATGGATCCATGTTCTCATTCTGTTTACGCCAAATTCTGACTCTACCATCTGAATGTCTCAACAGAAATCGAGACTCATCAGACCAGGCAAGATTTTTCCAGTCTTCAACTGTCCAATTTTGGTGAGCTCTTGCAAATTGTAGCCTCTTTTTCCTATTTGTAGTGGAGATGAGTGGTACCCGGTGGGGTCTTCTGCTGTTGTAGCCCATCCGCCTCAAGGTTGTGCGTGTTGTGGCTTCACAAATGCTTTGCTGCATACCTCGGTTGTAACGAGTGGTTATTTCAGTCAAAGTTGCTCTTCTATCAGCTTGAATCAGTCGGCCCATTCTCCTCTGACCTCTAGCATCAACAAGGCATTTTCGCCCACAGGACTGCCGCATACTGGATGTTTTTCCCTTTTCACACCATTCTTTGTAAACCCTAGAAATGGCTGTTGTGTGAAAATCCCAGTAACTGAGCAGATTGTAAAATACTCAGACCGGCCCGTCTGGCACCAACAACCATGCCACGCTCAAACTAGCTTAAATTACCTTTCTTTCCCATTCTGACATTCAGTTTGGAGTTCAGGAGATTGTCTTGACCAGGACCACACCCCTAAATGCATTGAAGCAACTGCCATGTGATTGGTTGATTAGATAATTGCATTAATGAGAAATTGAACTGGTGTTCCTAATAATCCTTTAGGTGAGTGTATTTTGGAGAGAGAATGGCAGCAGGAGTCTCTGAGGACACATCTGTGCAACCGTATCAATTTAAACCGGAGTCAGACCCAGAACAAGATAACGGCCCGAAGAAGTTCGACAATTAAGGCTCGAACAGGACGTTTCTGAATGGTTGGTTAACGTAATGTCACTTTGATCTATTTTTGTATGCACTGGCAGGGTAGAGTAGTGAGATACGAACGCTATGTGTTTACTGATGTATACGTTAGTTCATTGACAGATTGACGTTACAACTAATGGTCATGAAAACCTTTTTTTTTGTGATTTGCAAAGATTCATTTAAAGGTTAATAAAACTTTACACTTACTTCTTCTTGATGTGCAGAGGGAACATAAACAGTTGGTACCAATTCTTTTTTCAGGAGCAGCTTCTTAGCAAAACCAGCTCATACTGACCCTCGTTTATAAAGCAGTCTGTTGAGAAATGATTCGTGCAAACATGAAAGCATTGACGTTGCTCGTGGGGACTATTCACTTCGAAAACAAAACTCAGCCACTGCGTCTTCAGCGGTTCGGATTTAGGACCATCAAAATGACTGCTGTGTTCGGTATTACACCCAAGAACAGAACACCACAATCGCTTAGACGCCATTCTGCTCCAGCGTATTAACAATGACGGAACTATGATGACAGCTCGCTCAGGGCGGGTCTGTGTTGAAATGCTGCTGTCAATCAACAATCGTGGGAGGGGCTTCCGACCGTGTGATGTCACACGGTCGAACGGCTCAATTTGAGACTGGGAAAAACATATAAGGAGATTAAAACAAAAACACTGGATGGATTTTTATCATGATATGATGGTTGTGTACAGGCACTGCCAACACACATTTCAGTACAATCAATTTGTAAAAGTGCATGTACCATTATATGACCCCTTTAAGTGAAGAATGTAATATATTGCTGTCTGTAAGTGTGCCGCACACACTGATAACAAAATTGCAGGACTGTTTCAACAGGAAACCCCAGGGCAGATGCAGCAGCGAAGGCCGCGGCAGCAGAGCAGACAAAAGAAACTACGTGTACTTTACTATCTGAAAATTACCTCGACATTTGTTTTTCTCTACAGATCATGCAGACTTTTGATACAGGGCAGAATGTGCCCAATAAAATGATGGCTATGGATGAATTTGGCTAACTATCCTGGCCTGGGTTATTATTGTGGCAGAAAGGTGCCACACCTGCGCAGAGCATAACGTGGGAAGGCAGAGAGCAAGCAAGCTTGTCCTGTCCACCCCACACTTAAAATTTTCCTTTTACAGAATGTCAGGATGGATTGCATCAAAAAAAACTAATTCTGTTCCAAAGGTTATAAATATTGTCTTGTTAACATAAGCAAAGTGGGTGGAGTGTTTTTTTCAGGGGAAAAAGGGACCCTGTGCTAATAAGTGAGCAAGAAATTATCCGGTGATCTAGGGCCCTATCTTGCACCCTGCGCAATTGACTTTGTACACCGACGTATGTATCATTCGTATTTTGCACCCGTGCAAAGCGGGCTTTTCCCTCCACAGACGCACGCCGGCAAACTAGGGAATGAACTTGCTCCCTGGGCGGTTCAGCGCAAAAAAGGAGGCGTGTTCCGGCGCAAACATTCCCTAGTGCTATTTTGCAGTTCCTGAAAACAATTCCGCCACTGACCAGAAAAAACCTAGTCTAAAGTCAGTGGCGCGTTGCGCGTTGTTCATAATGCTATTTTAAGCGCGCATGCTTGGCCATAATGTAGCGGGAGCACAACGCGCATACACTTTGATTCTCTCATCAACACAGATGCAGCAGTTTTTATTTTTGCAAATCATACATTATAACAAGGAAAAATATTAAACCATGAGGGAAATCATTGTGGTGTCCATGAAGATGTAAAAAAATGTAGTTTTTTCCTCCCACGCCTGTTTAAGCGACGCTGATTTGGGTGGGTTTCTCCCATCCCCATACAACGTCACTTCTCTGTCTTTCACTGCCCTGACAAGAATATCGGTCTCCTCGGCTGTGAACCGCTCCTGGCGCGCGCTTGGTAAATCCGCCGTTATAATAGCAATCCGCCATGCAACATGCGCACCTGCTCTTAAAGGGTATGTTGGATGACGCTCTGATTGGTTTATTTCACGTTACGCCCAAACCACACCTATGAATAATGAAGCTACTTCCGACCAACCCCTTTTAGATTTGCGCCAGGCGCAAGAGGCATTTATCCCGCCGGGAAAATAGCAACAGCGCCGGGATCCATCCACAAAGTTACTTGCGCTTTGCGCTTTGACACTTGCGTTTCAGATCGTTAAAATAGGGCCCAATATGTTTCAGGTTGTTGATTCCACAGGTCACACCAAAAGGGACGAGTGGCTAGATAAGCGGTCACTAACAAAATACATAATGTCTCCATTCACAGGTGACAGCAGGCAAGAAATGATTCATTCCAGTGGGGATGCGGTCGTGATTTAAGGGAAAACCTTGTAAGGATCAGAATATGGTTGGAGAGTGTGACACCTGGGTCCAAGCCTCTCACCTTAGACTACACCAACAGGCCTCAACCATCCAATAAAGCACAAAGTGAGGGATAAAGGGCTAGTGCTAGTAACAGCCTCCCTTGCCAACGAGGGAGGCTGTTGCTAGTGCTAGTAACAGCCTCCCTTGCCAACGAGGGAAAGACCATTGCAACGGCTCGCAAAGAGTCAGCCTGGCGAACACGGAATGTCCGTGGGGCAAACGAGATGATCAACACACCTAAAGGAACCTACTTATGGTTTAAGTTTAGCAGAATAATCTGTTTTTGTGATGATTTTGATGATTTCATTTGATTCAAACTATTGATTTGATTGGTGCAAATGTAGAAAATCTATTAATTGATGTGTAATAAGCTAAAAAAGACGGTCCGTAATAGAAATATTAGAGTTAATTTTGAACACCTACATTGGTTAGAGGAATGGATAAAATTATCAAACTTCTCTGGTTAGATTTTGTTAAATAGGGCATTAAATAGAGCTTACTAAATTGAATTAGAAGTGAACAAAATATGGTTAGGAAAATCGAGGTGATATATGGAGATGGGCGTGGATTAATGGAAAAGCTTAATGGTAGGAGTTAGGATTGTATGTGTTATTCTGATAATTTTGTTATTCATGGGTGAATACGATTACAGAGACAGGTGAAAACCTGCTGTCTGTTCAATTGGACAGTCTATCCCAAGGATGAACAAAATTATGCAACGATACAAGTAGCGGAAGCTACAGTGAGATGTGTTAAATGTATGTATCTTTTGTTTGTCTTTCTTCTATTTTTTCCTTTTCTGAGAATGATGAAATGTAAAGAGGGTAACAAACAGCGGCCATCCATGTTACGAGGTGGCGTACAAGGACAGGGTTTGAAATGAGGGATTTTATTCTACTTTTATTCTTTATGTTTTAAATTGATATGTTTTCTGTGCTAAAGTCTATACTATTTCTTGTTTATACTGAGGTGACTGAGGGTCTGATCTAGGTAAGGAGTGCAATAACAGTGTTTATTCATTTAGCCCGGCTTCAGATAAAGTCTTTACTATGCTTGCTAATACTTAAGGGGCTATCCGCACAAAACAGCCTAAGCTTTTTCATTTTAAAATCTTATTTCACAAGTTTAAGAAGAGTGATTAGTTATACAAAAATCAGAGATGAAGGGAATAAGTGTGATGACTTAAATTTGCTGCATTATTATTACTATTTTTGGTTATCAGAGAATGATAATAAGGGGGAATTGTTGTGGAAATTTTTGATTTTCATTGATTTTCAGTGGACATTACAAAGGAATGTCATATAGTTTTATCATTTGCAGTCTGATGTGAGAAGGAGGAACTTCTCTAAAATGTATGTATGTTTATACACCTGAAGTGCAGGAGCGAGACATTCCAGAATCAGATGGGCAAGGACCTCTAACCTCTGAGGTCAGATGGTCATCTAGTTAAGGGGGGCTTAAAGGGTTAGTTAGTGATAAATCGAAGCTAGCAGTAATGGGTCTTTTGTCTGTGGAAAACGTCTCGGGTTATGACTATAACCCTTGTTCCCTGAGAAGGGAACGAGACACTGCGTCGAGAATCGACTCTTTGGGGACGCTCCCTTAGCGTGCGCCTCTGAAGTATGAATGAAACTATTCCAATCCTGATTGGTGTTGCGTCATAACGTAACATGTGACGGCATAACCGGATGCATAAAAGCGACGCCGGAACAAACACAAACTAGCCTAGCGATGAAGCAAGCCGCTCTCAGGCCTTGAGGGGCGTGGCAGAACGACGCAGTGTTTCGTTCCCTTCTCAGGGAACAAGGGTTATAGTCATAACCCGAGACGTTCCCTTTCGAGGGAACTTTACACTGCGTCGAGAATCGACTCTTTGGGGAACGAGTGCCCACTAGGCCACGCACCGAAATAGGCCTGTCCCGGAGTGAAACTGTTTAGGCACTCAACAAGGACTGAGCACGTGTGCACCAGGCGTACTAGGAAGGTGGAGACTGTAAAACCTAATAAAAGTATGTGGAGTAGCCCAACCGGCTGCCTCACAGATCTCCTGTAGAGGAACTCCCGAAAGAAGGGCCCTAGAGGAAGCCATGCCTCTAGTTGAATGAGCCCTCACGGCTAAAGGTGAAGGCAAGTCGCGCACCTTGTAAGCCTCAGTAATAGCCTGAACAATCCAATTACTAATAGTTTGCTTGGATGCCGGGAGCCCCTTCTTAGGTGACCCAAAACATACTAATAATTGGTCCGACCTTCTCTAAGAAGAGGACCTCTCAAGGTATACGCTCAAAGCTCTGACGGGGCAGAGCAAATGAAGCTTCTCTTCTTCTGCCGACACATGAGGTGGAGGATGGAATGCCTGAAGGACTGTAGACCGAGCCTTATTAGATGGAACTTTAGGCACATAGCCCGGACTCGGGTGCAAAAAAGCTTTTACTCTGCCAGGGGCAAACTCCAAGCAAGCTGGTGTTACTGCCAGGGCTTGGAGATCTCCCACCCTCTTAAGTGAGGTAATAGCTAAGAGAAAAAACATTTTCAGCATTAAATCCTTAGGCGAAGCCGACTGTAGAGGTTCGAAGGGGGCCAGGGATAACCCCTCCAGAACTATTGCCAGGTCCCAGGCAGGAACCCTGGACCTGGTCGCCGGCCTCATCCTCCAAGTACCGCGGAGAAACCGAATGACCAACTGGTGCCTCCCCAGAGGTCCATCACTTATTGGTGCGTGGAAAGCCGCAATGGCAGCCACGTACACCTTAAGCGTGGAAGGGGAGAGAACCGCAGAGAAACGATCTTGAAGAAATTCCAGAACTGAAGCCACCGGGCAGTTGACTGGATCTAACTCATGTTCTCTACACCAAGTGACAAACACATTCCACTTGAGGCCATATAATCTCCTCGTAGACGGAGCCCTAGAGCTAAGTATGGTTTCAACCACCCCGGCTGATAGACCAGCATTTAGGTACTGAACCCCCTCAGAGGCCAGACCCACAGCTTCCACAGGTGAGGAAGATTGCGCCCTCCGCCTGAGACAACAGATCCCTCCTCAGAGGAATCTGCCATGGCGGAGCTATCAGGAGTGATATTATGTCTGAAAACCATACTCGGGTCGGCCACATTGGGGCAACCAGAAGTAGAATGATGCCCTCTTGACGGACCCTCTCCAGGACTCCCGGAAGCAGAGCGATCGGGGGAAATGCGTACAGGCGAAGCCTCGGCCAGGCCTGTACCATGGCATCCAACCCCAGTGGGGCTGGATGTGAGAGGGAGAACCAAAGTGGACAGTGGGACGTCTCTCGAGACGCAAATAGATCCACTTCCATCGGTCCAAACCTCTCCCATATTAACTTCACCACTTCTGGGTAAAGTCTCCATTCCCTGGGCCTCAGCCCCTGCCTCGACAGGATGTCTGCTCCCTGATTCTGAACCCCGGGGTCCTTGAGATGTTTTGGTATGCTCTGACATTTCTGCTTTTTTCAGTTGCTTATAAACATATTAATGGCACATGTGAAATTACACTCTATATAGCACACACATGGCTACCATAATATGTGAGCAACATGTATGTACATGTTTGTATTTTTGAGAGAATATTGTTTATGCGTGGTTATTGAAAAAACTAAAAAATAAAGTTTCTAATATAAGGCCACAAATAACATACTAAATATTTGTCCACAAGACTTTTGACTAGTGGATGTTGTCGCCTAGAGTTTTTGCTTCAAATTGATCTGAAAATCATTCTGCCTAATCATTCACATAAAACAATAGATTGTTTTAAATTGTGAAAAACATTTTTTTGTTTGCAAAGGCAATATGCGGATGGGCGGAACGGCCCAACCCCCTCATGAATAATTAGGCAGTTCTCACCTGAGCAGACTGCATACTAATGAGCCTTTCATTCAGGGGTGTCACACAAGAAAGAATGCAAGGACAATATATATATATAAATAAATAAATATTTATACACACACACACACACACACACATATATATATATATATATATACAAACAATCAAAATATAAATGAAAGCCAAAAGCACATTTTTAGTCACACCTTTTAGCCATCCACATACCAATTTTAGCCATCCACCGCGGTAAAAATAAACCAGTCGCATTTCAAAGTCGTTCGCGAAACGACCGCCAGGTGGCGCAAAGGGACATTTAGTGGGGCTAATGTCTGTAGCCTAAGGATGAAATACTACAAGTTATGGTAATTTCCAAATAAGCCTACAACAAACATTTATAGCCTACTCCGTAATTGTTGGTCATACAGATAAGATATAATCTTTTAAAACTTTAAAAGGCTAAAGTATAGGCCTACACTCACAGGCTAAAGACAAAACGTTTTCTCGCTCATGTGAGAAAAAGACGTTTGGGTATTTCTCAGTAAGAAAATTCATAGCCGAGCGGTAGAACTTACGGTTCATCATCAAGATGACATGGGTTCAAATCCCGCACAAACATGGTCTGCTGTAAATTTTATATTTATTTAGATTTGTCTAGCTCTAAAACTCTGTTACACCATACAGTTTTTTTTGCTTATATTTATAAAATACAAATATCATGCATTTCCATTTTACACTAAGGAACAAAATAGTATCCAACAGAACGACTTTGCATCTGTATAATAATAGGCTACCAATCGTAATTTCAAAAGCAGTTCTGTAAAAAAATTAATTATATATAGCCTATATACACTCACCGGCCACTTTATTAGGTACCCCATGCTAGTAACGGGTTGGACCCCCTTTTGCCTTCAGAACTGCCTCAATTCTTCGTGGCATAGATTCAACAAGGTGCTGGAAGCATTCCTCAGGGAGTTTGGTCCATATTGACATGATGGCATCACACAGTTGCCGCAGATTTGTCGGCTGCACATCCATGATGCGAATCTCCCGTTCCACCACATCCCAAAGATGCTCTATTGGGTTGAGATCTGGTGACTGTGGAGGCCATTTTAGTACAGTGAACTCATTGTCATGTTCAAGAAACCAATTTGAAATGATTAGAGCTTTGTGACATGGTGGAAGTAGCCATCAGAGGATGGGTACATGGTGGCCATAAAGGGATGGACATGGTCAGAAACAATGCTCAGGTAGGCCGTGGCATTTAAACGATGCCCAATTGGCACTAAGGGGCCTAAAGTGTGCCAGGAAAACATCCCCCACACCATTACACCACCACCACCAGCCTGCACAGTGGTAACAAGGCATGATGGTTCCATGTTCTCATTCTGTTTACGCCAAATTCTGACTCTAACATCTGAATGTCTCAACAGAAATCGAGACTCATCAGACCAGGCAACATTTTTCCAGTCTTCAACTGCTCAATTTTGGTGAGCTCTTGCAAATTGTAGCCTCTTTTTCCTATTTGTAGTGGAGATGAGTGGTACCCGGTGGAGTCTTCTGCTGTTGTAGCCCATCCGCCTCAAGGTTGTGCGTGTTGTGGCTTCACAAATGCTTTGCTGCATACCTCGGTTGTAACGAGTGGTTATTTCAGCCACTGTTGCCCTTCTATCAGCTCGAACCAGTCTGGCCATTCTCCTCTGACCTCTGGCATCAACAAGGCATTTCCGCCCACAGAACTGCCGCTCACTGGATGTTTTTTCTTTTTCGGACCATTCTCTGTAAACCCTAGAGATGGTTGTGCGTGAAAATCCCAGTAGATTAGCAGTTTCTGAAATACTCAGACCAGCCCTTCTGGCACCAACAATCATGCCACGTTCAAAGTCACTCAAATCACCTTTCTTCCCCATACTGATGCTCGGTTTGAACTGCAGGAGATTGTCTTGACCATGTCTACATGCCTAAATGCACTGAGTTGCCGCCATGTGATTGGCTGCTTAGAAATTAAGTGTTAACGAGCAGTTGGACAGGTGTACCTAACAAAGTGGCCGGTGAGTGTATATATATACTGTATATATATATATATATATATATATTTTTTTTTTCAGGGCTGCACTCACGCAATTGACCCAAATCTCACGCTCTCACGCCACACCCCCGATTTCTCACGCTGAAGTGTCAACCCGGTCGGTCAAATTCCTAAAAGATATAGTTTATCTATAGATCTACCTGTTGAGCCACTCGTGATCGACTAGTTATACCGCAAATTAGTTAAAATATCCTGTAATCTATCTAGAGCGAGCGTGCATGCGAGACAGATATTGTGCTCCAAACCATGCGCGCGCATGCCAGAGAGGTCTGTTCCCTACAACCTAGAGTTTTTAAAAACATGGTTTTAAGTAAAGTGTGATTTGCCAGGGGGACTGGGATTTCCTTCTGGTCTAAACATCCCTGCTTCTGCTGAATTATTTTAATCCAACCTAATTTTTTGGTCATACAGATAAGAGTAGAGTAGCTTACATCGTTCAAAACTGTAAACTTGTATTCATATTAGGCTAACGACAAAAACAGTATATCTGTCGTCTCTGTCTCCGGGAACTGCGCGTCACAAAAATGAACCGAAAGCCACTTCAGCTCAGTCACGATAAGAAATCGGCTATGTCTATATTTAGGCTAAATGTTATCTGATTATGTAGGCTAATCCATATGAAAACGAGAGGTACAGAGGATCTACTCAAACATGTAATGTAAGCGCTTCCCAATGAGAAAATGACAAGACAAGGGTGAAAATCTCGCACTAATTAAATGTAGGCTAAATCGCCCTGAATTAAAATGTAAAAACAGATCAAATAATGTATTTGTCGAAATGTTGCGATATTGTTTCATTTAAGTTCATAATTATTCTATAAATGTTATTTAATTTTGCAGCATTACCACGAAGCACCGTGTTTCGATATTTATTTGAATAATACAAAATAAAATAAAAACTTAATTCACAAATTGCATGCCTGGTTGTAAGGATCCAAAGATCCCTGTAGACTTTAATATTGAGCAGAGATGGGGACTCGAGTTTGAGACTCGGACTCGAGTGCGACTTAAGTCCCACACACAGTGACTTCAGACTCGACTTGAGACTCGTCCTCGAAAGACTTCAGACTCGACTCGGACTCGAGCTGCGGGACTCGTGAACAATGTTTATTTTTAGGAAACGTCTGATGAGCTCGCTGTTATCCCCCTCCCTCCGTTACCTATAACCTGCCTACGTGACCACGTACCACGTGGCCTATTGCTGGCAGCGCGCGCGTGACCACACATGAGAGGATAACAAACAAAAAGTTCGACTGCACCGGCCGCTGCTGTGCCATTCATCATTAGCTTTGGGTTCAAAAACTTCAAACAAGACGCGCTCAAAAGAAGCGCTCAATGCAAAATATGCAGTATCACGATAAAAGATTCTGGCTCAACTACATCTAATTTTATCAGGCGTCTGAAAACACACCCTGATAGGTGAGTAAACATGTTTAGCTCAGCATTGACCATCTACCGTTAGCTTAGCTTGCTTATTGCTTTAGCTACCTAACGTTACGGGAGGTTAACTCTGATTGTCTTCCTTATGAAATATGAATGAGCGTTTGTTTAATTGCCAAACTTGTGGTGGTCGATTAACGTAATGTTAATCATTTACGTGCCACTGGCTGCCCGTTGTCTACAAACAGGTTACAGGATTATTGCTGTTTATGTAACGTTACAGTTTCATTTAGTTATAACGTTACACTGGTTTGAGAGTCTGGGATGTGTTGACTTACAGTATATAAGCTATGATTAGTTGCATAGGCAGTGCAGCCAGAAGAAGCCAGAAATGTTTTGTGGCCCATACCTAGTGTGTTAAGAGAAGAGAAGGTTAACCAGTCTGATCTCACCCTTTGGATTTTTTATTTCTAAACATTTTGTTCTTAACAAGTTACATGCCATAAGTTGGTCAGTTGCTTCACATTTACACTAAAGATTTTGAGCATTTGAATGTTTTGGAAGTGCACTGTAGTGTTAATTTCATTTGGACGCAATACTTTATTTGCATTTAGCTACACTGATGTTTTGCACTAAATAGGAGTGTGTCAATTTTAGTGTTGTGAGTTATATCATTTTCTATATTTGGTCTTATGTCTTGGTATGTTCAAGCTACAAGGCAAAATAAAGAAATTAGCTAAAAGTAAAGCATTCTTAATCTTGGTGTTTTTGTCATGTTGCAATAGCCTGTTTACACTGATTATATACTAAAATCAAAGCTGATACTGTATGCTAATAGATAAAGGAGTCATAATAACATATGGTACCACTTTATTTTGATAGTCCACTTTATACATTCGACTAACTATAAGTAACTTTGCAGCTGCATGTCAACTAACTCTCATTAGAGTATTAGTAGGCTTAATATCTGCTAATTATGTATTATAATATCTTATTTTGTTGGTTCCCCTCCCCAACAGATATTCTACTGACTATAAGTAACTTGGCAACTACAAGTCAACTTGTTCTCCAAACCCGAACCCACATCATAACCTGACAGTCTACTACAGTCTACTAATACTCTAATGAGAGTTAGTTGACATGTAGTTGAAAATGTACATGGTTAGTAGAATGTCTAAAGTGGACTATCGAAATAAAGTGTAACCTAACATATTACATGCTTTGAATTCCTTATATAAAGTTATCCAGTGTTCTAAGCAACCTGGATGGGTCGCTGTACGTGATGCAACACTTATAACCACAAGAGACTTGAGACTTGACTTGGACTCTAGCTCAGAGACTTGAGACTTGACTTGGACTCTAGCTCAAAGACTTGAGACTTGACTTGGACTCTAGCTCAGAGACTTGAGACTTGACTTGGACTCTAGCTCAGAGACTTGTGAGCATCTCTGATATTGAGTTGAATATTTTGTTCATGACAACAAATTAACATGCGTTTTTTCAGATTATATTTAGTTTTGCTTGAAAAAAGCTGGCCCAAACCAGTTTTATTTCATCAATTATTGAAATAATGAAATATTTAGTAATAAACTTTTATGACAGAAATATCACTAGGCTACATGTAACTTAACTCATTTAATTCCTTCATTATCAACACTGTCTAGAATAGCGATTTAAGTGTGAATTGCGACTTCTCTTTGTGTTAAGTCAGCCTCAGACTCCGATAGCCTGTGGGGGGTTGGAGGGACAGTTGCTGGACAAAGGTGTTAATGTTCCTCTTTCATATGGAGAGTGTCGGATAGCCAGCCTGATGAGCAGGCAAAATTATTGTAAGGATAAATCTGTGTCCAAATGTAGGCCCCATATCTTATTAAATTATAAATATTGTAGTTTATTTATTGTAGCCTATTTAAAGTTTTTTTCACACAAAATTTCAATTGAAGTTATTGTAAGGTGAATTCAACAAGGCATGCTGTGTCTTTGAAGCAACAATTAAAGGCTAAATAATTTTTTCGTGATTTGTAGGCGTTGGCTGACACGTAGCAACATATACAGTATTATCAGCTGTATGATGTGTTTTTACCCTGAAATGTTTAATTTCGAGAGATACCCAGCGCGCGCAGCGAGGGAGACTAAATAAACTTGTTAAAAAGAGATCCAGCGCGAGAGAGGCAAAGAGAAACGCATGTTTTTAATTTAATTATGTTTCTTTGGACAATTTTCGTTTTGTACTGTTTTAATTGTTTAATTTAGCTGTAATTTCTTTGGCAATACAAATTTAAAATGTCGCAAGAATAAGATTAGCCTAGTGTTTCTTATTTTGCATCGCAAAAGAAATAAAATCTAAACCCGATGCAACCCTGTTTTAAATTTAAAAATTTAAACCTTGAAATGTTCGAACTTGGTTTCAAACTTAAGTAATTTTAGTGTTCTTTTACATTACACAATAATTTAGCAGACTAAAGACGAGCTTCTTCATTTTCATTTTCTGATGCAATCAGCTGACAATCTTCCTTCATCAGTTTTTGTCGTTTGTGCAGCGGCTGCGGTTCTACAGGAATGTAGCAAATTTATGTTGTAATGATAATCAAACAAAACTCTTGACTTTAAATAAGTAAACAGATATAAACAGTTACCTATTTAAGCATCAAGGTGGGAAAATATAAACGCTGTAGGACAACATTGGTTAACAACATGTAGGCTACATTGAGATTCGGTCTCGGGTCTATTGAAGCTCCTCGAAGCTCGTGTTGTTGCGTTGATCATTGAGTTACCGTCTGTAGGCTACGCTGTTAAAGTTGTAAAGCCTCATTGATGTAGCCTAAATGTTTTTATTGCAATGTTTTATGTTGAAATGTTTTCATTATTTATTCAATTACATTTCAGTAGCCTAATTTCAGTATTGTGATTATGAATTATTTTAACTACGTTTCACTTGTTGAATACATCTGCTACCAGCTTTCAATCGCTCTGAATCAGCCGCGGTGCGGCAGCAGATTACGCATTAGAGAGAATAAACCGGAATAAACAAACACTTTTCAGAGTCTATGATTGTAGCGCCTCTTAGCGGTAAAAGGCAGCAAATACACCACACATTTTACCGCCGCGGTGGAACGGCTGATGTGGTCATTGTCATGGCTTGCCTTGACATTTGCGTTTGAATAGTGCGCGTCCTCCGTGGGCGTGTCAGATTAACGCGTAATGAAGTGTAATGAGCTGGGAAAAAAATACTGACAGCACTCTCTTTTCATACAGATTGCATAAACTGAGAATATTTGTTTTTTATATAAATTACTTCATTTAAAAGAAGAGAATTCAAGCTTCATAAAGAAAAATCTCTCGTGCCTGTGTGACAAGTAATCGCGGAGTTACAGTTAATCTTAGGACGTGTTTCAGAATGGACTTCACTGACAGAGAGAATGCAGAACTCGCATCATGTTTGTTTTTCTTTATTTGGTGAAAAGCACAACACTTTGTTTTTATTGTGAGTATCCACAAAAAAAATATAAACTTAACAGGATCTAATGATGTATAACACTTAAATGTAAGATCAAAATCAACCGAGTATTTTGAGTCTCTTTTGCACTGATAAGAAAAAAAGCGAGCAGATCACGCCGGCGTGATTGCCGACCCCAGAGAGTTAAATCAAACTTTCTGAGACAAACAACACCAAATAAGACAGACAGTTTTCAACACAGAGCGCTTGCTGAAGAGCGAAAGCTAGTTTGTGTTTGTTCCGGCGTCGCTTTTATGCATCCGGTTATGCCGTCACATGTTACGTCATGACGCAACACCAATCAGGATTGGAATAGTTTCATTCATACTTCAGAGGCGCACGCTAAGGGAGCGTCCCCAAAGAGTCGATTCTCGACGCAGTGTAGAGATCCCTCGAAAGGGAACTACTGGGAAACTCTGCAGGGAAAAGGACCTTGAAGAGCAGTATAAAGATTGCCCATTTCTTCCTGTCTGTGTCTCACTCACTCCACAGGGTAACTGCTGTGTTGGCGACTGGGCCTATTCTTGCAAGAATAAATACTTCTCTTTTATAAATTTGATTCTGAGTTGTCTCTTACGCAGTGATGATGTATAACAGAATTTTTGCCACAACAAGATACAACCAAGTCTCCTAGTCTTCGCTTCTGAGTTTCCAACAGTTTGCTAAATCACACATGCTCTGTGCTGCCTATTGAAATATGGGCGATACAGTGACCTGTTACACCATGTTAAAGAGACATTTATTGTTTATTTTTTTAAATAAAGTAGACAGCATTTGAAAGCTGAGAAATTGTTTGATTAAAAATAGCATAAAACACAAAACGCATCACACAATAACTGTACTAAAACTATTTTACCTGGGCTTGTCTTTAACCCTAACCCTTTCTCTATCCATACTCCTGTTATAGTGTCAAATTCCCACGCATCACCTACACAAAAGAAAAGGGATGTTTGGAAAAAATGTGATGGTTATTTATAGACATGGCTGTTTCTAAACCCTTGACCTCTAAACGTACTGAGAACCTCCCCAGAATTACTGAGGCCTCCAAAAAGGAAGAGTGTGTCGTCTGAGATGGCGGTCAGCGTGTGAAGAGTGCGGCCCCGTGGGAGAGAAGCAGCCTGATGTTCACTGGTTTCAAGATGAGAAACACTTATAAGACTTATACACGGAACAACAGAACAACATACAACGAGTTGTGTAAATCGTGGAACTCACCATATACATCTTGTTTGTACACCCCCCCTGTCCTTGACTATATCTCTCACCCCCAAGATGTTGCTAATGGCTACGGGATGATGCCTCGGGTCTTTCACCCGACACTACGTCATGCCTGAAGGCCCCCGGTGCTGCCCACCAAACCCTGCCGTAATACATCTAATTTGGTGAGCAGGGCTTATACGGCTGCGGGTCGGGCTGGTGCCAGTCTGCACACTATGGCGGTGCTGCAGGCTTACCAGGCCGACCTTCTTAAATACATTTTTGAGGGCGAGGGACCTCACCAACACCTGAAGATATTGCTGAACTGAAGTATTGCTGAAGCAGGGCGACCTGAGGGCCTAACAAATGTAGGGTCTCTCACGGGCTTACTCCACCCATGGAGGAGCGATCAAGGTCGCCTCCTCCACGGAGCCCGCAGGAACTTAATGTTGGCTTCCCGTCGTCAAGTGAGCTTCGGGACGCATAGGTTTACAGCGAACGTACGCTGCACTGTCTGCCCCACAGGCTTGCGGCCAGGCAGCGCTTACGTCCACACACCGAGAATCATTTTCGATCGAACCCTGCCGGAGAGTTTTTACAGCCGCTACTTCATAGTTCCCAAGAAGGATGGGGGGTTGCGTCCAACATTAGATCTGAGGCACTTGAAACTGTCTCTGAGGAGGTTCAGGTTAAAGATGCTCACTATTCCCATCATCCTGAACCAAATTTAATCTGAGGATTGGGTTTGTCACAATAGATTTGAAGGATGCAAACTTCCACATATCCATCCTTCCATCTCACAGGAAGTTCATGAGGTTCACTTTTGGGGGCGAAGCGTTCCAATATCGGGTTCGGCCTAGCTCTCTCCCCTCGCATATTTACCAATTGTATGAATGCAGCTCTAGCGCCGTTGATGCTTCAGGGTATCAGGGTACTCAACTATATAGATGACTGGCTTATTATGGCCCAGTCACAAGAGCTGGCAGTTCGGCATCGAGATGCTGTCCTTGCCCACATCCAGAGCCTGGGGTTGAGACTCAACACGAAAAAGAGTGTGTTGGCACCAGCCCAGAGAACCACGTTCCTGGGAGTGGTGTGGGACTCAGGCACGATGCGGGCACAATTGTCTCCTGTGCGGATCGGGTCCATCCTGGCCTCGGTGACCAGGATATAGCAAGGCCAAGCCATCACTAGCCGCGTTTCCATTACCCTTCAAATTGCGCAAATTGAAATTGCGAATTAAAAATACGCACAATGGAAACATGTCCATTTCGCAAAAACTCCCGTTTATCGCAAAAAAGTTTTTACGCTCGCATGAGGAGGTTTTTCAGGCAATCCGAAAAAGGAATATTTTGCAAAACTGCAATGAAACAGGTTTTGCGCATTTACAGTCACCTGACTTAGAAGACGCGGTGTGTTTGTGGTCCGTGTCCGCAAATAATAATAACAATTATCATCATTATTATAACATTTATTAGGCTACATGTGTAGAAGACGCGTTTATCCAAAAAAGGAACAAAGCAATTCGTCACATCTCATTCATAATACAGGTTGGACAATAATAATACAGGGCTAAGATTATCACAAATAAACACAAGATTTTGACGCATATCCAAGTGTTTGTGCGGAGTGTGGAGTGCCCACTGGATGGCAGGGTGGCGCGGGCGCGAACACTTGCATTTTCCTATCAACAGTGGAAACAACTTAAAATACTCTATCATTTCTGGTCATACAGAAAATAATAATACATTATTCGCAACTACTTTTATTTGCGTAAGCTCACAATAACCAGAAAACGTTGTGCTTTTGTAAAATAAAATAAAACAATCAGGCGCGCTTTCATGGTCTCCGTGAACTGAAGCGCGAGAACTGAAACAAAATATAGCCTATGTAGGCTAAAGCTGGAAATGTCAAGTCAAGTCACCTTTATTTATATAGCGCTTTTTACAATACAGATTGTTTTAAAGCAGCTTCACAGTGATAACATGAAAATAATACAACAAAGTTTGTTTCTAGAAGAAAATTACATCAACGTCCACCTTAAGTAAGGCAGATCAATAATAAATGTCCACTTTAAAACGAACAAATTCGAATCGAAAGCTAATACCTTCTGATTATGTAATCAGTATGAAAGGTGCATTTCTCTCTAAAGGTGCATCCGGAGATGGAGATATGTTTTTAGCCAACACCGATTTAGAAAACAATAGTTTATTAATAAACAATTAAAATGCCTCGTTATTTTTTCAGACACATTTATTATAGCCTATAACTCACCTATAAATCACGGAGCCCGCTAATTCGAAAATACTACTGGTTTTCTACTGAGGGTGCACCCTCAGTTAATGTTGAAATAAGATGGCGGCGCGCACAGTCGCAGCGGCCAGGAGCTCCTACAACGTGCATGTTTTTTTCACTTTTCTGGTGTTATTGTGTATTACGTCGCACTTTTTAAGTACAGCGGCACTTCAGTACAGCCGCACTGAACTTTTGAACTTGAACACTGGAGTACAACACCTGTTAACCGAGCACTTCATTCCTCTCGAGATCACCAGACCATCTACCGGGCTCCCCGCAGGAGCAGGCCGACGAAGAAGGCGCTGTGAGCGGCGGCAGAAGAGAGGTAAGCGAGGGGGCGCATGGACTAGGCTAAAGGCTAATCCGTTTAAACCACCGCTCCCTACAATCTTCCTCTCAAACGCCCGGTCGATCCGCAACAAGATGGATGAGATCCGGTTGCATATAGCAGCAAAGAGGACTATTTATAACTGTTGTTGCATGATTTTTACTGAAACTTGGCTGAACAGCACCACTCCGGATGCTGCCATCGAGTTAGCGGGACGCACCACCTACCGAGCCGACAGGACCGCAGACTCTGGTAAGAAGACCGGCGGGGGACTGTGTATCTATATTAACAACTCTTGGTGCACAAATATCACCATTATGAACAGACTATGCAGTCCAGAGGTGGAACTTATGCTGCTGAAGTGCAGACCGTTTTATCTTTCGAGGGAATTCACCGCTGTTTATATCTGTGCTGTTTACATTCCACCGGACGCTAATGCTAAGCTAGCGCTCGCACAGATTTCCAACAGCATTAATAACAGCTTGGTAGCACACCCGGACAGTGTTTTTGTCGCCGCTGGGGATTTTAATCATGCTGACTTAAAAACTGTTCTTCACAAATTCCATCGCAATGTGAAATGTGCTACGAGGGGAGATAAAACGCTGGACCAGGTGTATACTAATGTAGCAGAAGCATACAGGGCCCAGGCCTACCCCCACCTGGGTCTGTCAGACCATCTCTCTCTATTGCTACACTCACGGTACACACCCAAGATCAAGAGCACTGGGATCACAACCAAGACAGTGAGAATGTTTTCAGAGGACGCTATCCCTATGTTACAGGACTGTTTCCACCACACAGATTGGGATGTTTTCAAGGGGCAGGGTACGGACACTCGTGAGTCACTGGATGAATACACCTCCACTGTCCTGTGTTACATTAACTTCTGTGTGGACAATGTTACATCTTGGAAACATTTCCGTGTGTATCTCAACAGGAAACCGTGGATTACACACGAAGTTGAACAACTGATCCGGGCTAGGAATAGAGCGCTGGGTTCTAAAGATCATGACTTATACAGCAAAGCCAGGGCTGCATTAAGGAAAGGAATCAACACTGCCAAACAACAACACCGGAGGCGTATTGAAGCCTGTTTCAATAACTCTGCAGATCCCAGGCAGGTATGGGAGGGCATTAGAGCCATCACGGATTATAAGAGTAAATTAACATCTCCCTCTGCTGATTACATCTCAGCTGAGGATTTTAATCTCTTTTATGCCCGTTATGACAGGGAAAACACTGATCCAGTGCTGCCCCCCGTCCTGTCTACTGACCGTGCACCAGTCCTGAGCAACCATGAAGTAAGACGGGCTCTCTGCAGCATTAACATCAGGAAGGCAGCCGGACCGGACGGTGTGCTGGGCCGTGTGCTGAGAGACTGTGCTGCGGAGTTAACTGACGTCTTCACTGGAATTTATAACACCTCGCTATCCACTTCATGGGTTCCTTCCTGCTTTAAGGCAGCCACAATAGTCCCAGTCCCCAAGCAGTCAAATGCCAGCCTTTTAAATGACTATAGACCGGTAGCACTCACTTCCATTCCTGCTAAGTGTCTTGAGAGGCTGGTCATCACTCACATTAAAAGTGCAATACCATCATCACTTGATCCACACCAATTTGCTTACAGGCGGAATCGGTCGACTGAGGACGCCATCGCCATCGTGCTTCACATGTTACTGGAACATCTTGAGCACAAGAACACCTACGCAAGACTCCTCTTCGTCGACTTTAGCTCTGCCTTTAATACAATCCGGCCGTTTAAACTCCGAGCCAAACTGCACCACCTTGGCTTCAACAACTCGCTGTGCAATTGGATTGTGGATTTTCTGACAGATCGAACACAGAGGGTTAGAGTAGGCAAGCACTTGTCCTCCACCCTATTAATCAACACCGGGGCCCCCCAAGGGTGTGTGCTTAGCCCTTTGCTCTACACTCTTTTTACACATGACTGCTCTGCTTCTCTCTGCTCCAACCTCATTGTTAAATTTGCAGATGATACAACAGTGCTGGGATTTATTAACAACAACAATGAGGCAGACTATCGGACTGAAGTGCAACATCTAGCGTCATGGTGTGTCAAGAATAATCTGTCCTTGAACATTAAAAAAACTAAGGAGATTATCGTGGATTTTCGCAAATGCAGACCCAATCACTCCCCTCTCTACATAGGCAATGAAGTGGTGGAGAGGGTGCCATTTTTCAAATTCCTGGGAGTAACCGTGACTGAGGACCTGTCCTGGGGAACCAACATCATCTCTGTGATAGGGAAGGCTCAGCAACGCCTCTACTATCTGAGGCAACTGAGGAATGCCAGGATTCCTAAACAGCTGATGGTAAACTTTTACAACTGTGCCATCAGCAGTGTTTTGACATATGGATTCTTAGTGTGGTATTCCAGCTGCACTAAGGCCCATCAGCAGGCACTCCAACGAGTGGTAAATACAGCTGGAAAAATCATTGGGACCACTCTCCCGAATATCAGTAACATCTATGATAGCCGTTGTTTGAAGAGAGTAAAGAGCATCTTGCGGGACCGGCATCACCCGGCCCATCATCTGTTCCATCTGCTGCCATCAGGAAGAAGGTACAGGTCTATTGGTGCCAGTAAAACCAGACTGGCTAACAGCCTGTACCCTTACGCAGTAAGGCTGCTTAATGATGCCCTTCCCTCTCTCTCCCTACCCTCCCCACTTCCTTCCAATGGACAGTAAACTATATCTCAGCGTAAAATAACTATGAACTGGACTTTGCATTGCTGCATTAACCATATCCATCCTGCTTAATTGATATTTTCCTCACTGCCCCCATCCCTCTCCCCCTCTCCTCCTCTCATGGACAGTAAATCATGCCTCTCTGTGAAATATCTGTGAACTGGACTTTGCATTGCTGCATTACCTCATCCATATCCACCTCTGATCATACTCTCTGTTTTTGGTTGTCTCTTGTTTTGTAAACCTTTTGCTGCTATTATATACTTTGATGGGTCATGTTTACACGGGGGGATATTTATATATTTATCTATTTATTATTATTTATTTATTAGTGCACTTTAAGATACCATGTACGGTTGTTATATGCTCCGAACACAATTTCGTTGCTGTCCCTTGGGATAACAATGACAATAAACTGAAATTGAATTGAATTGAATTGAATTGAATTGAATTGATACAAAGCTTAATGTTAAATCCTGAAGTATCCCTTTGATTTTTGGAATGGCTTATCGCGAGAGGAAAAAAAGACGTTTTAGTCGCATAATATCGGTTAATGGAAACGCCGTCATTTTGCAATAGTTTTTTATCGACATTTAGAAAAAATCGCAAAAGTTGAAAACATTTTAAATGTTTTCACCTTTTGGTATAGAGAGCGTGAGGTGGACCCAGTTAACTGCCCGGTGGCTTCAGTGCTGGAGTTCCTCCAAGATCGCTTCTCGGCTGGTCTTACCCCGTCCACACTCAAGGTGTACGTGGCTGCCATTGCGGCTTTCCACGCTCCTCTGGGTGATGGGCCTCTGGGGAGACATCAGCTGGTTGTACGTTTCCTCCGTGGGGCTTGGAGGATAAGACCTGCGGCTCGTACCAGAGTTCCCACATGGGACCTGGCAGTGGTTCTCGAAGGGCTGGTCGAGGCCCCCTTCGAACCTCTGGAGTCGGCTGAGGCCAAGAACCTTTCCCTCAAGGTAGCCTTTTTGATAGCCATTACTTCTTTGAGAAGAGATGGAAATCTTCAGGCGCTTTCTATTTCTCATGGGTGCCTGGAGTTTGCTCCGGGCGACATTAATCAGACTCTACGGCGCTGTGAGGAATAATACTATCATAATAATACTCATGGAAAATTTACCTCAGAAGTGCTGGTTTAGTTTCATTTCGAGGAGCAACGGATCCAGCTGAGGTGGAATAGTAAGTTCTTTATTCTTAAGTGCTTTATTCTAATCACTATATGCAATAGTGTCTGTAAACCGCAAAAAGACTGTTTAAATATGAATCGAGTGTCTGTGTGTGAATGAATGAACTGCACAGATGCGTGCTGTTGTTTACTACAGAACAGCTTGCATCTGTGCCATATAAGCAAAGTATTAAACTGCAAATTGACATTTATATGCTAACATATCATAAAAACGATATGTTACAGACAAAATATGAGTGTTTAGACAAGATTTCGTTGATTCGTTTAGGATACATTATAAGGTTTTTACTGTAAAAAAGACTACTGTCACATCAAATAAGCTTTTGTTTGCCAATTTCTGCTCATATGTTAAATATATCGTATTGGATGTTTTGTCAAAAATAAAGTATATTGAATTATCAACTAAGATGTTTTTATAGTGTTTGTTCCAATATTCAAACTAATGAATCCTTAACTTTGAAATACGTATAATAAAATTTATACTTTTTACAAAGAAAGATTACACTTAAAATATTGTTAAAATTTTAATTGTTGTTGATTTACATGTGAAAACCTTTTAATAAAATAGCAAAAAATATATTTACAAGGTAGATGTAAGCAACATCTTAATAGGTCAATATAAGCCTTCTCATTAAATTATTTATTATTGTTTTTTATTAGTGACACATTTGGGGAGAGGATATATTCTAAAACTTTCTGAAAATACAGTATGAGAATTAACTGCATAGTTACAAGAAATGTTTACCTTGGATATTATACAATTTGCATGTATACAAAATAAGACCTCACATTCTTTCTTGTGGTACCCAGTGACACACCTGAATGAAAGGCTCATTATGCAGCTCATTATGCGAGTCATTGTCTTCTCAGGTGTGAATCAGAGCATTATTCATGATCAGCCCCCACACATATTGCCTTTCCAAACAAAACGTGTCTTACAAAGTTTAAATCAATGTATTGTTTTATGTGAATGATTAGGCAGGATGATTTTCAGATAATTTTGAAGCAACAACTCTAGGCGACAACATCCATTAGTCAAAAGTCGTGTGGACACATATTTAGTATGTGTTTTGTGGCCTTATTTCAGAAACTTAAATTTTTAGTTTTTTCAATAACCATGCATAAACAATATTCTTTCAAAAATACAAACATGTACATACATGTTGCTCACATATTATGGTAGCGCTGTTTGTGCTAAATAGAGTGTAATTAAACCTTTGCCATTAATATGTTTATAAGCAACTGAAAAAAGCACAAAAACACCTTAGACCCCAGAGGGTTAAACTTGATGTGTTTTATCAAGTTGATGTGGGCTTTGACCAGTGTTGGGCTTGTTACTTAAAAAAAGTAATGAGTCATAGTTACTAGTTACTTCTCACAAATAGTAACTGAGTTAAATCATTATAAAAGTATCTAATTACCAGGAAAAGTAACTATTGTGTTACTTAATTTTTTTTTTAAATATGTCAAATAACTTGGATGCCCCCAATAGTATAAATGAATGAAATGGACACTAAATAGAAATAATTATTATTATAAAATATTGTACACTAATCTACACTATTTTAATGTTGCTCGGACAATGTGAGAGACACCTATTAAATTCAATATATTATTGTAAATATTATCATTACTATAGTGGAACAATAAAACACAATAGATGGTTTAGAACTTTTAATATTTATTGCACAGGCCACAACTGGCCAACAAATAAGTCTATAATAAATTATGCTTCTTAAGAAATGTATGAAAATGAATAAATAATAATAAAAAATATACATACACTCTTTGTAGTGCAAATTAAAATTATAAAACTGTCACACAACTTCACAACTGGTAGACATACTGTAGCCTTCCTCACAAAAGTAAACAGTTTAACAAGAAGTGCTCTCAATATAATACTTAATTATAAAATATAATATTTTTGGGTTTTATTTTTATAACCTACAGAGAACGTCATCATCAGAGGTTATTTAAGACAAATTCAAAGCGTGTTTGCCGCACGTGTTCACATCCGGTCAAACGAAGATGTTTTCTGAAAGAATTTTCAATATTCCATGAGGGAAAAATAAATTGATATAACCTATGTTTTATATTAACCAGAGCTCAAAGGCACACTCTACTGGGGGTATACAAAGTCTACACATCCCTGTTAAAACAGCTGTTTTTTGTGATGTAGAAATGAAACAAAGATAAATCATATTAGAAGTTTTGTACTCTCTGTCTGCTTGGATATGATCAGCTTGTCACATCTTGACTTGGGAATATTTTCCAAATCTTCTTTGCAAAAACGTTTTAGTTCTGTTAAATTGCGAGGGCTTCTCCTGTGGATGGCCCTCTTCAGGTCCCCCCACAAACCTTCTATAGGACTAACTAAGGTGTTGTTTGGGTGGGTTCGCCCTCGTTAAAAATTGCATTTCCTGGTAGATCGTTCCCCATCGGTACAAATCGCGTTCCGTGGGGTCCCCCATGGTAGATATTGCATTCTGGATTACACTTTGAAATGTACTCTAAGTATTGGTGTGGCGAGGGGGGCGTGGTTCTGCGAGGTCTGTAATGGGAGAGAGAGAAAGGAGACGAGCAAATGTTCACAAATGTAATTTCGGGAGGAGTGAACTCATCTAATATTTCAATTAACTGCTGGAGCATATAAGCACCCTTGCTCTTGCATCAGCTGTTTTGGCATCCCTCCACCATCCTAACTCCATCAACATAATCTTGTAATCGTGCACCAACACTGTGCATACACATAATCATACTATAATATGTGAGCAACATGTATGTACATGTTTGTATTTTTGAGAGAATAATGTTTATGCATGGTTATTGAAAAAACTAAAAATGAAAGTTTCTGTAACAAGGCCACAAAACATACTAAATATGTGTCCACAAGACTTTTGACTAATGGATGTTGTCGTCTAGAGTTTTTGCTTCAAAATGTTCTGAAAATCATCCTGCCTAATCATTCACATAAAACAATACATTGATTTAAACTTTGTAAGACACGTTTTTTTTGGAAAGGTAATATGCGTTGGGGCGTGAATGATCATGAATAATGCTCTAAATCACACCTGAGAAGACAGTGACACACATAATGAGCTGCATAATGAGCCTTTCATTCGGGTGTGTCACTGGATACCACAAGAAAGAATGTGAGGACTTATTTTGTATGCATGCAAATTGTATAATATCCAATGTAAACATTTCTAGTAACTATGCAGTTAATTCTCATACTGTATTTTCAGAAAGTTTTGGAATATTTCCTCTCCCCAAATGTGTCACTAATAAAAACAATAATAAATAATTTAATGAGAAGGCTTATACAGGTCCTTCTCAAAAAATTAGCATATTGTGATAAAGTTCATTATTTTCCATAATGCAATGATAAAAATTAAACTTTCATATATTTTAGATTCATTGCACACCAACTGAAATATTTCAGGTCTTTTATTGTTTTAATACTGATGATTTTGGCATACAGCTCATGAAAATCCCAAATTCCTGTCTCAAAAAAATAGCATATCATGAAAAGGGTCTCTAAACGAGCTATTAACCTAATCATCTGAATCAACTAATTAACTCTAAACACCTGCAAAAGATTCCTGAGGCTTTTAAAAACTCCCAGCCTGTTTCATTACTCAAAACCGCAATCATGGGTAAGACTGCCGACCTGACTGCTGTCCAGAAGGCCATCATTGACACCCTCAAGCAAGAGGGTAAGACAGAAAGAAATTTCTGAACAAATAGGCTGTTCCCAGAGTGCTGTATCAAGGCACCTCAGTGGGAAGTCTGTGGGAAGGAAAAAGTGTGGCAAAAAACGCTGCACAACGAGAAGAGGTGACCGGACCCTGAGGAAGATTGTGGAGAAGGACCGATTCCAGACCTTGGGGGACCTGCGGAAGCAGTGGACTGAGTCTGGAGTAGAAACATCCAGAGCCACCGTGCACAGGCGTGTGCAGGAAATGGGCTACAGGTGCCGCATTCCCCAGGTCAAGCCACTTTTGAACCAGAAACAGCGGCAGAAGCGCCTGACCTGGGCTACAGAGAAGCAGCACTGGACTGTTGCTCAGTTTTGCATGTCATTCGGAAATCAAGGTGCCAGAGTCTGGAGGAAGACTGGGGAGAAGGAAATGCCAAAATGCCTGAAATCCAGTGTCAAGTACCCACAGTCAGTGAAGGTCTGGGGTGCCATGTCAGCTGCTGGTGTTGGTGCACTGTGTTTTATCAAGGGCAGGGTCAATGCAGCTAGCTATCAGGAGATTTTGGAGCACTTCATGCTTCCATCTGCTGAAAAGCTTTATGGAGATGAAGATTTCATTTTTCAGCACGACCTGGCACCTGCTCACAGTGCCAAAACCACTGGTAAATGGTTTACTGACCATGGTATTACTGTGCTCAATTGGCCTGCCAACTCTCCTGACCTGAACCCCATAGAGAATCTGTGGGATATTGTGAAGAGAAAGTTGAGAGACGCAAGACCCAACACTCTGGATGAGCTTAAGGCTGCTATCGAAGCATTCTGGGCCTCCATAACACCTCAGCAGTGCCACTGGCTGATTGCCTCCATGCCACGCCGCATTGAAGCAGTCATTTCTGCAAAAGGATTCCCGACCAAGTATTGACTATTGAGTGCATAACTGAACATAATTATTTGAAGGTTGACTTTTTTTTTTTTGTATTAAAAACACAACTTTTATTGGTCGGATGAAATATGCTAATTTTTTTAGACAGGAATTTTGGGTTTTCATGAGCTGTATGCCAAAATCATCAGTATTAAAACAATAAAAGACCTGAAATATTTCAGTTGGTGTGCAATGAATCTAAAATATATGAAAGTTTAATTTTTATCATTACATTATGGAAAATAATGAACTTTATCACAATATGCAAATTTTTTGAGAAGGACCTGTATTGACCTATTAAGATGTTGCTTACATCTACCTTGTAAATATATCTTTTGCTATTTTATTAAAAAGTTTTCACATGTAAATCAACAACAATTACAATTTTAACAATTTTTCAAGTGTAATCTTTCTTTGTAAAAAGTATACATTTTATCATACATATTTCAAAGTTAAGGATTCATTAGTTTGAATATTGGAACAAACACTATAAAAACATCTTAGTTGATAATTCAATATACTTTATTTTTGACAAAACATCCCATACTATTTAACATATGAGCAGAAATTTGCGAACAAAAGCTTATTTGATGTGACAGTAGTCTTTTTTACAGTAAAAACTATAATCTATCCAAAACTAATAAACGAAATCTTGTCTAAACATTCATATTTCATCTGTAACATATCGTTTTTATGATATATTAGCATATAAATGTTAATTTGCAGTTTAATACTTTGCTTATACGGTACAGATGCAAGCTGTTCTGTAGTAAACAACAGCACGTATCTGTGAAGTTCATTCATTCACACACAGACATGCGGTTCATATTTAAACAGTCTTTTTGCAGTTTACAGACACTATTGCATATCGCGATTAGAACAGAGTACTTAAAAATAAAGAACTTACTATTCCACCTCAGCTGGATCCGTTGCTCCTCGAAGTGAAACTAAACCGGCACAGTATTATTCCTCACAGCGTCGTAAAGTACATGAGTCTGATTAAACTTGATGTGTTTTATCGAGTTGATGTGAGCGTTGACACGTTTGCCTAGATTGCCTCAGATTATTTGGGTTTGAATAGCGTGCACTCTCCGTGGGCGTGATCACATTAGCATTTAATAAGCTATAATGAGCTGAAATGAGAACGACTGACATCTGTCTCTTTTCATACAGTTTACATAAACTGAGAATATTTTTTTTAAAATATAAATTACTTCATTTAAAAGAAGAGAATTCAAGCTTTATGCCTGTGTGCCTGTATGCCTGTTTGACTGAGTTTTCGCTGAGTTACAGCTCATTTTCAGACGCGTTTCAGAATGGACTTCACATTGAGAGAGATGGCAGAACGCGCATCATGTTTCTTTTTCTTTATTTGGCAAAAAGCACAACACTTTGTTTTTATTGTGAGTATACACAAAAAAATAGACACTTAACAGGATCGAATGATGTATAACACTTATATGTAAGATCAAAATCAACAGATTATTTTGAGTCTCTTTTGCACCGATAAGAAAAAAAGCAAGCTGGTCACGCCGGCGTGACCTCCGACCCCAGGGGGTTAACCCTCCTCCTCCTCATCAACCCTAACAGCTGACGACATTGCCTCATTCTTCATAAATAAAACAACCACCATCTGCGGGCAATTTTTCACAACACAATTTGATACACACATCTTAACAGCCGACACACACATTCTCCCCTCCTTCTCTCCGCTCTCAGAGCCAGAAGTCTCCAAACTCATCCTTTCCAATCACCCCACTACCTGTCTGCTTGATCCTATCCCCACTCATCTCCTTCAAGCCATTTCTTCTTCAGTTGTACCCGCACTCACTCACATTATCAACACCTCTCTTCACACTGGTACCTTCCCACAGCATTTAAGCAGGCTCGGGTAACCCCACTGCTTAAGAAACCCACTCTAAATCCAGCACATCTGGAAAATTACAAACCGGTATCCCTTCAAATATTCATTGCTAAAACACTTGAACGAGTCTCTACCTTTCTTGCACAGAACAACCTCCTGGACAACAACCAGTCTGGTTTCAAAAGCGGACACTCAACTGAGACTGGCCTGCTCTCGGTTATTAAGGCTCTGAGACAGCTTCCAAATCCTCAGTACTCATCTTGCTGGATCTGTCTGCTGTCTGCACAGTGTGATGGCTAAGGCCACACTGAATAAACATTTCATTTGAATGGTTTTAGTTTTCTCTTTATTTTATTTTTGTATGAGAAATTGATATTTCGTTTGCTCTTAGGTATTAATTTTTTTTGTCTGTTTATTTATACATTTCTATGTAATTATTTTGTTTCTTTAACCCTCTAGGCGCCACGGTCGAGTTTACTCGACAAGATGCGGCACTGAATAAAACGTCCGATTTTGTCAAATTGGGTGTCAAATTTCGTTCGACCTCCCCTCCACTGGATGGCAGACATGTCATACTTCATCCCCGAATCAAAAAAAACGTCATGTTTCTATACAAAATGTTCGAGTTAGAGCGCATTGAATCAGTGCGATCAAAAGCGGAGCTAGTGTGCGAGTGAGCCATTTTATCAGATTCTCTCCGCAATCGCGGCGACAGTATTGTGGTGTAGACTTTGTCTAATGCCACTGGGTATGTTAGACGAGGTCGAAGTATTCATAGGACAGTTAGGAGGCAACGTGGAGGCTGGGTGAGGAGTCGCAATGACAATGACAGTCGTCCGAGCTGTGCACACTCGGCGCGCGAGAGGCAGATCTGGCCGCGCTGCTCGTATCATCTCACTCATGATCTGTGCCTTGCCGTGGCGAGTGAGCTTTTGAACTAAACAGGTCTTGTCTACTTGTGTTTGTATGTCATATGAATAATATATATGTGCCCCATACATGGAATCAGAGTGCCTACTGTATTTAGTAAATGGAAAATCTCTACAGCAAAAGGCTAACCACTACATGCATTCGGTTTGTTTCTACCATTTATTAGTAAGGATTTACACAGTTTGTTTACTACTTACTATATACCTGAGCATTCAATATTGTGCAATATAGCATACAGAAGGTGATGGACATTTTGGGGGGAAAAAAGTGCTGCATTTTATCATTTAAACATGTGACTTTTCATGAAAATTCTATAATCCAAGATTGCCGCCACCATATGACGTCATAATATGCAAATTAGATGGAAAAATGTAACCCCTACATAAACTTTGGGTCATCCTTAATTACAGAAAGTCTCTATATTTTATCACTTTTAAGATATAGCTTTTTGAAATTGAGATGTCAAAATCGAACGTTTTAGGAAAAAACCTCTGGCGCCTAAAGGGTTAAATATTATTTAACCAAACATTGGAACTGGAGGTGCTACGTTGTCTCTTTAGCGCGCATTAAACATCAAAGAGCGACAAAGCCAATAATAATTTATTTCTAGAGTGCACGCTAGTGAGTAAATGAAACCACATATGGGTTTGACATTTTATTTAATTTTGTTTGAATGTGGTTCCACTGGGATCCATGTTTCACGAACTGCTCTGAGACACGAAGGTTTAGGATCCAAATGCAGTATTAATTTAAAGGGTTCAATCGTAATCCAAATCCAGGCAAGGGTCATACACAAACAAAGAATCCAAACAATAACAGATAAGTGCTGAGGCAAAGAGAGAAATATGAGGGGACAGGCAGAGAATCATGAAAACCAGGAGACGGGAGAAACCGGACACAAACACGCTCAGAAATGCAGTGAGACACATAGAAGACTTTGCAGATAATGAATGAGAAAACCAGGCTTATATGGGGTGAGCTAAACAAGATAATGAGACACAGGTGAATGTGATAATGGATGAAGAGTTATGGGAGATGTAGTTTGTGAAAGAATGACAATAGTCTGATGTGGAGTGCCTTCTGGTGGCTCTCAAGGACACTCCAGCTGGTGACCATTACATAGCCCCCCCTCAAAGGAGTGGCTTCCAGATGCTCCTAAAATTGTCCAGGAGGGAGGTGGAGCGGAGGTGGAGCGGAGGCGGACCCAGGGGCGGGATGGAGGGCCAGGCCCGTGGAGCGGAAGACGGCCTGGAGACTGAGGCGTCCAGGGCGGAGCAGGCCGGGCCTGCGGCCAGGGCAAAGCATGCGTCCAGAGCGGAGCAGGCTGAGCAGGCGTCCAGGGCGGGGCATGCATCCAGAGCGGAGCAGGCAGAGCAGGCGTCCAGGGCAGAGCAGGCTGAGCAAGCAGGCGTCCAGGGCGGAGCAGGATCCAATGGTTCAGGGGGCCAGGGTTCAGGGAGCCAGGGCGGAACTAACGGTTCAGGGGACCAGGGCAGATCCGACGGACATCTTGTCTGAGGACTCTGTAACGGCGGTGGCCATATTGGCCAAGGATTCACGGGGTGGAGCCAATGTGGGTACTGCCCACACATTAAAAATTGCCATGGCGACTATGGTGAGTGCTGTCTTTTCCAGAACTGACTGAGGCGCGGCAGGCATGACGTGAAGAAGCTCAGGCTCGGCAGGCATGACGTGAAGAAGCTCAGGCTCAGCGGGCATGACGTGAAGAATCTCTGGTGTAGAAACCTCAGGATGGGAAGGTTCTGGAACCACAGGACTAGGGACCATTATGGCTGGAGATGCTGGTTATCGTGGTGGGCCAAGCTCCTTGGGCTCTGGATCTTGGTGTGTGGTGCCCCTCCCCAAAAAAACGTTTAGGGGACATGTCCTCCTCAACCTCACCAACCGTGAAAGAGGAATCACACAAAAACAGGGCATATCCAAAAATTCAATGAGGGACCCTCGAGGACCATCACGGATAAGCTTATTCTGGTAATAATCATTGAGCCCATAACAAAAGAAGTCAACGGGAGCATAGTCAGGAAGGCCAGAGAAATTTGCAATGTTTAAGAAGTCCTTGATATGGTCCTCAAGGGACCGATTACCTTGCCGCAAACAAATGATTTGCTCTGCTGGATCCATTGGTGGCAAAGTCTACTGTCACAAACTGCTCCGAGACACGAAGGTTGAGGATCCAAATGCAGTTTTATTGAAAGGGTAATCCACAATCGTAGTCGAAAACAGGCAAAGGTCATAACACCGGGAAATCAGTCCAAACAATAACAGGGTCAAAGAGGCACAGGCAAAAACAGAGGAAACCAAGAAAACCGGACAGAAGATCGAAAACCAAGATAAAGAAAACCAGGAGAATGCTTGGAATAGCAGTGTGACACTAAACAAGACTTCACAGGGAATGAATGAGTGTACATGGTTTAAATAGGCTGAGACTGACAAGGTAATGAGACACAGGTAGGTGCTATCAGGGATGATGAGACCAGGAAGTGAGTTATGGAAAATGTATTTTATGAGGGAATGACAATAGTCTGATGTGGAGTGCCCTCTGGTGGCTCTCAAGGGCACTCCAGCTGATGACTGTTACACTAGACTGCAGCATGGAACATAGGCTTGGAATTAAAAGGGCGCGGCATTTCCTGGTGTCCTTTATCTCTTCGGTTGGGAATTATGGGAAATTTAGTTTTTGGGACAATATGTGTTGGGGTCGTGTGTTAATTCGAATGTGTTTAAACAGGATATTTTTTGTGTCTGTATGATTAAGTTTCATTATTGCTTTATGGTGAATGTGATTTCACATGTTTATTTGAGTTTATATATATATATATATATATTGGGATACACTGTATATATTCCCCCTTTAAGTTTGATGTAATGGAATTCGACTTTTTGTGAGATCCCTGTAATTATAAAATGGTTTGGTCTGGTTTGTTAAAACGGCTTCATTTTCTGTGGCTGGGTTAGTTCTGCTTCAACTCAACATTGCGAAGACAGAACTGCTTGTGGTCCCGGCCAACACATCACTCCATCACAACTTCTCCATTCTGCTAGGTTTGTCATCAATAACTCCATCCAGGAAAGACAGGAACCTTGGACTTGTGATGGATGATCAGTTGAACTTCACAGACCACATTGCTAGAACTTCCCGGTCCTGCAGATTTGCCTTATACAACATCAGGAGGATCAGGCCCTTCCTATCGGAGCATGCCACAGACTTCAGACTTACGTGCCTTCCAGAAGCTTGCGTTCTGTAAGTGAACGATGCCTTGTGGTGTCATCCCAAAGAGGCGCAAAATCACTTTCACGGACCTTCACCTGGACTGTTCCCTGCTGGTGGAATGACCTGCCTAACTCAACCCGAGCTGCTGAGAACTTTTCAAGAAACGGCTGAAGACGCATCTTTTTCGGCCACACTTGACCCATTAATTCTAACACTTTCTATTGTATATCTATATTTTAAAACAATTGCTACGTGTACTGCGTTAGACTAAACTGGGACTGGTCATGGCACTTGCATATTGTTGCCCTATTGGATGTTTGATTGCTTCTATTGCTCTCCTCATTTGTAAGTCGCTTTCGATAAAAGTGTCTGCTAAATGATTAAATGTAAATGTAAATATATAAAATTACGTAGATCTATTCAGGTGGAACTGGGGAAGGTGGAAGGTTTCAGAGGAACTGCTATAGTGAATGTTCATTGGCTGAAGATGTGACATAAACCAATCATGCTTGTGCCATGTAGTTAACGATGTAAATATCAACGGGTTGCGTTAAGCACCCATCAGCCTGTGCCATCTAGAGTTTCATGACAGAACTTGGTATATATATTACTATATATATAAATACTGTATATATATATATATATATTATATATATATATATATATATCATATGTATACACAGGGGTTAAAGTGGGTCTGAACGGTCCGGAACTGTGTTCCGGCACCTCAGATAAATCAATAAATAAATAGATTCATTAATATCAATGATAGCGCAAAGGCTATTGTTTAAAACATTTTTGCATGCGCCGTCAAATTGCAGCCAGCCTGGTGCTCCTTTTGAAGGAGTCCTTCCGCATCAAATCAAAACTTAACTTAATCACAAACACGCTTCCTGACGTTATGTTCTCAGTCACGGTTCTCCTGTCTGATTTGAGTGCATCTACGCCGGTTCACGCATGCAGACAAAGTCCTTCCTCCCCTCCCTGCTGAACACCAGCGATTACTAATGCGTGAAATGCACTCAAGCGCGGTAAAGTTAGTTTTAGGTTCGATATTCACCGGACATTTGTTTTCCCTTTCCACTGTTCTATAGGGTCGGCGGTCTTACAAAGATATCAATAGCAGGATTAGTTTTAACATTATGTAACCATTGTATATCGACATTAAATATTCATTCAAAATCCCCTACGTGCATTATAGCTGCATATTTATACCTGAGAATGCTTTGACGCGTTTTCACAGCGCATGATTCCACAGGGAACGTCTGCCAATTCAACCAACTGCGGTAAACGTTGCCTATAATTTTTATTATTTAAAATTAAAAAAAGCTTGTAGAAGGTTCCTATTGGTAATAGGGCCTACTGACTTAGGCTACAGCTTTCCTGGTAGCCTTTAGTAAATTAACTTGTCTCAGAAAATGATTCATAAAACATATAAATTTCAGTTGAGCCTATGTTTACTTTCTTCGCTCACACAGACAAAAATGAAAAGAGTATCAGTCAAATTTCAGCTTTAGGAGGGTAAGAATTAGGGCAGGATAAGGAGACTCATGCTGCGTCCCAATTCGCATACTATCCGTCCTAAATAGTATTCGAAAATAGAATTAGTACGTCCCAAATCGTAGTATGTTGAAATGAGTGTTCCAAAGAGACCCGGATGGTCTACTATATCCGGTCAGAATCCGAAGTGCAGATCGATGCGTTGGACGAGGATTCGGTTAGAACTACAAACACGAGTGAAAAGTGTTAAACAACTACAGACATGGAGGACGCGCAAGTCCGGCGGTTGTGTAGAGAGGTTTAGATAAAGGGGTTTAAGTGATTAACCTGACGAAACCTGACGGCATCAGTATCTAACCTGACGAAAATTTATTTATTCAATGTTGTCTACATTATTATATTGCATCTGCAGCAGCATTGTGAACTTTTCTAAAGATACATTTATAGCCATTAACTTTTAAATGCATCATTACATTCAAATTGCAAACACATCAGGAGAGTCTCTGCATGAAAGACCCACGACTGGCAGATGAACGTGCTACAACATTTCTCTCCGAAATGGTAAGAAATTATATTAGATTGAACGGAGGATTTTAACTGTGACAAGATGATTGACAGGGCATTTTACGGTGATAGGATGCACGCGACAGAGCTGTCCGTTAAAGATGATGAAGTAGTATGTCCCAAAGCTTGCCTACTCTTTTGCTACACACTCAAAAGTATGTACTTTTTCTTCACAAAAAGAGTACATACTTTTAGGGCGTAATATAAGTAGGCGAATTGGGATGCAGCCTGAGAGAAAAAGAAAGATGGAGATGAGGCGAGAGCAGGTGAGCCCCCTAACTAGTTATGTTTGAATTTAGATTGTGAAAAACAAGGTTGTGTTCCATATTGTGGTGTTCAGCAATTTTAACATAGTATCGTCATCATATCAGTGTAGATGTAGATGGATCAAAATAAAACCATTAAAATATCAAGTAAATAAGTATTGTGATACTTGGTGACACAGTGACACAGGTCCTTCTCAAAAAATTAGCATATTGTGATAAAGTTCATTATTTTCCATAATGTAATGATAAAAATTAAACTTTCATATATTTTAGATTCATTGCACACCAACTGAAATATTTCAGGTCTTTTATTGTTTTAATACTGATGATTTTGGCATACAGCTCATGAAAACCCAAAATTCCTGTCTCAAAAAATTATCATATTTCATCCGACCAATAAAAGAAGTGTTTTTAATACAAAAAAAAAAAGTCAATCTTCAAATAATTATGTTCAGTTATGCACTCAATAGTCTATACTTGGTCGGGAATCCTTTTGCAGAAATGACTGCTTCAATGCGGCGTGGCATGGAGGCAATCAGCCTGTGGCACTGCTGAGGTGTTATGGAGGCCCAGAATGCTTCAAAAGCGGCCTTAAGCTCATCCAGAGTGTTGGGTCTTGCGTCTCTCAACTTTCTCTTCACAATATCCCACAGATTCTCTATGGGGTTCAGGTCAGGAGAGTTGGCAGGTCAATTGAGCACAGTAATACCATGGTCAGTAAACCATTTACCAGTGGTTTTGGCACTGTGAGCAGGTGCCAGGTCATGCTGAAAAATGAAATCTTCATCTCCATAAAGCTTTTCAGCAGATGGAAGCATGAAGTGCTCCAAAATCTCCTGATAGCTAGCTGCATTGACCCTGCCCTTGATAAAACACAGTGCATCAACACCAGCAGCTGACATGGCACCCCAGACCATCACTGACTGTGGGTACTTGACACTGGACTTCAGGCATTTTGGCATTTCCTTCTCCCCAGTCTTCCTCCAGACTCTGGCACCTTGATTTCCGAATGACATGCAAAACTGAGCAATAGTCCAGTGCTGCTTCTGTTTCTGGTTCAAAAGTGGCTTGACCTGGGGAATGCGGCACCTGTAGCCCATTTCCTGCACACGCCTGTGCACGGTGGCTCTGGATGTTTCTACTCCAGACTCAGTCCACTGCTTCCGCAGGTCCCCCAAGGTCTGGAATCGGTCCTTCTCCACAATCTTCCTCAGGGTCCGGTCACCTCTTCTCGTTGTGCAGCGTTTTTTGCCACACTTTTTCCTTCCCACAGACTTCCCACTGAGGTGCCTTGATACAGCACTCTGGGAACAGCCTATTTGTTCAGAAATTTCTTTCTGTCTTACCCTCTTGCTTGAGGGTGTCAATGATGGCCTTCTGGACAGCAGTCAGGTCGGCAGTCTTACCCATGATTGCGGTTTTGAGTAATGAAACAGGCTGGGAGTTTTTAAAAGCCTCAGGAATCTTTTGCAGGTGTTTAGAGTTAATTAGTTGATTCAGATGATTAGGTTAATAGCTCGTTTAGAGACCCTTTTCATGATATGCTAATTTTTTGAGACAGGAATTTGGGGTTCCCCTTCAGTCGCTCACGTTCGACGTGACGTCGACGTGACGACGTTAGGGGATCACTTCAGGGAGCCCTATCAACTTCGAGTATCTAAGAACAAGCCAATGAACGTTGGCGTGCGTGAACGCGTCACGCGCCCCCGCCCTGCAGCGCGGGTATAAAACAGGAAGTGGGCGCGAGCACCCACCGTCTTTCATTTCGGAGCGCGAGTTTCCTGTGACTTGTGTCTAAAGATTCAACGCCTTTGAAGACTTCAAGGAAGATCTCTCGGTTCCAGTGTTGGTGTGACGGCGCGATCAGCGGTGGCCGCGAGCAGTGCAGCTCTCAACTGCTGTTCTCACAGCACTATTGTTTGTGTGTGTGTGTGTGTGTGTGTCCACACAGTGGCTACCCCCTGGGCGCCTCAGCACTGTGAGAGAAATTTCCTTTTTTTATTTTACTAAAAGAGCAACACAAGCGGACCCTGCGTCTTTTTCAAGATGTCATTCCGCTTGTGCGTTTCTGGATGCAGTCGTTCCCTGGCGCCAGCAGATGGCCACAATAGCTGCATCTCGTGTTTGGGCATTCGGCACGCTGAAGCAGCTTTTGTGGATAGTTCATGTTTCCATTGCGGGAATATGACTATCACAGCACTTAGATCGAGACTCGCTTACCTCAAGGGAGGTGCAGTCCCCTCGCCTATGCCCCGATCTAGTGCTTATTCTGCCCCGCTATTCCTTTGTTTCCTTTTCTTTTTGTTCCGCCACTGACCCACGGGTCAGTGGTACCCACCTTTTCAAAGAAAGAGCAATTTCTGAAATCTCTTGGCCCCAAGAGGGCGCGCTTGGCAGTCGACGACGCTATGCCTTGTCACTCCCGAGCCCCTCTTCCATCGCCAGCGGGCAGCAGTGGCTGTGTCCTGGACGCACTGTCGCCTCCGCACACTCACTCTGCCCTCCGACGGAAGCAGGTACGTCTTGCACCTCACGTTCAGACCCCACTCCGGGCCGCTATGCCGCCCGAGTCGGGTCCCTGCATTCCGTCACGCTGCCCCACTCCGGGTACGTCTGTGGTGCCGTTGGTCCCACTTGCTCGGTCTCTGGGAGCTTGGCTAACGCTTCCCAGTCCGTCTCGCTGGCTCATCCGTACTGTCAGACTCGGCTATGCGATTCAGTTCGCCCGGCGCCCCCCTGTTTTCAGGGGCATCCTGTTCACCCGTGTTCTGGCGGACAGTGCCCCTTTTCTCAGAGCGGAGATTGCAGTCCTACTGGCGAAGGACGCAATCGAGCCGGTCCCTCCAGCCGATATGAAGACCGGCTTCTACAGCCCGTACTTCATTGTACCCAAGAAAGGAGGTGGGTTACGGCCAATCTTGGACCTGCGCGTCCTGAATCGGTCCCTTCACAGGCTGCCATTCAAGATGCTTACGCAGAAACGCATTTTCAAATGCATCCGTCCCCAAGATTGGTTTGCAGCGATCGACCTGAAGGACGCGTACTTTCATGTCTCGATTCTCCCTCGACAAAGACCGTTTCTTCGCTTTGCGTTCGAGGGACGGGCATATCAGTACAAAGTCTTACCCTTCGGGCTGGCCCTGTCGCCCCGCGTCTTCACGAAAGTTGCCATTGCTCCCATGTGCGAGCGTGGTGTTCGCATTCTCAATTATCTCGACGACTGGCTTATTCTTGCCCAGTCGAGAGAGCAGTTGTGCGAACACAGGGATATGGTGCTCAGTCACCTCAGCCACCTAGGGCTTCGGGTCAACTGGGAGAAGAGCAAACTCACCCCCGGGCAGAGGATCTCTTTTCTCGGTATGGAGTTGGACTCAATCAACATGACAGCGCGTCTCACCGAGGCCCGCGTCCAGTCAGTGTTGAACTGCGTGAGTACCCTCAGACGCAGAACAGCGGAACCACTGAAACTATTTCAGAGGCTCCTGGGGCATATGGCATCTGCAGCCGCGGTAACGCCGCTCGGATTGCTTCATATGAGACCGCTCCAACACTGGCTTCACGATCGAGTCCCGAGATGGACGTGGCAGAGCGGCTCGTGCCGGGTTCCAGTAACCCTGCACTGTCGCCAAACTCTCAGCTTGTGGTCGGACCCTTTGTTCCTGCGGGCAGGTGTTCCCTTAGAACAAGTGTCCAGGCACTCTGTGGTCTCCACGGATGCCTCTATCACCGGCTGGGGGGCCACGTACAACGGGCATGCAGCTTCAGGTCTGTGGATGGGGCCTCAACTGCATTGGCACATCAACTGCCTCGAGTTGTTAGCAGTACATCTTGCGCTGGGCCGCTTCAAAACGTCGCTACAAGGCAAGCATGTACTGGTCCGTACAGACAACACTGTGACCGTTGCGTACATCAACCGTCAGGGTGGTCTACGCTCCCGCCGCATGTCACAACTCGCCCGCCATCTCCTTCTTTGGAGTCAGAAGCATCTGAGGTCGCTTCGTGCCGTTTACATTCCGGGCCTGCTCAACCGTACAGCCGACGAGCTCTCACGGCAGCAGGTGCTACCGGGAGAATGGCGACTCCATCCCCAGGTGGTCCAGCTGATTTTCAGGCGCTTCGGGACCGCACAGATAGATCTGTTTGCCGCCCCGGACACGTCTCACTGCCAGTTGTTCTATTCCCTGACCGAGGGGACCCTCGGCACGGATGCTCTGGCACACAGCTGGCCCCGGGGTCTTCGCAAGTATGCGTTTCCCCCAGTGAGCCTTCTGGCACAGACCTTGTGCAAAGTCAGGGAGGACGAGGAGCAGGTCTTGTTAGTTGCGCCGTATTGGCCCAACCGGACCTGGTTCCCGGAACTAGTGCTCCTCGCGACAGCCCCTCCCTGGCCCATCCCTCTGAGAGAGGACCTGCTCTCTCAGAGATAGGGCACCCTGTGGCACCCGCGTCCAGACCTCTGGAAGCTCCATGTCTGGTCCCTGGACGGGACGCGGAGGTTCTAGGTGACCTACCCCCGGCGGTAGTTGACACCATCACTTCCGCTAGAGCCCCCTCTACGAGGCGCCTCTATGCATTGAAGTGGAACCTATTCGTTGAATGGTGTTCTTCTCACGAGGAGAACCCCCGATCATGCTCGATCAGAGCCGTGCTTTCCTTCCTGCAAGATGGGTTGGAGCGAAGGCTGTCTCCCTCCACCCTTAAAGTGTATGTTGCCGCTATTGCCGCACATCACGATGCTGTTGATGGTAAGTCCTTGGGGAAGCACGACCTGATCGTTAGGTTCCTGAGGGGAGCGAGGAGACTGAATCCTCCTCGCCCACTCTCTATACCCTCTTGGGATTTGTCTATGGTCCTTTCGGCACTTCAGAGACCACCCTTTGAGCCACTGCAATCAGCAGAGTTAAAAATCTTGTCCTGTAAGACAGTTCTCCTGGTTGCATTGGCCTCTATCAAGAGGGTAGGGGACCTACATGCATTTTCGGTCGACGAATCGTGCCTGGAATTCGGCCCGGATAACTCTCACGTGATCCTGAGACCCCGGCCCGGATACATGCCCAAGGTTCCTACCACTCCCTTCCGGGACCAGGTGGTGAACCTGCAAGCGCTGCCTTTGGAGGAGGCAGACCCAGCCCTGGCTTTTCTCTGTCGTCCGCGCTCTGCGTTTGTACGTGGACAGAACGCAAAGCCTCAGGACCTCAGACCAGCTCTACGTCTGTTACGGAGGCCAGCAGAAGGGAAAGGCTGTCTCCAAGCAGAGGATGGCCCACTGGATAGTGGATGCCATCGCCTTGGCTTACGAAGCCCAAGGCGTGCCTTGCCCGCCCGGGTTGAGAGCCCTGAGTGTCGCTTCTTCTTGGGCGCTGGCACACGGCGCCTCGCTGACAGATATCTGTAGAGCTGCGGGTTGGGCGACACCTAACACGTTCGCTAGGTTCTATAGCCTACGTGTTGAGCCGGTTTCTTCCTGTGTGCTCGCTTCAACCAGCCGGTAACACCAAAGTTCCCGCTCTAGTGTCGGCTTGCTGCGCCACTCCCCTCTACGGAGCGGATACGTGCGCTCTTTTGCTCCAGTCGAGTTCCCCACCCAGGCGAACCCTGTGAGTTCCTCCACACCCCTTCGGCAGTTGGACGTTGCGGAGCGTCCGACGCCAGGCCTAGTGCTCGTCTGCTTGTGTAACTTGTGCTAGGCTGGGTTCTGTATGTGTGATCCCTGCGGCGATCCCATATGAGTATTTTTCCACGATCAGCTCCCTGCGGTGAGCCCATGTCTTTCCCTTGGCAGAGCTCGCTCTGATGTCACTGTCTGGTGTAGCCTTCCCCTCCTTAGGTGGAGCCACCCCAGTGACATTCCATATGTTGCACTGCCCCAACCGGCCAGTCCATATGTGTATTCTCCACATGGTACCTCCCTTCGGGCAGGATGTGGCTCCGCAGCGTCCCTCTCCCCTGGAGAGGCACGCTTCCCAGTGTTATTCAAGAGTTCACTGCGTGGGTATGTGGAACAGCAGGTTCTCCCTCTACGCAGGTCTTCCGCCCCAGCATTTGGGGGTCTGAGAGTCTTGCGTAGGGCACTGGATGTGGCAGCAACCGATGGCGTTTTCCATGGGATCCCCTAACGTCGTCACGTCGACGTCACGTCGAACGTGAGCGACTGAAGGGGAACATCTCGGTTACTGATGTAACCCTCGTTCCCCGAAGGAGGGAACGGGAGACGTGACGTCCCGCCGCCACAGTTGCTGACCATCGCTGTATGGCCGTCATTAAACTCGGCTCCTCAGTGAAAAAACGGTGGGTGCTCGCGCCCGCTTCCTGTTTTATACCTGCGCTGCGGGGCGGGGGCGCGTGACGCGTTCACGCACGCCAACGTTCATTGGCTTTTTCTTAGATACTCGAAGTTGATAGGGTTCCCTGAATTGATCCCCTAACGTCGTCACGTCGACGTCACGTCTCCCGTTCCCTCCTTCGGGGAACGAGGGTTACATCAGTAACCGAGACGTTTTCATGAGCTGTATGCCAAAATCATCAGTATTAAAACAATAAAAGACCTGAAATATTTCAGTTGGTGTGCAATGAATCTAAAATATATGAAAGTTTAATTTTTATCATTACATTATGGAAAATAATGAACTTTATCACAATATGCTAATTTTTTTAGAAGGACCTGTATATATATATATATATACATTAGTGCTGTCAAACGATTAAAATATTTAATCGTGATTAATCGCATTAATGTCATAGTCAACTCGCGATTAATCGCACATTTTTATCTATTCTAAATGTCTCTTGATTTCTTTTTGTCCCATTATTTTTTCTCATTTTAATGCTCTTATCAACATGGAAAAGTGGATCGGCTTGCTTTGTGCAAATGTTTTTTTATTGAAAACAACATTGGGATATACTGTGTTCAATTTCACATTAACATTCTCACTTGGAGCAAATAATCTCTCACACAATGTAACACTGTCCATCAATAAAAGGGTGAAAGAAATACTGACGAGGTCCTGATATTGACGAGGGGGCGGAGAATTCGCATCAGCTGTGTGTGTGCTTGGCCATCAAGTGGTATTTCAGACTGGACGTGCTGCGATGATGATAGCTCAGTTCACAACGACAAAACATACAGATCACTTTGGTCTTGTCAATGGAACCATTTGGCAACTTTTTAAAAGTAAACTTTCCATTCAGAATCTTATTGGCATCCATTTCGGCGTCTCCCTTGTCTTGTCCTTCAATGGTTATAATAGTCCCTTGTCAGACGTTACAGTAGTTTGAAAAAAAAACATTCAATCATAAATTTACAAGACAAATTAAGAAGAAAATCATATTCACCACGGAAAAAACAGGGGCAAAAAAGCATTATAGCCTACTCACCAAAACTGTTACTTTTTTTTTTTACACAAAATCCATCCTAATTTATTTCTTTAAAAATACTTCTGTTGTACAGGCTATCTGTGCATTTCAGTTCCAACAATAAGTCTGTTCAATCGAGGCTATTGCTGAAAGTCGAGTCTGTCCCGTCGTCTGGGCTGAGAATGTCTGCTCGACAGAAGCAGTGGACACAGGGACAGTCGCCGCAAAACATGACAATGTGTACAGCTGACCCATGCTCTCAGCGGGACTTTTGACTTCAAAATCATTCGTAGCTGTTAGTTTTGTTTTTACCCAGACAGATCGCGATAAGCTGTATAAGGCTGAATAAGGGATTATTTCCCGGTAGGTTTGAACCTACTGGGGGTCGAGGAAGGAAAGAAACATTAATTTGTGGGTGGTTAAATCTACTATTAAACTATTAAATCTACAGAAATATATTTTAGTTTATGCAGTTAGCTACAGATGCGGCTAGCTAGCTCTGACTAGTATGCGCTCTGACCATCCAATCAAAGGACGTGAAAATGCCGACGTTATTGTACGCCTGCTAGATGGCCCCGCTGCAGTCAAATCGAAATCTGATTGGCTGATCTGACTGATTATCTGATTGGTTAAAGCAACGGTTTCAGTGCCATTCATTTTAAGCTACAGGTGCCCGCACTGTCGATTCTGAAGGCCTGAAGGCAGATTTATTTGACCCTGGCAACGCATGATGGCTGAAATATGATTGGATAAAAGCGCTAAAATAAATATACACTACTGGAAGCAGATCGACCAAGAGACAAGCTATGAAATTAAGATAATGGACTATTGGGAATAATTTAATACTCATTCATGGAAAAAATATATTAAACTGCAAGTCAGTGATTCTGATAGTGTTTAGGCCAGCAGAGAAGGCCTTGCTGGCCCTGACCGCCCACCACTGGTATCATTATTTATTTAACAAAAACTTGGCCAACATGGAAAAGCCATGGGTGACAAACTAAGGACACTCTTACTGTTTACATAGGAATAAGAGGGTAAGTAATGGTCAAGCACTGCTTATCAAATGTATTTTATTAACTGATCATCAGCAAGTGTGATCACCTCTATAAAAGCAGATGTTTTGGCAGTTTGCTGGTCTGGAGCCTTCAAGTGTGTGTTAACACAATGTCAAGGAGGAAAAACATCAGCAATGATCTTAGAGAAGCAATTGCTCTCATCAATCTGGGAAGGGTGATATGGCCATTTCCAAACAAATTAAAGTCCATCATTCTACAGTGAGAAAGAGTATTCTCAAGTGGAAGACATTCAAAACACAAACAAGACACAAATCTTCCCATGAGCAGACTTCCTAGCAAATTCACCCCAAGATCAGACCGTGCAATGCTCAGAAAAATCGTAAAACACCCAAGAACTACACCTCAGACTCTACAGGCGTCGATTAACATGTAAAATGTTAAGGTTCATGACAGTACAATTAGAAAAAGATGGGGCAAGTATGGCATGTTTGGAAGGGTTGCCAGGAGAAAGCTTCTTCGTGTTAGATTTTTTAATCTAACACACACTTGAAGGCACACATAAGGAGAGAACAATTGTCTATGGCCACCAATGTTCCCTCAATTTTTTTTTCTTGCTGAGCAAAACTTTTTTCAAAAATTCCTATTGGGCTGACATTTTTCGCCACCTGAGCAAAAATATTCGGTAACGCTTCCTTTTACAGTCCTGTTATCCATGTACATACTATGTACTTATTATAGTTATTACAATTACTGGGTAATAACTAGGTACTAACCCTGAACCTACCCCTAACCCTTATACTTACCTTGTACTTACCTTATATTAGCCAGTACTTTCTAGGTAAGTACACTGTAAGTACACGGAAGTACTGTACTGTAAAAGGAAGCGTTACCAAATATTCTTTATACCTGACCTGTACAGCATACGTAGAAACACAATGGTTTCAACATTCAGTTGTAACTTAACTTGAATGTGGCATTTCTATTTTATTTGACCCTTGATGTAACTTATTGGTATTAAATCATATTTTCGAAAAACAAGCAGTTAATTAAGAAGTCACTAAGGGACCGTTCGGTATTTATGGAAAGGGCCACCGGAGGAAAATAGGGGAGGATCATGTCTTTTTATTCTTTGTTGAGGGGAGGGTCTGGTCATCCAACTTTTTTTAGTCTATAGGGGAGGGTCACCCAACTTTTGTATTCATCAAAACAGCTAAATTTCAAATTTAAATTTCTTTCCATGTAGCTATACAGCTCTCTCGGTCTCGGCCCCCCATCGCTATCAGATGGGTCTGACCCAACAAAAATCCAGTTTGGCGCTGTTTGACAGTGCGCGCGGGCTTCAGTAGGCTTACTCGCTCAGAAAAAGTGCATTAGAACAGAACGCCAATGAAATGTTTACCCGGCAAAGCTTTAAAGCACGAGCAAATAATGAACTTTTGGGATTGCGAATAAGTGCAGTGTCCTGTGAGTGTTACTCTACCGCTGCATTAACATGTGATGTGAATGTACGTCGAGTTTTTGGGACTGAGGCGCCAGAACTGCAGCTGATGTGCGCTGTAGCACGATACTATCTTAGTTTCCATTCTTATTGTGTTTCCACAACAATGTTAGTGAGCAAATCTACTGAAATTGCCACAATAAAAGTGGAGTGTGATGTGTTGGACATAGGGCTGCCACATTTTTAAATTACTATTCATATTATTTGAAGTTAACATAATAAAATATGTAGACCTACACTAAAAAAACTTGTTGAGGATAAATTCTTTAAAATTGGGCAATTCCAGCGTTGTGGACGTGACATTTGCAGTCAAACCTTGAAATATAAATTCTCAGAAAATGCATTTAATACTGAAACGTCTGTTTATATATTCATACTCCCTTAAGGCGGGCTTACACGGTGCGATTTTTTTCTGTTTTACGAGCTTGCAGATGATTTTTTTCACTCTGGAGAAATCGCGTGGAAATCGGTTGTGCTCGCATGTTGCAGCTCATGTGTGCTAGGAAGATACGAGCCGAGCCGAACCTCTCGACCTCACGATAATTTTTAAACGTGTCTAAAAAGTTCGGGAACTGTAGGCTTGAATTCGTGAGGTGTGTGCGCTGTGCAGTTGAATGAGCCGATTTGTCGATCTATCTGAATTTGACCAATCAGGAGCTGAAGAAATCCACAGAAGAAAGACGAAAATGGCAGCGCGCGAATTTGGACTATTGAAAGGGAACCCTACTACTTTATTATGATTTTAGTATCATATTGATTAATAAATGCACGCACAATTATCAGTGAACTTGATAAATGTTGCAGATATGTTTTACATGCACAAAGAAATGCCTTTCAACTTGTGTGCAAAATTCTGAATTAAATGAATGTGCAGCAATATGTACAAATAGAGTCTGTAGCCTATGTGTTGTAGCCATAATAAGCGCATTTAGTTTCATATTTATTATAATATTTTTTTTCATCTATGTTTATTATGAAAAGTATAGCCTATACGCAATATATCGGGAGACATGGCCAGACAGGATTTTGACCACCTCATTAAGTGTTGTTTTGTAGAAAGCCTTTCTTTAAAGTGAATTTCGTTTTGTATAAATTGTATCTTAATTTTAATCAATTTTTCATCAACCAATTACCTGGATTGAATTAGCCTTAACCAGCAAATATAGCTGGATTTACAAATGCACATCTTCATTGTTGCATGCAGCACACATATGTCGAAATAAGACATAACCACAACAATCATCGAATTGTCCTGGTTTGAGACTGTTAATAACACAAAATATTCTTTTTATTTTTTTCGTGTTCGCATTTATGATCGAATTTTTTTTTTTACTGACGTGACAGTTCTCCGTTACGGACATGACCGCTCTGAAAGCGACTTTAAAACTTTTACAGATAAATATATAGAAAGCTTGACATGTCTACTTTTTAACATAATAATTCAAAACGAAAGAAAACAGACTACAGACTCTGCTTCTGTAATCCGTAAATGTGCATTTCTCTCTGGCGCGTTCACTACTGCGAAGATCGCGAGTCAGCATCATCACCTTTATATTTGCAGCCACACTGACAAAGACTTGTTTATTAATAAACAATTAAAATGTCCCCTTGAAATTATTCATAATCATTACTTTTGCCGGTTCTTTGTGGCAGCTTTAAGATACTGTATTGGCAGCGCCACCCTTACATTTTACGTAGCCTATATGAACGCGTCACCACGGCATCAGCACCGAAAACATGATTTTTTTAAAAATTATTTTTATTTTTTTCAAATCAAAAATCGTGATACGAACCGAATTGTAGGTTTGGTCTATCGTTACAGCCGCAAGATGAGAAAGCAGGAGTTTAGTCGTTTATCGTGGAATGGCTATCTGAACATCTTTGCCAAAACCAGTACAAAAGTAATTAATAAATTATCGGGGAGGGTCATGCCTTTTTTCACAATCATTTTGGAGGGTCATAGAAAAAATTATTGCTGGCGAAGGGAGGGTCAAGTCTTTTTTGACTACAGATCTCTAGGGCTGTCAACTTTAGTCGTTTAGTCGACTAATCGGTCGATGCCGTCTTGGTCGACTGACGTTCTTATTGGTCGACCAGTCGCAATTTTTTTTTTTTTTTTTTTTTTACCAATAGAAAGAATTTTTCAATGATTTACTCCTTGATATTTATTCCTTTATAAGCAGTTATATATTACTGTATTCTAAATATAATTAGCCTATGGTTTATCCCCAACTTTAAATGCTTTAATTTAGGCTATTTTGTAACAGCGCCACAGTTTAGCGCACACACATAGAACAGTCGGTTCGCACCTGTGGCTGGCTGCGCTGCTGCTTCGTGCTCAGTGAGGGATATAGGTAGTTTAGCTGTATTCATTCAGTTAGAACGCTGCTTGTTTCGGTTTTTATGTTTTTATACACTATATGTTTTTATCTCGATGCGGCGTGGACGCACTTGGAAAAAAAAGAGCGCGTCGCACCGCGACCGCGTTGCTTCCATCATGAGCGGGCACACCGCGCGCCTACATTTGAAATCGAACTTGAGCGCGCAAAAGACGTGAGCAGTCCCTTTAACGGCTTTATCATGCTGACTCAATAGATTGTTTTCTTGATATGTTTTTGTTTTTATTTGTACACTTGACGCATTTGAAAATAGCCTAAATAATGTAACAAAACGAAAATAAACCTATATGCGGTCCTACAATACAGCCTATTATTATTAGGAATGTTTTTTAGGCTCTTTGGTTTTTTGTGTGTGTTTGTTTTAAAACTCCTAGATCGGCTGGACAAAAGTTAACCCATAGCTTTGAAAGTAAAGAAGAATATACAGCCTGTATAAACGAGAGCTTTTGTTAGGATTTTTCATTGTGGCAGACAGCAGTTATATTTTTGTAGCGTGTGGTGTGGTCAGGTGCGCGATTGTGACTGTTACTATACCTAGGAGGACAGAGCTCCTCACTTTTTGCAGTTTTTCAAAGAATTGTATTATTATTATAGTTTTATGTATTTTTGATGTTTTTTCGTTGTTGTTTTATAAATGCTCTATGACAATTATTAAAAAATGTTCAATCAAAACATCGTGTTTTTTTTTTAGTTTTTTTTTTAGTCGACTAATCGTTGAGCAGGACAAGACTTTGGTCGACTAAGGATTTCTTTGGTTGACTACAGCCCTACAGATCTCAAATCTCCTCCGGTGGCCCCTTAAATAAAAAACGAACAGTCCCTAAATGAAGCACATTTTAGGTTACCTGATATTTTTTTTTACAGTGCTGTTAACTGTACAGTCTTTACCAAGAAATCCTATGAAAAATAATTTACAAAATCTTCTGCAGGACAGTTCAATTCTTTACAATAATAGAATATAGTATGAAAGATAAGCTGTTACACTGAGATGGTTTGGGAAAACCATAAAGTGTTTTTGTACAGTCAATTCATTGTGTACAGGAAGCATTAAACCATCAAAGTTAAATAATTGTTTATTGCTTATGAATTTCCAATATTTTCTTTAGCAGGGGGTTTCAAACCTTTTAATGGCAAGGAGCCCTAAACAATACCCTTGTGAGATTCTTTATTTAGGCTTATAATATAATAAAATATAGGCCTAATATAATATAATATAATATAAAAAAACGAATTTAAGTATTTGAAGTGATATAATATATCAGTTTAAATGCTTCCATTTGTTTATATATATTATATTATTATAATATGAAAACAAACTGAAGCATTTAAATAGATCTAATAGCTAAATATTTTCAAGAAAAGTGAATGTGAACTCTTTTATAATCTAACCATCCCTGAAACTCCCCCCCACACAAAAACATCTATTTAAACTATGTATTTTGAATTTGCACGCGGGTGGGTGTGTAATTGTTACCGTTCTGTGTCCATCAACCATTATTTCCACCACTTTAATCAAACCACTCTTCTTTAAAACATTATGATGTGATTTTATTTCACATGTCTTTGCGTTTCTCGTTGCCTCTCATATTGAGCTATTTGGTCCGCACACACGAATCACTACCAATCACACGCGCTCACATCTTTCTCTTTCTATGAAACCTGTAAACTGCATTCACCAGTTTTCACTCTACAGCGGTTGACCAGAGCACTGAAATTATTTCTCAATTAAACTACAATCAAATGGTTTTCCCCACACATCTCACGTCAGTCCTCTGCGTGGCATTTTATTCTTTTCTGCACGGCCGCCGCTTCAGAAGTGCGCGGCCGAGGCATCAGAAGTGCGCGGTCGCGCACGCGCGCAGCTTAGAGGGAACATTGATGGCCACCACCTGCAAAATCATTCCCTTTTTGGGGGTTGTCTTGTTGTCAGTGCGAAAGAGACTCAAATAACTTCGTAGTTCCCTTTCGTTGTCACTCCGAGTTCCGTCGGATGACGACGAATGGGGTTTCGCTTAGGAAGCCTATCGACTTCGAGTACTACAAAACGAGTCAATGGCAAAGAAATGCCATGGGTCTGCGGAATTTGCATAGCGTAACTCCGCCTCACCTCGTGGGTATTTAAGGAGAACGCTGGCAGCAAATAAGCATGTTTTCGCTTCGGAGCCAAGAGCATCTCTTCACTCCACAGCCATTTCTGACACTCTACGAGACGAGCCACTCTCTCCGTTGTTGGTGTGACGGCGATCTGCAGCGAGTTCACATTGCCTGCTGATCTGTGCAGTGATCTGCAAATAAGTGTGTTTCTCGCTGCTCGCTTCAACTTCGCGGAGTTTTTTTCTCCTCTCACAAAAGAGCTCGCACGCGGCACGTCTTTTTAAAGACGGCTCGCCCGTGCATTTCTGGTTGCGGTCGACTCATTTCCGATTTTAATGGGCACATTCTCTGCTCTGCGTGCTTGGGCTTGATCACGCTAGAGCAGCGTTTGTGGATGACTCACGTTCTCCCCGCGGGAACGTGACCATCGGGTCATTACGGTCGAGACTCAATGATCTCGTTAGAGAGAGAGTCCCCTCATCCACACCCCGATATAACACTCTCCACGTGAGGTGTTACTTCGGCTGGTGGCCAGGGTGACCTGAGGGTGTGAGTGTGGAACAAATCCGTCGACTGTTTGTCCGTGGACTACGCCCCCCTCTTCAGTGACGCAACCTGCGAGTGTTCAGGGGATTCCCCGGGTCTATTTTCGGATACCCCGCGGGTTTCCCTTGACGCTCCAGAATCGGATCTGTTGTCCATCGCAGCATCACAGGGCGGGCTAGAATCTTCAGGAAGTGAAGATTCGACAGTGCTGCCACTTTCAGGTGTGCATATGGCATTTGTCGAGTCAGATCCTGAGATGACGGCCATGCTTTCCCGGGCCCCCCCGAGCATCGGACTAGAGTGGAACCTTTCACCCTGTCCGAGCGCTCGCTGCTGGACGATTGGTTTTGGGTGTGGCCGCTGACTCCTGTCGGCGTCCACTCCAATGCCTTTCTTCCCGGTTGTGCATCAGGAGATCTCGAAATCCTCGAAGACCCCCCAGCGATCCCTCGTTGATCTCCTCCGCCCTTCCTTCCCTCAACGGGGCCGCTGCCCATGGGTACACTGGGGTCCCCCCGGTTGAACGCTCTGTTGCGATGCTACTGTGTCCTCAGAGTGCTTCCTCTCGGCGCGATCCTAAGCACCCGTCCAAAGCCTGTAGTTTTTCGTCTACACTTGTGGCGAATTCCTATAGCGCTACAGGACAGGCAGCCGCCTCACTGCATGCCATGGCCATTCTGCTGGTCTACCAGACCCAGATGCTCACGGACATGCACGAGGGCGGGACTGACCCAGGGCTCTTCAATGAGCTGCGCGCCGCCACTGACCTTGCTCTCCGAGCGACGAAAGTGGCCGTACGCTCCCTGGGTCAGGTGATGTCCACCATTCTGTGGCTGAACCTGTCCGATGTGCAGGATGTCGGGCGGACCCATCTGCTTGACACCCCCATACCCCAGGTCGGCCTCTTCGGCGGTGCGGTTGAGGGCTTTGCCCAACAGTTCTCAACCGCCCACGAGCAGACTGAGGCTTATTCTGCCCCGACGGCCCCGACGGCCCCGCCGTCCGAGCAGATCCCTCAGTCTGCCCACCGCCGAAGGCGCCCTCCTGCGGCTCCCACCCCGCACGTTCACCCGGGCTGGCTCTGGAAGCCGCAGGGGGACGCCACAGCCCTCTCCAGCCCCGCCCCCCACTATACGCCGGGTTAAGCGGCACTCTTGAGATGGGCTCCTCAGAGATGGGACTCAGTTCTTTCCAGGAGCTGGTAGCAGGGCCACTCCTTTCCCTGGTGGAGGGCCGGGGAAGAATCCTTATTTTCAGAAAGAACTGACTCTCCCGTCTCTGAGCACACAGAGTTCTCGGACGACACGGTGCGCCGGCCCCGGGCCGTGCACCCCTCGTCCTCCTCTGTCCCAGAGCCGGATGACAGTGCGCGCCGTCCCCGGACCGTGCCGCTGTCATCCTCCTCTGTCGCCAGACCCCTGGCAGAGCAGACCCCCGTGGAACGTTCGTCCTTCCCTGGTCTCCTCTGTCAGGCCGCGGTCTCTATGACTGTGCCCCCACACCGGGCCGCTATGCCGTCCACGTCCGGGCCAGTCATACCGCCTCGCTGCCCCACCAACGGGAAGTCTGTGGTTCGCGTGACCCCGCTGGTACAGTTCTTGGGAGCCTGGCTAGAGCTTCCCAACCTGTCCCGCTGGGTCGCACGAATGATCAGGCTCGGCTACGCGATTCGGTTCGCGCGGTCTCCTCCCCGCTTCAGGGGAGTCCGCTCCACTATGGTCGGTGGCAATGCCCCTATCATGAGAGCGGAGGTTGCTACCCTGCTGGCGAAGGGTGCGATCGAGACTGTCCCTCCAGCCGAAATGAGGACCGGCTTCTACAGCCCGTACTTCATTGTCCCGAAGAAAACGGCCAATCCTGGACCTGCGCGTTCTGAACCGCTCCCTTCACAGGCTGCCGTTCAAGATGCTCACCGCCAAACGTGTTTTCGAATGTGTGCGGCACCAGGATTGGTTTGCAGCGATCGACCTGAAGGACGCCTACTTTCATGTCTCCATCCTCCCTTGACACAGACCGTTCCTGCGGTTTGCTTTCGAGGGGCAGGCATATCAGTACGCAGTTCTCCCATTCGGGCTAGCCCTGTCTCCTCGCGTCTTCACGAAGGTCGTCGAGGCAGCCCTTGTTCCCCTCCGGGAACACGGGGTTCGCATTCTGAATTATCTCGACGACTGGCTAATCCTAGCTCACTCTCGAGGTCAGCTTTGCGAACACAGGGACTTGGTGCTCCGCCATGTAGCCCGTTTGGGCCTTCGGGTCAACTGGGAGAAGAGCAAACTTTGCCCCGTGCAGAGGATCTCTTTTCTCGGTATGGAGATCGACTCGGTCGCCATGTCCGCGCAGCTTACGAGGGAACGCGCGCAGTCACTGCTGACTTGCCTGAGACAGTTCGAGGGCAAGAGTGCGGTTCCACTGAAACTTTTTCAGAGGCTTCTGGGGCATATGGCATCTGCAGCCGTGGCAACACCGCTCGGATTGCTTCATATGAGACCGCTTCAGCTTTGGCTTCGCGACCGAGTCCCGAGGTGGGCATGGCAACACAGCACTCTCCGAGTACCAGTTACTCCGACCTGCCGTCAGACCTTCACTCCGTGGTCGAACCTCAGTTTTCTACGGGCCGGAGTGCCCCTGGAACGAGCTTCCCGGCATATTGTTGTAACAACAGATGCCTCTACCACGGGCTGGGGTGCAATGTGCAATGGACGTGCTGCCGCGGGCTCCTGGACAGGACCCCACCGCCTATGGCACATCAATTGCCTCGAGTTGCTGGCTGTACAGCTCGCCCTGCGCCGCTTCCGAGCCGTGCTCAGGGGCCAGCATGTACAGCGACTGTAGAGTACATCAACCGTCAAGGTGGTCTGCGCTCCCGCCGTTTGTCGCAACTCGCCCGCCACCTCCTCTTATGGAGTCAGAAGCATCTGAGGTCGCTTCGTGCCGTTTATATTCCTGGTGCCCTGAACTGTGCAACCGAGCTCTCATGGTTTCAGCCCCTCCCTGGAGAATGGCGACTCCATCCCCAGTCGGTTCAGCTGATTTGGGACCAGTTCGGGGACGCACAGATAGATCTGTTTGCCTCTCACGACTCGACCCATTGCGCCCTGTTTTATTCCCTGACCGAGGGCATGGTCGGCACGGATGCACTGGCGCACAGCTGGCTGCGGGGCCGCAAATATGCGTTCCCCCAGTGAGCCTTCTTGCGCAGACCCTGCGCAAGGTCAGGGAGGAGCAGGTCATTCTGGTCACGCCGTACTGGCCCACCCGGACCTGGTTCTCCGAACTCATACTCCTCGCGACAGCACCTCCTTGGCCGATTCCCCTGAGGAAGGACCTCCTCTCTCAGGGACGGGGCACCCTATGGCACCCGCGTCCCGATCTTTGGAACCTCCATGTGTGGCTCCTGGACGGGACGAGGCAGGTTGAGTACCTTACCACCAGCGGTGGTGGCTACCATCACTTCTGCTAGAGCGTCGTCCACGAGACACGTCTATGCGTTGAAGTGGAACCTCTTCGTCAACTGGTGCTCTTCTCTCGTACCCTCTTGGGACCTCGCAGTGGTCTTAACTGCCCTGCGCAGTTCTCCCTTTGAGCCTTTGCAATCGGTCGAGCTTAACTTCCTGTCAATGAAGACAGCGCTTCTGATTGCATTGGCCTCCTTCAAGAGGGTAGGGGACCTGCACGCATTCTCCGTTGACGAAGCGTGCCTGGAATTCGGGCCGGCTTACTCTCACGTGATCCTGAGACCCCGGCCTGGATATGTGCCCAAGGTTCCTACCACTCCCTTCCGGGACCAGGTGGTGAACCTGCAAGCGCTGCCCCTGGAGGAGGCAGACCCAGCCTTGGCACTGCTCTGTCCAGTACGTGCTCTCCGCATCTATATAGACAGAACGCAGTGTTTCAGGACCTCAGACCAGCTCTCTGTCTGTTATGGTGGGAAGCTGAAGGGAAAGGCTCTCTCCAAGCAAAGGTTGTCTCACTGGATAGTGGACGCCATTGCTTTGGCATACCAGCAGCAAGGTCGACCGTGCAGCCCCTTGGTGTGACCGCCCACTCCACCCGGAGTGTGGCGTCCTCTTGAGCTCTAGCGCATGGCGCCTCGCTAACAGACATCTGCAGAGCTGCAGGCTGGGCGACACCCAACACATTCGCCAGATTCTACAATCTCCGAGTGGAGCCAGTGTCCTCTCATGTACTCGCTTCAACCAGCTAGTACCGGACCCGCTCAGGTGTCTTGCTCGCCATTCCACTCCACGGACTGGATACGTGCGATATTTCTCAGGTGAGCTTCCCGAAAGCCCTGAGTTCCTCCAGCACTCCTGACGCTGGCGCCACTGTCTTTTGCCTACGCGTCGGCTAGGTGCCTCCCGTGTGCATGGTCCCTCCTCTGAGCGACCCCCACATGTGTATTTCCACTGTAAGCCTCTCTGAGCATGTGTCTTTCCCTTGGCAAGCCACCTTGCCACCCCTGGGGTTGAAATATTCCACCTGCGGCTGGACACCCCAGTGATTCCCCATATGCATCCCTCGGGTCATATGTGTATTCTCTAAGTCCCCCCCCTCTGGGTTGGCAGTAATTGCATATTCCCCTAAAATCTTGGGATATGCTCCCCAGTGTACCTTGGTATTCCTGTGCTAAGTTGGAGTCCTTCGTCCGTGCCAGCCTCACGACAGGGATCTCAGATTACGCAGGGCACTGGAAGACAGCTGAGAAGGTGGCGTGATTAGACTGGTATCCCCATTCGTCGTCCTCCAACAGAACTCGGAGTGACAACGAAAGGGAACGTCTCGGTTACGGATGTAACCCTCGTTCCCTGAGTAGGGAACGGAGACGTTCCGTCTTCTTGCCACTTTCCGCTGTACCGTGGGGATCGCCTGAGCTCAGTCTTGGCTCCTCAGCGATTAAACATATCTGCATGTTGCGGCGTCTTCCGCTTTATACCCACGAGGTGGGGCGGAGATACGCTATGCAAATTCCACAGACCCATGGCATTTCTTTGCCATTGGCTCGTTTTGTAATAGTCGAAGTTGATAGGCTTTCTATGCGAAAACCCCATTCGTCGTCCTCCGACGGAACGTCTCCGTTCCCTACTCAGGGAACGAGGGTTACATCCGTAACCGAGAGGTTTTAAGCTCATCCAAGTAAGTGTTTTGTTAATTTTGTGGTGTTAACATTTGTATTTTGTGGGTTACGTCTTATTTGGGTCATTTCATGTGATTATGTTTGGTGCTAATGTTAGCTTGTATGTTTCTATTTAGAAGGACTTCTCGTACATCACTCATCCACTATTGGTTATCTTTATTATTCCACTGGGTTGAGACATCGTCCATCCTATGCTGTACTGTTTCGTATGGGGATTTTCCTGAGTTATGCCAATATCATCATTGGATAAATTGAATCAACTGATAACAGGGATGTTTGAGTGCTGTAAGGACATAGTTATTGCAACGTACCCAAAACTGAAGCCTAAATGGATTGAAGCTAGCGTTTGATGATACTGTTTGCTCCTTTCTTGTTTAACAAACCATCTTCTTCATATGACCACCTATCTTCATATAGTGACTCTCTGTTTGATGACCATGTGTGGAATATTTATATAAACACTACTGCAACAACTTCTGTGTTTGGATTTATGGTTTGAGTGTTTCTGAGTCTGGTTAAATTCATTATAGTTTAGAGAGTCCTCCCTTATAAATTTATGTGTGATGCGCCCTTCTGAGAGTTCTTAGTTGGACGGTTACAGCGTGCACGAGCAATTCACATACAAATCATACACGTGAAGGAACGCAGACCTGTAAACGCCCTCATCACCTCAAACAAATCATTAGACTTCATCAGCCCTCTGATTTTCATCGAGTTTGGAAGACACGTTGTTGTGTCTGTGCTGTGCTGTTTACCTTGGATTCACCTCAGAAGAATTTAGGGGTGCAACGGATCAAAAAACTCACGGTTCGGATCGTTTCTCGGATCAGAGTCACGGATCGGATCATTTTTCGTATCAGCAAAAATAAATTTGACTGGTTGACTTACCGAAACAGGCCAATCAGGATGCTAGAGAGCATCCTGATTGCTTACATGCGCACACATGCTTACATGCGCACACACGCAAGGTCTCTCGCTCTCTCTCCCTCTCTGCCGTGTGCGCGCTACACGGTTTGGAGCACGTATGTTCTGTCTCGCATGCGCGTTCTAGATTCCGGAAGATTTGAACTAATTTGCGGGCATCAGGGAGCCGCTAACAATATGCAGGATTTTTATAGGTTAATTTTTTTATGCCAATTCCGTTCGCCATGACCACGCTGTGTGTGGACTGAACATGCGCACAACTCTTTTTTTTTTTCATAAATCAATCCGCGGATCACGTGTGTGCCGAACCGAAGATATTGATCCGAACGGATCACTAGAACCACTAGAAGAATTCGAAGAACGCGAATTGAAGATGAGAAACATTGTTAAGGTAAGAAATTCCCACTCATAATAGTAAGCGGGTTATTGTTGCATAAACTTCACATTGTAGCTACTGGTTAAACTGGTGCCAGACTAAAATGTATGAAATAGACATAAACATGTTGAAATATGAACTATAGACAGGTAGGCAACCTTTCAATGCTAAATTAATATACATGTACGACACAAGGATGTTTTTATGTTCGATAATAAAACACAGCATGATATAAAAGTAGGCTAGTATGAGTGTTTACACTAATATGGTGAACATTATAATGTTTAGACCCGTGTTTACTGTTAAAATCTGTGTTTGTGGATATCTGCTCAAACATAGATATTTATATAATGTGGTAACAATAATGTTTCATAGTTTGGAGTGGCTCGATCGCTTCAGTAAATGGTCTCTCCACGCGCTGTGAGTTTGGGTCACTCGCACTGTGCATTTGAAAAGCAAAACGCACCAAACATTAGGCTTCATGTTTTTACTCCAATCTCATTTCATAACGTCTTAACGAATGGAAACATTTGAAGTAACATATGAAAATCCATATATTTTTCTCTTGTGTAGTGTACTGAAGTGTTCCTTTTTAACGATTTATCGTTATAGGCCGCCTGCATTTCTGTAGGCTAAAGTAAAAATTAATATTAGGCTATTGTTATTATTATTTTTTGCAGCACTACAAGTATATGCCTACAAGGCACAACAAACCTGGTGTACATTTATATATATTTTTTTTGTAATTTTTAAATCGCAATTTTAACCAGAAAAATCTACAATTTCTTCCCAAAATTGCGCAGCCCTATAGTTTATCTTAATATCAGCATGTTCACAGTTGTTGTTGTTTTTTGTGTGTGTTTTTTACAGGGACCATATGCCACTGATGAGTCCTGCTGATTTAAACTTTCCAATGATTCTCTGTACATGAACATGGTAAAATGAAAAATCAAACACCTTGGAAATGACAGGTATGTAAGAATGTTTCAGGAATGGCACAAAGGTGTGTGACTGTTCAAGGCTCTGTCTTTAGATCAGTGTGTTCAATAATGTACTTTTTTGTCCTTTGTTGTGTATCTTTGGATTATGTTGTGTTGTAAATAAATCCAAATAATCAAAAAGCCATTCTTTTTTAAATCTCTCATTTTTTGTTCTGGTTCCCTCACAGTCCCACCTGATAGGGCCATTATGTCTTTGTCTTTCCAGGTGTGAAACACATCAATATTCATGATGATTTACACCTCCTCGCATAGAGCTTTCTTACACAAAACATGTCTTACAAATTTTAAATCAATATATTGTTTTATCTAAATGAGTGGGGAGGATGATTTTCAAATATTCTATATGAAAGCAAGTATTCTAGGCTACGTGATACAATTTTCAAAAGTCTTGTGAACAAATAATCAGTATGGGTTTCATGACCTTATTTCAGTGAAGTTTTTGTTTATTTTGTTTTTTTCACAAACCCCGCATAAACGTAATTTTCTCAAAACTACAAACTTTCACATACATGTTGCTTTTACGCATGTTAGTGTAGCAGAGTTTGTGCTGAATACAGTGTAATCAGACTTTAGCCATGGATATATTACAAGTAACTGAAATATGCACAAATGTCAGAGCATGTCAGACCACCTCCAGGGCCCAGAAAATACCTCAGACCCCAGAGGGTTAAAGTTTGTTTCAGCAAACATGCTCAGTCCAAAATCCACCAAACTGTAGGAATGACCCAGCCTCTGAATTGGGACATGGCTCTGTGTGCTTATTTCTTATCATAGCAACTTTTTTTTTGTCCACCTATCCCTTGTTATTTCACTAATTTAGTCTGTGTATATACTGTTTATTTCAGTCTCTAGATGGTTCTGATCTATATGTATGTGGTTTAGCTTTATATTACTTTTGTAATATAATATTTTGTGTTATTGTTTATGGTCTGTTTAGTTAATAAATACTGTTTATTGGATTTACCTTCCTCTTCACCATGCTTGCTAACCACAAAATGTGACAACAATTAAGTACATAGTGCATAATATAAGTGCATATGGTGCTTCTCAATACTTCAAATTGATGATTCCTAGTTTCCTCGCTAATCCGTCCTCCAGTCTGTGACCTGGAAACGATCAAAGTAAGCCATCTTGAAAGATCTCACAATTCTCTAATTGCACTAAAAAGAGGTGAGGATTGAGGAGTGAGGAAGCTTCCAGAGGAGCAATGAGCAAGGATGCAAAGGTGTCTAGTCTCCTTCCCTGCTTACCACAGTTGGCTAATGTTACACTTTTAAGCTGAGGTTGCAAGCTTGACTTCATGTGGCTTTGTTTAGGAGTCTCCACAAATGAGCTGATGACTTGAATCAGCTGTGTTTGATTAGGGGGGATGCAAAATGTGCAGTGTTGGGGGGCTCCAGGAATGTGGTTGGGAACCCCTGTCCTATGCGGAAGTCTTTCTTGTAGAAAAACCTGATGCACGTATAAACTCTCCTCCCAAATCACTTACTTATGTTTTACCTTTGCAGTTTAAATAAACCATACATCTCCCATTTCTCAACATGGCATATTGCTTTAGTCTTAATAAATAATAATATCTTAACCTAAAACAACATAAGGGCTGATCCCTTGAGCTTAGCTGATGATGCTTTGAAGTGCATCAAGAATATTCCAATATGAAATAAGGTTTCCTTTAATGTATTGCAACTGACTTCAAAATCTGGAAGGGTGCTTTCACACTGGGCTCGTTTGCTGTGGTCCGAGCCCGAGCGCGATTGTTCCTGGCGCCACCCACAGCTTTGGTTTGGTTTCACACTCACCTTGATTCTATCGAACCCTGGTGCGTTTGCGTGCATCTTACGTCATCACAAACGTGCACTGTTTGTGCATGTGCACAAACAGAACGCGGGTCATTATGTTGTGTTTTTTTTTTTGTTTACATTATTTTGTGCTATTATGCACAGCTGAGTGAACAACACAGGTTTACTGTGTGTGTGTCACATAAGGTGGCTTTCTGCTGCTTGCAAACGGACTCTTTTGAGGAGACAGTGGATTTCCAATAATTTGTTTCCCTGATTATGCGCGAATACACTGCAGGCTCACTCTCGCTCGTATCCAAGGTAAATCATCAACTCTATCATCCATTACATGTGTTTTATTTAACTAAATACATCATAATCAGCTAAAACGCATGCGCAGGTTACTTTATGAACAAGTGTGCACCCGAGTCCGTGTTGCTTTCACATTCACGCGAACCGCTGCAAGGTTTGAGTGCTACCGAACTCAGACTATCTCCTCCAGGTAGTCTGGGGTTCGGTACCCCAGTGCGCTCCCAGGTCCGCATGATAGCGTTCACATTAGCGATTTTTCATGCGAACCGTGCCCCGTTCCGAACTAAACTGGCAGTGTGAAAGCACCCTAATTCTCCAGTGGTTCCCTCAAGATTTCTCTAGGTTTTTATAATGTGGCTTTTCAGTTTATGAGTAAAATAAGGTATGTGGTTGTGACGAGCAGGATGAGGCCGTGGGAGAGCTGCGCGAGGCACGACGCACCGGTCCCATATCTCTCACGGAGGAGCGGAAGCATAAAAGGAGGATCGACGACAGTGGAGATCGAGAGAGGACAGGCCTGGACTTATGTCCCCCCTCCTTCTTCCCACAACATCTAACCTCGTTACAGTGGTAAACATAACGAAATTTGGATGTTGTGCTGATATGCTATGAAAAAAGTGAGAAGAATGAGTTTGGGTGTATTTGAATTCGGGCTAACCGTGTCAAAATCTAGTGCCACCCGCCTTACTTTCCACACCACTGCTCTATATACCAGTGGGATTTCTTTTGTAATTATACTATAGCACCTCTGCTCTAGGGTCTGCTTAATAAAACTGAAAATATCAGTTTGGAAAGATCAAGGTTTAAAGGTCTTACCAGACCTCCACAGATATAGCCCTTATGACCTAAAGTAGCACTGGCATGTGAGGCCCGGGGTTCTGGAGGCTGGCCCTGCAAGAAGTGGATCCAGACAGCAGGAAAACAAGAAAATGTATACTGTCATCTATCAATTTTTGACAAAAGGGGGAAAAAATACATTTGCAATATCCAATTTTGCTTAGTCTATCCTTGCTCTTTTACCTGGGTTTGTGGTTCAGTCCATGTGGCTGACTCAGGTTCAAACATATGAACCTCATTATTCCAACCCCAAAACAGGAAAAATTCGTATCCGATTGTTGCCTTTAAAGAGATGTATAGATAAAGTCCAGTTCTTCTGTACAATAACTGTAGCTGTAAATTTATAAGATCTTTCTGCTTACCCAGGATGCTTCATCAACCATAAAGCTCTTGGAGTTGTTGACCTCTTGGACTGTTTTGTACCCATATCCACCGAAGTAGATGAGCCTAATGACAACAGATGTTTTGAAACTGACACATCATAACATCAGCTTCTAGGGCTGTGCAATTAATCGTAATTGATTTTCGATTTCGAATTTGGCAAAACGATTATGAAAACAAGATAAAGTGAAACGATTATTGTGCCGCTCCCGCATTCTGTCCCGCGCACCTTCCTTTCCTTCACAGCAGTGCACTTTCGTTCCTCCCTAAGAGCCCAAACTTGACATCCATAAACAGTGTTATTAAAAGCGTATTAAGCCGTGAAAGAGATATTGTTCCCTAGGCGGCCTCCTCTGCGCTACTGTCCGAGACGGGGCTTCCGATATGCGCCTGAACGGTCAAAGTCTACACACAAATATTTTGAAATGCCATTTTGGTAATGATGCTCACAAACACTTTTAATTATGTCTTAAGTGAATGTAAACACTGAGAAGGAGCGTGTGTAACAGTATATTGGGTCCGTGCAGCTCTTAATATGACAGCAGTCTAATAAATCTGCTGCAGTCATTATTCTTAATCAAACAACAAAAGACCAAGATAAAATTACTCAATGCCTCTTGAATGAATAAACTGTAGTTTTAATAAGGATTAGTCTATATTTAATGTATACAGCAGTGTTATTTTACATTTGATTACTTTATTTAAAAATATTTTGTAGGCTATCCCTTATCTGAATACCACTGTTAGTACATCTTCCTGAAAAACCTAAAGCATTATTTATTTCGTTTGTATTTTTGTTCTGTTGTATTTTTTGTCGGTTTTGTTTGTATTTTAGTTTGTTTGATCTTATTGTATTGCTGACTGTTTACTTGTCTTCTGTAACTATTTTGAGGACTTTTACTTACATTAATTAATCTAGTCTTGCTGAATTATTGATAATTGTGAAATTTCACTGACATTTAAATTGACTCGTATCATAAAATAACACTTTGATCATATCACCCACCTATGTTAAATAATCACCATCATGTTAAATAATCGTGATTTCAATATTGAGCAAAATAATCGTGATTATGATTTATGATTAATCGAGCAGCCCTACCAGCTTCCTATTATATAACAATTATATGGTTATGATGAATAATATTATGGTGAATAATATTATTCACAGTTAACATTGTTTTCTCCTTACTGTATATGGCCCTACAGGACCGGCAACCCAGTTTGGTGTTGCAATTGTTTCAAAACATGGTCCGTCAACTTTGGTGTTTGTAGTCATAATGTAAAAATCTGAGGAGGAAATTATGCAACCTATGTTTTATACACTGAACAGCCACAACATTAAAGCCACTGACAGGTGAAGTGAATAACATTGATTATATCATAAAACATTTTGCAATGTATTGAATATATTATATATATACACTCACCTAAAGGATTATTAGGAACAGCTGTTCAATTTCTCATTAATACAATTATCTAATCAACCAATCACATGGCAGTTGCTTCAATGCATTTAGGGGTGTGGTCCTGGTCAAGACAATCTCCTGAACTCCAAACTGAATGTCAGAATGGGAAAGAAAGGTGATTTAAGCAATTTTGAGCGTGGCATGGTTGTTGGTGCCAGACGGGCTGGTCTGAGTATTTCACAATCTGCTCAGTTACTGGGATTTTCACGCACAACCATTTCTAGGGTTTACAAAGAATGGTGTGAAAAGGGAAAAACATCCAGTATGCGGCAGTCCTGTGGGCGAAAATGTCTTGTTGATGCTAGAGGTCAGAGGAGAATGGGCCGACTGATTCAAGCTGATAGAAGAGCAACTTTGACTGAAATAACCACTCGTTACAACCGAGGTATGCAGCAAAGCATTTGTGAAGCCACAACACGCACAACCTTCAGGCGGATGGGCTACAACAGCAGAAGACCCCACCGGGTACCACTCATCTCCACTTCAAATAGGAAAAAGAGGCTACAATTTGCAAGAGCTCACCAAAATTGAACAGTTGAAGACTGGAAAAATGTTGCCTGGTCTGATGAGTCTCGATTTCTGTTGAGACATTCAGATGGTAGAGTCAGAATTTGGCGTAAACAGAATGAGAACATGGATCCATCATGCCTTGTTACCACTGTGCAGGCTGGTGGTGGTGGTGTAATGGTGTGGGGGATGTTTTCTTGGCACACTTTAGGCCCCTTAGTGCCAACTGGGCATGGTTTAAACGCCACGGCCTACCTGAGCATTGTTTCTGACCATGTCCATCCCTTTATGGCCACCATGTACTAGGGGTGGAACGGTACACAGAAGTCACGGTTCGGTTCATACCTCGGTTCAGACATCACGGTTCGGTACGATTTCGGTACAATGGAGGGAAAAGCAAAACAAAAATGCAGAAGGCATTGTATTTTTTAAATAAGTTTTATTAATAAAGGCATAGAACCAGTTTATTGTAGTGCACTGACAATAGTTTTATATAATTAGTTTATTAATTAAATTAATAAAAAGACAAAAAGACCTTGCGATATGTTTGGTAATTGTACCTGAATTAATTTTAAATTAATTTGCTATATTTCAGATCAATATATTTGTTTCCCTTAATTTTAATTAACATTATTAATTAACAATGTTACATTATTATCATCTGAATTATAAATAATTGATTTCTGTATAAAATAATACTACCATTAAAAACACATTCGATTTTCTTTTTTGATCAATGTAGAAGGTGTAAGATTAGTGCTCCGAGGACAAGAAATGAAAACCAATGCAATATGATGAATGTCCAAAAGATGGGACCCACAGACTGTTTTGAAATGGATTTGGATAAATATGTTTTGCTTTTAAAACAGTGTGTGTGTGTGATTTTGGTTGGGTGACAGTTGTAGGTTACAGTTTGACAAGAGTTTACAGTGTGACAAAAGCACAATGTTGTGTTTTATTGCGAGTGTACAAAAATATATGTAAACACTTTGCAGGTTTAATGATCTGTATGAACAAAATGAAGGAGTATGTTTTTTATGTTTCCACTGTTCGATCGCGGCCGCGCCCCTCCCTCTCTCTCTCTCTCTCTCTCTCTCTCTCTCTCTCTCTCTCTCTCTCTCGCGCGCGCACACACACACACACACTCCAGCATTGCAATCTTGACATCGCAGCCTGTTCATTATGCGGTCACACCAAACGCGAATAAAGCGCCAAATTTGCGTCTATCGCGTCTAGTTCGACGCTAGTCCAAAGCAAATAGGACGCGCGTCTACATTAAGCCAACGTTTGAAGTGAACGTGCGTTCAGAGCTAAGCCGATGGTACAGATTATGTGTAAAGAACCCGCATATCTAACAGTAGTTCCGCATTACATTAATTAATTTGCACGCGAGTTTTATTTATTTTTATACCGTGTATTCTCCGTGTAAATTCGTGCACCGAACCGTGACGCCCGTACCGTTTCGGTTCAATACGAATACATGTACCGTTCCACCCCTACCATGTACCCATCCTCTGATGGCTACTTCCAGCAGGATAATGCACCATGTCACAAAGCTCGAATCATTTCAAATTGGTTTCTTGAACATGACAATGAGTTCACTGTACCTAAAATGGCCCCCACAGTCACCAGATCTCAACCCAATAGAGCATCTTTGGGATGTGGTGGAACGGGAGCTTCGTGCCCTGGATGTGCATCCCACAAATCTCCATCAACTGCAAGATGCTATCCTATCAATATGGGCCAACATTTCTAAAGAATGCTTTCAGCACCTTGTTGAATCAATGCCACGTAGAATTAAGGCAGTTCTGAAGGCGAAAGGGGGTCAACACACAGTATTAGTATGGTGTTCCTAATAATCCTTTAGGTGAGTGTATATTATCAATGGCACCTGCCAAGGGGTGGGATATATTAGGCAGCAAGCGAACACTCAGTTCTTGAATTTCATGTGTTGGCGGTAAGAAAAATGAGAAAGCAAAAAGATCTGAGTGAATTTGATAAGGGCCAAATAGTGATAGCTAAACGACAGCTTCAGAGCATCTCCAAAAAGGCAAGTATAGTGGGTGGGGTTATCCTGGTATGCAGTGTTCAAAAGTGGTCCAAGGAAGGACAACTGATGAACCGACATTAGGGTCATGAGCACACAAGATTCACTGATGCTCATGGTGAGTGACGGCTAGTCCAAAAGGCCGACAGAGGCAGTGTTATGCTCTATGCAATGTTCTGCATGGGAAACATTGGGTCCTAGCATTCATGTGGATGTTACTTTGACACGTACCACCTACTTAAAGATTGTTCCACATACCCTTCATGGCAACGGTGTTCTGTGATGGCAGTGGCCTCTTTCAGTAGCCACAATGCAAAAATAGTTAAGGAATAGTTTGAGGAACATGACAAAGAGTTCAAGGTGTTGCCTTGGCCTCCAAATTCCCTTGATCTTGAGCATCTATGGAATGTGCTGGACCAACAAATCTGATCCATGGAAGCCCCATCTCGCAACTTGTAGGACTTAAAGTATCGGCTGCTAATGTCTAGCCAGATATCACAGGACACATTCAGAGGTCTTGTGGATTCCATGCCTTGATGCATCAGAGCTGTTTTGCCAGCACAACGGGGGACCAACACGATATTAGGCAGGTAATGTTGTGGCTGATCGTTGTATCTGTATAGCCAGTGCAAAGTGCTGTAAGTTTTTCCTTACCTGTTTCTGTAGACCCAGCAGGAATGTCTGACCCTAGGAGAGGGTATAGTTCCCACTGTGTTTGTCACTTTTCCCCAGCTGTATTCCTCATCCGACAGATCAACAAAATGCATCTGTCATAACATATCACCAGCAACAAAGTCTTAAATAGAAGCAGTGAGAATTTAATTATCTGCAGAATCATGACCAGCAGCTTAAAAACAGAAGCCCATAAATCTGTTTTTCACGTTTTCCTAGTTTGGATTGCATTTTAGGTGAATGTGTTTGAAAAGCTGACACGTTAGAGGTGGAAAAGGCAGAATAAAGGTTTTGTATTGAGGGAAGGGTAATGATGATAATGACTTTCTTCTGTCTGTATGTCAGTGGCAGACAAGGAAGAAAAACATTCTCCAATTTTTTTGGGGAGGTGGAGTATCTCTTCAACAGAGGCTTCAGCCATATTCATTTAAGAGTAATAAACTATGAATAATATTATACAGCATGCAAAGAACAAAAACTATGTGTAATGGATATCTAAATTTGCAAAACAGAATCTCGGTAAGATGTGCAGAGTTTGTTCCCATAGCTCTAAGGAAAATAGCGGTAAAAGACAACATATGCATGTGTGTGTGTGTGTGTATATGTATATATATATATATATATATACACACACACACACACACACCTGTTGAACACATCCTGGACAAACCCTTTAATCTGCCTTTGAGTGTGTACTTGGAGATTTAGTTGTATTATGATATTATCACTCCTAAAGCATCTCACCAGGTTGGTGTAGTCATTGTTATCACATCCCCCAAAAATGTAAAGTATGCCCTGAAGATATGCACCACACGTCTGCAAAAGAACAGGAGGAACCTCTCCGCCCACATGCCTCTGAGACCTGCCGCACACATACACGGAATTAAAACTCGGGAGAAAATGTTGTTGTATGGGGTTGGCAACAGTCTCCAGTGAGAAACTCTGGAACAACACTTTTCCTCGTTATACTGAAGAACTGCAGTTTGAATGCAATGAAGAAGAGACATAGACTACTTATTGCTAGCGATGTCAGCTATTTAGGAAATGCCAATTCTTGGTTAAAAAATAAGACCAGTCCATTCTAAACAACAACAACAAAAGAAGGCATCTCACCAAACTCCATTCTCCATATCATATAGCCAGATCTCATTACTGGGAAGAAAGGTTTCTTGTCCGTCCACACACTAAAAAAAATACATACACCTTATATCATCATTTTACATTTTATGTTTTTTTTCCCCCTCTGTAATCCAGATAAGGGAAAAACAAAGTTATCTAATCCCAAACAGACAAACTCAAGTTTAATTTACACTAGTTCTAGCCTACTCATTTTATGTGTTTAAGTGGATGGAAACGATATATAATATTCTAAATGTAATATTTGCCTATAGACCTTACCTGGCAACCCCCCCAGACGTACAGCTTGTGTCCCCCCAGTACGGAGATGTGGTCACTTCTAGGTGGAACCGGTGAACGCTGCACTGTGACAGCCGCTGGTTCTTTTGTACTCCCCATTGCTGAAACGTTTAACTGCTGCGGTCCAGCACCAGAGTGAACATACAGCTTCCGTACTTACACTGGCTGTAGGACTGGATATGCAAGCAGGTAACCGCATAAAAATACTGTGTTAAAGTTGGGGCTGGAATCTAAATCTCACTTGAGAGTGACAGAGGTGTTTAAAAAAATACTAGAGGAGGTGGTAATTTTGATTCATTCCAGTGACTCGAATCTTTGGAATCCATTCATCAAAGGATTTTCAACATCAAATCACTTACCATTATAGAGACAGAGCGCATTTAAGTCACACCCACACCGGGGGGGGGGGAACAATCCAATTGTCTCCATTGACTTTGCATTGCGAGAAGCTGCCTCCTTGACAATTCGGACTTATAACAAAAAAAGAAAACAATGTCTAAAAGCTAATATGTGACAAGGTGTACAGCAAATAAGCTAAAAAAACAAAAAACAGAAATAAGTTTTTATAAGCTGTCGACCCCAAAAAACTGTCGGACACAAAAGTGGATACAGGCACTTGAGACAGAGCACAACGTGTCATATTACTCTGAGAACTAATTTATGCCCACTGGAGGGGAATGTAATTGGCGACAGGGTAGCTTAGCTTACAGAAATATAATATATAAAACCTATATGTGGAAATTTGACTTACAGTGACAAAATGTTTACTGCACACGCAACAGTTAGTGTATTTTAGTGCATACTGAGTGTCAGGATCCCACAAATTTGTTCCAGCCTGTATCCACTTTTGTTTCCTTAAACGCTTGTTTTTTGGGGTCGACAGCTTATAAAAACTTATTTCTGTTTTTTTTAAAATCTTATTTGCTGTACACCTTGTCACATAGCAGCTTTTTAGACATTGTTTTGTTTTTCATTATAAGTCAGAAATGACAAGGAGGCAGCTTCTCGCAATGCAAAGTCAATGGAGACAGTTGGATTGAAAAAAAAATGAATGGCCAAACGATCTTTATAAAAGTGACCCATATTGTTATTGCAAAAGAAATATAACACAGATAGCATTACATAAATATCTTTTATCAGGTTAAACTGATTATTAGTCACTCAAACCTTTATTTAAACTTCACCGTCGGTCGCGCATATATCCACCATATTTTGTAGTTTTTTAACATTTACGTTGTGGCAACGTCTGTGGCACGTTGCATTTCTACTATGGCAAAGAGTCCCTGTCTACGTGCTCGCAACATTGTAACAACGTAGAATTGTAAGACGCGATGGGGCTGTAGCAAAGTTGCTGCACGACATTCAGCAACTGAGAGACGAAGTTCTGACAATTACATTTTTTAAGCTAGATATAGATATCCCCCTGTAACGATCACCAGCTGGAGTGCGCTTGAGAGTCACCAGAGGGCACTCCACATCAGTCTATTGTCTTTCCCTCACAAACTACATCTCCCATAACTCACTGCCCGGACTCTTCATCCATTATCACATTCACCGGTGTCTCATTAACTTCTTTAGCTCACCCCATATAAGCCTGGTTCTCTTACGAGAGGTTCTCTCGTATTGCGTAAGTTTAGCTTACGCTACGGGAAAGATTCATCTTCTCGAGATATTGAAGCCAAAAAATTATCCTTAATTTTGTATTCATTGTCAACGCAGTGCAGCAGCTAGCAGACCTAGAGCAGGCCATCTCGCGTGCTCATTGGCTGCCCTGCTGGCATCTGCTGCAGCCTACCAGTGAGCCCCGCGTGACGTCACGCCCAATGAAGGGCGCTCGCGCCTTCATAGCGTCACAGCCCGCCAGAATGGGCGTGGCTTAGCGTATAAAAGAAGGGGCTGTAGGCTGACTTCCCTGATTTTTCGACTCTTCAGCGAGCTCTCCGCATCGCTGGATCCTCTGATCCAGCGATGCGGAGAGCTCGCTGCAGAGTCGATGCCAGAAGCCACTGCCGCCGTCGAACAGCGAACAGCCAGCTTAGGACAGCGCTGAGGAAGCCGGCCGTCTTCGCCACCTTCAGCCATCCGTGCGAGCTACGCTATCCGGCGACGTATCCTTTTTACTCTGTTGTATTCTCTTCTAGCTTACTCCTAAAAGAGCGCGAGTGTCTTTTTAAAGATGCCTCGCATTTCCTGCGGCTCGTGTAGGGCCCCGGAGACAGCCGGAACCTGTGGCCACTGCGACGCGCTCGGCGGAGAATCTCCCTCGAGCCTCGCTCTCGCCTTCCCCGCCTCTCTTCACCGACGCGCAGCTGCCGCTCACGAGCCTCACTGCCGTCGCGTCTGAGGATGAGGTTGAGGGACACGCCACAAGGGACTGCTGTTCTAACCGCGGCTAGCTTCCTTTACGTTACAAGGAAGCTACCGCGCCCACCATAGAAGCAGTCACTCCGCCCCTTTGTGGGACCGCGCAGTGATAAGCGCCGTTCCCAAAGGCAGCCGGAGCCTGTAGCCACAGCGATGCGCTCGCCGGAAAGCCTCCCTCGAGCCTCGCTTTTCACCTTCCCCGCCTCCCTTCACCGACGCGCAGCTGCCGCTCACGAGCCTCACTGCCGTCGCGTCTGAGGATGAGGTCGAGGGACATGCTATGGACTGCTGTTCTAACCGCGGCTAGCTTCCTTTATGTTACAAGGAAGCTGCCGCGCGCGCTCTTATCTGCTCGCGCTACTTAAGCTTTCGTAGTTTCCAGAGGTGGAAAGAGTAATAAAATATTCTACTCAAGTAAAAGTACTACTACTTCAATTAAATTTTACTTAAGTACAAGTAAAAGTACTGGTCTAAAAATCTACTCAAGTAAAAGTAAAAAGTAGCTCATTTAAAATTTACTCAGAGTAAAAGTTACTGAGTAACTTTTTTAACAGCGGGGGTGGGGGACTCTCCCGTGTAGGCTTGTAATGGTATGAGATTTTCACAGTATGATAACGTCTCAGAAAATATCACGATTTACAGTATTAATCAATTATTAAATAAATAAACTGTATTATTAAATGATGGGTATTATTATTATTATTATTATCATCAGTTAAAATGACAGTTAAATTAAAGGGTCACTTCAGGATTCAATTAAAGGGTCACTTGCGTCTCACAGGTGTCGCTCATCGGTAATCACGCCACCGGCCTCGCGCCGTTCTCCCGTGGCCCTAGCGTCGTCCTGCTCGCCATGTAAACATGACTCGCGCCGTTCTCCCGCGGCCCTCACTCGTCCTACTCGCCACAGTAAACATGATGAATGGCGACTGTAGAACGCAAAAGCCGAATCCTGGACTATGATTATGGGCGATCTCGAAAAACCCGGGCAGACTCATCACGGAGACTCACTAGTAGCCTAGACTTGTTGTTTAACTACTGCGCTCTGTTACCGGTAGGCGTGGCCTCCTAGGGCAGCGAAGCAAGTGCATTCTGGGAGTTGTTGTCTTTCATCCACATAAGCCAAAAATACATTTTCTGGCTTTTCTCAGTCTAGAAAGCTCCAAATTCAAAAATAATTTCACATTTCTTCTACATAAATGACCCATTTTAAATACACATTCATCTTCCCAGAGGTGAAGTGCCCCTTTAATGAAAACAGGATTTTTTTTTTTTGGTTGAACAAATTATTATAACAAACTTGAAACCATTTGTTTGTTTTGTTTATTAAAATTTCAATAAAACATGTCTAATCAATTAAATTTGATAATTGATAATGAATTAGATTAACAACTTATTTTTAACATTAATAATTTATTAAAATGTTAAAAAAAATATTGTCCTATGAAATGTATTTTATTCAGAAAATGAATGTTTCTTTTTATGATTTAATCCAAATATATTATCAAAAACGGTTGTAATCAAATGTAAATTTAAAATTGTGTCCTTTTATTTTTTGGGGAAGCGCTGCAAAAACAGATTTACTAAATTAAACCATGGACAAAAAATATATTCCTTTAAATAATGTTTAAATAAAATGTATTATTATTGTTGTTATTATTATTATTAAGAGAAGTAGGCTACGTTCTTTTGTATGCCTATAATAGTAATATATTTCTGTCCTAATTTCACCTAGTAAAACCAAACTTTTATTTTGACGGGTTGTAGTGAAGACCAAAAGTGTAAAAAAATGTGTGTTTTTTCAAAGTGTATTTGACAATGGTTTATCTCAAATAAAATTATGAAAATGCTCATTAGGCGTTCTCTCAGAGCAGCTCTGGAAATGTTCATGTATTCATATCCTCAAATTGTTTGTGAGACTCTGAATGTCACGCGTACTTGAGTATGTAGTAGACAAAGCGGCGCAGCTCAGCAGAACAAATAGGGTTATATTTACATGCAGTATTTTTGTGCTAAGCTTAAATATTCACAGACCATGTCGCGATTGGATTTATTGTACAGTTCTACTTTCCATGTATTCATCCATCCATTATTTTGCGTGTTTTACGTGACATCTGCGTTATGTAAATTTCATTTTCATGACTGGATTCCGGGGTTCCCTCTGCATCACGTACATCGGGACATACCTTTATCTGCAGGAGGGATGGTGTCCTATATCCTCCTTTTGCAGCCACTTTGCGTCCACATTTTTTGCAAATTGGATATCTATCCTCGAGGACAACCACGCTTTTTTTCTACAAAGTATTTTCATACTGGCCATAATTCGCTTGTCGCTTCGGTTTTAGCTTCAGCTGTGTCTGCGTCACCTTTATTTGCGCGTTTGTTCTCCCGCCCTTCAATCAATGCAGTAGTTTCCGGAGTGTGTTTTTTTTTTCTTTTTCTTTTTTTTACTCAGTAACGGATACGATTTCAAATGTAGCGAAGTACAATACTTCAAAGAAAACATACTTAAGTAAAAGTAAAAGTACAGATTTTAAAAACTACTCAAAAAAGTAGAAGTACACAAAAAAAGTTTCCCCCATGGCTGGTTTATTTCTCTAGATCTTAAGGATGCCTATTTTCAGATTCAGATAATACCCCGTCACAGGCAATTTTTGAGATTCGCCTTCGACGGTCAGGTATATCAATACACCGTCCTGCCGTTCGGCCTGTCTCTAGCACCCCGTGCATTTACGAAGTGCATGGACGCGGCGCTCGCCCCCCTGAGAAGTCAGGGGCTGCGAATAATGAACTATCTAGACGATTGGCTGATTTTGGCACAGTCAGAGACAGAGCTGCTATCTCACAGAACAGTGCTTCTCAGTCACCTGGAAAGCTTGGGTCTCACGGTCAACTGGACCAAGAGCTCATTACTACCCAGCCAGTCAATTTCCTTTTTAGGAATAGAACTGGACTCGGTGACCATGTCGGCTCGTCTATCGGCACAGCGCGCGCTCCGTGTTCGCCACCTAGCCGGGTCTTTCCAGAAGGACAGCTTTCTCCCTTTGAAAACATTTTAAAGGATGCTGGGCTGTATGGCATCAGCTGCAGCGGTGCTCCAGCTGGGCCTACTGAGCATGCGCCCGCTCCAACGCTGGTTGAATGCTCGCCCGTCCCGCCGAGCTTGGGTTTCTGGCGGTCAGAAAATCAGAGTGACTCAGACCTGCATAGCGGCTCTGCAGCCCTGGTTAGTGGCCGACTGGTACCAGCTGGGAGTGATAATGGGAACCATCTCTTATCGGAAAGTCATTTCGACAGACGCGTCCAACTGGGGTTGGGGCGCGCTGTTCGAGGGCAGACCGTTCTTCGGCCAGTGGTCAGACCAAGAGAGGTGTTTTCACATAAACTGTCTGGAGATGATAGCGGTCGAATATGCGCTGAAGCGCTTCCTCACGCTCATACAGGACCAACATGTTCTTGTCCGCTCGGACAACATGTCTGTGGTATCCTATGTAAACCGTCAGGGCGGTGTCAGATCCAGAAATCTCTGCAATCTGACGGAACGCCTCCTTATTTGGTCTCAGATGCACCTGCGCTCGCTGAGGGCGGCGCATGTGCCTGGCCATTTGAACGACGGCCCAGACAAACTGTCCAGGGACAACGTTCCCCCAGGGGAATGGTCCCTGGGCCCCCAAACGGTCCAGAAACTGTGGCGCCTATTCGGCAGGGCGGAAGTCGACCTATTTGCGTCAAAAGACAATGCTCAATGCCCGACGTTCTTCTCGAAGGACGAGGACGCGCTGGCCCAGGTTTGGCCCAGCCTCCGGCTATATGCTTTCCCTCCGGTCTCTCTGTTACCACAGGTGATCAAGAGAATCAGGGAAACGCGCCACTCGGTGCTCCTCATAGCCCCGCGTTGGGAGAATCAGATTTGGTTCCCGGAGCTAGCACGGCTGTCACATACAGCTCCGTGGCCGATTCCGGTGAGGGCAGATCTCCTCTCTCAGGCTCGCGGCACGATCTGGCATCCCCATCCAGAGCGCTGGTCTCTGCACGCATGGTTGATCAACGGGTACTCGTTGCCCTGCCAGAAGGAGCAATGAACACGATCGCGCAGTCTAGAGCCCCTTCCACGAGAAGGCTCTACGCGTCTAAATGGTCGGTGTTCTCTGGATGGTGCACCGACAGAGGTCTGGACCCGCGGACATGCGGGGTGGCGCATCTGCTCTCCTTCCTACAAGAGCTGTTGGATAAGGGAAGGTCCCCATCCACACTCAAAGTATACGTGGCGGCCGTGGCAGCGTTCGCAGAATCGACGCACGGCCAGTCATTAGGAAGACATGAGTTGGTCATCCGCTTCCTTAGAGGAGCTAGGAGGATGAACCCGCCGCGCCCCCCGTCGGTTCCCATGTGGGATCTTTCACTGGTCCTAGAGGCCCTGAAAGCTTTTCCCTTCGAACCACTAAACTCCGTGGGGTTGAAATATCTATCACTGAAAACCGTCTTTCTGACTGCACTGTCGTCAGTAAAACGTGTGGGGGACCTGCATGCGCTGTCTGTCAGCGCATCGTGTCTTGAGTTCGGGCCGTATGACTCTAAAGTCATCCTCAGACCTAGACATGGCTACGTTCCTAAAGTGATGGGCACTCCGTTCAGAGCGCAAGTTATCTCGTTGTCAGCTCTGCCAGCATCTGACAGCGAAAGTGATGTGAACCTCCTCTGCCCTGTCAGAGTGCTGAGGTTTTACATTACGCGCTCCGCCTTATTCAGGCGTTCGGAACAGCTGTTTGTTTCGTTCGGTGGGCGCACCAAGGGTCTCGCCTCCTCGAAACAGAGCCTGTCCAGATGGATAGTGGACGCTATAGCAGCCGCTTACGCGTCAAAAGGTCTGTAATGCCCTCTGGGCATCAGGGCTCATTCCACGAGAGGCGTGGCCTCTTCATGGGCATGGTCCAGTGGAATTTCTATCCATGACATATGTGTAGCGGCGGGCTGGAGCTCCCCGTCTACCTCTGTCAGGTTTTATAACCTAGAAGTTCCTGCCTTGCAGGCTAAACTGTTGTCAGTTAAAAGAGAGGTGTATTCTGCCCAGACCTCCTGCTCAGATCACTCTCACATGACTCAGCTCTCCTGGTTGAGCTGCACTAAGTAGGGTATGTGCCATGTGCCTATACAGACCGGCGCGCTGCTCTGTATTCCCTATGTGTGCGTATGTACAAGTGATGGCCCGCGTGGCTGGCCACCTTATTCTCCACCTTACAGGGTTCCCCTGAAAGTTCGGGGTCTCATGGTGGATGCTTGGCGCGCACGGCGTTGACAAAGTGTTCCCGTTGCGTAAGCTAAACTTACGCAATACGAGAGAACCTCTCGTAAGAGAACGATACTCGGGTACTAACGTAACCTCGGTTCTCTCTAGAGAGGGAACGAGTATTGCGTAACCGGCCGTGCTCGCGCCACGATGTCGAAAAACCAGGGAAGTCAGTCTACAGCCCCTTCTTTTATACGCTAAGCCACGCCCATTCTGGCGGGCTGTGACGCTATGAAGGCGCGAGCGCCCTTCATTGGGCATGACGTCACGCGGGGCTCACTGGTAGGCTGCAGCAGATGCCAGCAGGGCAGCCAATGAGCACGCGAGATGGCCTGCTCTAGGTCTGCTAGCTGCTGCACTGCGTTGACAATGAATACAAAATTAAGGATAATTTTTTGGCTTCAATATCTCGAGAAGATGAATCTTTCCCGTAGCAATACTCGTTCCCTCTCTAGAGAGAACCGAGGTTACGTTAGTAACCGAGTATCGTTTTCTCATTCATTATCTGCAAAGTCTTGTTTAGTATTACACTTCAATTCCGAGCATTCTCCTTGGTTTCATGTCTCTTGGTTTTGGATTTCTTGCCTGTTCTCTGTGGATTACTCTTTTGCCCGTGTTCCCTGCCTTGTTGTGTTTGTTTGTATGGACTGCCTGCCTGTGTTTGACCTTGCCTGTACTTTGGATTACGTCTTTGGATTACCCTGTTCAATAAATACTGAGAGCATAGCAGTTTGTGATGGAAGACTTCGCCACTATGGATCCAGCAGTACGTCTCGTCCGCCTTCGTCAAGGAACTCGCTCGCTCAAGGACCACATTCAGGACTTCCTAGGTATTGCCAATTTTACTAACCTTCCAGACTATGCTCTCATTGACTTCTTTTGTTATGGAGTCAACAACCCGTTAAAATCCACTTTAATCCGTGATGGTCCTCAAGGATCACTGAGCGAGTTCCTAGATTATGCCCTTCATTTGACTGGGTCCTCCTTCACTGTCGGGGAGATTGAGGAGGACATTTCCCTTAGACATTTTTTGGGAGAGGGCAGTATGCCCACCAAGTTCACCACCATGTCCAGTGAAGATGCCTGCCGAGCCTGAGCTTCTTCACGTCATGCCTGCCGAGCCTGAGCTTCTTCACATCATGCCTGCTGAGCCTGAGCTTCTTCATGTCATGCCTGCCGAGCCTGAGCTTCTTCACGTCGAGGCTGTGTCTTTGGACAAGATGGCCGCCGCCACGCTTGTGTCTTCAGACAAGATGGCAGCCTCTACGCCTGTGTCTTCGGACAAGATGGCAGCATCTAGGCTTTTGTCTTCGGACAAGATGGCCGTCTCTACGCCTGTGTCTTTGGACAAGATAGCCACCTCTACCTGTGTCTATGCCGGTGTCTTCAGACAAGGTGGCCATTTAGATCCTCAACCTTCTTGTCTCGGAGCAGTTCGTGACACCCCAATTTTAGAATGTTATGTTTTGTGATTAATTTTTTATTAGCCAGATGTTAGATAATTATATACATTTTAAATAATGTTTATCCTTATTATTAGTTATGGGCCTAACCGTAAATTAATTATAATCAACACCTGCAAGCGTACACTTTAAAGAGGAAAAATGACATAGAAGGTTAGCTGATTCAACTTTATTAAAACTGCATATGGTAATCAAATCGCACTTCCAAAAGTCATACATTTGTGAAAAAAAAGAAAAAAAAACTAAATATAGGAATACACAAATTTCTTTTAAGTATAATAAATAAAACATAAAAAGCAAAAGCAGATCAGAACATTTAATGAACAGGCACAGGTAAACTTGGCAGAGAACAAATCGGAGCTTCCCATGACAGGACTATACAGGGAGTACTAGCATGAGCAGACATGATAGCATAAATGGTAGACAAATCAAAGGAAAAATAAACGGGTGTGCGAGCGGTTACAAACAATTTATTTTTCTCTGTGCGTTTTCAAAAAATGAAAAAACTTTAACGTGCAATAAATATGCGCTTAAGTCGCTGTCTGTTCAAGGAGTGCTGAAATGTCAATTACTCATCATTAAAGTCATTTTAGCTTCACTATGGAACATAACTTTTGCCATGAAGTTAAAAGATTTGTCATACCTGACCAGATGTTCAACCCTTTTCTAACGGTAAGGATAAAAGGATATTTGAATACTAAAAGAAAAAGCTAACGTTAGCATACACTGGTACTGTACACAAGATCGCAAACTCCATGAATTATCAGCTAATGTTATTCTGTCCCTTCAGTTAGACAGGACAAATAAATGTCACATTAGACAAGGAAGTTGTAGGTTGTGTTTGAATAATTACATATCTTATTTATCTGAGGTAAATTAAACGCAATTCTCAAGTATCATTGCTCGATGAAGAATGAGACGGCCCAAAGGTCGGTTGAAATTTAAAATGCTGATTCGCGTTTCTGGGCAGTGACGAGTACATATGTTGTCCAGTGGTTGTCCAGACACCCTAAGCACAAACGTAAGCAATGGCCACATATTTATAAAAATGAGTCACATATTTATAAAAATGAGTCACATATTTATAAGAAATGGCTTAAATTACATATTTAGGTCTTCTGTATCACTTAACCAGAGATAATAGACATTAAAAATACTATTTTGTATTTTACAAACCTTTTTATTGATGTAGGCTATGCATTCACTTTTATCATGTCCTCAGTGCAATCAACTTCCACAAGAACTATATACCATGAAATGATAAAAACCTCAAAATATCAATCAATCAATCAATCATTTTATTTCTAAAGCACATTTAAAAACAACACGAGTTGGCCAAAGTGCTTTACAGACCCAACTGTACAAAACATATAGACAAATACACCATAAAACAAAACAAAACACTAAATAAAACCACATATAACTAAGAACAATTAAAAGCAGCAGAGAAGAGAAGGGTCTTCAACCTAGATTTAAAACACTCGATGGAATCACAGGATTTAATGTGTAAAGGGAGAGTATTCCAAAGACGCGGTGCTGCTACCTCAAAGGCACGATCTCCCTTAGTTCTCTTACGAGAGGTTCTCTCGTATTGCGTAAGTTAGCTTACGCTACGGGAAAGATTCATCTTCTCGAGATATTGAAGCCAAAAATGATCCTTAATTTTGTATTTATTGTCAACGCAGTGCAGCAGCTAGCAGACCTAGAGCAGGCTAACTTGCGTGCTCATTGGCTGCCCTGCGGCAACTGCAGCAGCCTATCAGTGAGCCCGGCGTGACGTAACGCCCAATGGAGGCGCCCGCTGTTGAAGATTTTATTATTCAGAAAACAAGTAATTTAGCCATATAAGAATACACAATTATTTCTTGTATGAGTCCTCTGAAGGACTGTCTAGGTGACTTTGAAAGCTGCAAGACCTTCTGTAAAAAGACCCTGAATGTCAATTCTATTCTGAGAAGTCAGATGGTACAAGACCTTCACCCAAAACTATCTATAAGTGTATGACCATCTTCGGAAAAGGATGTATGGATATATGTGAAAAGCTGGGCACTGATCAGGAGTGATCGCCTGCAGGAGGAAGGGATCTCCTGCTGGAGGGAGTGATCCCCTGCAGGAGATGCTCGGCTTTGTTTGTTAATAAAGTCTAATATTTCTGGCATCAAAGATCTATGCGAAGTTATTTTACAGAACAATTGAAACCACTTCAAATGGCGACCCCGGCAGGACTGGCTTAGGAGCTGAAGGAGCCACGAAAGGCGACACTGGTGACTCACAGACAACAGTGGCCACTGTACTTTTTAAGGTGAGCAAGTTTTTGCTTTTGAAAAAGTATGTGTTGTCACCAGTGAGCCAGAGTGGTAAGACCTTTAAATGCTTCTCCAAATTTAAAGAACTAAAAATTTGAAAAAAGGGATCTTTGATTCTAGAAATAAGTGCATGCATTGTCTTCGAAGATATCAAGTAATTTGTTATAGCGCGGCGGAGCTCCGGTAGTGTTTGCTAGTGCTCATATAATCCTGTGTGGATTGTATGATCACTGGTGGTGCTAATTTTGCGCTAAAGGTTTTGTCGTGCGTACGCAAGGATTTGTGTTTGCTCATTAAGAGGGCCTTGATGGATAATGAGCAAAAGCATGCGCACAGGATTTTGACGTACGTACGCAAGGATCTGTGTTTGCTTATTAAGAGGGCCTTGATGGATAATAAGCAAAAGCATGCACACAGAAGAATATAGTTAAGGATCCGTGTTTGCTTATTAAGAGGGCCTTGAAGGATAATAAGCAAAAGCATGTACACAGGATTATAGTTACTGATAAAAATATCAGTTCCCTTTCGTCCTGGGAACTCCAACGTGTCGTCGGGGAGTTCCCTGACGAATTGGGATCACGCTAGGGAGCCAATTGCCTTCGAGAGAATTAAAACGAGCCAATGGAATTGGCATGCAAAATTTGCATTCCGCAGCCCGCCTACCAGCGCGGGTATAAAGGGCGGAAGTAAATATTGCGCAATGCTTTTTGCTTTGGAGCCTCCAGTGTGTCTCTTTGAGCTGCTGTGTCCTTCGAAAGCTACATTTAAAAAGAGAAGAACGAGTCATCTTTGGAAGGAGAGAGAAGATCCTCTGTTGCTGGTGTGACGGCACTTCGAGTGACCATCGCTTCCCGCGGCCAGCTGGCTTTAAAAACAAAAGCTGTTCTAACGGCTGGTATTGGGTGGTGAGTGCAGCACTCGGGCTTGCAGTTTCCCCGTCTGTCTGCCGCGGTGGCTCCTCTGTGCCTCGGCACGTTAAAGAGTATTTTTTCTTCCCTTCTGAAAGAGCAACACGAGTGAAGATCGCGTCCTTTTCAGGATGACGTTTCACTTGTGTGTTTCTGGATGCGATCGTTTCCTGTCCTTATTTGACGGCCACGTTCATTGTTTCACATGCCTAATCAGTGTGTGAGACTATGTTCGTGGGTGGTTCGTGTTCTCTTAGGAGTGCATGACCACGTCGGCACGTTGTTCGCCTCCCCTTTCTCGTAAAGGTTGGAGCAGTTCAGCGTGCCGTGTGCCGTCGAGCGCCGGCTGACGGCGCGGGTTGTCACGGCAACCCAGCGCGCGTCATTCGGCGCTCAAGATGCGTGGTCAAGATCAAGACTCGCGTGCCTCTATGAGGTGAGTCCCTTTGCTTATTTCCCAATCCAGTTTCTCTTCTGGTGCACCAGGGGAGGGCTGCTTTGGCGAATAACATTGGTGATCTGAGGGTTTCAGTGAGCACGACCCACTCACTCCTCTAGCGCATCGCAAACATGCTGAGATTGTGTTCGTGGGTGGTTTATGCTTTCTTGTGAGAGCATGACCACGTCGGCACGTTGTTCGCCTCCTCTTTCACGTAAAGGTTGGAGCAGTTCAGCGTGCCGTGTGTCATCGAAGCGATGGCCACGTTCACTATCTTGCATGCCTGGTTGACGGCCACGATCACGGTTTCACATGCCTAATCAGTGTGTTGAGACTGCGTTCGTGGGTGGTTCATGTTCTCTTAGGAGTGCATGACCACGTCGGTGCGTTGTTCGCCTCCCCTTTCACGTAAAGGTTGGAGCAGTTCAGCGTGCTGTGTGCCGTCGAGGCTTTCGAATGGGTTTCTGGTCCTTCTCATGAGGGACCGGGCATTTCATTCGGGGCCCCAGGGAGGACAGATGTCGATCGCTACATCGGAGAGAGGGCGGTTATACTCTGAATGTGATGCTGAGTTCCTACTATAATGGTGTGTTCTCATGCTGAAGATTCAGACTTAACGGCCACACTTTCCTGGGCTGTTCTAAAGTGCCTGGATGTGTGTGAAGAATTTTGGCAGTATGGAAGCATTTTTGGTGCCAATATGGCAAGCCAAACATGCCTAAATCTGCAGAAGTTTTTCCTCTCTCACTACCACTGCACGTGCGTAGTTCTAACTCGGGGTTGAGCTGTGCTTAGTGACTGACCGTGATTAGTCACAGCGCTGGCCCTCGGTTAGACGATGTCCACACTGGTGGTCCAGAAGCACCTCAAAACCAGCCCGCTCGGAGTTTGTTTTCCCCCAGCAAAGGAAAGGGAAACAACCCTGAGAGGAGCGACCCAGATTATGTGACGTTCTGCTCTTTGGGAGTGCGTATCATTACCACTCCTTCCCCCGGGGGAGGGCCGGATGGAGAATTTCGTTTCTGTTCCGCCGCTGGTTATCCTGTAATCAGCGGTACCCAAAGTTTGAGCAGTCCACTTCCTCTGAGTCGTTCACGGGCCCCAGCGCTCAGATGGCAGTGAGGGCTGCGGCCTTGTCACTCTCATCTCTCGCTGGGTGAGGGGAAACCAGGACTCGATGCCCCCGGGCCTCGTTCCTCGTTTCCCCTCACGGTCGAGACTGGCAGTATAATAAGACCAGTTTCCTCCGTCCGAGAGGGTCAGAATGGCAGTGCGTGCCGCCCCCGAGCTGCACCACTCCCATTCCCCTCTCCCCAGCTTGCAGATAGCAGTCTCCGGTCTGCAGCTGGGCCTGGAGGCGCAGAGACCAGGACACGAGGAGTCAGGGCCTCGTTCTTCGTCTCTCCCCCTCCCTTCGCCACCGGGCAGCCCGCAGCAGAAAGCCTACGAGCTCTCTCTGCCGTCTGCCCCACGGTGGACCGCCCAGACCCCGCTTCCAGTGGCTACATTGCCACTGGAGCCGGGTCCCGGCCTTCCACCTCGCTGCCCCTCCGCGGGTACGCCGGTGGTTCGGGTGGGCTTATTGGCTCGGTACCTGGAAGCCTGGCTAGTGCTTCCGGGTCCGTCTCGATGGCTCATCCGCACCATTCGGTTCGGCTATGCAATTCAGTTTGCACGCCGGCCTCCCAGGTTCAGGGGCATCCACTTCACCCGTGTGCGGTCAGTGGATGCCCCTGTCCTGCGGAAAGAGTTCGATGTCCTGCTGGCGAAGGACGCGATCGAGCCGGTCCCTCCTGCCGAGATGAGGTCCGGGTTTTACAGCCCCTACTTCATTGTACCCAAGAAAGGCGGTGGGTTACGGCCAATCCTGGACCTGCGAGTTTTGAATCGGGCCCTGCACAAACTCCCGTTCAAAATGTTCACGCAGAAGCGCATTTTCGAGTGCATCCGTCCCCAGGATTGGTCTGCAGCGATCGACCTGAAGGACGCGTACTTTCACGTCTCGATTTTTCCTCGTCACAGACCGTTTCTACGGTTTTCGAGGGTCGAGCGTATCAGTACAAGGTCTTACTCTTCGGGCTGGCCCTGTCGCCCCGTGTCTTCACGAAAGTCGCGGAGGCGGCCATTGTTTCCTTGAGAGAACAAGGCGTTCGCATTCTCAACATTCTGGCTCTCGCAAGATGTGTTGTGCGATCACAGGGACATGGTGCTACGGCACCACAGCCAGTTGGGGCTTCAGGTCAACTGGGACAAGAGCAAACTCTGCCCCGTGCAGAGGATCTCTTATCTCGTTATGGAGTTGGACTCGGTCGCCCAGACAGCGCGCCTCACGGAGGAGCGCGTCCAGTCAGTGCTCACCTGCCTCAGGTCTTTTCGAGGCAGGACAGCGGTCCCACTGAAACAATTTCAGAGGCTCCTGGGGCATATGGCAGCCGCAGCCGCAGTAACGCCGCTCGGCCTGTTACATATGAGACCGCTTCGGCACTGGCTTCACGATCGAGTCCCGAGGTGGGCGTGGCAGAGCGGCACGTTCCGGGTCAAAGTAACCCCGCACTGTCGCCAAACCTTCTCCCCGTGGTCGGATCCTGCGTTTCTACGGGCCGGAGTAGCCCCTAGTCCAGGTTTCCAGGCATGCTGTGGTTTTCACAGATGTCTCTGCCATGGGGTGGGGGGCCACGTACAAAGGGCATGCAGTCTCGGGTCTGTGGACGGGGCCCCAGCTGCATTGGCATATCAACTGCCTAGAGTTGCAAGCAGTACGCTTGCCTTTGTGCCGCCTCAAGGGGCTCCTCAAAGACAAGCACGTACTGGTCCGTACGGACAGCACTGCGACCGTTGCGTACATCAACCGAAAGGTGGTCTACGCTCCCGCCGCATGTCGCGACTCGCCTCCCACCTCCTCCTATGGAGTCAGAAGCATCTGAGGTCGCTTCGCGCCACTCATGTTCCAGGGGAGCTCAACCGTGTGGCAGACGAGCTTTCACGGCTGCCTCCCCTCCCAGGAGAATGGCGACTCCATCCCCAGGCGGTTCAGCTGATCTGGAGTGTTTTCGGAGTCGCACAGGTAGACCTGTTTGCCTCTCCGGACACGCCCCATTGCCAGTGGTTTTACTCCCTGTCCGAGGGGACCCTCGGCACGGACGCCCTGGCTCACAGCTGGCCCCGGGTCCTGCGCAAGTTTGCGTTTCCCCCAGTGAGCCTTCTTGCACAGACTCTGTGCAAGGTCAGGGAGGACGAGGAGCAGGTCCTGTTAGTGGCGCCGTATTGGCCCACCAGGACTTGGTTCACGGAACTCATGCTCCTCACGACAGTCCCTCCTTGGCCGATTCCTCTGAGGAAGGACCTCCTTTCTCAGAGACGGGGCACTCTATGGCACCCGCGTCCAGACCTCTGGAAACTCCATGTCTGGTCCCTGGATGGGACGCGGAGGTTCTAGGTGATCTACCACAGGCAGTGGTAAACACCATCACTTCTGCTAGAGCCCCCTCTACGAGGCGCCTCTATGCGTTGAAGTGGAACCTATTCGTCGAATGGTGTTCCTCCCACCAGGAGGACCCCCGAACTTGCCCGATCAGAGTCGTGTTTTCCTTCCTACAAGATGGGTTGGAGCGTAGGCTGTCTCCCTCCACCCTCAAAGTGTATGTTGCCACAATAGCCGCACATCACTATGTAGTAGAAGGTAAATCCCTGGGAAGCACGACCTGATCATCAGATTCCTCAAGGGTGCTAGGAGGTTAAATCCACCTCGTGTTTTGCACTCTGTACCCTCTTGGGACCTAGCTCTGGTACTGAGAGCTCTTCAAAGTCCTCCCTTTGAGCCTTTGCTGACAGTGGAGCTGAATATCCTGTCCATTAAGACAGCGCTCCTGTTGGCATTGGCCTCTTTTATGAGGGTCGGGGATCTGCAGGCTTTTTCGGTCGACGAATCGTGCCTATAGTTCGGGCCGGGCCTTCTCGCGTGATATTGAGACCCCGGCCCGGAAATGTGCCCAAGGTTCCTACCACTCCCTTCGTGGATCAGGTAGTGAACCTGCAAGCGCTGCCCCAGGAGGAGGCAGACCCAGCCCTAGCTTTTCTCTGTCCAGTCCGCACCCTGCGGGGTTACACTGACAGAACGCAAAGCTTCAGGACCTCAGATCAGCTCTTTGTCTGTTACGGAGGCCAGCAGAAGGGGAAGGCCGTCTCCAAGCAGAGGTTAGCTCACTGGTTAGTGGATGCTATCACCCAAGCGTATGAAGCTACGGGTGAGCCTTGTCCTCCCAGGTTGCGTGCTCACTCTACGAGAGGTGTTGCCGCCTCCTGGGCGTTGGCGCCTCGCTGACAGACATTTGTAGAGCTGCGGGCTGGGCGACACCGAACACGTTCGCTAGATTCTACAGCCTACGTGTGGAACCTATTTCCTCCCGAGTACTCGCTACGGCCAGTGGTGCGAGGGAATAGGTTGTGTCGGCTTGCTACGCCACTCCGTGCCTCAGCCGGATACGTGCGTCTTTCGCTCCGTTGGCGCCCTACGTTGCTTAGCCTCGTGAGTTCCTCCATCACCCCTTCGGTGCCAGGCGTGGCGGACCGCCGGCGCCAGGTCTACTACCTCTTAGGGAGTTGTTGTGTAGACTGGGTGTTATGTCCAGTGGTCTCTTCGGTGACCCATTATGCCACGTGCAGTCCAGCCGTGTCTTCCCCTTGACAGACTCGTTCTGTCGTCCCTGTTGAGTACGCTCCCACTCTCCTTGGAGGGGACTACCTCAGGGACTGCCATATGTTTCACTATCCCCCTGGGCTAGTACATATGTGTATTCCAGGCCTTCTTCAGGCTTCTGGCTTCCGCAGCGTTCCCTTCCCCTTCTTCGGGTTGGGCACGCTTTCCCAGTGTTATCCAATCCACTGTGTGGGTCTTGCGGAACAGCAGTGTGATTCCCTTGCTAGCTCCCGTAAATTGTGAAACTGCTTGGGTAGCTTAGCTGGGCGCTGGAAGGGGCCAGCACCATGGCGTTTTGTTAGGGATCCCAATTCGTCAGGGAACTCCCCGACGACACGTTGGAGTTCCCAGGACGAAAGGGAACGTCTCGGTTACGTATGTAACCCTCGTTCCCTGAGTACAGGGAACGGAGACGTGTCGTCCCTTCGCCATGTTGCTGTACCTTCGCGGAGGACTGGACACTGTTCGGCTCCTCAGCGAAAAGCATTGCGCAATATTTACTTCCGCCCTTTATACCCGCGCTGGTAGGCGGGCTGCAGAATGCAAATTTTGCATGCCAATTCCATTGGCTCGTTTTAATTCTCTCGAAGGCAATTGGCTCCCTAGCGTGATCACAATTCGTCAGGGAACTCCCCGACGACACGTCTCCGTTCCCTGTACTCAGGGAACGAGGGTTACATACGTAACCGAGACGTTATTGATTTATGTTTACTTGTCAAGAGGGCTTTGATAGATGACAAGTTGATCTGTGTTTGCTTATCAAGAGGGCTTTGATAGATGGTAGGCAATGGCATGTGCACAGATAAGTTTAGCCTGCGGTTACCGCTGTTCATGGTGAACAGGTCTGCTCAGGCTGTTTTATATAGTTATTTTTCACTGTGTTGGGGAAGTGTATCAGTGAAGTATTGTTTGTAAAAACAGTGAGTAACACTGTAAGTAGAATATAGCTTTTGTGTGTGTGTCTGGGGATCCTGTGTCTGCTTGACTGTGACTGTGGTTAAAAATAGGAGACAAGGAATGTGTGAATGAGCGGGAGGGACAAATACTGTATAAATGATGTGTAAAAGTAAAGAAAATAGTAAAGGAAAACAATTGTTTCAAGATATTAACCTAGAAGATTATTGTAGTATGAAATAAGTTAAAATAATAAAATATATGTTTAATAAATAAATGTAATAGATATATTATTAGATAAATATAAATAAGATTGCACGTGCTTAATATATTATATTTTATATCCAAAGACGTCTAAAATTTGTATCTCATTATCCCTGAAGACAAAGTGAGAAAAATGATTCCATTGTAGATAATTAAGTTTGTGCTAAGGAAAAGTGCAGTGTGCTAAAAGTGAACAGGATTGGGTGACCAAGTTTCAACAGTCATAAATAATTCACAGCAATCTTAGAATTGTAGTAAATGGGAATTGTTGGAAATGGGTGAGGAAAAGTTTATTCACCATGTTAGATTATTTTGAACACAGCATGCAAATATAGGAGAAAGATTGAAGTCTGATTTTATGATAGGGAAAACTATTTGAATGTATTCAGATAATCAAAGGTAGATTATTGCTGATATTGCAATAAAGAAATAGTTTGCTCTTTTCTGCAATGAAGAACTTGCTTTACTAAAAACAGAATAAGAAAACTGCTGTTGTCAACCAGTGCTTTTTATATAGTATAAAAGAACTAGGAGAAAGATGGTTAAAATGGAATTTAGATAAAGAGCTAATTGCTCAGGAACAAATATTTATAAAGTTAATTTGATTCATGCAGTTCTCTGAGTGTTCAAATTTCAGATGGCTTCAGTGTCGAATGGAAGAGGTGAAAGGTCAGAGACACGAAAGAGAGAAGACATGACTGCAGAGAGAAGGAGTGGGTGAGGGGCGTTCAGCTCCCTCCTGAAGATGACCACTTTCTGGAAACTCAGCATGGAGAAAGACTGATTTAATGCTGGAAAAGGTGAAACTTTCACTTGAGACTTTTCCTGAGGACAAAGAGACAATCCTGAGATGCAAAACTGTGGCAGGATCTTTCAAAAGACCAAACTGAGAATAGACAGAGAAACAACAGCCTATTCCAGTCTACGACACCAGGCCTTTGAGTTACAGGCTGACGACACATGCAGAGTGACAGCCGAAAAGCTTCAAAAGACGGATGATCTGAGAACAGAAGAACTGACTGACATCCTTCCCTTACGGGCAACACAGGTGTGACAACTCCAATGATCACTAGAGAGACTGCTGCAAATCTAGTTAATTATTAGATTAACTTTATTCTTCTTGATTATTCACTGGTCTAATAGCAATTCTTTATATTCTCTGCTAAACTAACCCTCTCTGCTTTATCAGTAGGTACAAGTCCAGCTCTATAAGAAAAAGAAAGTCCACTGAAAGAGAGAAGTGGGTGCTCAACTCACTAAATAGATCACTCTGAGGCTGGATTTGGTATAGTGAGGGCTATTATATGAAACAACTATAGCGCTAAAAGCATGATAGAATTATTCTCTGGCAAAGAAAAAAGATTGACACAAAATGTCAAAGAATAATTATTATTGTTGGCAAAATAATGCTACTGGTCACTCCATTTTGTTTTAGTAATTTTCTAAAGATAGATTGAAGGAAAAAATTACTCCAAAAGTCCAAAATTATGAAAACGCAAATGCTGTCTAAACTGGGATAATGAGATGGAAATGTTGTTGGCCATGGATCCAAGAATAAGCAGAGATCTCCAAGTTTATTCTCAAAGCAGCTCATGAGCAAAAAACAATATAAAAATTAGACAAACAAATGACAAAATGCCTTTGAAAAATTAAATGTCAGGCCTATCATTCTGAAATATTTAGGCTATTAGAATTTGTAAAAAGAAAAAAGGGTTTACAACAGCGGACTTAGACTAAACCTTATGATCACTGACACTTCTCAATAGTGTTTGACATAGTTGTGTTGACCTGATCAGACCTTTTGGCTAAAATTATAAGATGCCACATTTAGAGCACAACTTGCAAGAATGAATGCTGGCCAGTGTGAGAGTGACTGATGTGAATGGGGTGAGAGATGGTGTTGGAAGAAACACTGAGGCAAATCAATTATTTTGCCAATACAGCTGTATTTAAACTTTAATATGTGGGCCCACAGGGCAAATTCTGCCCAATAAAGTAATGACCATGGATGAATTTGGTTAAAATTCCTGGTTGAAATTATAATGAAAATAAAAAATATAGCTGCGAGCAGCGATTACGGGCCCAAGCCGGTGGCACCGCAACCCCGGTGCCTTTACCTAAAGGCACCGGAGTGGCGGTGCCGCCGGCTTTGGCCCTTCATCGCTGCTCGCAGCTATATTTATATATATATATATATATAAACAAGCCGGTGGCACCGCCACTCCGGTGCCTTTAGGGTTACTGTGCATGACGGGCAATATCGTAACTCCGCTTTGACCTTTGAGAAGATGTGTGCTGTAGAGCTTGCATTGGTGTGGGCTCTGCAAAAGTGTGCATTGAGGGCACATATCAACCACAATGCGTGAGCAACCTTCTGAAACCTAAAATGAAAAATGAGACACCCTACGGTCTCATGGACTTAATGCACACATGAAATAAGTACACAAGTTTGAAAGTTATATGAAGTGTGCCAAGACAGAATATTTGCCTGATCTGATTAGAAAAATAGTTGGTGTGTGTGTGTGTGTGTGTGTGTGTGTGTGTGTGTGTGTGTGTGTGTGTGAGGCGTGATTGAACAATGTAGACATAAAAGCATACCCCGTCCTTTTGTTCATACAGGACATTATTCAAACTGCAAAGTGTTTACTTATATTTGTGTACAATCACAATAAAACAAAACATTGTGCTTTTGTCAAACTGTAAACTACAACTGTCACCCAAGCGAAATCTCTTACACACACACACACACACACACACACACACACACACACACACACACACACACATAGTTTAAAAGCAAAAAAAATCTTTTGGACATTCATCATATTGCATTGGTTTTCATTTATTGTCCTCGATCAGAGCCCTAATCTGTTTATTTTTTCAGTTACACATTCTACATTGATTAAAAAAGAAAAATCAAATGTGTTTTTATTTTATACATAAATAAATAATCTATCATTCAGATGAGAATAAAGTTAGTGTTAGTTCAAATTTTAAGGAAAACAAATATATGATCTGAAATATAGCACATTCATTTATAATTCATTCAGGTTCAATTACCAAACATACGAATCTCAATGTAATTTAAAGCAAACAATACATTTAAAATACATGGGTTGTATGCTATTTTTTTTTATATAAAAAGATATATATCCAAAAAGACAAGGCCTAAACTTTAACAAGGGTTAAACAATCACTGTAACAGACACAATCACACACACACACACACACACACACACGTCAAATCACTTACATTTTAGATGCAATATTGACTTTTTTTTCTGTTTCAGCAGCGAAAATAGTTAACCAAAGATCACAGCAGAACCATCGAGCATCTCACAGCAACGCGTTCTCATTACTGAATGATTCAGCATTTTGAACGAATCGGTTGACTCAAAGATTCAACGACCAATCCATAATCTGTCTCATTCATGAATGACTCAGCCGTTCGAACGAATCGTTTGAACGAATGAATCAATGACTCGCTCATTAAGACGGTCGCCTGGCGGCACCTAATGACGGTTTAGTGATATTAAAAGTATCATTCTTTCCAACGATTGTTAATTAACTCATATTTGAAACATAAGCTATATATATATATATATATATATATATATATATATACACACATATATATACACACACATATATATATACACAAAAATAAAATAAAAACACATTTGAAGCGTGTTTGCTTACTAAATTGTGAGCGGAACGAAAGTTGCAGCAAATATCAGCAACAGGAGTCAAATTTCATTAATCACGAGAGTGAAGAGCTGACTGAAAAGATGATGACGGAATAGGCTATTTTATGTAAAAGCCCCTATTTAAGCGAATCTATCATTGTACTCTTTTGTTGTTGTGTTTTCCGTGAAAAATAATAGACTATTGAACTTACAATTCAAGCAATCGGCCCCGTTATTGCACTAATTTTAAAGTGACACTAAAAAGTATGCGGCTGCACTGGCATTCATAATGGTGCGCGTCCATGGCGACGAGCGAGCAGAACAGAGCGAACGTTTTTTAGTTCATTCCTACTTCCATAGGAATTCCCTCAAGCGCTCTGCAAGCGCAACCCTTATCAATGTCCGTGTGGACGTCCGTATTTAAAAGCTCTCGGTCCTCAGTCACATGCTTGCCAAATATATGTATAAATATCATTTTGGACACAAGAGGGCAGTATGGCCCTATGTATAATTTTGTATAATAACTATCACTCGAAGAGCCCCTCCCCACACAGACACACACACACACACACAGTTCGCCCGCGCCTCTCTCTCACACGCACACACACACACACACACACACACACACTCCAGCATTGCAATCTTGAGATCGCAGCTTGTTCATTATGCTGCGTTCACACCAAACTTTTATACTCTTTTGTTGTTGTGGTTTCCATGAAGAATAATAGGCTATTGAACTCACAATTCAAGCAATCGGCCCCAGAAAAGGCGCTAATTTTAAAATGAAACTAACGGCTGACCGGGCATTCATAACGGTGCGCGTCCACGGCGATGAGCGAGCAGAACTTCCATAGGAATTCCCTCGAGCGCTCTGCACGTGGCCATTATCAATGTCCCGTATTTAAAAGCTCTCGGTCCTCAGTCACATACCAAATATATGTATAATGTATATATAAATATAATTTTGGACACAAGAGGGCAGTATGGCCCTATGTATAATTTTGTGTTTAAACTAAAAGAGCCCCTCCCCCCCTCCCCACACAGACACAGACACAGACACACACGAATGGCAGGGTGCATTCTCTCTGTCAGAGGGAGAGGGAGAGAAAATTCTCAGAAACGTCCACATTCAAACCAAAATATCTAACTTCCTCTTGGTCTGAGCTAATGACAGTTAATTAGAAAGTTGTCCGGCTTGATCTGAACCATATGCATACCTGTGTCTGTCGAGTTTCATGCAATTTCAAGCATGCTAAGTGTCTCAAAAGCATCAAACAAGAATATTAAAGTTTGATGTGTTGCCACGGCAACAGTATCTAAGATATCAATAATCCTTTCACAGGTCTACATCTGCCGTGTGTTTACATTATACACATAAAGTTTGAAGCAAATCGGGTAAAAATAAGAGGGTGATTTCAAAGCATTTAGGAAGTGACACACTTCCTGCTGCCAGTTGGTGGCGCTATAACTTTGACTCACAATAGTCACATCCATGTGATCGGGCTCTTACAGCGAACACACTGCTGAAGTTTCATCAAGATCAGTTAATGTATGCAGTAGTTATGACACACTTCCTGTTTCACGTTTCTCGCCATAATTTCGTTTCCTCGCCACGGCCAAACCGTTCGAGATATCAAAAATCCCCTCGCAAACTTTCATCCTCAATGTCTTGACTTCATGCTGACCGAGTTTCGTGCCGTTTGTTTGAATTCTCTAGGAGGAGTATTTCACATTCCATTGCGTGTGTTTTACCAACAACCCTAAATAGCCCACTTCCTGTTGGGCTGGGGTAAAAAGTAAGAGTGTGAAGTATATATGAAACGAGGAGATCTACATGTGTACCGAGTTTCATATTATTACATGCAAGCGTGTTTGAGTTATGGACCATGTTTTCGGACCCCGTTCCAGGGGGCGCTGTCGAGCCCCCCTGCCACGCCCGGGTACCATCTTCAGCCCGGCCCTGATGGCCGCGGGTTCTGACATGTGTGCAAAGTTTCAGGAGTTTTTGAGCATGTTAAGGCCTCCAAAAGTGTCCAAAAGGTAGTAAAAAATAATAATAATAATAATAATAATAATAATAATAAAATATAGCTGCGAGCAGCGATTACGGGCCCAAGCCGGTGGCACCGCAACCCCGGTGCCTTTAGTTACCTAAAGGCACCGGAGTGGCGGTGCCGCCGGCTTTGGCCCTTCATCGCTGCTCGCAGCTATATATATATATATATATATATATATATATATATATATATATATAAACAAGCCGGTGGCACCGCCACCCCGGTGCCTTTAGGGTTACTGTGCATGACGGGCAATATCGTAACTCCGCTTTGACCTTTGAGAAGATGTGTGCTGTAGAGCTTGCATTGGTGTGGGCTCTGCAAAAGTGTGCATTGAGGGCACATATCAACCACAAAGTATGCGTGAGCAACCTTCTGAAACCTAAAATGAAAAATGAGACACCCTACGGTCTCATGGACTTAATGCACACATGAAATAAGTACACAAGTTTGAAAGTTATATGAAGTGTGCCAAGACAGAATATTACTTGCCTGATCTGATTAGAAAAATAGTTGGTGTGTGTGTGTGTGTGTGTGTGTGTGTGTGTGTGTGTGTGTGTGTGTGTGAGGCGTGATTGAACAATGTAGACATAAAAACATACCCCGTCCTTTTGTTCATACAGGACATTATTCAAACTGCAAAGTGTTTACTTATATTTGTGTACAATCACAATAAAACACAACATTGTGCTTTTGTCAAACTGTAAACTACAACTGTCACCCAACCGAAATCTCTTACACACACACACACACACACACACACACACACACACACACACACACACACACACACACACACACATAGTTTAAAAGCAAAAAAAATCTTTTGGACATTCATCATATTGCATTGGTTTTCATTTATTGTCCTCGATCAGAGCCCTAATCTGTTTATTTTTTCAGTTACACATTCTACATTGATTAAAAAAGAAAAATCAAATGTGTTTTTATTTTATACATAAATAAATAATCTATCATTCAGATGAGAATAAAGTTAGTGTTAGTTCAAATTTTAAGGAAAACAAATATATGATCTGAAATATAGCACATTCATTTATAATTCATTCAGGTTCAATTACCAAACATACAAATCTCAATGTAATTTAAAGCAAACAATACATTTAAAATACATGGGTTGTATGCTATTTTTTTTTATATAAAAAGATATATATCCAAAAAGACAAGGCCTAAACTTTAACAAGGGTTAAACAATCACTGTAACAGACACAATCACACACACACACACACACACACACATGTCAAATCACTTACATTTTAGATGCAATATTGACTTTTTTTCTGTTTCAGCAGCGAAAATAGTTAAACAAAGATCACAGCAGAACCATCGAGCATCTCACAGCAACGCGTTCTCATTACTGAATGATTCAGCATTTTGAACGAATCGGTTGACTCAAAGATTCAACGACCAATCCATAATCTGTCTCATTCATGAATGACTCAGCCGTTCGAACGAATCGTTTGAACGAATGAATCAATGACTCGCTCATTAAGACGGTCGCCTGGCGGCACCTAATGACGGTTTAGTGATATTAAAAGTATCATTCTTTCCAACGATTGTTAATTAACTCATATTTGAAACATAAGCTATATATATATATATATATATATATATATATATACACACATATATATACACACACATATATATATATACACAAAAATAAAATAAAAACACATTTGAAGCGTGTTTGCTTACTAAATTGTGAGCGGAACGAAAGTTGCAGCAAATATCAGCAACAGGAGTCAAATTTCATTAATCACGAGAGTGAAGAGCTGACTGAAAAGATGATGACGGAATAGGCTATTTTATGTAAAAGCCCCTATTTAAGCGAATCTATCATTGTACTCTTTTGTTGTTGTGTTTTCCGTGAAAAATAATAGACTATTGAACTCACAATTCAAGCAATCGGCCCCGTTATTGCACTAATTTTAAAGTGACACTAAAAAGTATGCGGCTGCACTGGCATTCATAACGGTGCGCGTCCATGGCGACGAGCGAGCAGAACAGAGCGAACGTTTTTTAGTTCATTCCTACTTCCATAGGAATTCCCTCAAGCGCTCTGCAAGCGCAACCCTTATCAATGTCCGTGTGGACGTCCGTATTTAAAAGCTCTCGGTCCTCAGTCACATGCTTGCCAAATATATGTATAAATATCATTTTGGACACAAGAGGGCAGTATGGCCCTATGTATAATTTTGTATAATAACTATCACTCGAAGAGCCCCTCCCCACACAGACACACACACACACACACACACAGTTCGCCCGCGCCTCTCTCTCACACGCACACACACACACACACACACACACACACACTCCAGCATTGCAATCTTGAGATCGCAGCTTGTTCATTATGCTGCGTTCACACCAAACTTTTATACTCTTTTGTTGTTGTGGTTTCCATGAAGAATAATAGGCTATTGAACTCACAATTCAAGCAATCGGCCCCAGAAAAGGCGCTAATTTTAAAATGAAACTAACGGCTGCACGGGCATTCATAACGGTGCGCGTCCACGGCGATGAGCGAGCAGAACTTCCATAGGAATTCCCTCGAGCGCTCTGCACGTGGCCATTATCAATGTCCCGTATTTAAAAGCTCTCGGTCCTCAGTCACATACCAAATATATGTATAATGTATATATAAATATAATTTTGGACACAAGAGGGCAGTATGGCCCTATGTATAATTTTGTGTTTAAACTAAAAGAGCCCCTCCCCCCCTCCCCACACAGACACAGACACAGACACACACGAATTCTCTCTGTCAGAGGGAGAGGGAGAGAAAATTCTCAGAAACATCCACATTCAAACCAAAATATCTAACTTCCTCTTGGTCTGAGCTAATGACAGTTAATTAGAAAGTTGTCCGGCTTGATCTGAACCATATGCATACCTGTGTCTGTCGAGTTTCATGCAATTTCAAGCATGCTAAGAGTCTCAAAAGCATCAAACAAGAATATTAAAGTTTGATGTGTTGCCACGGCAACAGTATCTAAGATATCAATAATCCTTTCACAGGTCTACATCTGCCGTGTGTTTACATTATACACATAAAGTTTGAAGCAAATCGGGTAAAAATAAGAGGGTGATTTCAAAGCATTTAGGAAGTGACACACTTCCTGCTGCCAGTTGGTGGCGCTATAACTTTGACTCACAATAGTCACATCCATGTGATCGGGCTCTTACAACGAACACACTGTTGAAGTTTCATCAAGATCAGTTAATGTATGGAGTAGTTATGACACACTTCCTGTTTCACGTTTCTCGCCATAATTTTGTTTCCTCGCCACGGCCACACCGTTCGAGATATCAAAAATCCCCTCGCAAACTTTCATCCTCAATGTCTTGACTTCATGCTGACCGAGTTTCGTGCCGTTTGTTTGAATTCTCTAGGAGGAGTATTTCACATTCCATTGCGTGTGTTTTACCAACAACCCTAAATAGCCGACTTCCTGTTGGGCTGGGGTAAAAAGTAAGAGTGTGAAGTATATATGAAACGAGGAGATCTACATGTGTACCGAGTTTCATATTATTACATGCAAGCGTGTTTGATTTATGGACCATGTTTTTGGACCCCGTTCCAGGGGGCGCTGTCGAGCCCCCCTGCCACGCCCGGGTACCATCTTCAGCCCGGCCCTGATGGCCGCGGGTTCTGACATGTGTGCAAAGTTTCAGGAGTTTTTGAGCATGTTAAGGCCTCCAAAAGTGTCCAAAAGGTAGTAAAAAAATAATAATAAATATATATATAAATATAGCTGCAAGCAGCGATTACGGGCCCAAGCCGGTGGCACCGCAACCCCGGTGCCTTTAGTTACCTAAAGGCACCGGAGTGGCGGTGCCGCCGGCTTTGGCCCTTCATCGCTGCTTGCAGCTATATTTATATATATATATATATATATATATATATATATATATAAACAAGCCGGTGGCACCGCCACCCCGGTGCCTTTAGGGTTACTGTGCATGACGGGCAATATCGTAACTCCGCTTTGACCTTTGAGAAGATGTGTGCTGTAGAGCTTGCATTGGTGTGGGCTCTGCAAAAGTGTGCATTGAGGGCACATATCAACCACAAAGTATGCGTGAGCAACCTTCTGAAACCTAAAATGAAAAATGAGACACCCTACGGTCTCATGGACTTAATGCACACATGAAATAAGTACACAAGTTTGAAAGTTATATGAAGTGTGCCAAGACAGAATATTACTTGCCTGATCTGATTAGAAAAATAGTTGGTGTGTGTGTGTGTGTGTGTGTGTGTGTGTGTGTGTGTGAGGCGTGATTGAACAATGTAGACATAAAAACATACCCCGTCCTTTTGTTCATACAGGACATTATTCAAACTGCAAAGTGTTTACTTATATTTGTGTACAATCACAATAAAACACAACATTGTGCTTTTGTCAAACTGTAAACTACAACTGTCACCCAACCGAAATCTCTTACACACACACACACACACACACACACACACACACACACACACACACACACACACACACACACACACACACACACACACACACACATAGTTTAAAAGCAAAAAAAATCTTTTGGACATTCATCATATTGCATTGGTTTTCATTTATTGTCCTCGATCAGAGCCCTAATCTGTTTATTTTTTCAGTTACACATTCTACATTGATTAAAAAAGAAAAATCAAATGTGTTTTTATTTTATACATAAATAAATAATCTATCATTCAGATGAGAATAAAGTTAGTGTTAGTTCAAATTTTAAGGAAAACAAATATATGATCTGAAATATAGCACATTCATTTATAATTCATTCAGGTTCAATTACCAAACATACAAATCTCAATGTAATTTAAAGCAAACAATACATTTAAAATACATGGGTTGTATGCTATTTTTTTTTATATAAAAAGATATATATCCAAAAAGACAAGGCCTAAACTTTAACAAGGGTTAAACAATCACTGTAACAGACACAATCACACACACACACACACACACACGTCAAATCACTTACATTTTAGATGCAATATTGACTTTTTTTTCTGTTTCAGCAGCGAAAATAGTTAAACAAAGATCACAGCAGAACCATCGAGCATCTCACAGCAACGCGTTCTCATTACTGAATGATTCAGCATTTTGAACGAATCGGTTGACTCAAAGATTCAACGACCAATCCATAATCTGTCTCATTCATGAATGACTCAGCCGTTCGAACGAATCGTTTGAACGAATGAATCAATGACTCGCTCATTAAGACGGTCGCCTGGCGGCACCTAATGACGGTTTAGTGATATTAAAAGTATCATTCTTTCCAACGATTGTTAATTAACTCATATTTGAAACATAAGCTATATATATATATATATATATATATATATATACACACATATATATACACACACATATATATATATACACAAAAATAAAATAAAAACACATTTGAAGCGTGTTTGCTTACTAAATTGTGAGCGGAACGAAAGTTGCAGCAAATATCAGCAACAGGAGTCAAATTTCATTAATCACGAGAGTGAAGAGCTGACTGAAAAGATGATGACGGAATAGGCTATTTTATGTAAAAGCCCCTATTTAAGCGAATCTATCATTGTACTCTTTTGTTGTTGTGTTTTCCGTGAAAAATAATAGACTATTGAACTCACAATTCAAGCAATCGGCCCCGTTATTGCACTAATTTTAAAGTGACACTAAAAAGTATGCGGCTGCACTGGCATTCATAACGGTGCGCGTCCATGGCGACGAGCGAGCAGAACAGAGCGAACGTTTTTTAGTTCATTCCTACTTCCATAGGAATTCCCTCAAGCGCTCTGCAAGCGCAACCCTTATCAATGTCCGTGTGGACGTCCGTATTTAAAAGCTCTCGGTCCTCAGTCACATGCTTGCCAAATATATGTATAAATATCATTTTGGACACAAGAGGGCAGTATGGCCCTATGTATAATTTTGTATAATAACTATCACTCGAAGAGCCCCTCCCCACACAGACACACACACACACACAGTTCGCCCGCGCCTCTCTCTCACACGCACACACACACACACACACACACACACTCCAGCATTGCAATCTTGAGATCGCAGCTTGTTCATTATGCTGCGTTCACACCAAACTTTTATACTCTTTTGTTGTTGTGGTTTCCATGAAGAATAATAGGCTATTGAACTCACAATTCAAGCAATCGGCCCCAGAAAAGGCGCTAATTTTCAAATGAAACTAACGGCTGCACGGGGATTCATAACGGTGCGCGTCCACGGCGATGAGCGAGCAGAACTTCCATAGGAATTCCCTCGAGCGCTCTGCACGTGGCCATTATCAATGTCCCGTATTTAAAAGCTCTCGGTCCTCAGTCACATACCAAATATATGTATAATGTATATATAAATATAATTTTGGACACAAGAGGGCAGTATGGCCCTATGTATAATTTTGTGTTTAAACTAAAAGAGCCCCTCCCCCCCTCCCCACACAGACATAGACACAGACACACACGAATGGCAGGGTGCATTCTCTCTGTCAGAGGGAGAGGGAGAGAAAATTCTCAGAAACATCCACATTCAAACCAAAATATCTAACTTCCTCTTGGTCTGAGCTAATGACAGTTAATTAGAAAGTTGTCCGGCTTGATCTGAACCATATGCATACCTGTGTCTGTCGAGTTTCATGCAATTTCAAGCATGCTAAGAGTCTCAAAAGCATCAAACAAGAATATTAAAGTTTGATGTGTTGCCACGGCAACAGTATCTAAGATATCAATAATCCTTTCACAGGTCTACATCTGCCGTGTGTTTACATTATACACATAAAGTTTGAAGCAAATCGGGTAAAAATAAGAGGGTGATTTCAAAACATTTAGGAAGTGACACACTTCCTGCTGCCAGTTGGTGGCGCTATAACTTTGACTCACAATAGTCACATCCATGTGATCGGGCTCTTACAGCGAACACACTGCTGAAGTTTCATCAAGATCAGTTAATGTATGCAGTAGTTATGACACACTTCCTGTTTCACGTTTCTCGCCATAATTTCGTTTCCTCGCCACGGCCAAACCGTTCGAGATATCAAAAATCCCCTCGCAAACTTTCATCCTCAATGTCTTGACTTCATGCTGACCGAGTTTCGTGCCGTTTGTTTGAATTCTCTAGGAGGAGTATTTCACATTCCATTGCGTGTGTTTTACCAACAACCCTAAATAGCCCACTTCCTGTTGGGCTGGGGTAAAAAGTAAGAGTGTGAAGTATATATGAAACGAGGAGATCTACATGTGTACCGAGTTTCATATTATTACATGCAAGCGTGTTTGAGTTATGGACCATGTTTTCGGACCCCGTTCCAGGGGGCGCTGTCGAGCCCCCCTGCCACGCCCGGGTACCATCTTCAGCCCGGCCCTGATGGCCGCGGGTTCTGACATGTGTGCAAAGTTTCAGGAGTTTTTGAGCATGTTAAGGCCTCCAAAAGTGTCCAAAAGGTAGTAAAAAATAATAATAATAATAATAATAATAATAATAATAAAATATAGCTGCGAGCAGCGATTACGGGCCCAAGCCGGTGGCACCGCAACCCCGGTGCCTTTAGTTACCTAAAGGCACCGGAGTGGCGGTGCCGCCGGCTTTGGCCCTTCATCGCTGCTCGCAGCTATATTTATATATATATATATATATATATATATATATATATATATAAACAAGCCGGTGGCACCGCCACCCCGGTGCCTTTAGGGTTACTGTGCATGACGGGCAATATCGTAACTCCGCTTTGACCTTTGAGAAGATGTGTGCTGTAGAGCTTGCATTGGTGTGGGCTCTGCAAAAGTGTGCATTGAGGGCACATATCAACCACAAAGTATGCGTGAGCAACCTTCTGAAACCTAAAATGAAAAATGAGACACCCTACGGTCTCATGGACTTAATGCACACATGAAATAAGTACACAAGTTTGAAAGTTATATGAAGTGTGCCAAGACAGAATATTACTTGCCTGATCTGATTAGAAAAATAGTTGGTGTGTGTGTGTGTGTGTGTGTGTGTGTGTGTGTGTGTGTGTGTGTGAGGCGTGATTGAACAATGTAGACATAAAAACATACCCCGTCCTTTTGTTCATACAGGACATTATTCAAACTGCAAAGTGTTTACTTATATTTGTGTACAATCACAATAAAACACAACATTGTGCTTTTGTCAAACTGTAAACTACAACTGTCACCCAACCGAAATCTCTTACACACACACACACACACACACACACACACACACACACACACACACACACATAGTTTAAAAGCAAAAAAAATCTTTTGGACATTCATCATATTGCATTGGTTTTCATTTATTGTCCTCGATCAGAGCCCTAATCTGTTTATTTTTTCAGTTACACATTCTACATTGATTAAAAAAGAAAAATCAAATGTGTTTTTATTTTATACATAAATAAATAATCTATCATTCAGATGAGAATAAAGTTAGTGTTAGTTCAAATTTTAAGGAAAACAAATATATGATCTGAAATATAGCACATTCATTTATAATTCATTCAGGTTCAATTACCAAACATACAAATCTCAATGTAATTTAAAGCAAACAATACATTTAAAATACATGGGTTGTATGCTATTTTTTTTTATATAAAAAGATATATATCCAAAAAGACAAGGCCTAAACTTTAACAAGGGTTAAACAATCACTGTAACAGACACAATCACACACACACACACACACACACACATGTCAAATCACTTACATTTTAGATGCAATATTGACTTTTTTTCTGTTTCAGCAGCGAAAATAGTTAAACAAAGATCACAGCAGAACCATCGAGCATCTCACAGCAACGCGTTCTCATTACTGAATGATTCAGCATTTTGAACGAATCGGTTGACTCAAAGATTCAACGACCAATCCATAATCTGTCTCATTCATGAATGACTCAGCCGTTCGAACGAATCGTTTGAACGAATGAATCAATGACTCGCTCATTAAGACGGTCGCCTGGCGGCACCTAATGACGGTTTAGTGATATTAAAAGTATCATTCTTTCCAACGATTGTTAATTAACTCATATTTGAAACATAAGCTATATATATATATATATATATATATATATACACACACATATATATACACACACATATATATATATACACAAAAATAAAATAAAAACACATTTGAAGCGTGTTTGCTTACTAAATTGTGAGCGGAACGAAAGTTGCAGCAAATATCAGCAACAGGAGTCAAATTTCATTAATCACGAGAGTGAAGAGCTGACTGAAAAGATGATGACGGAATAGGCTATTTTATGTAAAAGCCCCTATTTAAGCGAATCTATCATTGTACTCTTTTGTTGTTGTGTTTTCCGTGAAAAATAATAGACTATTGAACTCACAATTCAAGCAATCGGCCCCGTTATTGCACTAATTTTAAAGTGACACTAAAAAGTATGCGGCTGCACTGGCATTCATAACGGTGCGCGTCCATGGCGACGAGCGAGCAGAACAGAGCGAACGTTTTTTAGTTCATTCCTACTTCCATAGGAATTCCCTCAAGCGCTCTGCAAGCGCAACCCTTATCAATGTCCGTGTGGACGTCCGTATTTAAAAGCTCTCGGTCCTCAGTCACATGCTTGCCAAATATATGTATAAATATCATTTTGGACACAAGAGGGCAGTATGGCCCTATGTATAATTTTGTATAATAACTATCACTCGAAGAGCCCCTCCCCACACAGACACACACACACACACAGTTCGCCCGCGCCTCTCTCTCACACGCACACACACACACACACACACACACACTCCAGCATTGCAATCTTGAGATCGCAGCTTGTTCATTATGCTGCGTTCACACCAAACTTTTATACTCTTTTGTTGTTGTGGTTTCCATGAAGAATAATAGGCTATTGAACTCACAATTCAAGCAATCGGCCCCAGAAAAGGCGCTAATTTTAAAATGAAACTAACGGCTGCACGGGCATTCATAACGGTGCGCGTCCACGGCGATGAGCGAGCAGAACTTCCATAGGAATTCCCTCGAGCGCTCTGCACGTGGCCATTATCAATGTCCCGTATTTAAAAGCTCTCGGTCCTCAGTCACATACCAAATATATGTATAATGTATATATAAATATAATTTTGGACACAAGAGGGCAGTATGGCCCTATGTATAATTTTGTGTTTAAACTAAAAGAGCCCCTCCCCCCCTCCCCACACAGACACAGACACAGACACACACGAATGGCAGGGTGCATTCTCTCTGTCAGAGGGAGAGGGAGAGAAAATTCTCAGAAACATCCACATTCAAACCAAAATATCTAACTTCCTCTTGGTCTGAGCTAATGACAGTTAATTAGAAAGTTGTCCGGCTTGATCTGAACCATATGCATACCTGTGTCTGTCGAGTTTCATGCAATTTCAAGCATGCTAAGAGTCTCAAAAGCATCAAACAAGAATATTAAAGTTTGATGTGTTGCCACGGCAACAGTATCTAAGATATCAATAATCCTTTCACAGGTCTACATCTGCCGTGTGTTTACATTATACACATAAAGTTTGAAGCAAATCGGGTAAAAATAAGAGGGTGATTTCAAAGCATTTAGGAAGTGACACACTTCCTGCTGCCAGTTGGTGGCGCTATAACTTTGACTCACAATAGTCACATCCATGTGATCGGGCTCTTACAACGAACACACTGTTGAAGTTTCATCAAGATCAGTTAATGTATGCAGTAGTTATGACACACTTCCTGTTTCACGTTTCTCGCCATAATTTTGTTTCCTCGCCACGGCCAAACCGTTCGAGATATCAAAAATCCCCTCGCAAACTTTCATCCTCAATGTCTTGACTTCATGCTGACCGAGTTTCGTGCCGTTTGTTTGAATTCTCTAGGAGGAGTATTTCACATTCCATTGCGTGTGTTTTACCAACAACCCTAAATAGCCCACTTCCTGTTGGGCTGGGGTAAAAAGTAAGAGTGTGAAGTATATATGAAACGAGGAGATCTACATGTGTACCGAGTTTCATATTATTACATGCAAGCGTGTTTGAGTTATGGACCATGTTTTCGGACCCCGTTCCAGGGGGCGCTGTCGAGCCCCCCTGCCACGCCCGGGTACCATCTTCAGCCCGGCCCTGATGGCCGCGGGTTCTGACATGTGTGCAAAGTTTCAGGAGTTTTTGAGCATGTTAAGGCCTCCAAAAGTGTCCAAAAGGTAGTAAAAAAATAATAATAATAATAATAATAATAATAATAATAAAATATAGCTGCGAGCAGCGATTACGGGCCCAAGCCGGTGGCACCGCAACCCCGGTGCCTTTAGTTACCTAAAGGCACCGGAGTGGCGGTGCCGCCGGCTTTGGCCCTTCATCGCTGCTCGCAGCTATATTTATATATATATATATATATATATATATATATATATATATATAAACAAGCCGGTGGCACCGCCACCCCGGTGCCTTTAGGGTTACTGTGCATGACGGGCAATATCGTAACTCCGCTTTGACCTTTGAGAAGATGTGTGCTGTAGAGCTTGCATTGGTGTGGGCTCTGCAAAAGTGTGCATTGAGGGCACATATCAACCACAAAGTATGCGTGAGCAACCTTCTGAAACCTAAAATGAAAAATGAGACACCCTACGGTCTCATGGACTTAATGCACACATGAAATAAGTACACAAGTTTGAAAGTTATATGAAGTGTGCCAAGACAGAATATTACTTGCCTGATCTGATTAGAAAAATAGTTGGTGTGTGTGTGTGTGTGTGTGTGTGTGTGTGTGTGTGTGTGTGTGTGAGGCGTGATTGAACAATGTAGACATAAAAACATACCCCGTCCTTTTGTTCATACAGGACATTATTCAAACTGCAAAGTGTTTACTTATATTTGTGTACAATCACAATAAAACACAACATTGTGCTTTTGTCAAACTGTAAACTACAACTGTCACCCAACCGAAATCTCTTACACACACACACACACACACACACACACACACACACACACACACACACACATAGTTTAAAAGCAAAAAAAATCTTTTGGACATTCATCATATTGCATTGGTTTTCATTTATTGTCCTCGATCAGAGCCCTAATCTGTTTATTTTTTCAGTTACACATTCTACATTGATTAAAAAAGAAAAATCAAATGTGTTTTTATTTTATACATAAATAAATAATCTATCATTCAGATGAGAATAAAGTTAGTGTTAGTTCAAATTTTAAGGAAAACAAATATATGATCTGAAATATAGCACATTCATTTATAATTCATTCAGGTTCAATTACCAAACATACAAATCTCAATGTAATTTAAAGCAAACAATACATTTAAAATACATGGGTTGTATGCTATTTTTTTTTATATAAAAAGATATATATCCAAAAAGACAAGGCCTAAACTTTAACAAGGGTTAAACAATCACTGTAACAGACACAATCACACACACACACACACACACACACATGTCAAATCACTTACATTTTAGATGCAATATTGACTTTTTTTCTGTTTCAGCAGCGAAAATAGTTAAACAAAGATCACAGCAGAACCATCGAGCATCTCACAGCAACGCGTTCTCATTACTGAATGATTCAGCATTTTGAACGAATCGGTTGACTCAAAGATTCAACGACCAATCCATAATCTGTCTCATTCATGAATGACTCAGCCGTTCGAACGAATCGTTTGAACGAATGAATCAATGACTCGCTCATTAAGACGGTCGCCTGGCGGCACCTAATGACGGTTTAGTGATATTAAAAGTATCATTCTTTCCAACGATTGTTAATTAACTCATATTTGAAACATAAGCTATATATATATATATATATATATATATATATATACACACACATATATATACACACACATATATATATATACAAAAATAAAATAAAAACACATTTGAAGCGTGTTTGCTTACTAAATTGTGAGCGGAACGAAAGTTGCAGCAAATATCAGCAACAGGAGTCAAATTTCATTAATCACGAGAGTGAAGAGCTGACTGAAAAGATGATGACGGAATAGGCTATTTTATGTAAAAGCCCCTATTTAAGCGAATCTATCATTGTACTCTTTTGTTGTTGTGTTTTCCGTGAAAAATAATAGACTATTGAACTCACAATTCAAGCAATCGGCCCCGTTATTGCACTAATTTTAAAGTGACACTAAAAAGTATGCGGCTGCACTGGCATTCATAACGGTGCGCGTCCATGGCGACGAGCGAGCAGAACAGAGCGAACGTTTTTTAGTTCATTCCTACTTCCATAGGAATTCCCTCAAGCGCTCTGCAAGCGCAACCCTTATCAATGTCCGTGTGGACGTCCGTATTTAAAAGCTCTCGGTCCTCAGTCACATGCTTGCCAAATATATGTATAAATATCATTTTGGACACAAGAGGGCAGTATGGCCCTATGTATAATTTTGTATAATAACTATCACTCGAAGAGCCCCTCCCCACACAGACACACACACACACACAGTTCGCCCGCGCCTCTCTCTCACACGCACACACACACACACACACACACACACTCCAGCATTGCAATCTTGAGATCGCAGCTTGTTCATTATGCTGCGTTCACACCAAACTTTTATACTCTTTTGTTGTTGTGGTTTCCATGAAGAATAATAGGCTATTGAACTCACAATTCAAGCAATCGGCCCCAGAAAAGGCGCTAATTTTAAAATGAAACTAACGGCTGCACGGGCATTCATAACGGTGCGCGTCCACGGCGATGAGCGAGCAGAACTTCCATAGGAATTCCCTCGAGCGCTCTGCACGTGGCCATTATCAATGTCCCGTATTTAAAAGCTCTCGGTCCTCAGTCACATACCAAATATATGTATAATGTATATATAAATATAATTTTGGACACAAGAGGGCAGTATGGCCCTATGTATAATTTTGTGTTTAAACTAAAAGAGCCCCTCCCCCCCTCCCCACACAGACACAGACACAGACACACACGAATGGCAGGGTGCATTCTCTCTGTCAGAGGGAGAGGGAGAGAAAATTCTCAGAAACATCCACATTCAAACCAAAATATCTAACTTCCTCTTGGTCTGAGCTAATGACAGTTAATTAGAAAGTTGTCCGGCTTGATCTGAACCATATGCATACCTGTGTCTGTCGAGTTTCATGCAATTTCAAGCATGCTAAGAGTCTCAAAAGCATCAAACAAGAATATTAAAGTTTGATGTGTTGCCACGGCAACAGTATCTAAGATATCAATAATCCTTTCACAGGTCTACATCTGCCGTGTGTTTACATTATACACATAAAGTTTGAAGCAAATCGGGTAAAAATAAGAGGGTGATTTCAAAGCATTTAGGAAGTGACACACTTCCTGCTGCCAGTTGGTGGCGCTATAACTTTGACTCACAATAGTCACATCCATGTGATCGGGCTCTTACAACGAACACACTGTTGAAGTTTCATCAAGATCAGTTAATGTATGCAGTAGTTATGACACACTTCCTGTTTCACGTTTCTCGCCATAATTTTGTTTCCTCGCCACGGCCAAACCGTTCGAGATATCAAAAATCCCCTCGCAAACTTTCATCCTCAATGTCTTGACTTCATGCTGACCGAGTTTCGTGCCGTTTGTTTGAATTCTCTAGGAGGAGTATTTCACATTCCATTGCGTGTGTTTTACCAACAACCCTAAATAGCCCACTTCCTGTTGGGCTGGGGTAAAAAGTAAGAGTGTGAAGTATATATGAAACGAGGAGATCTACATGTGTACCGAGTTTCATATTATTACATGCAAGCGTGTTTGAGTTATGGACCATGTTTTCGGACCCCGTTCCAGGGGGCGCTGTCGAGCCCCCCTGCCACGCCCGGGTACCATCTTCAGCCCGGCCCTGATGGCCGCGGGTTCTGACATGTGTGCAAAGTTTCAGGAGTTTTTGAGCATGTTAAGGCCTCCAAAAGTGTCCAAAAGGTAGTAAAAAAATAATAATAATAATAAATAATCCTAAGGAAAACAATAGGGCCTTCGCCCTTTGGGCTTGGGCCCTAATAATCCTAAGGAAAACAATAGGGCCTTCGCCCTTTGGGCTTGGGCCCTAATAATCCTAAGGAAAACAATAGGGCCTTCGCCCTTTGGGCTTGGGCCCTAATAATAAATAATCCTAAGGAAAACAATAGGGCCTTCGCCCTTTGGGCTTGGGCCCTAATAAAAAATAGAAAAAACCAGTGTCACGATTGCGCAGCGCATAACACATCTGACTTTCTTTGCAGCACATCAAGAGGAGCTGATCTTTGTCTAAAATATGAAATGTTGTGTTGTAACTTTTGTCTGGTAACAAAGCGGGTTGAGTGTTGTCCAAGATGCCTAATAAATAGTGTGCTGATAGTGGGACTCAAAACAATGAAATAACTGAGTTGATTTGACTAATTGTAAGAGTACAATGGAAATTTATTATGAGAAAAATGTTAGGAAATTGCAATTATGATAACAAAAAGCTGAACTATATGAAAAACAAGGGGAATATATGGATTAAAGTCCTGCTATTAATGAAAGGGTCAGGACACCATTCAGCCCACATGACCTTTACAGGGAACACCAAGAAGGACAATGGGACAGATGAGCATATGATTGAAATTACATGTTGTTGTCACTAACAGAAATAATTAAGCTTTAATTCACAGATGAAGGAAGCTCAATTCCAGGAAGATTTCTGGGACGAGTATAACAAAAAGAGCCATTGACTATGCCTTGTAATTTCAGAAGAAATGATCAACAGAGTGACATTTGAGTCCATGCCTCCTCTCAACTTAAAATACACCAACCAACTTCAGCAACCCCCCATGACAGGAAGTGAGGGATCAAGGACGCTGACAATGACAGAACAAAGTCCATTGCAACGAACGACTCAAGAGTCACACTGGTGAAAGATGTAAAGATGACAAGAAAGCTAACAGAGTGATCAAATCATGAATGAAAAAAAAGGAGACAAACTTGACCAGAAACACAAGAATGAGAAGTTGCAGAATGTGGGAAGCTCACAAGGAGCTGTGCAAAGAAGAGAGAATCAACAGAGATGAGTACAAGCTCAAACAACAGTCAACATCAACCAAATTTCCTAAAAGCCCTTGAATAGATTCAGTAGCAACTTAATAACCCCAAAGAACAAAAAATTATTGAAGAGAAAAAAAATATATATTAAAGCAATGTAAAAACAATGATAATGACAAATTAAGAAAATATACTAAAATAATGAATGGTAACAACTTATTCAAGAAAATTGACATAGCACTGTCTGAAATAAGCATGAAGGAAAATTAAAATTTGAAACTTAAAATAACTTTTAAAATAGATTCTAATGGGTACGCATTGCAAATTGTCAATACAGTGGAATACCTAATTAATTTAAGGCTACAGTTGAAATTGCAGCAAGTATTAAACATTGGATATTAACATATATTAGATTTTAATTCATAAGATTATGAATTGATTCAATATGCTATTGACTAATTATAAATTATATCAAGTAGTGTTTATTGAAAGTTTATAGACTTACAGGAAGTTATTAAAACAATAACAAACAGGCCCTTGTGAACAATCTATATGGTACCAGAGGGGGGTCAAAAATAGATATTTGGCATTCACATGAAGCATAGATTGTTGAACCAACAATACTTTTGATTATTCTCAATCCAGATGCAAATGGTATTAAACCAGTGCGCATAGGGGGGAGTAAAGGTAAGGAAATGAAAATTAAGGAAAATGAAAATTAAGGAAAAATTAATTAAGAATAAGGAAATTAAAATTAAAGGCATTTTAAATTAAAAGGCATTTTTGCAAAGTTTTGTGAAATTTGTAGCAAAAACAAAGTTAAGTAAAGAACAGCGGCAAATATAGGCCATATGTCAGTATCAGAATGACTATTAAAACATTTGGTAAGGAATATGTGGACATGATATAGATGGGTAAAAGCAATGAAATCAACAGAGGAGGGGCAGGAACAGAAAAGGCATTTTTGCAAAGTTTTGTGAAATTTGTAGCAAAAACAAAGTTAAGTAAAGAACAGCGGCAAATATAGGCCATATGTCAGTATCAGAATGACTATTAAAACATTTGGTAAGGAATATGTGGACATGATATAGATGGGTAAAAGCAATGAAATCAACAGAGGAGGGGCAGGAACAGAAATTAAGTCTCTAACAGAAGTAATCCTTAGATTGGAAGTCTATCAGAAATAAGGTCAGATAATGGGTCAGCCAAACAGAAGTATTGAAGATTAAAAATAAGTTGCATACGAACACAAGGAAGTTTAAATAATAAGGAAGTTATGATGCTAATGGTTTAAATGGTTGATATAAAAACTTTTAGATTGTTAGATATACAGAAAAAGAAATGTACATAAGGAATATGTAAGAGTGCAAAAAGTTGTTCTCTAGAGTTATTTTTCTAATTGTCTAATGAGTTAATTGAATGACTTTTATGATGTAAATGTAATATTGCTCTGAAGCTTTCTTAGTTAGAGTGATTACATAAGACATAATTAGTTTATTCATGATGGTTTATTTAGAAATTAGTAAAGAAGAAAAGGTATTCAGTTAAGGTAGTCTTGAACTGAAGAGCTACAATGAGAATGAGAAGCTATAATACGGGAGATTAAAAAAGTCAAAGAGTATTTATTGTTTAAATTTGGAAATAAAATTGACAGAATGTGAAATGTACAACTTTATAACAACTATTAAAGCGTATTGCGATTAATTAAATAGAAGATTCACTAAAGTGTTCTGTTCGTTCATCAACTAAAAATGACTGACTAAAAAGATTGATTCTTCGAATTTAAGAATTGATATTCCTTCATAAAAATAAGAAGTGATTAAAAATAGGAAAGAGGTATTTTTACCCAGCCATATTTTGATCTCATATTAATATGGATCATGTGAAACAAAAATGCAGAATAAATCAATTAGACTACTATAATAAGCAGAGATTTATTGCAATGCTTTGTCTGCATTAGGAGGAAAACAATTACATTAAAATGAAAAAAAGGAAAATGACTTATGTTTAAAGATCAGTGTTGCACTTTTACTAAATAATACTGTGCAGGGAAAATTTAGCGATTACGATTAAGTGAAAAAAAAAGAAAAAAAAGAGCAGAAGTTAAGGAAAACTTAATGTAATGTTGGGAGAATTATGGTTTGCAAAATTAGGAATGTTCTTAGGTGTTGCAATATTAATTGAAAGGGTTATTATTCTGTTGTGTACTTTGCATATTAAGATCACTAGTTGGAAAACCACGGTTAAACGAATGGAAATGCAGGAAAAAGATAATGAAAAATATTTTGAGAGGGCAACCAAATTGATATTTACAACCCCTGGATGTTGATTCAAGTACCTAAAATGAGGATGAAGAAGATGATTGATGAGCCAGAGGAGACCTTCTAAGATGCGCAAAGTGTCTGGGTCGAAGAAGATGTCTACACTGCAAGAAACTTTAAATTGTATAATGGATTTTTATGTTTGACATATTTTACATAACTGTGACAGTGACAGGCAATGCTGAACCAAATCTATACACACATTTATAACACTGTCTTATTCTTGGTTTAATTTTGAGTAGGGAGAATTCCGAGTCTTTTACTCTCTCCATTGAAAGAAAAAGAAAAAACAACTGAAAGAAAGAAAAATGTATGGAGAGAGATGTTTGGCTCGAATGCTCCTCCGGAGTGGGGGGCATGATCCAGTCATTGGAAAGGAGACTGCGTGACTTAATTTAGTCACTATAGGTAGCATAACTGAGGGGGCTGGATTTTGAAACTACACTCTGGAAAAGGATAGTGAATGTGGGGCTTAGATAAGCCCCAGAGGAGGGAATGTTGAAGATTTTATTATTCAGAAAACAAGTAATTTAGCCATATAAGAATACACAATTATTTCTTGTATGAGTCCTCTGAAGGACTGTCTAGGTGACTTTGAAAGCTGCAAGACCTTCTGTAAAAAGACCCTGAATGTCAATTCTATTCTGAGAAGTCACATGGTACAAGACCTTCACCCAAAACTATCTATAAGTGTATGACCATCTTTGGAAAAGGATGTATGGATATATGTGAGAAGCTGGGCACTGATCAGGAGTGATCGCCTGCAGGAGGAAGGGATCTCCTGCTGGAGGGAGTGATCCCCTGCAGGAGATGCTCGGCTTTGTTTGTTAATAAAGTCTAATATTTCTGGCATCAAAGATCTATGCGAAGTTATTTTACAGAACAATTGAAACCACTTCACCGCGCCTTCATCGCGTCATAGCCCGCCAGAATGGGCGTGGCTTAGCGTATAAAAGAAGGGGCTGTAGGCTGATTTCCCTGATTTTCATCTCTTCAGCATGCTCTTCGCATCGCTGGATCTGAGAGAAGCCACCGCCGCCGTCGAACAGCGAACAGCCAGCTTAGGACAGCGCTGAGGAAGCCGGCCGTCTTCGCCACCTTCAGCCATCCGTGCGAGCTACGCTATCCGGCGACGTATCCTTTTGCCTCTTGTATTCTGTGTCTGTGTGTGTTCGCCGCTGCGACACACACCTTTTTCTAAAAGAGCAGCGAGTATCTTTTTCAAGATGCCTCGCACCTCCTGCGGCTCGTGCAGGGCCCCGCTCAGCGTCGGAGACCGCCACGTCATCTGCGCTCTCTGCCTGGGCCAGGAACATGCAGAGCTCACCCTCGCGTCCGGGGGCTGCGAGCTCTGTGAAGCGCTTCCGCTGTCGACCCTGCGGGCTCGACTCGAAGCCTTCAACCCCGAAGCAGTCAATCCGCCCCTTATGGGACCGCGCAAGAAGAAGCGCCGTTCCCAGAGACAGCCGGAACCTGTGGCCACAGCGACGCACTCGCCGGAGAACCTCCCTCGAGCCTCGCCTTCGCCTTCACACCTCCCTTCACCGACGCGCAGCTGCCGCTTACGAGCCTCACTGCCGTCGCGTCTGAGGCCGAGGCGCACGCCACTAAAGACTGCTGCAAGATGGCGGTCAAGGTCAGCCCTCCCGTCTAAAGCCTGCAGAGCCACGTCCGCCTTGGTCGGTCGCACTTATGCCGCCTCCGGCCAGGCCGCGTCCGCTCTCCACTCCATGGCTGTGTTACAGATCCTGCAAGCCGACCTCCTCCGTGAATGGGACGAGAAGGGCCGGGATCCAGCTGCGGTAACAGATCTGCGGAGCGCGACGGACCACTCTCTCCACGCTACTAAAACCGCAGCCCAAGCCATCGGACGAGCCATGGCCGCGTTGACCGTCACAGAGAGGCACTTCTGGTTAACGCTCGCTGATATGAGGGAATCTGAGCGTGCCGCCTTCCTGAACGCGCCGCTCTCCCCCACTGGTCTCTTCGGCCCAGCGGTGAACGGGATCGTCCACAATTTTTCTGAGGTACAGAAGACCACGCAGGCCACGAACCTCTTCCTGCCGCGACGCTTGAGCTCCGCTACAGGCCGCTGTTACGACCCTATGGTTTGTATCTTTCTATCTCTGTTGTTTTGTCAGTCTCTCAGTGTGTCTGTTTAGGAACGTCGTCTGATTGGTTCCTGCAGGATGATTGGAACGCCCATCTAATTGGTTCCTGCACGATGATTGCTGCTCGATCCTGATTGGTGCAGCTTGTGTTAAAAAGAGACATCACTTCCTTTACAGGAAGTCGGGAGATATTGTGTTTTGAGCAGAGAGAGAGTTTGTGATTTGAATGTTAAGAGTTTTTGAGACTGAGTACCCTTTTTGTTTGTTTGTTTGATTTGAAAGAGAAAGTTTGTGATTTGAGACTGTTAAGAGTATTGAGACTGTGAGTACTGTTTGTTTATTTGTTTTGAAAGTTGTTTGTATCTGAATATCCTCATTGGTATATTTGACCCTTTGCCTGTTTACCGACACTGATTTGGACTGCCCTTTTCAGTTTGTTTGCCTGGCTGTATATATTGTAAATACTGATTGATTTTTGGGAAAGTAGGGAGCTCGACGCCATTTTCTTTATTGTAAACTGTTTAATCTCTGTTTTTGGTTAAGGAGATGGGTTTATTGATTGTATCTTCATTTTCTTTTCTTCTGGGTTAGGGTTTAGGAAAGAGGTTTAAATTTAAGGTTGTTTTGTTTGTTATTTTGGCTTTGTCAGCTCCTGAATCATAAGTCCCAAATTAAAAATAAATAACTTTTGTTCCAATTCCTCGCCTTTTGTTGACTCTTTCATGTTGCCCCTTTTCCCCTAGACGGGGTGTAACATGAAATTGGGGGCTCGTCCCTTGGCTAGATATGTTCTATTAGCCGAATTTGTTTTGCTAGTGTTTGCCTGGGGATTTTCTTTTTCTGTGGGAGGAAATATAGAGATTGGCATGGCATCAAAATTTGAGCTCGATAAATTCACGATCGCTCCTACAGAGGAGACATTTGAAAAATGTCGTAAAGACGATTTTTTGTTAATCGCTGATTTCTTTGATATAGTTGTACCGAGAAATGCGCTTAAGAGAGAGATTAAGGAGGTACTGCATATGGAGCTTGTAAAGCAAAAGATCTTGCCTGGTGTTGAAAGTGAGGTTACGGGTGTTGCATCTTCAGCACTGTCTGAGGATTTGGATACTGTCGAGGCGGAATTCAAATTTGATGATGGGGCTCACATGGATCCTGGTAGTCCTCCTGCACCGAAAGATCAATTGTTGGCGATCCGGTTGAAAGAACTGGAAGTGGAATTAAGCCGACAACAATACAAAAGTCAGTTGTTACATGTCCGAGCTGTTGAGCTTGAGACAAAACGAGACATCCGGTTGAAAGAGCTGGAGCTTGACCTAAAACTCGAGCAGGCCCGGCATCCACTTTCTGGGTTGCGGGGAAATACCCCTGTGCTAAGCCCAGCAGACAGCTCCTCTCCTCTCCCTACAGCGTTGCATGCGTCGCCGGTAAGTCATGAATTTAATGTTAGTAGGCAAATTTCACTAGTTCCTATATTTAGAGAGAGTGAAGTTGACACCTATTTCACTGTTTTCGAGCGCATCGCTGCCACATTAAAGTGGCCTAGAAATATTTGGCCTTTATTGTTACAATGCAAACTTGTTGGTAAAGCGCAAGAAGTATGTTCCGCATTGACGCTTGAGCAAAGTTTAGACTATGGCGCTGTTAAATCGGCCGTGTTAAGAGCGTATGAATTAGTTCCGGAGGCTTATCGACAGAAGTTTAGAAAACATGTGAAACCCCCCAGTCAAACATTTGTTGAATTTGCACGTGAGAAAACCACACTTTTTGAAAAATGGTGTACTGCCTGTAAAGTTACAACTTTTGAGCAATTGAAAGAGCTAATTTTAATGGAAGAATTCAAAAACTGCATTTCGGAAAAGATTGTAGTTTATTTGAATGAACAAAAGGTTTTGTCACTGTCAGAGGCGGCTGTCTTTGCTGATGAGTTTGTGCTCACGCACAAAGTTTATTTTCCGCCCCCACGTTCTTCACATCACACTACTGTAGATCGCCGTCACAGTTCTAGAAATGAAGTGGTTGCTCAAAAAGATCAGACTTCTGATTCTTCAATGATGTTGCGGGAATGTTTCTATTGCCATGAGAAGGGTCATTTGATTGCTGCTTGTCCTGTGCTGCAGCGGAAAAATCAGAGAAAAAGCGTAGCGTTTGTGCGTACTCACTCTTCCGATTCTTTGTTATCTATTGATCCCTCGTTTGAACCTTTTGTATGTGAAGGGACAGTGTCGTTTTCTGAGTTGGACTCCGAACCCAAACCAGTACGTATCTTGCGAGATACGGGCGCCGCGCAGTCATTTATTCTAGCAAATGTGCTCCCGTTTTCCTCACAGTCTAGTTGTAACTCTGATGTTTTAGTTCAGGGAATTGAACTTGGTGTAGTCAGAGTTCCCTTGCATTCTGTATATTTACGTTCTGACATTGTGACTGGTTTAGTTAAAGTGGCCGTACGTACTCAGTTACCACTGAAAGGAATCTCTCTTATTCTGGGGAATGATTTAGCCGGAAGTAAAGTTTCTTGTCTTCCCGAGGTCACTGATGTACCTTGTGCATCAGAAAATGATGTGTTGACTCAGGAATTTCCTAGTGTATTCCATTCTTGTGTTGTGACTCGAGCGCAAGCTCGTAAGTTTGAAAATGAGATTGATCTCTCTAACTCATTCATGAGTTCAGATTTTCCAGGTGTTGAGGATTCTGTAAATGCTCGTTCAGAGAATTTGAGTTTTGAATCTAGATTTGACTTTCCTTTTGACAGAAAACAGTTAGTAGAGGCACAAAATGCTGATGATACTTTGACTTCACTTATTTCTGCAGTGATTGATAAGTCCGAACTACCCGATCACGCTGTTGCTTATTTTTTAGATGACGGTGTGCTCATGCGTAAATGGAGTCCTGAGAACTTGAAGCATGACTGGAGTGCTGTTCCCTTTCGAGGGAACTCTACACTGCGTCGAGAATCGACACTTTGGGGACGCTCCCTAAGCGTGCGCCTCTGAAGTATGAATGAAACTAATCCAATCCTGATTGGTGTTGCGTCGTGACGCAACATGTGACGGCATACCCGGAAGTATAAAAGTGACGCTGTCACAACACACACTAGCTTTCGCTCTTCAGCAAGCGCTCTGTGTTGAAACTGTCTGTCTTATTTGGTGTTGTTTGTCAATCAGTTGATCAGTATGGCCAGCGAACAATTTAAAAGATGTGTGCATCCTTGCCCTCGTTTTATTACGGGTGGGGACACACATGCTTTGTGTGTGAATTGTTTGGGAGCACAGCATGCACAAGCAGCTCTTGAGGGAGCTGTTTGTGCAGACTGTGAAGCACTTCCTATTAGAGTGCTGCGCTCCCGGCTGGCGTGCTTTGATTAGCACGGTCAGGCTCGCGTTCCCCACGGTTCTGGTCCCGCGTCCGTTGAGGCGGCGCGACGATTGAGATCGCGGGGTTCGCAGCGGGATCTTCCAGATGAGAATGAGACTGCTGCGGCACTTTCTCATTCTTCATCTGAGGATCCCGTAGCCCCTGAGAGTGGTACAGGAGCCCGCACCGCGGCTTCTCCTGCCCACGATCAGGTTCCAATGCTTGAGCTCTCTGCTTCCGAGGAAGTGGACGGGCTCAGTATTGATGCGGATGACCGTGATTTGGGCGCGCCAGTTCACGGCCAAAGCTATGAGGAGCTGGTAGAGGTTGTGACTCGTGCTGTGGCCAGACTTAACATTAGCTGGCCACATGATGAGCAAGGAACGCAAGTGAAAGCAAGTTTGATGAGCGTTTCCTGCAGCACAGGTCACAACCTCAGCGCCGGGCTAACTGTTTTTCCCCAGTCTTACAAATAAAGAGATAGGAACTCTCCTGGGAAAAACCCCACTCTTTTTCAAATCTGATCACATTCAAAACTAAATGATTATTTGAAACGGTGGGTGTGAGATGGCGGTTGGTCAGGCTGGTACGTTCCTGTACTCTAAGACGATTTTACAGGCGTATAATGGCACTAAACATACCATAGCTTATTGTAGCAGTTATGATGGTTGTGAGACATCAGTGGCTTAATTTGTCTGGTATGAAAAAAGGGAAGACAAATATTTTCTGCTGAACGCTCCGCTATCACCTTCTGGCCTGTTCTCCGACGCTGTAACTTCAATCGTCGACAGGTTTATGAATAAATAAATAAAATAAATATATATATATATATATATATATAAATGTATGTATATAAAATTATATATGTTGTCCCGCCGTTTTTGAACGTTTCGGGCTACATCAAATTCCAGCGAACGCACACCGTGGCGTTCACCCCAAGGGCTTGCAACCGGGCACCGACTATGGTTACAAAATTTTTCTAGACTTTTTCCTGCCGGTCATCTGCTTCAGGAAGTCGAGAATAGTGCTCGAGAAACACCCGAGGCCGGTCCCAAGGGGCTGGTTCCCTTAGTAGATTTTGTAGAATGGCAATGCCTTCCAATTATCTATATGGGTCCTGTATATTTTTAAATATGGGTACGGACTGCAGTTCGGTTACCGACCTCCCAGCTTTGTTGGGGTCGTACCGACCGCAGGGGTTCCAGAACAGGCTCGGGTTATGGAACAAGAGGTACAGACTCTACTGGAGTTAAGGGGCCATGGAGAGTGTTCCCCTACCAGATAGAAAGTCCAGGTGTTACAGCCGGTACTTTTTAGTTCCAAAGGAGGATGTTGGACTGAGGCCAATTTTAGATCTAAGGCTATTGACTTGTTCTTTGAGGAGATCCAGGTTCAAAATGCTTACAATTTCCATTATCGGAAACCAAATCAGATCCGAGGACTGGTTTGGCATGGTAGATCTAAATGTTGGGGCTGTTCACTCAGTTGCAGGGCAACCGATGTTGTTCTTGCAGCGGGGCCCGGAAACGATGTGTATTACCCGCCGTCTATGACGCTTCGGGCCGCATCATTTTCCAGGGAATGCACTCTGCGTCGTCTGTCCTCGAAAAATAGAAAACGAGCATCAGTTATGGTCACGAAAACCGTATCGACTACAGCCTGCCGGTCTTCCGCTTCAGGCAGTCGAGAAGGGTGCTCGAAAACCACCAGAGACCAGTCTCGAGAGGCTGGATCGGATGTGGTTCTTGCAGCGGGGCCCGGAAACGATGTGTATTGCCCGCCGTCTATGACGCTTCGGGCCGCATCATTTTTCAGCGAACGCACTATGCTTCGTTTTTCCTCGAAAAATAAAAATCGAGCATCAGTTATGGTTATGAAAGCCGTATCGACTACAGCCTGCCGGTCTTCCGCTTCAGGCAGTCGAGAAGGGTGCTCGGAAACCACCAGAGAACAGTCTCGAGAGGCTGGTTCTCTTAGATCGGGGTTTTTCCGTTCGGCCTAGCATTATCTCCCCGCATGTTCATGTGTAGGTTTATGGATGCGACTCTGGCTCCACTGAGGCTTCAGGGCATCCGTATACTGAATTACTTCGACGACTGGCTCTTATTGGCCCGGTCTCGAGGAATGGCAGTTCGGCATTGAGATGTCGTCCTTGGCCAGAATTAGAATCGGGGGTTGAGACTCAACACTAAGAAAAATGTGTTGGACCCAGCTCTTCTGGGCATGAAATGGAATTCGATTACAATGTGGGCACGTATGTCTCCCGCTCGTATCGAATCCATCCTGGCCATGGTGTCCGGGATAAGGCTAGGCCAGGCCATCACTGTATAGCAGTTTCAAAGACTGCTGGGCCTTATGATAGCGGCATCCAACATTATACATTTGGGCCTTCTACACATGAGGCCCCCTTCAGTGGTGGCTGAGAGCCAAGGGTTTTTTCCCTCAAGGGGAATCTGTTCCGTATAGTCAGAGTTACGCGCAGATGCCTTCGTTCTCTGGTAATTTGGAAGAAACCTTGGTTCCTATCCCACAGGCCAGTGCTGGGAGCGTCATGTCGCCGGAAAACCGTTTCGACAGTCGTCTCCCTCACTGGTTGGGGCGCGGTCATGGACGGCCGCTTTGCCAGGGGTCTGTGGCAGGACATCATCATTCTTGGCACATAAACTGTCTAGAGATGATGGCTGTGTTCAGGGCTTTGAGGAGCTTCCTCCAAAAGCAGACATCATTGGTTACCATGTCTTAGTACGATCAGACAATACGTCTGTGGTAGCTTATCTGAACCGACAAGGGGGACTCAGATCGCGCCCTCTGTGCAGACTGGCGCATCAGATTATTCTTTGGTCCCAGGGGAAAATACTCTCTATCAGAGCAATGTATATTCCGGGGGTTCAGAATCAGGGAGCAGACATCCTGTCGAGGCAGGGGCTGAGGCCCGGGGTATTTAGACTTCATCCAGATGTGGTGAAGTCAGTATGGGAGAGGTTTGGACCATTGGAAGTGGATCTGTTTGCGTCTCGAGAGACGTCCCACTGTCCACTTTGGTTCTCCCTCTCACATCCAGCCCCACTGGGGTTGGATGCCATGGTACAGGCCTGGCCGAGGCTTCGCCTGTACGCATTTCCCCCGATCGCTCTGCTTCCGGGAGTCCTGGAGAGGGTCCGTCAAGAGGGCATCAGTCTACTTCTGGTTGCCCCAATGTGGCCGACCCGAGTATGGTTTTCAGACATAATATCACTCCTGATAGCTCCGCCATGGCAGATTCCTCTGAGGAGGGATCTGTTGTCTCAGGCGGAGGGCACAGTCTTTCACCCTCACCCAGAGCTGTGGAAGCTGTGGGTCTGGCCTCTGAGGGGGTTCAGTACCTAGATGCTGGTCTATCAGCTGGAGTGGTTGAAACCATACTTAGCTCTAGGGCTCCGTCTACTAGGAGATTATATGGCCTCAAGTGGAATGTCTTTTCCACTTGGTGTAGAGAACAGGAGTTAGATCCAGTTAACTGCCCAGTGGCTTCAGTTCTGGAGTTTCTTCAAAATCGTTTCTCTGCGGGTCTCTCCCCTTCCACACTTAAGGTGTACGTGGCTGCCATTGCGGCTTTCCATGCGCCTTTGAGTGATGGGCCTCTGGGGAGGCACCAGTTGGTCATTCGTTTTCTCCGTGGTACTCGGAGGATGAGACCGGCAACCAGGTCCAGAGTTCCTGCCTGGGACCTGGCAATAGTTCTTGAAGGGTTATCCCTGGCCCCCTTCGAACCTTTGCAGTCGGCTTCGCCTAAGGACTTAACGCTAAAAGTGGTATTTCTCTTGGCTATTACCTCACTTAAGAGGGTGGGAGATCTCCAAGCCCTGGTACACCAGCTTGCTTGGAGTTTGCCCCTGGCAGAGTAAAGCTTTTTTGCACCCGAGTCCGGGCTAAGTGCCTAAAGTATCGAATACGGCTCGGTCTACAGTTCTTCAGGCATTCCATCCTCCACCTCATGTGTCGGCAGAAGAAGAGAAGCTTAATTTGCTCTGCCCCGTCAGAGCTTTGAGCGTGTACCTTGAGAGGTCCTCTTCTTGGAGAAGGTCGGACCAATTATTAGTATGTTTTGGGTCACCTAAGAAGGGGCTCCCGGCATCCAAGCAGACTATTAGTAATTGGATTGTTCAAGCTATTACTGAGGCTTACAAGGTGCGCAACTTGCCTTCACCTTTAGCCGTGAGGGCTCATTCAACTAGAGGCGTGGCTTCCTCTAGGGCCCTTCTTTCGGGAGTACCCCTACAGGAGATCTGTGAGGCAGCCGGTTGGGCTACTCCACATACTTTTATTAGGTTCTACAGTCTTCACCTTCCTAGTACGCCTGGTGCACACGTGCTTAGTCCTCGCTGAGTGCCTAGACAGTTTCACTCCGGGACAGGCCTATTCGGTGCGTGGCCTAGTGGGCACTCGTTCCCCAAAGTGTCGATTCTCGACGCAGTGTAGAGTTCCCTCGAAAGGGAACGTCTCGGGTTATGACTATAACCCTTGTTCCCTGAGAAGGGAACGAGACACTGCGTCGTTCTGCCACGCCCCTTGAGGCCTTAGAGCATCTTGCTTCATCGCGAGGCTAGTGTGTGTTGTGACAGCGTCACTTTTATACTTCCGGGTATGCCGTCACATGTTGCGTCACGACGCAACACCAATCAGGATTGGATTAGTTTCATTCATACTTCAGAGGCGCACGCTTAGGGAGCGTCCCCAAAGTGTCGATTCTCGACGCAGTGTCTCGTTCCCTTCTCAGGGAACAAGGGTTATAGTCATAACCCGAGACGTTTTTCAGGTAGTCCTTCCAAAGTCTTACAGAGACTATGTACTGAGTGTGGCTCATGATCATGAACTTTCTGGCCACCTAGGTATCAAGAAAACCTATACTAATCTCTTGAAACATTTTTTCTGGCCCGGAATGAAGTCCACTGTGTCCCAGTATTGTCGTTCTTGCCATGATTGTCAAATTGCTGGAAAACCGAATCAGGTTATTTCACCAGCCCCCTTAAAGCCTATCCCAGTGATGAATGATCCATTCGAGAAGCTTGTGATTTATTGTGTTGGTCCTTTACCAAGAACTAAGTCTGGTCACTCGTACTTATTAACTTTGATGTGCTCTGCTACTAGGTTTCCAGAAGCCATTCCACTACGTTCGTTGAAGACCCCTACAATTGTGAAAGCAATTGTAAAATTCTGTGCAACCTTTGGTCTACCTAAGTTTATTCAGTCTGATCAAGGATCTAATTTCATGTCTAGAGTATTCCGTAAGGTAATGAAAGAGCTGAACATTCAACATTGCGTATCTAGTGCCTATCATCCTCAGTCTCAAGGCGTGCTTGAAAGATTTCATCAGACTCTTAAGACCATGATTAGAACTTACTGTCTCCAGCATAAGAAAGAGTGGGACGAGGAGGTTCCTCTTCTGTTGTTTCCTGTTCGCAATACGGTACAAGAATCACTTGGATTCAGTCCAGCCGAGTTAGTTTTTGGACATTGTCTGCGAGGTCCATTAAAGGTGTTACAAGAACAGTTACTCTCTGAAAGTCAGTCGGTTACTCCTTGTAAGAATGTGCTAGATCATGTGAGTTCATTTCGTGAACGTTTACATTCAGTGTGGCAATTAGCACAACAGTCACTAGCAAACTCCCAGTCTCGTATGAAAAGCAGATATGACAAAAAGTCTGTTCAACGCTCATTCAAGGTTGGTGATCAAGTTCTTGTATTGCTGCCTTTGCCTGGCTCAGCTCTACAAGCAAAGTTTGCGGGGCCGTATGTGATTGAGGAAAAGTTAAGTAATACTGACTACGTAGTACGAACTCCTGAAAGAAAGCGAAAGACTCGCATATGCCACATAAACATGCTTAAACTGTATGTCTCTCGACCTAACTCTAAAGATTCTGCCGATTCTCCAGTGTCTACTCCTACTGTTGTAACTTCTGTGGATGTGGTTCCTTCTGAATACTCTCCTTCTATTGATGATCTTCACTTAGGAAGTGCTTGCCTTTCTGGTGCTCGTTTGCAAAATTCGGAAACTCTTGTAAGTCTCAGTTCTAAACTTTCACATTTATCCAGATCGTCCCAAAGTGATCTGATACAGTTAATTGATAGATACTCTACACTTTTCTCAGATGTACCTACTGTGACTAATGTGTTGAAACATGACATTGATGTTGGTGATCATCGTCCAGTTAAGCAGAACGCTTATCGTGTCAATCCTGTCAAGCGTGAGATAATGAAACAAGAAACCCAGTATCTCATTGAAAATGGTCTGGCTGCGCCAAGCTCTAGTCCATGGTGTTCTCCTTGTTTAATAGTTCCAAAACCTGATGGGACCTCACGTTTTTGTACGGATTACCGCAGAGTTAATCAGTTAACAAAGTCAGATTCTTACCCTCTTCCCAGAATGGAGGATTGTATTGATCGCATTGGAAGCGCTAAGTTTGTAACTAAGTTGGACTTGCTTAAAGGGTATTGGCAGGTGCCGCTTACCGAGCTGCTTCTGAGATCTCAGCCTTTGCCACCCCAGATGCCTTTCTGCAATATAACGTTTTAGCTTTCGGCCTCAAAAACGCTCCAGCTACCTTCCAACGTTTAATGCATAAAGTTTTAGCCAATGTGAACAATTGTGAGGCTTACCTCGATGATATAGTGTGTTACTCCGATACATGGAGTAGTCATTTACAAACCCTAGAAGAAGTGTTCTTAAGGTTGCAAGCTGCTAATCTTACTCTTAATTTGGCAAAATGTGAATTCTGTCATGCCACTGTCACATACTTGGGTAAAAAGGTTGGTCATGGTTCCGTCCGCCCTTTAGAAGCTAAAGTTCAGTCCATTGTTGAGTTTCCTGTGCCCAAATCTAAAAGAGACCTCAGACGGTTCCTCGGAATGGCTGGCTACTACAGAAATTTCTGTAAAAACTTTTCTGACGTTGTCAAACCTCTCACAGACAACCTTCGTAAAGCTGTGTCTTTTAACTGGAATTCTAAGTGTGAATTTGCCTTTGAGTCTTTGAAAAATTTGTTGTGCAATGCTCCTGTTTTGGCTGCCCCAGACTTCTCTAGACCTTTTAAACTTGAAGTAGATGCTAGTGGTACAGGTGCCGGTGCTGTCTTACTGCAGGAAGATGACCGAAGAATTGACCATCCGATATGTTTCTATTCAAAGAAATTTAATCGCCATCAACTCAATTACAGTACCATAGAAAAAGAAGCATTAGCTCTTTTGTTAGCTCTTCAACATTTTGAAGTTTACGTTGGTTCCAGTTCACAACCCGTTGATGTATTCACAGATCATAATCCACTTGTCTTTTTGCACCGTATGTGTAATAAAAACCAGAGACTTATGCGTTGGGCACTCATTTGTCAAAGTTTTAATTTGCACATTAAGTACAAGAAAGGTGTTGACAATGTAATTGCAGACTCTTTGTCCAGATGTCATTTGTAAACTTGTAACCATGTTTACTCATATGTGTGGGGGTGTTACGACCCTATGGTTTGTATCTTTCTATCTCTGTTGTTTTGTCAGTCTCTCAGTGTGTCTGTTTAGGAACGTCGTCTGATTGGTTCCTGCAGGATGATTGGAACGCCCATCTGATTGGTTCCTGCACGATGATTGCTGCTCGATCCTGATTGGTGCAGCTTGTGTTAAAAAGAGACATCACTTCCTTTACAGGAAGTCAGGAGATATTGTGTTTTGAGCAGAGAGAGAGTTTGTGATTTGAATGTTAAGAGTTTTTGAGACTGAGTACCCTTTTTGTTTGTTTGTTTGATTTGAAAGAGAAAGTTTGTGATTTGAGACTGTTAAGAGTATTGAGACTGTGAGTACTGTTTGTTTATTTGTTTTGAAAGTTGTATGTATCTGAATATCCTCATTGGTATATTTCACCCTTTGCCTGTTTACCGACACTGATTTGGACTGCCCTTTTCAGTTTGTTTGCCTGGCTGTATATATTGTAAATACTGATTGATTTTTGGGAAAGTAGGGAGCTCGACGCCATTTTCTTTATTGTAAACTGTTTAATCTCTGTTTTTGGTTAGGGAGATAGGTTTATTGATTGTATCTTCATTTTCTTTTCTTCTGGGTTAGGGTTTAGGAAAGAGGTTTAAATTTAAGGTTGTTTTGTTTGTTATTTTGGCTTTGTCAGCTCCTGAATCATAAGTCCCAAATTAAAAATAAATAACTTTTGTTCCAATTCCTCGCCTTTTGTTGACTCTTTCATGTTGCCCCTTTTCCCCTAGACGGGGTGTAACACCGCTCCCACGAACGAAGCCAGCCTCCTGTGCGAGCCAGCACTCTGCGTCCAGCACAGCCTCAGCCTTCGCAGCGACGTCAGGGCGGCTGCCCTAGGTCGCGCTCGGACAGCCGTCACAGGCCGCCGCCCCCCAGGGGGCCTCGGCAGAAGATCACGGTAAAGCCTGAGCATGCGAAGCCCTCCTAACAAAGAGAGAAAAGACGCGCGTGTCCCGCTGCGGCCGGGCCGCCGTCAAAGTTCATTTCCCTGTCAGTCCCCTTCAAACAGGCTACTACAGTGGTTCATTTAGCAGCCAACAAGCCGCTTCGTTTACCCTCTAGCAGCCGCGCGTGTCGTTTACCCGCCGGGCCGCCGTCAAAGTTCATTTCCCTGTCAGTCCCCTTCAAACAGGCTACTACAGTGGTTCATTTAGCAGCCAACAAGCCGCTTCGTTTACCCTCTCGCCTGCACACAAACGCCGTTTTCACGGCGACCCAGAGACATCTCAAAAAGAGTATAATGTCTGGTTATCCGGCTCGCGCCGTTGGTGTTTTAAGTGTAGTGAAAGTGCCCACGCCCCAGTGTTCACCGCTACACACAAGCACAACACGTCCCGTGTCACCCACAGAGCACACTCTCATAAAGCGCAGAAAAGCCGCTCGAGTGTTGAATGTAAGAAATGTGTCCACAGGTTTGTGCCCACTATCTGCCCGCTCTGTTGCACGGCCACTGTAACAGGGTATGAATGTAAGTCTCGTGCCCGCCCGAGAGCGCTCACGCTTACTAACACACACCTCCCCCCGGGCGCCGCCCGTGCGTTTAAGTGCCATCACAAAACGCAGGGCGTTCATAAGACGCACCCCATCCAAAACGATAGGAGCGTTGGATATGTTTGTAAGTCTCGTGCCCGCGCACATGCGTTCACGCTTACAGAAAGGTTTTTCCTTATGATTGGGACATCATACATGACTCAGTCTATCACGACTGCCAGCGAGCAGCTGTTGCCCAGCACCGAGAGGTCTCCCCGTCTCCCTGCTCCGGTTCAGTTTCTCGAGCCTGCAAATGGCTGCGATCAGAACCCGGAGCCCATTCACCCCCTAGCTGCTCGCATAGCAGCGTGGGAAGCTATCCCAGGGATTTCAGAATGGGTGCTAAGCACAATAAAGCAGGGCTATTCACTTCAGTTCATTCGCCGCCCCCCGCGCTTTCGAGCCCGGACCGCGACAATAGTGAATGCGGAGGTAGCACACCTACTTCATGCAGTAATAGCAAAGCTGCTGTGCAAAGGGGCTATAGAACAGGTGCCGCCTTCTCTGAGCGAGTCAGGCTTTTACAGCCGTTATTTTCTTTCTGAGAAGTCAAGGGCTGCGAATTATTAACTATCTGGACGATTGACTGATACTAGCACAGTCAGAGACGGAACTACTATCTCACAGAACATTGCTTCTCAGTCACCTGGAGAACTTGGGACTCTCGGTCAACTGGATCAAGAGCTCACTTATGCCCAGCCAGGCGATTTCCTTTCTAGGAATAGAACTGGACTCTGTGGCCATGACGGCTCGTTTATCGACACAGCGCGCGCCGTGTTCGACACCTAGCCGCATCCTTCCAGAAGGGCAGCTTTTTCCCTTTGAAAAGTTTTCAAAGGATGCTGGGCTGTATGGCATCAGCTGCAGCAGTGCTTCAGCTGGGCCTACTGCGCATGCGCCCGCTCCAACGCTGGCTGAATGCTCGCGCGTCTCGCCGAGCTTGGGCTTCTGGCGGCGAGAAGATCAGAGTGACTCAGACCTGCATAGCAGCTCTGCAGCCCTGGTTAGTAGCCGACTGGTATCAGCGGGGAGTAATGATGGGAGCTATCTCTTATCGAAAGGTCATTTCAAAAGACGCGTCCAACTCGGGTTGGGGCGCGCTGTTCGAGGGCAGACCGGCCTTTGGCCAGTGGTCAGATCAAGAGAAGTCTTTTCACATAAACTGTCTGGAAATGATAGCGGTCGAGAACGCGCTGAAGTGCTTCCTCACGCTCATACAGGACCAACATGTTCTAGTCCGTTCGGACAACATGTTTGTGCTGTCCTATGTAAACCGTCAGGGCGGTGTCAGATCCAGAAACCTCTGCAATCTGGCGGAACGCCTCCTTACTTGGTCCCAGATCCACCTGCGCTTGCCGAGGGCGGCGCATGTGCCTGGCCATTTGAACGACGGCCCAGACGACTGTCCAGGGACAACGTTCCCCCAGGGGAATGGTCCCTGCATCCCCAAACAGTCCAGAAACTGTGGCGCCTTTTCGGCAGAGCGGAGGTCGACCTATTTGCGTCAAAGGACAACACTCATTGCCCGATGTTCTTTTCGAAGGACGAGGACGCGCTGGCCCAGGTTTGGCCCAGCCGCCCGCTATATGCTTTCCCTCCGGTCTCTCTGTTGCCACAGGTAATCAAGAGGATCAGGGAAACGCGCCACTCGGTGCTCCTCATAGCCCCAGGTTGGGAGAATCAGACTTGGTTCCCGGAGCTGTCACGGCTGTCACGCACAATTCCGGTGAGGGCAGATCTCCTCTCTCAAGCTCGCGGCTCGATCTGGCATCCCCATCCAGAGCGCTGGTCTCTGCACGCATGGTTGATCAACGGGTACTCGTTGCTCTGCCAGAAAGAGTGATGAACACGATCACGCAGTCCAGAGCCCCCTCTACGAGAAGGCTCTACGCGTCTAAATGGTCGGTGTTCTCCAAATGGTGCACCGACAGAGGTCTGGACCCACGGACATGCGGGGTTTCGCAACTGCTTACTTTCCTACAAGAGCTGTTGGACAAGGGGAGGTCCCCATCCACGCTCAAAGTATATGTGGCGGCCGTGGCAGCGTTCGCAGAGTCGACCCGCGGTCGGTCGCTAGGAAAAAATGAGCTGGTCATCCGCTTCCTTAGAGGAGCTAGAAGGATGAATCCGCAGCGCCCCTCGTCGGCTCCTATGTGGGACCTTTCCTTGGTCCTCGAGGCCCTGAAAGTCTTCCCCTTTGAGCCACTGGACTCCGTGGAGTTAAAATATCTATCACTGAAAACCGTTTTTCTGACTGCGCTGTCATCAGTTAAACGTGTGGGGGACCTGCACGCGCTGTCTGTCAGCGCGACGTGTCTTGAGTTCGGGCCGAATGACTCTAAAGTCATCCTCAAACCTAGACATGGCTATGTTCAAGTGATGGGCATTCCTTTTAGAGCGCAAGTTGTTTCGCTGTCGGCTCTGCCAGCATTCGACAGCGAGAGCGATGTGAATCTCCTTTGCCCAGTCAGGGCGCTGAGGCTTTACACTGCGCGCTCCGCCTCTTTCAGGCGTTCAGAACAGCTTTTCGTTTCGTTCGGCGGGCGCACCAAGGGTCTCGCCGCCTCGAAGCAAAGCTTGTCCAGATGGATAGTGGACGCTATAGCAGCTGCTTACGCGTCAAAAGGTCTGCAATGCCCTCTGGGCTCAGGGCTCATTCCACAAGAGGCATGGCCTCATCGTGGGCATGGTCCAGCGGGATTTCTATCCACGACATATGTGTAGTGGCGGGCTGGAGCTCCCCTTCTACCTTTGTCAGTTTTTATAACCTAGAAGTTCTCGCCCTGCAGGCTGAACTTCTGTCAGTTTAAGTGAGATGTGCATTCTGCCCAGATCTTCGTGCTCAGACCACTCTTACGCAACTTAGCTCTCCTGGTTGAGCTGCACCGGTGGGGTATGTGCTATATGCTTATACAGACCAGAGCGCTGCTCTGTATTCCCTATGTGTGCTTATGTACAAGTGATGGCCCGCGCGGCTGGCCACCTTATTTTTCCGCTTATTGGGTTCCCCGAAAAACTCGGGGACTCATGGTGGATGCTTGGCGCGCACGGCGTTGACAAAAAGTTCCCGTAGCGTAAGCTAACTTACGCAATACGAGAGAACCTCTCGTAAGAGAACGATACTCGGTTACTAACGTAACCTCGGTTCTCTCTAGAGAGGGAACGAGTATTGCGTAACCGGCCGTGCTCGCGCCACGAGCGACTTCGCTTCAGTCGACAAAAACCAGGGAAATCAGCCTACAGCCCCTTCTTTTATACGCTAAGCCACGCCCATTCTGGCGGGCTATGACGCTATGAAGGCGTGGGTGCCTCCATTGGGCGTTACGTCACGCCGGGCTCACTGATAGGCTGCTGCAGTTCCCGCAGGGCAGCCAATGAGCACGCAAGTTAGCCTGCTGTAGGTCTGCTAGCTGCTGCACTGCGTTGACAATAAATACAAAATTAAGGATAATTTTTGGCTTCAATATCTCAAAAAGATGAATCTTTCCCGTAGCGTAAGCTAACTTACGCAATACTCGTTCCCTCTCTAGAGAGAACCGAGGTTACGTTAGTAACCGAATATCGTTTTTAACCGAGATTTTGGAACATTTAAAGTAAAGCTTTGAGAGGATCTTAGTGGTCTAGCAGCAACATGATGCTGTAACAAACTAGAGATATATACAGGGGCAAGCCCATGTAAACCTTTAAAAAACGTTAAAAGGACCTTGAATTGCAACCTATACTCAACAGGAAGCCAGTGCAAAGAAGCCAGCACCGGAGAGATACTGGAACATATCCTGGTGCTAGTCAACAATCTGGCCACAGCATTCTGCACCAGTTGTAGCCGTGAAAGCAGCTTTTTAGACAACCCCAAATAAAGAGAATTACAATAATCCAATCTGGACGAAATGAATGCATGGATCACAGTTTCCATATCTTTGAAAGACAGGAAGCCTTTTAATTTGGCAATGCCCCTCAATTGAAAACAGCATTTACTTGTTTATCAAATTCGTAATCAAATTTCACACCAAGGTTCCTCACCGGAGTATTAACATTCGAGGCCAAAGGGCCGAAGTCAAATGCAATCTGATTTGCTAGCTTTGGTGGGCCAAAAATCACCACATCGAATTTAGAATCGTTCAGCTGATGGAAACTTTATGCCATCCACAGCTTTATTTCATCCAGACAGTCAAGCAAATCTGACCATTTCGAGATGTCATTCAATTTCAAAGGAAGATACAACTGGGTGTCATCTGCATAACAATGGTATGCAACACCATACTTTTGACAGATTAATCCCAGAGGGAGCATATATAATGAAAACAAGACAGGGCCGAGACACGAACCCTGAGGGACCCCAGAGGTGATGGGACGAGCGGAGGAAATAGAGCTCCCTATTTCCACCGCAAAGGTTTTCCCCTGTAAATACGATGTAAACCACCTTAATGCAATCCCCCTAATGCCCACCCACAGACTCAAGGAGAATCCCATGATCCACTGTATCGAAGGCTGCACTCAGATCCAGCAGCACTCAGCAAGTCATTGGTCACCTTAAGAAGGGCAGTTTCAGTGCTATGCTGAGGTCTAAAACCCGACTGGAATGTATCAAAAATATTTTTTTTATTTTTAAAAGTTGAAAGGGAACTACCTTCTCCAGCATTTTTGCTAAAAAAGGCACCTTAGAAATAGGTCTATAATTGTTTAACACTGAAGGGTCTGAGCTCAGTTTTTTTAAAAGAGGCTGTACAAGAGCGAGGGGCTTGTGCCAATTTGATGGCACAAGCCCCTCTATAAGACTCTGATTCACCACAGATGATTTTGTTTGACCAACCGCATCCCAAACCTGAATTAGCAAGGATGATATCAAGAGAGCATAATTTAAATTGAATTTAAAATATTTTTAAAGGGGTCATATAATGGTACATGCACTTTTTCAAGTTGATTGTACTGAAATGTGTGTTGGCAGTGCCTATACACAACCATCATATAATGATAAAAATCTATCCAGTGTTTTTGTTTTAATCTCCTTACATGTTTTCCCCTGCCTCAAATTGAGCCGTTCGTTTTTGTGACGTCAATAAAACGGACGCCCCTCCCACAATTGTTGATTGACAGCAGCGTTTCAACACAGACCCGCCCTGAGCGAGCTGTCATCATAGTCCGTCATTGTTGATACGCTGGAGCAGAATGGCGTCTAAGCGGTTGTGGTGATCTGTTCTTGGGTGTAATAACGAACACAGTCATTTTGATGTTCCTAAATCCGAGCCGCTGAAGACACAGTGGCTGAGTTTTGTTTTCGAAGGGAATATTCCCCACGAGCAACGTCAATGCTTTCATGTTTGCGCGATTCGCGAATCATTTCTCACCAGACTGCTTTATAAACGAGGGTCAGACTCAGTATAAAGCTGGTTTTGTTAAGAAGCTGCTCCTGAAAAAATAATCGGTACCAACTATTCATGTCCCTGCTGCATCTCCAGAAGAAGTGAGTGTAAAATTGTATATTTTATATTAATCTTTGCAAATCGCTTGCACGCTTCACAATGAATAAGGTTTACACTCAGGGTAAGTTACATTACGGCATGTTTTCTATACGACGTTCTCAATATAATTCATAATCCCACGTTTATAATGAACAACGCGTTATGGTTATTACAAACTGAGTACGTATACATCAGTAAACACATAGCGTTCGTACATCTCACTAAGTTACTCTACCCTGCCAGTACACAAAGATAGATCAAAGTGACATTACGTTAACCAACCATTCAGAAAGGTCCTGTTCGAGCCTTAATTGTCGAACTTCTTTGCGGCCGTCATCTTGTTCCGGGTCCGACTACGGTTCAAACTGATACGGTTGCACAGATGTGTCCTCAGAGACTCCCGCTGACATTCTCTCTCCAAAATATACCCTCAACTGTTGTCAAGGCAACACTCCATGTGCGTTGTCAAAACGCCCGCAGAACATAGGGGCGGGGTGAGCGAAGCTCATTATCATTTAAAGGCATATGCACTGAAACGGCGTGCTGAGAACAGAGCTGTTTTTGACCAGGTAAAATTAGTGTTTTCTTACAATACTAATGAGAATTTTTAATTAAAGTATATTACAAACTTTTCATTTAGACCCTAAAGAATCAAATTAACTTGTATGAAAATGGCATTATATGACCCCTTTAAATTATGTTATAGACTAGGCTAAGCTCCCTCTCATACATATAAATCATGTGAAACTATAGTTATTATTTTTAAATTTTCTTCATTTACCGTGTCCCTGAAGTCATCTTACACACTGTTTGTATGTACTTTCTCGCCTTCCAAAAAAAGACTACAATTCCATTGAGACCATTTTCAGGAAGTGACAATTTATTTTTCCCACTGGAATTCAACTGTACAAACTAAGGAAAGCTAGCCTGAGGCACATTCAAGTTCAAAACGGTGTGCAACGTTTTGCTACGGTTTCCGGGTTGAACGCCATGTTTCCTGGAACGGGGTTTGAGATACGTTTTCTCTTGTTTGGTGGGTGTGTCAGAACTGCAGTCCAATCAGCAGCAACATGTATATAAAGCACGTGGTATTAAAGTGAACTCGCACAATGGGTTCAAGGAAAGTAATTTACAAATGTGTTCGATGCAGCTCGGTATACGCAACAATTGAGGATATTAGAAGACATGTTTGTCGTAAGTTTTATTGTAAAAATATAGGATATCCAACATAATGATGTAGTTGTTTATATTTTTAGCTTCATTGCAAGTGTATGACATTTGGTATAGAAATAAACAATGATAATTAAGTGCTTTTCCTAAAAATGAGAAAGAAAATACAGGGTATTAAAACAGTATGAACTACAAATAAAGTCAGTATGTGAGGCTAAATAGATGGGTTTTAGTCTGAATTAGGTAAGATGTGTGCTTCCATTTCAGTTTCAGAAATCCCTTCACTCGATTGGGATGTTCTCTTGTGTTCTGGGCGGCAAGTGCAGTAACTGTAACATCGGGCATATTTTGTAGTATTAAACACATATTTATACCGACTTCATCAGGCTCCGAAAATTCTTCACAAAGAACACAAAGAATGGCCTTCTCAGCTGCCATAGTTGCAACTCTTGCGTCATCAGAACAGTGTGATGACGCAGTGTGCTCTTGCGTCATCAAAACGTTGTGCAACGTTTTGTCGGGGCTGAACGCAGCCCTGACAAGCCAGACCCACATCAAGATGTTGAGTCTGGGAACACACCATTGGCAGGGCTCAATCCGAGGGACGGGATAAACGGTTGTCTTTCAAATTCCCTCTGCACGCAATAGGATAGCGCTACAACCAACCAGAGCAACGAAGAAGGTGACGTAGTCAGAGCGACGGACTTCAGTGCCGTTCTTTGTGCTTTTCTCAAAGAAAAGGCTTAACTCCAACTTCCAGAGTCACGGCCAAAGCCAATTTGAAAGACCGCTGTTCGCCAGCAGCAGCAGCCATCTTCTTTGTTTTCAAGTAGCAGGGAATTCACGCGGAACCGTCGCAACTCTGCCGTCATTATGTTAAGCCCGCCCACCGACCCTATACAAGATGTGATTGGCCAACAGAGGGAGTTATTAGACAACACTGGCTGCAAAATAATATTTCGTCGCTAGATTTCTAGGCTAAAGGAAAGCTTCAACTGTCACGCCCACTTTTTTTTTTTTAGTTTTTGAAATGTTATCCTGCTTGTCACACTCTTAAAGTTCCACCCTGTTAGGCTATGTTATGGAGAATGTTTGTCCGGTCAAATTCCGATCAACTTATAAAAGTTCTGTTTATCTGTAGAAGGTTAGCTAGCTAAATGTTGATCACTCAAAGAGCTACTGCTAAATTTTGTGGAAATTCTAATAGAATAAATTGTATTTAGTATATATTGCACATTCTATATACATATGTATATAAATATTATATATATATAAAATGTAAATATGTAAGATATTGCGGAGAACCCTTAAGATCCCAGGTCATAGAGGTACATAGATGAACAAATGTAGCGAAACCACGAAAAAGGGCATCACTGTCCATTACTGTTCCTTCTTGTGATGGTTTTTGTGTTTATCTTTGTTGTTAATCTAGTTAATCCAAACGAAGTAGCATCTTTGTTTTTAATCAATTATAAATAATAATAAAAAAAATTCTTTCATCTGTCCTCTCTAATTTGTAATTATTTCTTTAGCCACCCGAACAGAGAATTGTTTTGCCACTTGTCATCATGATTGATTGTGATCAGACACCACATAGCTATTTTTTGTGTCCCGCCCCCTTTTAGACAATATTATATAGGTGCAGTTCCACATGCTACAGATGGCAAACCATGCAGGATAATGACGGAAAGCTCATCCACTGTTAGAACCTGTTAACAATGGTGTTGGATACTCAGTTCCACCCTATTAGACAAGTCATTTTAAATAATAATTTGACAGCAATGTCAAATGTTTGGCATACTGTTTGGCAATTTTGGGAGGTGGGGAGCATTAACAGCACATATATGTTTTTGAGCAAATTTTTTATTTAATTACCATCCTGTTGGCAAAAATGGGTACAAAAATTACCTGTTCTTAATAATCAAGACATATTATATTCATCAAGAATTAAAGAATTAAAGAATAACAAATACTAGGATGGCATGAGGGACATATACTATCCAAGAAAAGCTCATTATTGTTTAACATTTACATTATTAACATTTTGTGATAACTATAGTCAAGTCAAGTCACCTTTATTTATATAGCGCTTTTTACAATACAGATTGTATCAAAGCAGCTTCACAGGGATAACGTGATAATAATACAAGTTTGTTTCTAGAAGAAAATTGCATCATCGTCCACCTGAAGTAAGGCAGATCAATAATATTGTTGAATATTAAATGCCCCCAACTAAGCAAGCCAAAAGCCAAGGCAACAGTGGCAAAGCTAAGGCAACTGTGGCAACAAAATTATATACTGAACAAAATTATAAATGCAACACTTTTGTTTTTGCCCCCATTTTTCATGAGCTGAACTCAAAGATCTAAGACTTTTTCTATGTACACAAAAGGCATATTTCTCTCAAATATTGTTCACAAATCTGTCTAAATCTGTGTTAGTGAGCACTTCTCCTTTGCTGAGACTATCCATCCACCTCACAGGTATGGCATATCAAGATGCTGATTAGACAGCATGATTATTGCACAGGTGTGCCTTAGGCTGGCCACAATAAAAGGCCCCTCTAAAATGTGCAGTTTTATCACACAGCACAATGCCACAGATGTTGCAAGTTTTTAGGGAGCGTGCAATTGGTATGCTGACTGCAGGAATGCCCACCAGAGCTGTTGCCCGTGATTTTAATGTTAATTTCTCTACCATAAGCCGTCTCCAAAGGCGTTTCAGAGAATTTGGCAGTACATCCAACCGGCCTCACAACCGCAGACCACGTGTGACCACACCAGCCCAGGACCTCCACATCCAGCATCTTCACCTCCAAGATCGTCGGAGAACATCCCAGTTCTTGCATGGCCAGCATACTCACCGGACATGTCACCCATTGAGCATGTTTGGGATGCTCTGGATTGGCGTATATGACAGCGTGTTCCAGGTCCTGCCAATATCCAGCAACTGCGCACAGCCATTGAAGAGGAGTGGACCAACATTCCACAGGCCACAATCAACAACCTGATCAACTCTATGCGAAGGAGATGTGTTGCACTGCGTGAGGCAAATGGTGGTCACACCAGATACTGATTGGTTTTCGGTATTCCTAATAGTTAAACATGTAACTATTTATTGTAACACACTTATGGCGCTTTTCCCCTGCATGGTATGACGCTGTACGGATCACTTTTATAGTACCACCTCTGTTGAGGTTCCAAGTGAGCCGTACCAATACTAAAATGTGACGTGTAAACACTGCAGATCACTGATTGGTCAGAGAGAATAGTCACTACCAGCGTCATTGGATTTGTGACACGAGACACCAAACCCGAACAAACAAACTTCTTTGTCTTGCATTGAAAAACATCCACATGCCAAGAATCAAGAACTCCATTCCATCGATATGCTCCATTGCTCCTGTATTGTGCGTTGGTTTCTCGCGTTTACGATGATGTCATGGCAGTAGAGGCAGTGCAACTATAACGATCAGTCTATAGTCCCACCCACTTTGAAGCAATACTAGGTTCTAAACTGCAACAGAAAAGCTAACCGAGCAGAGCACCGTGCCGTGCTGTGGAAAAGTGCCACTATTGTAATCTCACATTCTATTTAGGATGGAAAGTAGACATTGGGACGCTGGGTATCTCGACCTACACCAGGATCTGGTTTTGGAAAGTACAGTATTCTTATAATTACTAATGCCAGCCTTAAAAGCCACGTTTCTAGCATCTGTAAAACTGCATTCTTCCATCTTAAAAATACATCTAAATTACGACATATGCTTTCAATGAAAAATGCGGAACAGTTAGTTCATGCATTCATGACCTCAAGGCTAGATTATTGTAATGCTCTTACAGGTGGTTGCCCTGCATGCATAATAAACAAACTACAGCTGGTCCAAAACGCAGCAGCTAGAGTTCTTACTAGAACCAGGAAGTATGTCTATATTAGTGCGGTTCTATCAACACAGACAATCCGGTTCCTATTAAACATCGTATACATTTTAAAATATTGCTGATTACTTACAAAGCACTAAATGGTTTAGCTCCCCAGTACTTGAGCGAGCTCTTAACGCATTATAGTCCTTCACATCTATTGAAATCTCAAAACTCTGGCCAGTTGATAATACTAGAATATCAAAATCGACTGCTGGAGGTAGATCCTTTAGTCAGTTGGAGGTAGTCAGTTTAAATCTAGACTAAAAACACATTTCTTTAACCTGGCATACACATAGAAAATGATACATTCCTATTATTCCAATCAGTTAAATGATTATTAGGCTGCATAAATCAGGTCAGCCGGAACCAGGAACACCACCTATAACACCCGATTTACTCGTTACATCATAAGAAGAATGCCATCTACGCTAATGTTAGTCTTTCTGCTTATTCCAAGGTTTACTGGAATCAGCTGGATCCAGACCGTATTTAGATCAGATGGAGGACCTAGACACGACCACAACGCATGATGTAGTCAGCCGGATCCGGGCCGTATCCAGATCAGATGGTGGACCTGCGCCTAGACACGACCACAGCCCATGATGTAGTCAGCCTGATCCATGCCGTATCCAGACCAGATGGAGGACCTGCACCTAGACACGACCACAACCAGGGTCCGAAATTAACACCCGCCAAGCGCCAAATGCGGATAGATTTTCCGTTTGGCGAGTAAATCTCAAAAGGCTATCCGCCCCACTGGCGGGTGAATGTTCACCAAAATAGTAATGTAATAAAATGTTTATTACAATTACATTTTGTAATGTTATAAAATATCTGGCATGATGGCTACGGACATGACGGAGTTGTTGTGTTTGCGGGATGGGAATTGAAAACCGGTTCCACTCGAGAACCGGTTCTAAGTTTTATGAACCATCGATATTGTATGTGTTGCCCCCCTGGCCTGGTGGGTGTCAGGGGGGTGGGTGTATTCTTAAATCCTGTATGCAGAATCAATGAGACAGAAACTTTAGCTTGCGTTCAGCTCAACTGCAGTATTTATTCTGCTTCAACAAAGGAAGAAATTAATATTCGACTCCCTGAGGTAATAAGCAAAATGTTGCATCATCCCCTGGTAGATCTTCCTTCACCTCATCCTTGATGGAGGCTGCCAGCTTGTGAAGTACATCTGTCTTGGCAGAGTTGATCAGCTGATGGAGCTGCCTCTGGATTCCCCTTCGCAGTTCTTGTAGAGCAGACATCTCTTCACCTCAGGAGTCGCTGGTGTGGTACGTTGGTCCAGGAAGTTGACGTCAGGTTCATTTATTGGTGATTAGCTGCCATCAGCAAAAGGCGCTAATCCCGGACGAGCCCCCAAAATTGTTGCCCCCCTGGCCTGGTGGGTGTCAGGGGGGTGGGTGTATTCTTAAATCCTGTATGCAGAAACAATGAGACAGAAACTTTAGCTTGCGTTCAGCTCAACTGCAGTATTTATTCTGCTTCAACAAAGGAAGAAATTAATATTCGACTCCCTGAGGTAATAAGCAAAATGCTTGTTGTAGCATCAGGTATTTCACAGTACTTTCAAGTATGTAAGATATCACCATATCTTCAGAAAATACCAAAGTAATAACATATATGTCAATACATAATAACGGAAGCAACGTAAAATAAACCATATCCATACTTTACATTGTGCTTCATTTGACATGAATTACATATTGACCAGTCGAACAACAACAAAAAAAACTAACTTGTTCTCATTTGGTTATTGTAACAAACATTTCTCAAAATTAAACATTTCCATCACGTTTAAAGTCAATTACAATGCTTACACACACAACCGTTTAACATGATGTGTTATACACACATTAGCACTGAATACATTTTCAGATAAGTTAACAACACAAAACGAGACCATTAGTGTTTCTATTGTACTGTGGGTTACCTTATTAGCAACAGGTCCGCTAGCCTAGCATGGCAGTGTATAGCTGAACATCACTATTTCAACACCGTCAAAACTACTCAACTCTAAACATTGCACGTTCTCACTAAGGATTCACAACACTTATCTCTTATACTGGGATACATGCATGCAATTTTGAGGAACAACAACCCACCTGTATGCAGAAACAATGAGACAGAAACTTTAGCTTGCGTTCAGCTCAACTGCAGTATTTATTCTGCAGCGCTTGCCTCCTTCAGGGGTTATAAGTTCCTCGCGAGCGCTCTGCGCCATCTAGTGACATCTTTAAGTATCGCCCCACCACAGTAACAAATACAATACAATGAAATTGGCCTTTTAGTAACTATTTAATACACAATATCACGAAAAACATTATATGGGTATATTATTATATTTTTTCCCACATTGTTTGTTTTAGCAATAAATGGTTGTATGACGAACTGTACTAACTCAATTACTTTTTTTTTTCTTTCTAATGCCTAACTGTGAACACATTTTTTTTAACCCCTTTACATATGCCCTCGACGTTAACGAGTCCTCTTATCGATGCTCCTGCTCCAAAGCGAATTTTTGTCCCGCCATAGTCTTATTTGATCGGTGAGTAATGTAGAACTGGTGTGCGTGTGACAGGGCGCAACTGAAGAACGAGCAGAGAGAGCCCCGGTCGTGCGCACTCTTTCTCTTCGGAGCCAGGCGAAAGTATAAACAAGGCTTCACCGTCTCCTAAGCGCTGTCTTGCTCTCTCTCCCTGGCACATATTAATCAAAATAAATCGACACGATGGTAAAAGGTCGGAAGACCATAGTTTCATGTGGAGCATTCGGATATATATTTTTCCTGAATTACTGCTGGGTGTGAATTGTGCTAAAATACCTTATTTTCTCTGAAAAGCGTTCCACACATTCAGCTGACATAAACCACACTTTAAATAAACGAAATAACCTATCAAGTGATTAAATGTTTTCTGTGTTGACACAAATCTTGTGGGATGTCCTAGCTGCCTGGTAAGTTGAGCGTCAATAAGAAGCCAGCAAACGCGGAAGTTCGCGTCATTTAAGGTGGAACGGATAGCGTCAATAAGAAGCTGCGAATAAGAAGCTGGATTCAGCCTCGAACCGATTCATTTTAATGAATGGTTAAAACAACTGATATTTCCAGTCCTTCAGTTACTGATCGGATCAGTAAGAGTAAATGGAGTAAAAAAATAGGCAGAGTAAAACTAAATATTGTTTTGAAATAATTATAATATATTATTATTGCATACATTTTATTAAATATACAATTAATACATTTCATTTGTACAGAACTATTTTCATAGGCACCACCACAAAAATATTATTTTAATGTGTGTAAATTGTGTAATATGTGTGTAAATAAAAGTAAAAATGGAAAATAATAGACCTGGGGCCGTATTCACAAAGAATTTTATCTTACCACTAGGAGTACTCCTAAATCGCACTAAAATATTTTAGCTAGGAGTTTTCTCTTAAAAGTTATTCACAACGCCTTTCAGACCTACTCTTAGTAAGGAAAAATGACAACTCCTAAACTAAGAGTGAGTCTTCGTTGCTATGGATGACGTCACTTCTCATGCACGAGCCTCCTCGCAATGATCACGGTGATTGGTTGTTAGATGACAGGGCCATCATGCGGAACATAACACAGACGCAACAAATCATGGATTTAGGACATCTAAATATGTCTGTGTCCTACACAAAATAATAATAGTAATGTCATCGAAATGTTTGTGCAGGCCCCAGTGAAGTGTAATTCTAACAAGGCAGAGAGAGAGAGAAGTCGTGAATTAAATTAAATTAAATCAAGGTAGCCTAATACCCCAATGAAAACCGCCACTTGCCTAATAATGAAAAAACGACACTTGCATTAACACTTGCTTGGTTAATTGCCATCCTATTAGCCTAAATAGACTACTTAAAGCAAGGAAATGTTACTCCTATTGAAGTAATGTAATGGTGTGTTCACACCGAACGCGAATAAAGCGTCAAATACGCGTCTATCGCTTGAACATTCGCTCGAGTTCAAATTTTTCAACTTGCGCGGAAGACATTCGCGGCAAACGCGTCGCCCAATTCGCGTCATTTGCAACGCCCGGCGCGAATGATGCGCCTATTCGCGTCTTTGCATTGACTTTGTATGTAATCTACTCGCGCAGATAATTAAATTCGCGTTCGGTGTGAACACACCATAATAGTTGAATGACGGTGGATTATGAACTCGCCAAAACGGAAAAGAAAGCCCAACTGGACGCAGGATCAGTTACTGCTGCTGGCCCAAAAACATAATAAAAGTGAAATTCGGCACTGGGATATCAAGCAAAACTAAGCGTGAGAATGGGAGAGGATTTGTTTGCAGATCAATGCAGCATTCCCGCTTGTGTCGCGGACCTCGGACGACTGCGAGAGGCGGTGGTATGCGCTACAATCCTTTGTGAATAGGTCTTAGTGAGTTAGGAGTCCTCTCGACTTCTTTTAAGCTGTCCCAGACTTAGGTGCTACTTTTAGGGCTAAAATGCTTCGTGAATTACTCTTAGTGAAAAAAATTAGGAGTCCTAAAGTTAGGAGTGACACGCCCATTATTTTTAGGAGTTGCTCCTAAATTTGCCAGTTAGGAGTTACTTTTAGCCTTAAAATTCTTTGTGAATACGGCCCCAGGGCCTGTATTCATAAAGATTCTAAGAATCCTCTCAGAAAACTCTTAATTTAGCTTAAAAACTTTTACGTAGGAGTCTTAGCTTAAGAGCGATTCGGGACCGATCTGAGAGCAACTCTGAGTAAGGAAAAGACAAAAACTTTCATCTTAGTGAGGAGGCGGGGTTGACCCCGTTGCTATGTATGACACAATCTTTTGAAGACTGTGATTGGTTGGTTGTCCAAGAAGGAAAAAAAGAGCAATTTTAAGTATAGAGTTTACTCACACACACGCACGCGCACATTATATATATGTATATATATATAAATCCTTTTTTTACCATGCTGTTAATTTCCTAAGGTATTTGATTGGCTTAGAATGATAGAAATTGTTCCACTCTTTTCAATTACACTGATTGCTGTCTATTTAAGTGGTGGTTTGAATGTTGGTTTTAATATAGCAAACATGGAATAAAAAAACAAGAAAGACGAGAAAGCCCAACTGGACAGAAGAACAGTGTTTACTGTTAGCCCAGTTAGTGGATGAACACTAGGCCATCATTAAAGGAAAATTCGGGCCGGGTGTCACAGCATGGAGCAAGAAGCAGACGTGGGAGCTTATAGCACAAATTATTAACGGTTCATTCCCCTGCTTGTGCGCACCAGGGAAGCCTGCTATATTCATAAATGAAGTTTTTTGAGCCTGCAAGGTGGGAATGTCCAGTGGAAACTAAATGAACAGCGACACAATAAGAGGTTCTGAAAGTGCTGTAATTGTTTGTGTGATCACTGCTTACATAAGGTTGTGACAGGCCCAAATCACTGCATGTAGTGATTACTTTCATTTCTGGCGTTATGGCATTCCTGCGCTGTGTCTGAGATATTAGCGTGTCTCTAATAAGATCAGTCACAAACATGATCCCTGCACGATCTCATCTATAGCGTCTTATTAACTCACCAAAAAGCCAAAAAGTTAATTTCGGACCCTGACCACAACGGAAGTGTCAGCAGAGATTGTGTCAACTAGACTCTCCCCTGTGAAAGCCTCATCGACACGACAGGCATCGACACTGATCCTTAACAAACCCATCTCCAAACCGGCGTGACTCCGATCTTCAACCAGATGAAACTGGATAATATTCTGATTGTTCCAAACCAATCTGACTTCTGACCTATAATGCTGCCTGAATCATAATCATTCACTGTTCGTTCATTGGCGAGAGGAGAACCGGCCCCCCGACTGAGCCTGAGTTTTCCCAAGGTGTTTTTTCTCTATTCTGCCACCTGATGGAGTTTTGGTTCCTTGCCACTGTCGCCTTTTTCCACCTTTGTTGCCATTATGGCTTGCTTAGTTGGGGAAATTAAATTTAACATTAAATTTAATATTCAACAATAATACTGATCTCCCTGCATTGACACTATAATACAAGAACTGAACTGAGACGATGGCATCACGGTTTACTCCAGAGTGGCTAAATATATATAAATGAACTAAATTAATAACATTTATAAAACAAAAATTAAACATCACTGAACTTACTTAAGCTGGACTGTGTCACTATTTTCTTCTGGAAACAAACTTTTTTGCATTATTTTCCTTTTATCTCTGTGAAGCTGCTTTGAGACAATCTGTATTGTAAAAAGCACTATTAAAAAAATGTGACTTGACTTGACGAATGGGAATGAAAGTAAATGTGCTGATACATGAGCACGGTTGAACCGAGGACTTGAATGAGGGTCTGAAATGTCAGACTTTATGACAAAAATTATGCTAGGTGTCTTTTTTTCTCCACATTTAGTCCATAACCAGCGTTCTCTCAACACAAACTGAACTGTAAAACTGACCTGAAAAAAGAGAGAGAAACTTCTACCCAAAGAGTATATAAACACTTCTCACATGGCAACAACAGGAACAGAGTAATTGATCCAAGTTTCCATATATATACTGTATATATATATATATATATATATATATATATATATTTATTTATTTGTATTTATATAGTGCCTTTAACCAAGGCGCTGAACAATTTTTTAAACTAAACGGTACATTTATATTACATTACATTATATATATATATATAATGACTGACTTCCTGTTGGGTTTAGGGTTTGGCTGTAAGAGACTTTTTTTGTATGCATGTATGTGTATATATATATATATATACTGTATATATATTAGAGATGCACCGATGTATTTTCAAATAATCGTTATCGGCCGATAAAAGCTATTATTTTCACTATCGGCCATTAGCCGATTGTTTAAAAACAGCCAATGATCAGGACTGATTATATCCTGTCAATCAAAAGGGTGCGGAAAAACCTGTCCAACTGTAAAATCTCTCGTGTTGAATTTAGGGCAAGTTAATGCAACAATAACGCATTAACAGCTAAAAACAGCTGCATAAAACAGGCTCTATTTGACCCTATGATTCACCCGTAGTTCAAGTAAGGTTGCCAGGTCTGCAGTTTTTCCCTGTACTAAACATTATTTGTAGTGCCTCTCATCCAATAATCCCAAATATGTCTGTGCTTTGTTACTTCTAAAAAACAAAACAAAGTGTCATCTTCTGTTCATTTTATCACGAAATTCAAACAATATATGTTTGACGCTCTTAAATGTAGTGCCTCAGTTCAAGTGGCAGCACGGAGCGCAAGTTTTTTCTTCCATTTTAATAAAAAATTTAATTCAGAAAAACATGCATGAATATCAGAAGGTATGTTGAAAAATACAGTACAAGTTACCGAAATCCGAATCATGTCCAATGTAATCTCTCAATCAGTGTTTCAACCGTGGAACAGCTTGTGAACAACGTCACTTAACGTTGCATTTACCTCAGGAATGTCATCCAATGTTCACAGGTTGTTGAACTGATGAGCCCTACCAGCGCGCTGCCTGATTGTTCCAAACCAATCTGACTTCTGACCTATAATGCTGCCTCATAATCATTCACTGTTCGTTCATTCGTTCTGTCTCGTATCTCTCACGGAGGAGCTTCGGAAGCATAAAAGGAGGAGCGACGACAGTGAAGGACGAGAGAGGACCGGGCCTGGACTATTTTACGTTTGTTTTGTTTATGTGTGTGCGTCAGTCCTCCGTGAGTGGCTGCCGCTTTTACTTTAGTTTTGTTTATTTTATAATTAAAGACTTTAAGTTCACGGCTTCCCGCCTCCTTCTTCTCTGAACAACATACATTGCTACAATTGGCTATCGCGGTATCGGCTGAGAAATTTTAATATTGGTGCATCTCTAACATATAGAGACATATATATATATATATATATATATATATATACACACACATAAAAAAAGTCTTACAACCGAAACGTAAACACAAAAGGCAGTCAGGCATTTTGACTTTTCTCAGCAATTTTTGCCATTTCCAGGAGTAACACTTTCCAACTGCTCCTATATATTTGCAATGCTAAATTGTGAAGTGTTTTGGTGAGTCACCACGGCGAGTGTGTCGGTGTTCTTCTGGAAGACTCTCCCAGTGCTGGTGGTTTCTACAGCTCGAGTGCAGCGGTGATCGCGAGCTTTGAGCTCTCAACTGCTGTTTTAACAGCAACAAATTTCTAAATGTTTGTGTGTTGACGGCTGGTTAGAGGGCGGAAAAGTGAGTGCTTCACTGTTTCAGTTCACTGTTCAGTGTTGCCGCTGTCATTCCCCTGTGTGCTCCGGCACTGGTGATGGGTCCTATTTCCTGAAAGAGTAACATGGGTGCGTTTGCGTATTTTTCAAGATGTCATTCCACCTGTTCGTTTCTAGATGCGGTCGTTCCCTGTTCCTCTCTGACGGTCACAATTGTTGCATCACTTGTTTGGGCTTACAGCCCGCTGAAGCAGCTTTTGTGGATGGTTCATGTTCCCATTGCGGGAATATGACTGTCGCGGTGTTGAGATCGAGACTTGCCTTCGTCCGTGAAGCTGGAGTCCCCATTACCATGCCCCACCCCCGGGTGCCGTGTGGGATGGGTGATCAGAGGATAGTGATGGATGTCTTACCCGGTAACCATTCCCTGTGGGCTCCTCACTCCTCCATCACACCGCAGCCGATGGAATTCCTGTTGAACGTGCTGGTTTCTCTGTAATCAGCCGTTTCAATTGGGGTTCCCACAGAGGATAAGATGTCGATAGCAGCATCGGAGGGTGAGCTGGCCTCTGGAGATGACAACTCGGCTGCGTTATCTCCCTCTGGGAGTGTAATGTTGCCCGAGCCAGATCCAGAAATGTCAGCTATGCTGAAACAGGCTGCCGAGGCTGCTGGGCTCGAGTGGAATCCTCAACCGTGTCCCGCTCAGTCTCGGTTGGAGGATTGGTATCTCGGGGTGGGCCGCGCTGGTTCTCAGCTTGCCGACCCAGTGCCTTTCTTTCCCGAAGTGCATGGAGAGCTTACCAGGTTGTGGACAGCACCTTTCTCTGCCAGAAACTGCCTGAATAGCTTTTCCCCCTCAATACCCTTGATGGAGGAGCGGTGAAGGGTTGCGAGGCTATACTTCCAGTGGAGCGGTTTTTCGCGACACAGGTGCACCTGTGTCCGGCGGCCGCTAATTTTTGGGGGGATCCTCGTCTCCCCCCCCAAGGCCTGTGAGTTCTCGTCCATTCCGAAGGGCAGAGCTTACAAAGCCTGTGGGCAAGCCGCCTCCTCTTGCGTGCCATGGCGCTGCTAAAGGTCTATCAGGCCAGGGCACTCATGGACATGCACGAGGGTAGCCCAGACCGTGCGCTTATAGGTGAGCACCGCACTGCATCCGACATCGCCCTCCGGGGCACGAGTGTCGTGGCGTGCGCGATGGGTCTGGCGATGTCCACCTTAGGAGCACCATCGTTGACTCAGCCTGGTTGATATGGCGGATGCGGACAAGGTTCGGTTCCTGGTCTCCCCAATTTCCCAGGTTGGGCTGGTCGGCAACGCGGCGGAGAACTGCGCCCAACAGTTCTCTGCCGGCCAAAAACAGACGGAGGCCATCCAGCACATCCGGCCCCGGCGACCCACTGCTGCCTTCACCCCGCCGCCGGTGGCAGTTCCTCTGCCTGCTCGTCGCTGAGGGCGTTCCCCTGCCGCCACTCCCTCTGGGCCTCCGCAGCAGCCTCCAGTCAGGCCTCAGCATGGAGCCAGCTGCAGTAGGGACGCCCAGTCCGCTCCAGGCGCTGCCAAGCCAGGTGGCAATCGTCAGCGAAAGCATTCCTGAGCGGGCCGCTCAGGGATGGAGGAGGATGCTCTTGGAGTTGGTCACCCATCCACTCCCTCCGGGTGAGGGCCGGGTGCAGTCTTCGTTTGTGTGTGAGTCTGTTCCACCGCTGGCTCCCAAAGAAGCGGAGCAAGCGGTCAAAGTCAAAGTCACCTTTATTTACATAGCGCTTTTTACAATACAAGCAAGCAAGCCAAAAGCCAAGGCAAAAGTGTCAAGGAACCAAAACTCCATCAGGTGACAGAATGGAGAAAAAAACCTTGGGAGAACCCAGGCTCAGTCGGGGGCCAGTTTTCCTCTGGCCAATGAGCAAACAGTGTATGATTATGATCCAGGCAGCATTACATGTCAGAAGTCAGATTGGATCAGAACATTCAGAATATTAGTCCAGTTCCATCTGGTTGGAAGTCGGGGTCATCACGCCGGTATAGAGACGAGTTTGTTGAGGATCAGTGCCGATGGCTGTCGTGTCGATGAGGCCTTCACAGGGCTGATGAGGCTGGCACTTCAGGGATGCGTCATGGATGGGTCCAGGTACAGGTCCACCGTCTGATATGGATATGGCCGGGATCCAGCTGACTTCAGTAAACAGGTAAGGTACTGTTGACACTTCAGGACTGCGTTGTGATCGTGTCTAGGCGAAGGTCCTGCATCAGATCGGGATTCGGCCTGGATCCGGCGGACTGCGGTAAACTTCGGAAAAATAGAGAGACTAATATTAGCGTAGACGCCATGCTTCTTATGATGTAACAAGTACATCCGGATTTGTGGGGAGTGTTCCCGGTTCCGGCTGATCTAAACTATGCAGCCTAAATTGAATTATAGAAGTCTATAATGTGTTATGTGTATGCTAGGTCAAAGAGATGTGTTTTTAGTCTAGATTTGAACTGACAGAGTGTGTCTGCTTCCCAAACAATGTTAGGAAGATTGCTCCAAAGTTTTGGTGCTAAATAGGAAAAGGATCTACCACCAGCAGTCGATTTTGATATTCTAGGTATTACCAACTGACCGGAATTTTGAGATAGCAATAGACGTGAAGGACTATAATGCGTTAAGAGCTCGCTCAAGTACTGGGGAGCTAAACCATTTAGTGCTTTGTAAGTGATCAGTAGTATTTTAAAATGTATACGATGTTTAATAGGGAGCCAATGCAGTGTTGACAGAACCGGGCTAATATGGTCATACTTCCTTGTTCTGGTAAGAACTCTAGCTGCTGCATTTTGGACCAGCTGTAGTTTGTTTATTAAGCGTGCAGGGCAACCACCTATAATAGCATTACAATAATCTAGCCTTGATGTCATGAACGCATGAACTAATTGTTCTGCATTTTTCATTGAGAGCATATGACGCAATTTAGATATATTTTTTAGATGAAAAAATGCGGTTTTACAGATGCTAGACACGTGACTTTCAAATAAAAGGTTGGTATCAAAGAGCACACCCAGGTTCCCAACCGACGACGAAGACTTGACAGAGCAGCCATCAAGTGTTAGACAGTATTCTAGATTATTACGTGAGGACGTTTTATGTCCAATAATTAGAATCTCTGTTTTGTCAGAATTAAGTAGTAGGAAGTTGCTAGTCATCCAGTTTTTTAAATCAGCTTTTAAATCCGTTAATTTTGTGAATTGGTAAGTCAAGTCAAGTCATCTTCATTTACGTATATAGCGCTTTTAACAATGTAGATTGTTACAAAGCGGCTTTACAGTAATAATAGGAAATTAAAGTAACAGTAAGTTTCGTCAGGATGTGAAGAAATACAGAGCTGCGTTTCATCAGCATAACAGTGAAAACGTCTCGGTTACGGATGTAACCCTCGTTCCCTGAGTAGGGAACGGAGACGTTACGTCGGATGACGGAGAATGGGGGTTTCGCCAGAAAGCCTATCATCTTCGAGTATTAAAAAACGAGCCAATGGCAAGAAATGCCATGGGTCTGCGGAATTTGCATAATGTATATCCGCCTAACCGCGTGAGTATTTAAGGAGATACACCTGCAACAGCAGATCATGTCTTCGCTGAGGAGCCGAGACTGAACTCAGGCGTCGACCCAGCGGTACAGCGGAAGTGGCAGGGAGACGTAACGTGTCCGTTCCCTACTCAGGGAACGAGGGTTACATCCGTAACCGAGACGTTCCCTTTCGTAGTCACTCCGAGTTACGTCGGATGACGGAGAATGGGGGTCCCCGTGTAATCACGCCACCTTCACAGCTGTCTTCCAGTGCCCTGTGAAGTCTGACCTCCCTGTCGTGATATAGGCACGGACGAAGGAGTCCTACTTAACACAGGAATACCAAGGTACACTGGGAAGCATATCTCAGGGAGATATGCCGCAGCATGCCTACCCGTAGGGAGGACTTAAGAAACACATATGGCCCGAGGGGGCTTCATATGGAGGAACACTGGAGTGACCAGCCCGTGGGGTGGCAACTTTCAACTCCAGGAGTGGCAAGGTGGCTTGCCGAGGGAAATACACACGCTCAAGAGAGGCTTACAGTTGAAATACACATGTGGGGGTTACTCAGAGGAGGAACCATGCACACGGAGGCACCTAGCCGACGCACAGGCAATAGACACTGGCGCCAGCGTCAACAGTGCTGGAGGAACTCAGGGCTTCAGAGGGGAAGGCTCACCTGAGGAAATATCGCACGTATCCAGTCCATGGAGTGGAATGGCGAGCAAGCGAGACACCTAACAGCTCCCATGTTAGCTTGAAAAAGACAGTACATGGGCGGAGACTGGCTCCACTCGGAGATTGTAGAATCTGGCGAATCTGTGTTAGGTGTCGCCTAGCCTGCAGCTCTGCAGATGTCTGTTAGCGAGGCGGCACGCGCTAAAGCCCAAGAGGACGCCACACTCCGGGTGGAGTGGGCGGTCACACCTAGGGGGCATGGTCGACCTTGCTGCTGGTATGCCAAAGCAATGGCGTCCACTAACCAGTGAGACGACCTTTGCTTGGAGAGAGCCTTTCCCTTCAGCTTCCCACCATAACAGACAAAGAGCTGGTCTGAGGTCCTGAACACTGCGTCCTGTCTACGTAAGCACGGAGGGCGCATACTGGACAGAGCAGTGCCAAGGCTGGGTCTGCCTCCTCTGGGGGCAGCGCTTGCAGGTTCACCACCTGGTCCCGGAAGGGAGTGGTGGGAACCTTGGGCACATATCCAGGCCGGGGTCTCAGGATCACGTGAGAGAAGGTCGGCCCGAATTCCAGGCACGCTTCGTCAACGGAGAATGCGTGCAGGTCCCCCACCCTCTTGAAGGAGGCCAGTGCAACCAGGAGCGCTGTCTTCATCGACAGGAATTTAATCTCCACTGATTGCAGAGGCTCAAAGGGAGCCCTCTGCAGGGCAATAAGACCACTGAGAGGTCCCAAGAGGGTACGAGAGGAGGGCGAGGAGGATTCAGTCTCCTCGCTCCTCTCAGGAACCTGATGATCAGGTCGTGCTTTCCCAGAGACTTACCTTCGACTGCATCGTGATATGCGGCGATAGCGGCCACATACACCTTCAGGGTGGAGGGAGACAGCCTTCGCTCCAACCCGTCTTGCAGAAAGGAAAGCACGACACTGATCGAGCATCTCCTGGGGTCTTCTCGCCGAGAAGAGCACCAGTTGACGAAGAGGTTCCACTTCAATGCGTAGACGTGTCTCGTGGAGAACGCTCTAGCGGAAGTGATGGTAGCTCAAACCTGCCTCGTCCCGTCTAGGAGCCACACGTGGAGTCTCCAAAGATCGGGACGAGGGTGCCATAGGGTGCCCTGTCTCTGAGAAAGGAGGTCCTTCCTCAGAGGAATTGGCCAAGGAGGTGCTGTCGCGAGGAGTATCAGTTCGGAGAACCAGGTCTTGGTGGGCCAGTATGGGGCGACCAAAATGACCTGCTCCTCGTCCTCCTTGATCTTGCACAGAGTCCGTGCGAGAAGGCTCACTGGGGGAACGCATACTTGCGTAGGCCCTGCGGCCAGCTGTGCGCCAGTGCATCCGTGCCGCGCAATGGGATGAGTCGTGGGAGGCAAACAGATCTATCTGTGCGTCCCCGAACTGGTCCCATATCAGCTGGACCGACTGGGGATGGAGTCACCATTCGCCAGAGGTTGGCCGGAGCCGTGACAGCTCGTCGGCTGCAAGGTTCCGCTCTCCTGGAATGTAATTAGGTGCTTCTGACTCCATAAGAGGAGGTGGCGTGCGAGTTGCGACATACGGCGAGAGCGTAGACCAGCCTGACGGTTGATGTACGCTACTGTCGCAGTATTGTCCGAACGGACAAGTACGTGTTGACCCAGTAGCAGCGCGTGGAAGCGGTGCAGGGCAAGGCGTACTGCCAGCAACTCGAGGCAATTGACATGCATGAGGCGCTGGGGTCCTGTCCAGGAGCCCGCGGCTGCATGTCCATTGCACATGGCGCCCCAGCCCGTGGCAGAGGCATCTGTGGAGACAACAACATGCCTGGAAACTCGTTCTAGGGGAACTCCGGCCCGTAGAAGCTGAGGTTCCGCCACGGGGTGAAGGTCTGACGGCAGGTCGGAGTTATTAGAACTCTGAGCGTACCGCGATGCCATGCCCACCTCGGGACCCGATCGCGAAGCCACAGCTGAAGCGGTCTCATATGAAGCAACCCGAGTGGCGTAGCCGCAGCTGCGGATGCCATATGCCCCAGGAGCCTCTGAAAAAGTTTCAGTGGGACCGCACTCTTGCCCTCGAACTGTCGAAGACAAGTCAGCAGTGAGTGTGCGCGCTCGCTCGTAAGCTGCGCGGACATGGCGACCGAGTCTATCTCCATACCGAGAAAAGAGATCCTCTGCACGGGGCAAAGTTTGCTCTTCTCCCAGTTGACCCGAAGGCCCAGACGGGCTAGGTGCCGGAGCACAAGGTCTCTGTGTTCGCAAACCTGATCTCGAGAGTGAGCTAATATTAGCCAGTCGTCGAGATAATTCAGGATGCGAACCCGTGTTCGCGTAGGGGAACAAAGGCTGCCTCGACGACCTTCGTAAAGACGCGAGGAGACAGAGCCAACCCGAATGGGAGAACCGCGTACTGGTATGCCTGCCCCTCGAAAGCAAACCGAAGAAACGGTCTGTGTCGAGGTAAAATGGAGACATGAAAGTAGGCGTCCTTCAGGACTATCGCTGCAAACCAATCCTGTGGCCGCACGCATTCGAAAATGCGTTTGGCCGTGAGCATCTTGAACGGCAGCCTGTGAAGGGAGCGGCTCAAGACGCGCAGATCCAGGATTGGCCGTAACCCACCGGTCTTCTTGGGGACAATGAAGTACGGGCTGTAAAACCCTGACCTCATTTAGGCTGGAGGGACAGTCTCGATTGCACCCTTCGCCAGCAGGGTGGCAACCTCCGCTCTCATGATTGGGGGATTGCCACCGACCAGAGTAAAACGGACTCCCCTGAAGCGGGGAGGAGACCGTGCGAATTGGATCGCATAGCCGAGCCTGATAGTTCGGGCGACCCAGCGGGACAGGTTGGGAAGCTCTAACCAAGCTCCCAAGAACTGAACCAGCGGAATCATCCGAACCACAGACGTCCCCCCGGAGGGGCAGCGAAGCGGAGTGACCGGCCCAGGCGTGGGTGGCATAGCGGCCCGGTGCGGGGGCACGGTCATGCTCCGCGTCCTGACAGAGGAGACCAGGGAAGGACCAGCGTTCCACGGGGGTCTGCTCTGCCAGGGGTCTGGCGACAGAGGGGGACGAGAGTGGTGTGGGCCGGAGACGGCACACACTGTCATCCACGCCCTCAGAGACAGAGGGGGACGAGAGCGGCGAGGCCCGGGAGCGTCGCGCACTGTCGTCCGCCCTCTGAGGGCTCAGAGATGGGATGCAGCTCTTTGGTTTAGAAAATATTCTCCCCCGGCCCTCCACCGGGGGAAGGAGTGGCCCTGCAACCACTCCCTGAAGAACTGTAACCCACATCTGAGCTGCCCGTAACGGGAGCGCCGTAAGCCTGGCGTTAGCGGGGCTGCGGGGCTGGTACGGGCAGGGGCGCCTTCCTGCGACCACCTCCACGGCGCGGCCCGGTGCTGCTGGGGGTCGGGCGGGAGGGGGCGGAAGTCGCAGGAGGGCGCATTCGGCAGCAAGCGGACTGAGGCATCTGAGCCGGCGGCTGGAGGCAGCAGCGCCGCGGGGTCAGACAAAATAGCCACAGTCCACTTTTGGGCGGCCGAGAACTGTTGGGCAGAGTCCTCAACCGCGCCGCCGAAGAGGCCAGCCTGGGATATGGGGAAGTTGAGGAAACGTATTCACTCAGCCTCGCGCACATCAACCAGGTTAGCCAGAGATGTCTGACCACCTATGTGGACATCACCTGACTCAGGGAGCGTGCGCTCACCTACGTCGCTCGTAGAGTAAGGTCGGTGACGGCAGGCAGCTCAAGGATGAGCCCTGAATCAGCCCTACCCTCGTGCATGTCATTGAACACCCAGAAGGACGGCAATAACACGCAGTGAGGTGGTAGCCTGCCCCGCAGCTCTATAGGTCCCCGCCACCGGAGTAGACAAGAACCTACAGGCATTGGAGGGGTGCTTAGGGTCCCCACGCCAAGTGGAGGCGCTGTGGGGACACATAAGTGTTGCCACAGAACACTCCACAGGGGGAACCCCAGTGTACCCTAGGCCGCGGCCTCTACAAGGGCAGAGAAGGCGAAAGAGGCCACTGAGCAGTCGCGAAAAGTCAAAAGAGACTTCCACAATCTCATGATCTCTTCATGCACGTCCGGGTAGAAAGGATTTGGGTTCGCCACCCCCAAAAACCAATCATCAGCCTTAAGTGCTCGGGACATGGCAGAAGGTTCCACACAAGCCCGATACTCGCGGCAGCCCGGGAAGCATAGCTGTGCACTCTGGATCAAACTCGTTATGCTAGCACATCCAAGGACGGCAGCACAGACGAGCCATCATCTCTAGAGGACTCCAGCTCACCTTGTGATGCGGTGATATACATGATTTCATCAGCCGGGGGACCGAATGAGAACTCACCCGGGACCACGCGGGTTGCAATGTGAAAGACGGGGTGTGGACCGAGGAATTTTCGTCGGTTTAGTTCCAAACCTGCCGTCTTAGGTCACCCTGGCCACCAGCCGAAGTATTATCTCACGTGGAGAAAAATAGATCTGGGTGTGGATGAGGGGACTCTCACTCTAAAGAGCTCATCGAGTCTCGACCGTTACATTGGGATGGTCACGTTCCCAGTGAGAGAACGTGACACACCCACGAGCGCTGTCTGAGCACGCCCAAACACTCAAACAGCGCTCGCGCCCATCAGCTGAATCTATCAGAATACCACACTCAGAAATACACGGGCAGATCGTCTTTAGAAAGACGTCTTTAAAAAGACGTGCCGCGTGCAGCTCTTTAGTGAGAGGAAAAAACTCTGCGATGTTGAAGCGACCAGGGAGAACACACAGACTGGCAGACCACTGCTCAGATCGCAGGCAATGTGAAACTCGCTGGATACCGCCGTCACACCAACACCGGAGAGTTCGCTCGTCTCGAAGAGATGTAGTCACTGAAGAAACTCAGGATTTGGCTTGTGGAGTGAAGAGATGCTCTTGGCTCCGAAGCGAAAACATGATCTGCTGTTGCAGGTGTCTCTCCTTAAATACTCACGCGGTGAGGCGGAGATACATTATGCAAATTCCGCAGACCCATGGCATTTCTTGCCATTGGCTCGTTTTTTAATACTCGAAGATGAGTATTAAAATCTATTAAAAGATGAGTATTCCGTCATCCGACGTATCTCGGAGTGACTACGAAAGGGAAAGATGGTTCATTCCTATTACTAATGATAAATAAGAGAAGAGAAGAGAAGAGAAAAGAAGAGAATATGGCAGAATATGTCCCGCTTTCTAAGTAAAAGAGCCAATCGCTAATTGGTAAAGTCATTACGTCACTGCAGCTGCCGTTAGAAGCTCCGGTTCCCTTAGAAACTTGAGACTTGCTCTTAGGACTGCGCATTTTTTAAAAATAAGCTTTTTTTAACGCTATTTGTGCATAAGAAACAACATTTATGGGACATATCTGATTTTGTTGCTGATTTGAAATATGTTATTTAATTGTGAGTTTGGCAAGCAGTTTTTGAGATTTCAGGATTCCCCCATTCAAATAGATATAGGACTTGGTCTTGGATGCCCGAAATAGCTGCCCAGAGGCATGCACATATGGGCGTGGAGTGAACAGTTTTCCCTTGAAAGGGACTTTGAAGCAGCTGAATGAGCAAAGTTATTTGAGCAAAGTTATTTCAGGGCAAGACATCCCTGATTGTATGTGAATTTGATTCATTTTTGTGGATCTCTTTACATTTATTTCTGGATCTCTTTACATTTATTGTGAATCTCAATCTATTTATTTGGAATAATGCAACAATTCTAACCCCATAATATCTAAGGCCTATAACTTTTTATTTCAGCTAGATGCCACCACGGCAAACATTTTTTTCAAGTTTTTTTTATCTAAAGTTCATATTAATTTTTTTAAAGACATAATGTTATATATATATATCTAATTCAAAACCTTAAACGGATACTCCACCGTTTTTTTCATATTAAACTATGTTATTCCCTTAACTAAGACGAGTTGATACACACCTCTCTCGTCTCAGTGCGTGCACTAAATCGCTCTGTCTTGCGGCGAAACTTTGATAGCACTTAGCTTAGCCCAGTTCATTCATTAGGATCCAAGCAGAGAAGCGACCAAACACCTCCACGTTTTCCCTATTTAAATACAGTTACACGAGTAGTGTAACTTGACGAAGAATGGTGACACAAAATAAAACGTTGCACTTTTCTAAGCATGTAAAATAGATAACTATAATGTATGGCAGAATACCATAGCAAGTGCCTGGGAGCACTTCGACTTGGCGCATATATATATCTATGGACTCGGCGCAGTAATATCATCACTCTGGAGGGGGAGAGGATTTTTCAGGAGTGATGATATTACTGTGCCGAGTCGAGGTGCTCCCAAGCACTTGCTATGGTATTCCGCCATACATAGTTATCCACTTTACACGCTTAGAAAAGCGCAACGTTTTATTTTGTGTCACCATTCTTGGTCGAGTTAGACTACTCGTGTAACTGTATTTAAATAGGGAAAACATGGAGGTGTTTGGTCGCTTCTCTGCTTGGATCCTAATGAATGAATTGGGCTAAGTGCTAACAAAGTTTCGCCGCAGGACAGAGCAATTTAAGGCACGCACTGAGACGAGAGAGGTATGTATCAACTCGTCTTAGTTAAGGGAATAACATAGTTTAATATGAAAAAACGGTGGAGTATCCCTTTAATAGGCCTAAATACTATAATGGTTTGTAAATAATAATAAAATAACAGGCAGAGTATAGCCTAACTCACTATTAATCCTCTCTATTAGTTTCTGCATCTGGCCAGTAGATGTCACCATTTTACAAGACAGGTAATTATGTCCATCAAAATTACTTTAACCTTCATGCATTTGGTAGACATTGTTACATAAAGCAAATGAATTTGCATTTAGGATATACATTTTATCAGTTTATGCATTCCCTGAGAATTGAACCCATGACCCTAGTGTAAGAGGTACAGAAATTACACTCTTAAATATATATATTGTTTATTAGAATTCACACAAAATTGTTCATTTACATACACCTTATATACCTGCCTGATTAAAGTGAGTGCTTTCCCATTTAATTGTTGTGATGTCATCATGAGCCAACATTATTTCCTGGTCTGTCTTCTCTTTCCTTTGCATTGTAACTGCATTGAAGAGGTAGAGTATCATTTGTCTCTTGATAATCTTAATTCATCTTTATTGCGTTTATATCTATATCTTCACTCTAATTTATGTGTATAATGTTATTTTACTTACCTGTGTGGGTTTTTTTGTTAGTCATTTTACCCGTTTTGAGTTATACTTTTGTCATTGGCCTAAATATGTGAAAAGGTGATCACATGCTGACAAGTGTACACTATATTTATTTGATAGAAAACAAGGGTGATTCACTCTGTAAGAGGCTGCTTTTGTGTTCTTTTATATGTATGTTTTCTTGTTTAATGTGATTTTTATTTACTCTATTTTTTGCTCTTTGCATTGAAGAGGAAACCAGGGCGATTTACTCTGTAAAAGACTGCTTTTGTGTTCTTTTATATCAGGGAGGAATAAAAGTTTAACAAAACTGCCACCTGCTGTTCTGTGTTTAACTACACAACTCCGACAACAAACCAGTTACACTAGATGAACATTAATATGAGAAGTTGATATCATTGCTTCTTTATAAAGGTCTCATCAACTAAAGTTTGACTGCTGATTCTTTCTTCAGGATTGGTTTAAGATAAAATTTTGCAAAGATTGATAGTCTAGGGAGATTGTGTTCTTATTCAGGTATGAGTGAGGTTATAGTTATTGTTGTGTTTTTCTAAACAGGGTATTGCATTGTCCAGAGAAAAAGGGGAAATACTATTGCAATTCAGAAAAAGTTACAGGAATCCGAGATTAGGGAAACACCAGGGCCACAACAGGAGCAAGCTTCCTGTTCTTGCCAGGGTTGGGATTTTCCCACAATACAGTTTAAGGGAAATGTTGGAGGATGTCTTGAGAGCCTGTGCCTGCTCTAAATGTTGAGTGTGGATTTATCCCTGTTTGCAATGGATTCATGTTTAATAAAGAAAGAAATACAAATGTGTGGACAAAAAATTTAAAACTTAAACACTTCATTTCCCATGGTCCTTATGCAAAGGACAGGATTGGCTGGTGGCAGTCCAATAAGATGACGACAGGAGACATATGGCTGGATAACACTAGCAGAAACACATTGTTGGTTGTCATTGGTGACAAATCTCTCTATAGAGGAATGGGTGTGACTGCTGCTGTAAGAACCAGCACACTCTATCTGAAGTCACATGACCTCTTTCCTTATTATCCTTCTGATCCCCTGCTCACAGCCTGTAATTCACTGTTTGTTTGTGTATGTGTAGAGGCAGAGGATAAGAGGAAGGCGGGGGAGGGGTGGTTAAGGGGAAGGAGCGGACACAGAGGAGGGAGAGGCAGGCAGAGAGATGAGCCCAGCTTACACACAGTGAATGCAAGGGTAAACGGAGGAGTGTGCGAAAGAGTGGACATTTACGGTCTCTCCACGAACCCAGAAGGACGGGAGGATCATGCACCACTCTTTTTGGCTGAGTGAATAAGTAACAGCAGGGAGGAGGAGAAAGCGCTGATGTGGAGGGGAGATCTGTGCTTTCCTAGACATCAGTGAATACACTGCTTCAGCAAAGAAGAGTGAGAGAGACGAGAGGAGAGGAGACACACAAGGGATCGTGTTTTTTTCTAGTGAGGCACGTCAGATTGTGTCTCATGTCCTGAGTGTGTGTTAAAGATGTCTGAGAAGTATGGCTGATGAGCAGTGCCATGTCAAGAACTAGGAGTTTGGGGAGCACTCACTGAAGACATGGCTCAGGTGAGGAGATTGCTGAGGGTGGGTCGCATATAGATCCCACAACTTTTTTTATTCTCTGTGAGAGAGATACACGCAAACTATCTGCTTCAATCAAATATCTCAACAGATACAGCATGCTAGGAGTTTGTAACATTAATATTTATAAGTCCCCCTGTGCTATGCTGGCAAACCCTGAGCAGAAGCTCAGAAGAGCAACAGTGTGAGAGTGGTGTAGGATGGAATATAATAAATGTTGAATCTGTATGTGTGTGTTTTTGACAACTCTGCAGGAGTCACTATTACGCTTTCATGGTTGTTTGAATACCAGATTGTCTACACCAGTATGTGGATTTTATTAAAAATTGGTTCAGGAGTGGGGTACATAGTCACAGATAGCCTACTATTAGATTTGTACTGCTGTGCATTTATGTGTATATGTTTAGAGTAGTCTAAACCATTTGACTAATGAATTTCCATGACTTTTCCAATTGTTCAATATTAGTGGATAAGGCTTTTCAAAAATCATTTAGGGATTTCAGTCATAAAGAACAATTATTTCAGAGCTGAGCATAACTTGTAATATTTTAAATATTTGTTTTTGCTAAGTACTATGAATGGAGGCCAGTATCAACACCAAGGCTGCTACTAATGTCTATATTAAACTGATTGTTTTTATTATCATTATTTTTCGGGATGAAACTAGTAATTATAGCCATTTAACTTTTTTAATATTTAATAGGTTTTATAAAAAATGTAACCACATTTTTAAGTAAACTTCAATTAAAACGACCCTCACATAAACTCATAATAATAAATGTCATGTTTATCTGTGCCTTTAAACTAGGCTGTTGCAGGGCTCAACACTAAGGTTTTCTTACGAGAGGTTCTCTCGTATTGCGTAAGTTTAGCTTACGCCACGGGAAAGATTCATCTTCTCGAGATATTGAAGCCAAAAAATTATCCTTAATTTTGTATTCATTGTCAACGCAGTGCAGCAGCTAGCAGACCTAGAGCAGGCCATCTCGCGTGCTCATTGGCTGCCCTGCGGGCAACTGCTGCAGCCTACCAGTGAGCCCGGCGTGACGTCACGCCCAATGAAGGGCGCCTGCGCCTTCATAGCGTCACAGCCAGCCAGAATGGGCGTGGCTTAGCGTATAAAAGTAGGGGCTGTAGGCTGACTTCCCTGATTTTTCGTCTCTTCAGCGAGCTCTTCGGATCGCTAGATCTGAGAGAAGCCACCGCCGCCGTCGAACAGCGAACAGCCAGCTTAGGACAGCGCTGAGGAAGCCGGCCGTCTTCGCCACCTTCAGCCATCCGTGCGAGCTATGCTATCCGGCGACGTATCCTTTTACCTTGCAAAACCTATTCCTAAAAGAGCGCGAGTGTCTTTTTAAAGATGCCTCGCACTTCCTGCGGCTCGTGTAGGGCCCCGCTCAGCGTCGGAGACTGCAATGTGATCTGCGCTCTCTGCCTGGGCCTGGAACATGCAGAGCTCGCCCTCGCGTCCGGGGTCTGCGAGCTCTGTGAAGCGCTTCCGCTGTCGACCCTGCGGGCTCGACTCGAAGCCTTCAACCCCGAAGCAGTCACTCCGCCCTCTGTGGGACCGCGCAGGAAGAAGCACCGTTCCCTGAGACAGCCGGAACCCGTGGCCACAGCAACGCGCTCGCCGGAGAACCTCCCTCGAGCCTCGCTTTCGCCTTCCCCGCCTCCCCTCACCGACGCGCAGCTGCCGCTCACGAGCCTCACTGCTGTCGCATCTGAGGATGAGGCCGAGGGACACGCCACGAGAGACTGCTGCTCCATCCTGGCATCAGACCGCGGCTAGCTCTCTTTACGTTACAAGAGAGCTACCCCGCCCTCGCGTCGCCATTCCCGCGTCATGCAGAGCCCTCTCGAGCTCTCTGCATGACCCGGACGGGCATCAACATACGCGACGTACTGGATGCGTGGTAAGAGCAGAAATTTTTATACAGTTCTGCTCGACCAACGAGCACGCAGCTAGCTCTCTTTAAGTTACAAGAGAGCTACCCCGCCCTCGTGTCATGCAGAGCCCTCTCGAGCACTCTGCATGACCCGGACGGGCATCATCTGTGTCACATGTAGGTCCCGTGCCCACTACTTGTGCGCACGCCCTCATACAAACACTGTTCCCAGTTCTGCTCGACCAACGAGCATGCGGCTAGCTCTCTTTACGTTACAAGAGAGCTACCCCGCCCTCGCGTCATGCAGAGCCCTCTCGAGCTCTCTGCATGACCCAGATGGGCATCAACATACGCGACGTACTGGATGCGTGGTAAAAGCAGAAATTTTTATACAGTTCTGCTCGACCAACGAGCACGCGGCTAGCTCTCTTTACGTTACAAGAGAGGTACCCCGCCCTCGCGTCATGCAGAGCCCTCTCGAGCTCTCTGCATGACCCGGACGGGCTTGCGCGCCGCCGTCGAAATGTCTCGCCCTGTCAGTCCCCTTAGATAAGGCTACTGCAGCGGTGTATTTGGCAGCCAACGAGCCGGTAATGCAACCCGCTCGCCTGCACACATCCGCCGTTCTCGCGGCGACCCAGAGAAATCTCAAGTGAGTATAATGTCTGGTTATCCGGCTGAAGCCGTTGGTGTCTTGAGTTTAGAAAAGGTGCCCACATCTCGGTGTTCACCCTTACACACAAACACGATACCCCCCGTGTCTCCCGCAGAGCCCACTCTCATAAAGCTGGCAAATGCCGCTCGACTGCTAGATGTAGGAAACGTGCCCACAACTCTGTGCTCACGCCTATTTTTCTGCCCGCTCTGTCACACGGCCAGAACAGCCTCATACATGTCAGGTTAAGAATGTAAGTTACGTACCCGCTCACGAGCGCTCACGCTTACTAACAGACACATCGCCTCCGAAAAGGCGCGTGTCCCGCTGCGGCCGGACCGCCGTCAAAGTTTATTTCCCTGTCAGTCCCCTTCAAACAGGCTACTGCAGTGGTTCATTTAGCAGCCAACGAGCCGGTTTGTTCACCCTCTCGCCTGCACACAAACGGCGTTTTCACGGCGACCCAGAGAAATCTCAAAAAGAGTATAATGTCTGGTCCGGCTCACGCCGTCTGTGTTTTAAGTGTAGTGAAGGTGCCCACGCCCCAGTGTTCACCCCTACAAACAAGCACTTCAAATCTCGTGTCACTCACAGAGCACACTCTCATAAAGCGCAGAAAAGCCGCTCGAGTGTTGAATGTAAGAAATGTGTCCACAGGTCTGTGCCCACTATCTGCCCGCTCTGTTACACGATAAAAAAAACAAAAAAAAAACAGGTTATGAATGTAAGTCTCGTGCCCGCCAGAGAGCGTTCACGCTTACTAACACAAACCTCCCACCAGGCGCCGCCCGCGCATTTAAGTGTTATCACAAAATGCAGGGCATTAATAAGACGCTCCCCATCCATTACGATCGGGGCGTCAAATACACTTGTAAGTCTCGTGCCCGCGCACACGCGCTCACGCTTACAGGAAGCTTTTCCGCCCAGAGCGCTGCTCGCGCGTCAAACAGTGAAAAGAAAATGTTCCCCATCCCTTATGATTGGAACATCTCACATAAATCAGCCAGTTTCGGCTTTCAGCGAGCAGCCATTGCCCAGCCATTGCTTTCGGCTCCGGTTCAGTTTCACAAGCCCGCAAATGGCGGCGATCTAAACCCGGAGGCCATTCGCCCCCTGGCGGCTCACATAGCTGCGTGGGAAACTATCCCAGGGATTTCAGAATGGGTGCTGAGCACAATAAAGCAGGGCTATACACTTCAATTAATTCGCCGTCCCCCGCGCTTTCGAGCCCGGACCGCAACGATAGTGAATGCGGAAGTAGCACACCTACTTCACGCAGAAATAGCAAAGCTGCTGTGCAAAGGGGCTATAGAAAAGGTACCGCCTTCTCTGAGCGAGTCAGGCTTTTACAGAAGATATTTTCTCGTACCCAAGAAGGACGGAGCCTTCAGACCTATCCTAGATCTGAGACATTTGAACAAAGTGCTTGCGAAAAGACCGTTCAAAATGCTCACGACCAGTAAAATCCTCGCGCACGTTCGCCCGAGGGACTGGTTTATTTCTCTAGATCTGAAGGATGCCTATTTTCAGATTCAGATAATACCCCGTCACAGGCAATTTTTGAGATTCGCCTTCGACGGTCAGGTATATCAATACACCGTCCTGCCGTTCTGCCTGTCTCTAGCACCCCGTACATTTACGAAGTGCATGGACGCGGCGCTTGCCCCCCTGAGAAGTCAGAGGCTGCGAATAATGAACTATCTGGACGATTGGCTGATATTGGCACAATCAGAGACAGAACGGCTATCTCACAGAACAGTGCTTCTCAGTCACCTGGAAAGCTTGGGTCTCACGGTCAACTGGACCAAGAGCTCATAACTGCCCAGCCAGTCAATTTACTTTGTAGGAATAGAACTGGATTCGGTGACCATGACGGCTCGTTTATCGACACAGCACGCGCGCCGTGTTCGCCACCTAGCCGCATCTTTCCAGAAGGGCAGCTTTCTCCCTTTGAAAACATTTCAAAGGATGTTGGGCTGTATGGCATCAGCTGCAGCGATGCTTCAGCTGGGCCTACTGCGCATGCGCCCGCTCCAACGCTGGTTGAATGCTCGCGCGTCCCGCCGAGCTTTGGTTTCTGGCGGCCAGAAAATCAGAGTGACTCAGACCTGCATAGCGGCTCTGCAGCCCTGGTTAGTAGCCGACTGGTATCAGCAGGGAGTGATGATGGGAACCATCTCTTATCGGGAAGTCATTTCGACAGATGCGTCCAACTCGGGTTGGGGCGCGCTGTTCGAGGGCAGACCGTTCTTCGGCCAGTGGTCAGACCAAGAGAAGTGTTTTCACATAAACTGTCTGGAAATGATAGCGGTCGAAAACGCGCTGAAGTGCTTCCTCCCGTTCATACAGGACCAACATGTTCTTGTCCGCTCGGACAACATGTCTGTGGTATCCTATGTAAACCGTCAGGGCGGTGTCAGATCCAGAAATCTCTGCAATCTGACGGAACGCCTCCTTATTTGGTCTCAGATGCACCTGCGCTCGCTGAGGGCGGCGCATGTGCCTGGCCATTTGAACGACGGCCCAGACAAGCTGTCCAGGGACAATGTTCCCCCAGGGGAATGGTCCCTGCCTCCCGCTATATGCTTTCCCTCCGGTCTCTCTGTTACCACAGGTGATCATGAGAATCAGGGAAACGCGGCACTCGGTGCTCCTCATAGCCCGCGTTGGGAGAATCAGATTTGGTTCCCGGAACTAGCACGACTGTCACATACAGCTCCGTGGCCGATTCCGGTGAGGGCAGATCTCCTCTCTCAGGCTTGCGGCGCGATCTGGCATCCCCATCCAGAGCGCTGGTCTCTGCATGCATGGTTGATCAACGGGTACTAGTTGCCCTGCCAGAAGGAGTGATGAACACGATCACGTAGTCTAGAGCTCCTTCCACAAGAAGGCTCTACCCAGAACTAGCACAACTGTCACATACAGCTCCGTGGCCGATTCCGGTGAGGGCAGATCTCCTCTCTCAGGCTTGCGGCGCGATCTGGCATCCCCATCCAGAGCGCTGGTCTCTGCACGCATGGTTGATCAACGGGTACGCTGGTCAGTGTTCTCCGGATGGTGCACCGACAGAGGTCTGGACCCACAGACATGCGGGGTGGCGCATCTGCTCACCTTCCTACAAGAGCTGTTGGATAAGGGTTGGTCCCCATCCACGCTCAAAGTATACGTGGCAGTGTTCGCAGAATCGACGCACGGCCAGTCACTGGGAAGACAGTGACTCTAGAGAGGGAACGAGTATTGCGTAACCGGCCGTGCTCGCGCCACGAGCGACTTCGCTTCAGTCAGGGCAAACCAGGGAAGTCAGCCTACAGCCCCTACTTTTATACGCTAAGCCACGCCCATTCTGGCGGGCTGTGACGCTATGAAGGCGCGGGCGCCCTTCATTGGGCGTGACGTCACGCCGGGCTCACTGGTAGGCTGCAGCAGTTGCCCGCAGGGCAGCCAATGAGCACGCGAGATGGCCTGCTCTAGGTCTGCTAGCTGCTGCACTGCGTTGACAATGAATACAAAATTAAGGATAATTTTTTGGCTTCAATATCTCGAGAAGATGAATCTTTCCCGTAGCGTAAGCTAAACTTACGTAATACTCGTTCCCTCTCTAGAGAGAACCGAGGTTACGTTAGTAACCGAGTATCGATTTTTTTCTACTAGCCCACAAAATTAAATAGTTTTATTGTTTTTTGACTCATGTGAAATTTTAAAAAATAAGGTTATGACACCAGTTTTTTACATACCAGTGAAATTTCTAAATTCTTGATACCAGTTTCTATACCACAACCAAAAAAAACAAGATTAACTACTATAAATTAAAAAAAAGTTCGGGAGAAGCACGTTCAGATAATTAACACGGGTGGAGAGCACTCAGCAATCATGATTAAAACATGTATATATAGACTCAGCAGTCTCACCTCATTTCTCTGACAGTTTAGCAGCGTTTGGCCCGCAGTACCTTCCTAACATGTCCGAATCGAGCTTTCTGTTCGATAAAGAATCTTTCATCCTCAGAATTAGGAATCTTTGCCGCAAACCTCTGGTATTATCTCATGGGCGTCAAGCCAAACAAATGGGTCCTCGCAACCGCGGACAAAACATTCCCAATCTACTTCTACGTATTTCTTTAAACCGGACCATTTAAAATTCCTGCCATAGAGAAATGGACACGGCAATGCTGCCCTCTTAACGCAAAGGAACGGGCCTTCCTCCAGCGTCAGGCCGCCGCAACAGGCCCTAAGTAAGCCGCGCTGCAGATTCAGTCCCGGCCAGTCCACACTCTCAACATCTGCCGGGTCAACTCCGTGAGTGCTTAGCTCAAAACTTTTTCGTTTTCTGTCCCTGATTTGAACTTCGCATCGCTTCAGTTGTTGAATCACGAGCAAGTCATGCTATCTGGATACACATTTTTGACCGGGGGAACACGTGTATTAAATAGTTTCTGTACAAAGGATCTGCCGTTCATTAACGCAATACTTCCTATGGTAAACTCACACGTAAACAGTAGGTCTCATATTACGTGCAGATTGCACACAGAATCATTAAGAACCTCTTGTTGACTGTCCTGCAATTTATTTACAAAATCGCTTAGAAACTTAGTTATAGCATAAATGTATTTTTTATTTTTGAAGTAGGTAATTTTAAACACACAGCTCCACACTATTGTGTTTTCTGATTCAGAACAAATCAGCATGGAATATAATATGACCCATAAATGATGAAAATAAACAGAGAAATAAGAACATTTTCAAAACGTTTAATTATCGACCTCTCAGCCCCGCACAGTTCTGCCGAGTTCGGCATTCCAATTGCACAGGTTAAAACCATGGGTTCAGCCACGTCCATTTGAATTTTGGGCATTAACTTGGATACAGGTGATTTCCAGGCTTCACTGCACAAAACTCATCCACCTTCTAAGACAGTCTAAACTGTTCTAAACGCGAACTGCTATCTTCGCAATTTCTCCAGGTAATTTTCTCCACTGCCACAGCAGTGATGTCTCCTCTGCTCCTGCAGAAGCTCTGTTTTCTGGCTAATTTTCTCCACTGCCACAGCAGTGATGTCTCCTCTGCTCCCACAGAAGCTCTGTTTCTCTGGCTAATTTTCTCCACTGCCACAGCAGTGATGTCTCCTCTGCTCCCACAGAAGCTCTGTTTCTCTGGCTAATTTTCTCCACTGCCACAGCAGTGATGTCTCCTCTGCTCCCGCAGAAGCTCTGTTTTTCTGGCTAATTTTCTCCACTGCCACAGCAGTGATGTCTACTCTGTTCCCACAGAAGCTCTGTTTCTCTGGCTATTTTTCTCCACTGACACAGCAGTGATGTCTCCTCTGCTCCCGCAGAAGCTCTGTTTCTCTGGTTAATTTTCTCCACTGCCACAGCAGTGATGTCTACTCTGCTCCCACAGGAGCTCTGTTTCTCTGGCTAATTTTCTCCACTGCCACAGCAGTGATGTCTACTCTGCTCCCACAGGAGCTCTTTTTCTCTGGCTAATTTTCTCCACTGCCACAGCAGTGATGTCTACTCTGCTTCCACAGAAGCTCTGTTTTTCTGGCTAATTTTCTGCACTGCCACAGCAGTGATGTCTCCTCTGCTCCCACAGGAGCTCTTTTTCTCTGGCTAATTTTCTCCACTGCCACAGCAGTGATGTCTCCTCTGCTCCCACAGGAGCTCCTTTTCTCTGGCTAATTTTCTCCACTGCCACAGCAGTGATGTCTACTCTGCTCCCACAGGAGCTCTTTTTCTCTGGCTAATTTTCTCCACTGCCACAGCAGTGATGTCTCCTCTGCTCCCGCAGGAGCTCTGTTTCTCTGGCTAATTTTCTCCTCTGCCACAGCAGTGATGTCTACTCTGCTCCCGCAGGAGCTCTGTTTCTCTGGCTAATTTTCTTCTCTGCCACAGCAGTGATGTCTATTCTGCTCCTGCAGAAGCTCTGTTTCTCTTGCTAATTTTCTCCACTGCCACAGCAGTATGTGTCCTCTTCTCCCGCAGGAGCTCTTTTTCTCTAGCCAATTTTCTCCACTGCAGCACTGATGTTTCCTCTGGTTCCGCAGGAGCTCTGTTTCTCTGGTTTCATCTGTTTCTTCTTTCTCTGTCCAGCGAGCATTGGTCTCCCAGCGGACATAGCATGCATGTTTCCTCCTCCTCCATCCAGTGAGCATGGTCTCCCAGCAGATGTTGCATGCATCTATGTTTCTTCTTTCTCTGTCCAGCGAGCATTGGTCCCCCAGCGGACGTAGCATGCATCTATCTCTCCTCTTTTTCCATCCAGCGAGCATTGGTCTCCCAGTGGATGTTCTATGTACTTATGCTGCGTTCTATTATTTATGCGTGTCGGAGTCACACTAAAAAGACAGACGTTGCCTAGCAACACGCCCCCTTCCTCGGATTTCCCAGCTCGAAAGTCAGACAAACGTGAGGACACAGAGCTAGAATTCTGATACGGAATCCAAGTTGGCCGTGCCCTGTGACTCGCATAAATTGTTTTCGGACCGCTTCAGTTGTTTAAACAACGATTTTTATCACTCATATTACTGCAATACCTTACTGCGTCCGTGGGTATAGTAATTGGCCTATGTTTTCTCTTTCGTCCAGTGACGCAGTGTGAGAAAATCTCCCGGCCAAGTACCCATTTTTTCTTTTCCTGTTTTCTCTTTCTGCCCAGCAGGCTTTGGTCCCACAGCGGATGCAGTGAGAACTCTTCCGGTAGAGCACTTATGTTTTCTCTTTCGTCCAGCGACGCAGTGTGAGAAAATCTCCCGGCCAAGTACCCATTTTTTCTTTTCCTGTTTTCTCTTTCTGCCCAGCAGGCTTTGGTCCCACAGTGGATGCAGTGAGAACTCTTCCGGTAGAGCACTTATGTTTTCTCTTTCATCCAGCGACGCAGTGTGAGAAAATCTCCCGGTTGAGTACTCATTTTCCTCTTTCCAGTTTCCTCTTTCTGCCCAGCGGGCTTCAGTCCCACAGCGGACGCAGTGAGAACTCTTACGGTAGAGCACTTATGTTTTCTCTTTCGTCCAGCGACGCAGTGTGAGAAAATCTCCCGGTCGAGTACTCATTTTCCTCTTTCCAGTTTCCTCTTTCTGCCCAGCGGGCTTCAGTCCCACAGCGGACGCAGTGAGAACTTTCCCGGTAGAGCACTTATGTTTTCTCTTTCGTCCAGCGACACAGTGTGAGAATATCTCCCGGTAGAGTACTCATTTTTCTCTTTCCCGTTTCCTCTTTTCCAGCAAGCATTTCGTCTAACAGCGCACGCAGCGAAACTTTCCCGTAAGCTAGATCGGAAGGGCCACTCCACAGTTGGCAGATAAGCCCCAACGACCGCAAGCCCCCCAAAGCTACATGGGCCTCTCGGTCTATCGTCCATGATTTGCACGAACAGCTCCCATCAAGAAGGCACAACTCTCCTAATTTGCCATTCCAAATTACAATTGCTCCCTATTCTCAGGTCAGCAGGGCCCGTCAGTCCAGCGCAGTGAGCCGCCACCACGGGCCCTCCCGGCCAAGCGCCCAGACCCTTCTCGAGATGCCAGCCCGCCAATCTCGGCACTCATTTGGGGGTGGTCTTTAGTCCGGCGGCTGTCCTCTGCTCTCTAGCCTTTTGGGGGGAGTACTCTGGGTTCGGGCCGAATTCCGAGCTCGGAGCCCTCCCCCCGGACAGCACAGCACGCCAAATACGCATTATACTTTATTCCCTTTAATTGTATGTAAGTGTGAACTCGTGAAATGATGTTCTATTAACAAAGTTCGGGAGAAGCACGTTCAGATAGTTAACACGGGTGGAGAGCACTCAGCAATCATGATTAAAACGTGTATATATAGACTCAGCAGTCTCACCTCATTTCTCTGACAGTTTAGCAGCGTCCCTCCACCACCCCTTCTCCACTCTTCTAGTCCTAAACCACTTTACATACGGGGGGGAGTACTCTGAGTTTGGGCCAAATTCCGAGCTCGGAGCCCTACCCCGGACAGCACGCCAAATACGCATTATACTTTATTCCCTTTAATTGTATGTAAGTGTGAACTCGTGAATAAATACGATAGAAAAAAAAAGACACAAATTAAAATATATGCAATTATCGAGGCCAAGGACAAAAAGGAACAATGAGACATGCAAGCATGGCTTCAGAAAAAACTGCAACAATAAGTAAAGATGTTTTTAGATTATTTTAGTTAAAATGGCTGAAAATAAAAAAATACAATCACATTTAAGATGTTTAAATTGCTTATTCAATAGGTGGCATTGTTACCAAATTGATGTTGTGTGGCCAGCAGACAAGGACACATACAAAGTTTGGTGTCAATAAGGCAAAGTGGTGCAGTGTTACAGCCTCAGAAAAAGCATGGCACCATGCCATCACTTTTGTTGATGCATATTTGAGAACGGTTTGGTCAATCGAAAAGCTTTTAATAACTTTTGTCCGGCATGGTCTGAAGATGATCTGAGCCAATTTTGGTAAAAATCGGACCAACAGTCTAGGAGTTTGAAAAAGTAGGTTTCAAAGAAATTAAAATTGACAGACAACAAGTTTGACCAAATATGGCATAATTGGTGTCATGCTCCTCGGTATGACTCAAGTAATCTTTTAAGATCCATTTTATTAGAACAGGTTAAATTAATCAAAAGCTATTATCATTTTTTGAAATTTCAGTATAAATTTTGACCTGAAAGTGGTTCTGTTCTGAAACATTTTGAGCACGTTCAGTGCTTGGTCCTGGTTTTCGTAATGATACGCTAATGCGTTATCAAATACAGCAATAAGTGACAAAATTCTAAATTAACGATGCACAAAATGGCCAATATGGGAAAATTGGATATCATTCGATTTGGTATGCTCTTTTGCTGAATCAAAAGAGACCAGTTTTATGATTTTTTAGCAAACCGTTTAGAAGTTATAAGCAAAAATAGCCCTTTTTCATATCTCCTGACCAGTAGATCTCGCTGTGCCTTAGGTCATGCTTGTGATGACATGTACCAGGACTCCTCTCAATACACTAAAGCATTATGGATATAGAGCCTTGCATCCAATTTGGTGTGCTCTTGGTCAAATTAGCATTATTCTAGAATGGTTGGGTTTATCAAAAAGCTTTTAACAACTTTTTTAATAATAATAATAATAATACATTTATTTTGTATAGCGCCTTTAAAAGTTGCTTTCTCAAAGCACTTTACAGACAAACATAACAACAGAAAAGAAAAGATCATGCTTTTACCAGCATGATCTGAAGATGATCTGAGCCAATTTTGGTGAAAAGTTCGAAAAAGTAGGTTTTTTAGGTAAGTAGGTTAAAAGTAGGCCAGAAAATGACAAATCGTCAATTGTCAATCGAATCGTCTTGAGGAAAGGAATTCAAAAGTTATTAACATAAACGTGAGTGCAAATTTGGACAGTTGGTGGCGCTAGAGCCATTGAGTTAGAGACTCCGAATTTGCTATGGCTACAGTTCAGACTGTCCTCTATCTGTGTGCCTAATTTCATAACTTTCCTGCAAGCAGTTCTATGGGCTGTCATAGACTCAAGAGCACAAGAAGAAGAAGAACACTTACTGTTGAAGCCATTTTTGTGTAATTATATATTTGTCCATTGGGTGGCACTCTGGCATGGTATTTTAAGGGCACCTGTTTAATGAGACAACAGGTGTGTATTGGGAGTAGGGAAGCACACAGTTCCCTTTCGAAGGGAACTCAACAATACGTCATCAACGTTCTGGGGAACGCCTCAGGCGTGACAGGTGTCTGAAATCACTATCAAATCACGTCAATCACATTGACCGGCGACAGCCCGTGAATCATTAACGTGAATGATTAACGTGCGACCTGGAAGTATATAAGGGCGCCTTGCAAACATGACAAATCATCTCATCGTCTTCAGGGACTGTTTGTATGAAACGCTATTCAAACTTACGTCAGAAAAAGGTAAGAGAAATGAAACGCACAGCAAAGGCGGATTGTTTTCGTAAGTATGCCGACCCGTGTCCGAGGTTTCTGACACCGGCTGACACACACGAGCTGTGCGTTTTTTGTTTGGGAGAAGAGCACGCACGGGAGGTTCTCGAGGGAACCTTCTGTGCGAACTGCGAGCATTTTTCTTTTAAAATGCTCCGCTCTCGTCTGGCCCTCTTCTCGAGTGAAGGGGGCTCAGCATCTGTTCCTCGTGGTGCAGGTCCCGCTCGTGCTGAGGCAGAGCGGCGACTTTCATCATGGGGTTCTCAGATGGAGCTCGTCGATCGCCTTGAGAGGTCTGTAAACCTCTCAGATGATTCGACGGCTGACGAGAGCGAACTGCAGGTCGATGATGGGGAAGATTACTCACCGACTGTACCTGCAGTTGCGGCTCTTCCGGACGCGCAGGAGATGCTTGGGGAGGTTTATGATCAGGAAGATCTTGAACCTCCTCAGCCACTCTGCCCCATGTATGCTGAGCTAATGGATGTTATGGAGCGCGCTGCTGACAGGCTGCAGTTGCCTTGGCAGCGCGCTAGAGGAGGGGCCGCTCGCGGAAGGCTCGATGATCGGTTTCTTCCCGGCCATACACCACCAGCTCGGGTGAGCCTTCCATTCCTTCCTGATCTGCACATGGAGATCGAGAAGGCATGGAAGAACCCATACTCTGCCCGTATTCACCAACATCAGCGGGCCAGTTTCGCTGATGTTGAGGGGATCGGAGAGCATGGGTACGTGTCAATGCCGCCCATTGACGAGACGTTCGCGAACTATCTCGTGTCTGGGCGGGCAGCGACACTAAAAGCTTCAACCCTGCCATCCAAACCGCTGAAAACAACGGCTCGTTTGAATGGCAGAGCATACACGGCAGCAGGTCAGGCCGGGGCTGCACTTCATACCATGGCGGTGTTACAGGCGTACCAGGCCGACCTGCTGAGGGATCTCGACCAGGGGGCAGGCTTGTCCCCTGAGGCTGTGGCTGAGCTGCGCTGCACCACAGATCTGGCTCTCCGGGCTACCAAGCAAACCGCTGCCGCGATCGGTCGGTCGATGGCGGCGATGGTGGCCACGGAGAGGCATCTGTGGCTAAATCTAGCTGGCATCGGGGAGAAAGAAAAAAACTTTCTCCTCGATTCGCCAGTTTCGCCTTCCGAACTCTTTGGCACCTCTGTAGAAGCGGTGGTGGGGAAGTTCAGGGAGGCGAAGGCGCGCTCAGCAGCATTTAAGACATGTATACTGCTGAGATCCGCGTCCGCACCCAGGCAGGCGGGAGAGCCTGGCCCTTCACAGTCTGAGGACCGTAGGCAGGGCCAGCGAGCCAGTATCGCCTCTCGTGCGCCCCCTCCTCAAGGAGCAGGTCGCAGAGGAGGCGTGACTCCCGCAACGGGAGGAAAGATCTGCCCTCTCTCTTCTGACCCCCAGGCGTTCATTACATCAGGCCTGGGGATGGGCCTATGATGAGAACTATGTTCTGATGGCCCACCTGGGCCTGGTTGGTGGAAACGCCCCTTTCAGGCGTGTAAAGTGGCGGTTCCCAGGTTCATAAAGAACTTCTGGCGAGTCTTCACTTTGCACGCCGCAGGTGAGCTGCTGGTCTTTTCAAAGAGTATATTTTTTGTGATAAAAAAATAACATATTTCTCTTTACAGACTTCGTTCCCTGTATAAAGAGTTATGGGGTCATGTCAAGGTAATAAGGTAAGAGAACTTTATTGGATTATTAGGGCCCTGAAGTTCCCCGTTGGGTGGCCAGAACGATAACTACGTTAGCCTTCGGGCTGTTAGCCACCTCAGGGTAGTTGAGGTGTAGTTGGTCTCTCTCTTAGAAATTTTTACTTAGAGTATTGACTGACGCTAGAGCTTCAGATAGATCTTAAGTCCGGCCCACGGGACCGTTTGACTTTCCTGAGTATTTCGCCCCTTGAGCTCTGTTGGGTTTTCATTAGGCTGAGCGATTCTGCAGCCTCTTGTATCGAATAAAAAAGACTTTATTCCTTATTAGGCTGTGGCTCCTCCGAGCCCTCAGATAGATCTATGCTTGCAGGCTGGCCCTCACCAGGGCCGCCTCTGTAGCTGGCCTAGGCTGTGCCAGGGATATTAGAGGCGTTCTGCTAAAATTAGCATTTCTTCCTGTGACCCTTCACTTTGTGAATGTAGGGTTTTGGCATCCCTGTATAATCAGCCTCCTCCCATGGGAGTCGTTAGGCCAAGGCCCGCCCCCTTCTCTGCATTCTGGGGTGACTAGAGTAATGCAGCGTGGTGCAGAGGATGGTTTATAAGAACATGGTAGGCCTCAGTTAGGCCTCCGTGGTATATAAGTCCTTTTGAGCAGGGTTAGGCCGTCTCTCGCTTCACGAAGAAGACTGGGTCGCTTGCCCGACCCTGCCGTGCAGAACTGGCCTACGGATTTAGGCCGCCAGTATGGGCTTCACTTACCTCGCTGAGCTACTGCTCGAGCGCCGGGTTGTAGGTGGTTGGCTTTCATTCAAGCCCCACTCCCCTAGGTTGGGCACAGATACATTTCTGTCACCCCTAGAGCCGCTGGCAGGCCCGCCCCCTGGTAACCTCAGGGTGAGGTGTGAGTATTCCCCTGTGATTCAGGGTAGGTCTGAGTACTTCACTCCCAGTTCTGTTTATCCTACCTCGCACCACTATGGCTCGGGTCGAGTATGAAGTAAGCCTTCACTTCTTCTTTGGTCGAAGTACGCTCCCCTGTAGCCAGAGCATTGCCCTGAGCTGACGCCCATGCATAGATGGTAGGCCTCTGACTAACTGGGGCCTCCGTTGAGGCAGAGTGGCGTATGTTGTACTCCCCTTGTTTAAGGGTGCTAAGCTCTCTTGCTGAGTACACTGCCGTGGGCAATGTGATTAGGCACCAGGATGCTGTAGGCGCTGTGTAAACAGCTTCTGTGCCAACGAAGGCTGCGCCATCAGGTAGTAGGCCTCAGCAGGCCTCCTTGTACGGGCAGCCCCCAATAGGGCGCTGTAGGCCTACTACCTGATGGCGCAGCCTTCGTTGGCACATAAGCTGTTTACACAGCGCCTACAGCATCCTGGTGCCTAATCACATTGCCCACGGCAGTGTACTCAGCAAGAGAGCTTAGGCTGCGCCATCAGGTAGTAGGCCTCAGCAGGCCTCGTTGTACGGGCAGCCCCCAATAGGGCGCTGTAGGCCACTTCTCGAGAGAAATGGTTGGCCTTGGTGGTTCGGGCAGTTGACTCACTGTTGGGTAGTAGGCCTTAAACAGGCCTCCTCGGAGGTGATTCCCAACATTGTGGGACATACTTTATAGCTGCTGCAGGTAGCTAGCCGTACTAGGCCTCTTGTGGGTGGGCCCAATAGTTACGTTGGTGTAGTATGGTTCCCAACAGTGTTCCTTTGTAGCAGAATTGACTTGCTATCAGCTAGTAGGCCCAACCGGATAGGCGAGTCCCCAGCTGGCTGGCCTTAACAGGCCGCCTTGGAACTGTCACCCGGACTCAGCTACCAGTTGCTATCAGGTAGTAGGCCACTCAGGCCTCCCTGAAGGTGAATTCCCACTTAAGATGGTTATCAGGTAGTAGGCCTCACCCGGCCTCCCTGTAGACAAGCCCAAGGACAGACAACTGGACAGCTAGCCTGACTTTCTATCGGGTAGCAGAAAAAGCTCCCAGATATTATGATTTTCAGGTAGTAGGCCCCACCAGGCCTCCCTGAGGGTGAGTTCCCCACGTACTATCGTTATCGGGTAGTAGGCCTCTCTAGGCCTCCCTGTAGGTGACCACATACTGTTGCTATCAGGTAGTAGGCCTCACCAGGCCTCCTTGTGAGTGGTTCCCTAGCGGTGCTGGGTTCAGGAAGCTAGTGGCCTCTTGCTATCATTTCAGCTGGCCTTATCAGGCAGCTGCTGAAGGCGAGCCTGCGCCCTGGCTCGACTGAAGTGTTCATTCTCTGCTGCTGGTTCCCTCTCGCTACAGCCTGGTTTTGCCTACCAGGGGGACCATATGCTCCCCTCATTGAGGGTCGCTGTGAGCACGCGGACTCCTGAGTCTGGTCAGACGGTCGTAGGCCTCTCGTGAGGCCTCCCAGTTAGATCAGTCCTTAGGCCTTCACAGGCCTCCTCAGTGTTTTGAAACACAGACACTGGGTTGATCCGTGGATCGAGTAGAGAAACTCCCCTCGCTAGCAAGGGTTGGAAAGCACTATGCTGAGTCATACTCTCCGGGATATCCCGTCTCTGAGATCCGGGCCGAGTGGTTCACTGCCAGCTTCGCAGTCCCTCGGGTTGGATGCCTTACCTAAAGGCATGTGTCCAGAGGCTCTGTCTTCGGACAGACAGGAAGTGGCCAGACTAAGAGTCTATGCTCTGACGCCAGGTCAGGCCTTCCTGGTGGCACTTCGGGGTGAGTACGTTCCCCTGAATAGTGACTGGCTGGGGTTCCTTCGGGTTCCCTAGCCATATTCCCTAGAAGGGACCCCTTCTAATTGAAGTTGTGGTCCTAGGCCTTTGAGCAGGCCCAGGTAGGCCTTTCATTTAACCATGTTTATGGAGGTTTTCCTGTGAGGCTTATAGCTTGGGCTATGACCGTAGGGAATTATGTCACTGACAGCCCAGTGTGACCTGAGGGTGAGTGGTTCTAGCGTTTCATTTGAAATTGCTGGTTCTGACAGTTGTCACTGCCTGAGGGCATGCACTCCCCTCAGCATGGCGGAAGGGGTATTTCGTTCCCCATAACGTCGATGATGTATTGTTGAGTTCCCTTCGAAAGGGAACATCTCAGGTTACGAATGTAACCTTTGTTCCCTGAGAACAGGGAACGAGACAATACGTCTCCCTGCCATGTCTCGGGGCTTGCCTACCGTACAGTCCCTTCAGACGATAAGGTGATTTGTCATGTTTGCAAGGCGCCCTTATATACTTACAGGTCGCACGTTAATCATTCACGTTAATGATTCACGGGCTGTCGCCGGTCAATGTGATTGACGTGATTTGATAGTGATTTCAGACACCTGTCATGCCTGAGGCGTTCCCCATAACGTCGATGACGTATTGTCTCGTTCCCTGTTCTCAGGGAACAAAGGTTACATTCGTAACCTGAGACGTTTTTGACCGCACTGCAGAGTAGCGTGCAAGGTGGATTATAGTCGTATGCTGTGTCTACAAGATATGGACTTTGTGTGTACGTGTTTGTAAACAAGGGAATGCCACAAGATGTCGTTTGAGACAATGTTTAATGGAGCACAATAAAGAAAGACATTTGTTTGCATCTAGCTCAAATGAGCTCGGGCTTGAGGAGTAGTCATGAACAGAGGCAAAGTTTACCTGAGTCAGGAGATGGCAGCGCAGCGGATGATTTCATATACCAGCTAAGATTTGCATTAAAGACTTTTAAAATCATTTTAGCTCAAAACTCCGATGTGGATTCTGATCACCGTATAATACAGACATATTTATATGCGATGCAAAAGACAAAGCACGCTAACCATTATCATAGCATCATTACCCCAGTCTTCAGTGTCACATGATCCTTCAATTAAATTCAATCCATAGTTGTATACACAAGTTTACGTGCCAAATCCTGGGCGGCGCCATAGCTCTACACAAATGCACTTAATTTCCGCCGGAAGTGGTTTGCACAGCATCTGCCGGTGTAAACACAGCGATTAAGATGCAGTTTGGGAACACGGTTCTACTACTTTGACTGGAGATGGCGTTACTATCCCCCACCCGAATTCAGTGCAGACCTGGGAGGATAACATGACGACGTGGCATAATGTACATAATGTATAATGTACAGCAAGATTTGCTCCTACTTCGTGCAATCCATGGCAATCGATGGAAAAGCAATGGACAATCTGAAAGCCTCCGAGGCATATCAATATCTGCACAGCAACAAAGTCGGTTGTGTCATGTCATACAAACATGATCGTTTTGTTTATCTGAAAGCAAATGTAGAGCCTAGCCTTATTTAGGTCATGCCAACAGATGTCCGTTGTTTACATAATGCACGATTTACATTATCTCTTTATGCTGTGCAATATATCAGTGTGCCTGTACTGTTTGAGTGAAAATAAAGTTTGATGTAATTTCATTTAATTTAATTATTGCACTGAACTACGATCATGAAAGATAGGCCTTATGTTCCTTACTGTACGTTCACACATGCAGCTTGGGAACACGGTTCTACTACTTTGACTGGAGATGGCGTTACTAGAATTCAGTGCAGAACTGGGAGGATAACAACGCAATCCATGGCAAGAGATGGAAAAGCAATAGACAATCTGAAAGCATTTGAATAGTTTATTAATAAACTAGTGTTTTCTGTCAGTTTTCGGTTCATTTATGAGACGCGCTCCAGTTCACACGCTGGCGCCTCCGTGTCCTAATTATATTGTCTACTATATTTGCTTCTTATTTATTAATCCAGGCAATTTGTTGATGACACATTGATTAAAATGAAGATACAATTTATTCAAAACGAAATTCACTTCAACAAGAAAGATTGCGTATTTAATCCTAAGTATTAAAAGGTATTTAAAGGTATTAAAAAGTAAAATACAAAAGCAGCCCACACAATTACATCACTATGAAAATTTTCATATATAATATTAAAAAATACAATGCATGCAGTATTTGTTGTGTTTATCTGTATTTAATGAACATCATGGCTGGGTGTTGGTAGACAGGAACACAAGGCAAGATTCTAAACCTCACAAGGCACTCTCAGCCAGGTCCTTGATTCCGAGTCGGTATCAGGCTTGCGAAAAAATTTAAACAATGGAGCGCATGGACATTGCCTCTTCGTAGCTGGATTGTGGTCGTAGCACTCTCTAACCACTCGTTTCAGGTGCTTTCTCGAGTGTTTGCAACCAACTACCCAACCCTTCCCGAACCACTTTTCTTCGTGTTGTAATTGTTAATTCATTTGTCACTGCGATATCAGTGCTTTGTCGGCACAACAGAGCTAGCTATCAAAACAAACCCAGCCCGCCAGAACGGAAGTGGATTGCATCGACGGGAGGAGTTTAGGACGTAGAGTGGAAACGGCTCAAAAACTTGTGTATAGCACTTTACAGAAAATGCATGTCAAGTCAAGTCAAGTCACATTTATTTATATAGCGCTTTTCACAATACAGATTGCATCAAAGCAGCTTCACAGTGATAACATGAAAGTAGTACAACACAGTTCAATAATATTGTTGAATATTAAATATTAAATATCCCCAACTAAGCAAGCCAAAAGCAAGGCGACAGTGGCAAGGAACCAAAACTCCATCAGATTGGATGGAGAAAAAAACCTTGGGAGAACCCAGGCTAGTCAGGGGCCAGTTCTCCTCTGGCTAACAATCATAGGGTTTCAAAGAAGCTTTACAGTAAGTGCATATCAGAAAGTACCTGGAAAAAATACATTTAGTTAATCATGTAATATTAAGGGGATAACATATCGCCGGCGTTGAGTCGTCTCTTCGCAGGCGTTGAGTCGTCTCTTCACAGGCGTTGGTCTTCTCATCACAGGCGTTGGGGCATCCGAAATCCCCGTGAGAGGCAGGATACAAAACTGGAGCCTACGAACGCCATTTTTCTCGGGACAAGCGTCCCGAGATGACAGCAGAAAGGCAGATGGGAAATAATTAGCATAGCTGATGTTCATAATGATTTCCATTACACGGGAGTAGGTGTTAGAAAACCATAATCTCACAACTCTCCGCAACCCAAACTCTCCGCAACCCAACCGCAACCATACGGACCGACCCGTTTGTCTATAAGGCTGTCGAGCCCCACTGGTGCGTTAAGCAGTTTCAGTGGCAAACGGTTCCGTATGGCATAGCAGAGGACTAAAAGGTAAGCATTATGTGAATGCTTGACTAAAGAGACACGTCTTTAGTCTAGTTTTAAACTGTGTCAGCGAGTCAGAGCATCGGACCGTATCGGGAAGGCTATTCCAGAGTTTTGGAGCTAAATGCGAGAATGCCCTCCCTCCTTTCGTGGACTTCGATATCCTAGGAATGACCAGAAGCCTTGAATTTAGTGATCTTAGAGAACGCGGTGGATTGTAGGGCGAAAGAAGGTCCGTTAAGTACATAGGAGCTAAACCATTAAGGGCTTTATAGGTCAGTAGTAGTACTTTGTAATTGATACGGAACTTAATAGGTAACCAGTGTAGAGATGATAAAATCGGTGTTATATGATCATATTTTCTTGATCTAGTAAGAACTCTAGCGGCTGCATTTTGCACTAACTGTAGCTTGTTTATTGAGGATGCAGGACAACCAGCTAATAAAGCATTACAGTAATCTAGTCTCGAGGTCATGAATGCATGAACTAACTTTTCTGCATCAGAAACAGATAGCATATTACGTAATTTAGCAATGTTTCTAAGGTGGAAAAAGGCTGTTCTTGTAACAGATGAAATATGATTTTCGAAAGACAAGTTGCGGTCTAGTATAACACCCAGGTCTTTTACTGTAGTGGAAAAAGTAACAGGACATCCTTCTATATTAAAGTCGTATTGTAAGAGGTTTTGTGTGTAGTTTTTTGGACCAATAAGTAATACCTCCGTTTTATCTGAATTTAATAGCAGGAAATTACGCGTCATCCAGCATTTTATATCTTTGAGACATTCTGTCAATTTAGATGAGGTAGTGTTTTCATCTGGTCGTGATGAAATATATAATTGAGTGTCGTCAGCATAACAGTGGAAATTAATTCCATGTTTTCTTATAATATTACCAAGTGGCAGCATATATATTGAGAATAGCAGAGGGCCTAGCACCGATCCTTGCGGTACTCCGTAGTCTACTGACGTTAACTTTGATTTTCCCCCGTGTAAAGAGACAAAATGATAACGGTCAGATAAGTACGATCTAAACCAGCTTAATGCCTGTCCCTGAACACCAGTGTAGTTTTGTAGTCGATCCAAGAGTATTTTATGATCTATAGTGTCGAACGCGGCGCTAAGATCAAGTAGGACTAGTATTGAGATACAGCCTTGATCCGAAGCTAAGAGTAGATCATTTGTAATTTTAACTAGCGCAGTTTCTGTACTATGATGCGGTCTGAATCCTGACTGGAATTTTTCATAGATATCATTTTCTTGCAAAAAAGAGCACAGTTGAGCGGATACAACTTTTTCTAGTATTTTGGACATAAATGGAAGATTTGAAATGGGTCTGTAATTTGCTAGGTTATTTGGATCTAGTTGCGGTTTCTTAATGAGAGGTTTTATTACTGCCAACTTGAATATTCTTGGAACATGACCTAAGAATAAAGACGAGTTAATAATATTGAGAAGAGGCTCTTCCACTACAGGTAACACTTCTTTCAGTAGTTTAGTGGGTATTGGATCTAATGAGCATGTTGTTGGTTTAGATGCAATAATAAGTTTATTTAGCTCTTCCTGTCCTATCATTGCAAAGCGGTGTAGTTGTTCTAGAGGGGCCATAATTGAGGTTGAAGCATAAGAGACCATAGAGGATTGTACATTTATAATTGTGTTTCGAATGCTTTCTATTTTCTCATTGAAATAATTCATAAAATCATTACTACTAAACTGTAACGCTATATTTTGCTCTGGTGATGTCTGTTTATTTGTTAGTCTAGCCACGGTGTTAAATAAGAACCTTGGATTATTTTGGTTATTTTCTATTAGTTTGCGGAGGTGCTCAGCCCTGGCTGTTTTTAGAGCCTTTTTATAACGTGACATACTGTCTTTCCACGCGATTCTAAAGACCTCTAAATTAGTTTGTTTCCATTTACGCTCTAGGTTACGAGTTTCTCTCTTGATATCATGCGTAACACTGTTGTACCAGGGTGCTTTAGTTTTCTCTTTAACCTTTTTTTTTGGTTGCATGTCTACATTACAATTTAGAGTGAACTGTTATCAGAGGTGACTGTGTCCAAGTTATGTATTTCAGAAATGTACATATACAATCACACAGTTAGCTAATAATGTATTAATTTAAACAATGTATTAATTTAACCCTTTCATGCATGAATTATGATAACCTCAGTCAGGATTTTTTTTCCTATGTGTTTTTATTGCTCTTAGGGCATGAAAAACAAGATTTGATTTTTTTTAAACAAATTTTTCAAAGAGATTTTCAGATGTCCACTTGAGTGGACAGCATGCATTTATGGTTTAAACTGAAGAGATACTGTATTAAACATAATACAATAATCAAACAGATAAAGTATGTGTATTTAACAAACTAATCAATACAATTATATCAAATCATGTGAAAACTATAAAATATATAAAAAAATATATAAATCCGAAATATTGCAAAGGCAATTGACCTTCATACAAGTTGCACTTCGTGTATCTTTGATATCAGAACATGAGGACGTGATTCCATCAGAATTTTCTACAGCCTGTCAAGGTACAACTGTGGAAACCACTCAGATGCTACCTCCTGTGTACCAGAGTATGTCAATTTACCCTTATTAGCTGATAATTCTGATTATGTTCAAGATGGACACATTTCTAGCATAGCCCTCTTCTGAGAAAACCTAGCGATACGGTTTTTTTTCAATCTCATCTGAAATGAGCAGTGTTGGGGCAGGCATAACGCATTCAGATTACTTTTTTGATGTTACAAGTAACATGCATTACATAATCAGATTTGTTTTAATGTTACGAGTAAAGTAATGTATTACAAGTAACATGCATTACCTAATCAGATTACTTTTTGATCTAACAAGTAATTAATTACAAGTAATGTGCATTACGTAATTAGATTACTTTTTGTTGTTACGAGTAAAGAAACGCATTACAAGTAACATGCATTACGTAATCAGATTACTTTTTGATGTTACGAGTAAAGAAACGCATTACAAGTAACATGCATTACGTAATCAGATTACTTTTTGATGTTACGAGTAAAGAAACGCATTACAATAACGTGCATTACGAAATCAGATTACTTTTTGATCTAAAAAGTAAAGTAATGCATTACAAGTAACGTCTCGATTACGGATGTAACCCTCGTTCCCTGAGTAGGGAACGGAGACGTTCCGTCGGATGACGACGAATGGGGGTTTCGCTTAGAAAGCCAATCGACTTCGAGTACTACAAAATGAGCCAATGGCAAAGAAATGCCATGGGTCTGCGGATTTTGCATAGCGTAACTCCGCCTCACCTCGTGGGTATTTAAGGAGAACGCTGGCAGCAAAAAGGCATGTTTCTTCGCTGAGGAGCCAAGACTGAGCTCAGGCGATCCCCGCGGTACAGCGGAAAGTGGCAGGAAGACGGAACGTCTCCGTTCCCTACTCAGGGAACGAGGGTTACATCCGTAACCGAGACGTTCCCTTTCGTTGTCACTCCGAGTTCCGTCGGATGACCAGTCTAATCACGCCACCTTCTCAGCTGTCTTCCAGTGCCCTGCGTAAATCTGAGATCCCTGTCGTGAGGCTAGCACGGACGAAGGACTCCTATTTACCACAGGAATAACAAGGTACACTGGGGAGCATATCCCAGATTTTGGGGGAATATGCAATTACTGCCAACCCAGAGGGGGGGGACTTAAGAATACACATATGACCCGAGGGATGCATATGGGGAATCACTGGGGTGTCCAGCCGCAGGTGGAATATTTCAACCCCAGGGGTGGCAAAGTGGCTTGCCAAGGGAAAGACACATGCTCAGAGAGGCTTACAGTGGAAATACACATGTGGGGGTAGCTCAAGGAGGTACCATGCACACGGAAGGCACCTAGCCGACGCGCAGGCAATAGACACTGGCGCCAGCGTCAGCAGTGCTGGAGGAACTCAGGGCTTTCGGGGAAGCTCACCTGAGTAGAATATCGCACGTATCCAGTCCGTGGAGTGGAATGGCGAGCAAGCGAAGACACCTGAGCGGGTCCGGCACTAGCTGGTTGAAGCGAGTACATGAGAGGACACTGGCTCCACTCGGAGATTGTAGAATCTGGCGAATGTGTTAGGTGTCGCCCAGCCTGCAGCTCTGCAGATGTCTGTTAGCGAGGCGCCATGCGCTAGAGCCCAAGAGGACGCCACACTCCGGATGGAGTGGGCGGTCACACCAAGGGGGCACGGTCGACCTTGCTGCTGGTAAGCCAAAGTAATGGCGTCCACTATCCAGTGAGACAACCTTTGCTTGGAGAGAGCCTTTCCCTTCAGCTTCCCACCATAACAGACAAAGAGCTGGTCTGAGGTCCTGAAACACTGCGTTCTGTCTACATAGATGCGAAGAGCACGTACTGGACAGAGCAGTGCCAAGGCTGGGTCTGCCTCCTCCGGGGGCAGCGCTTGCAGGTTCACCACCTGGTCCCGGAAGGGAGTGGTAGGAACCTTGGGCACATATCCAGGCCGGGGTCTCAGGATCACGTGAGAGTAAGCCGGCCCGAATTCCAAGCACGCTTCGTAAACGGAGAATGCGTGCAGGTCCCCTACCCTCTTGATGGAGGCCAATGCAGTCAGAAGCGCTGTCTTCATTGACAGGAAGTTAAGCTCGACCGACTGCAAAGGCTCAAAGGGAGCGCTGCGCAGGGCAGTTAAGACCACTGCGAGGTCCCAAGAGGGTACGAGAGGAGGGCGAGGAGGATTCAGTCTCCTCGCTCCTCTCAGGAACCTGAAGATCAGGTCATGCTTCCCCACAGACTTACCTTCTATTGGGTCATGATGTGCGGCAATGGCGGCGACATAGACCTTGAGGGTGGAGGGAGACAGCCTTCGCTCCAACCCTTCTTGAAGAAAGGAAAGCACGACACTGATCGAACATCTCCGGGGGTCTTCTCGGTGAGAAGAGCACCAGTTGACGAAGAGCTTCCACTTCAACGCATAGACGTGTCTCGTGGACGACGCTCTAGCGGAAGTGATGGTAGCCACCACCGCTGGTGGTAGGGTACTCAAACCTGCCTCGTCCCGTCCAGGAGCCACACGTGGAGGTTCCAAAGATCGGGACGAGGGTGCCATAGGGTGCCCCGTCCCTGAGAAAGGAGGTCCTTCCTCAGGGGAATCGGCCAAGGAGGTGCTGTCGCGAGGAGTATGAGTTCGGAGAACCAGGTCCGGGTGGGCCAGTACGGCGTGACCAGAGTGACCTGCTCCTCGTCCTCCCTGACCTTGCGCAGGAATTGCGCAAGAAGGCTCACTGGGGGAAACGCATATTTGCGGCCCTGTGGCCTGCTGTGCGCCAGTGCATCCATGCCGAGCGTGCCCTCGGTCAGGGAATAATACAGGGCGCAATGGGTCGAGTCGTGAGAGGCAAACAGATCTATCTGTGCGTCCCCGAACTGCTCCCAAATCAGCTGAACCGACTGGGGATGGAGTCGCCAATCTCCCGGGAGGGGCTGAAGCCGTGAGAGCTCGTCGGCTGCACAGTTCAGGGCTCCGGGGATATAAATGGCACGAAGCGACCTCAGATGATTCTGACTCCATAAGAGGAGGTGGCGGGCGAGTTGCGACATACGGCGGGAGCGCAGACCACCTTGACGGTTGATGTACGCTACGGTCGCGGTATTGTCTGAACGGACTAGTACATGCTGGCCCCTGAGCACGGCTCGGAAGCGGCACAGGGTGAGCTGTACAGCCAGCAACTCGAGGCAATTGACGTGCCATAGGCGGTGGGGTCCTGTCCAGGAGCCTGCGGCAGCACGTCCATTGCACATGGCACCCCAGCCCGTGGTAGAGGCATCTGTCGTTACAACAATATGCCGGGAAGCTCGTTCCAGGGGCACTCCGGCCCGTAGAAAACTGAGGTTCGACCACGAGGTGAAGGTCTGACGGCAGGTCGTAGTAACTGGTACTCGGAGAGTGCCGTGTTGCCATGCCCACCTCGGGACTCGGTCGCGAAGCCAAAGCTGAAGCGGTCTCATATGAAGTAATCCGAGCGGTGTTGCCACGGCTGTGGATGCCATATGCCCCAGGAGCCTCTGAAAAAGTTTCAGTGGAACCGCACTCTTGCCCTCGAACTGTCTCAGGCAAGTCAGCAGTGACGGCGCGCGCTCGCTCGTAAGCTGCGCGGACATGGCGACCGAGACGATCTCCATACCGAGAAAAGAGATCCTCTGCACGGGGCAAAGTTTGCTCTTCTCCCAGTTGACCCGAAGGCCCAGACGGGCTACGTGGCGGAGCACCAAGTCCCTGTGTTCGCAAAGCTGATCTCGAGAGTGAGCTAGAATTAGCCAGTCGTCGAGATAATTCAGAATGCGAACCCCGTGTTCCCGGAGGGGAACAAGGGCTGCCTCGACGACCTTCGTGAAGACGCGAGGAGACAGGGCTAGCCCGAATGGGAGAACTGCGTACTGATATGCCTGCCCCTCGAAAGCAAACCGCAGGAACGGTCTGTGTCGAGGGAGGATGGAGACATGAAAGTAGGCGTCCTTCAGGTCGATCGCTGCAAACCAATCCTGGTGCCGCACACATTCGAAAACGCGTTTGGCGGTGAGCATCTTGAACGGCAGCCGGTGAAGGGAGCTGTTCAGAACACGCAGGTCCAGGATTGGCCGTAACCCACCGGTTTTCTTCGGGACAATGAAGTACGGGCTGTAGAAGCCGGTCCTCATTTCGGCTGGAGGGACAGTCTCGATCGCACCCTTCGCCAGCAGGGTGGCAACCTCCGCTCTCATGATAGAGGCAGCAGCGGGCCGTCGGGGCAGAATATGCTTAATAGCCTCAGTCTGTTTCTGAGCAGTCGAGAACTGTTGGGCAAAATCCTCGACTGCACCGCCGAAAAGGCCGTCTTGTGATATGGGGGTGTCGAGCAGCCGAGACCGCTCGGCATCCCTCATATCAGCAAGGTTCAGCCAGAGGTGTCTCTCCTGGACCACGGCTGTGGACATCACCAAACCCAGGGAGCGTGCGGTCACCTTCGTCGCTCGGAGAGCAAGGTCGGTGGCGGCGCGCAGCTCATTGAAGAGCCCTGGGTCTGTCCTGCCCTCGTGCATGTCCCTGAGCATCTGGGCCTGGTAGACCTGCAGAATGGCCATGGCATGCAAAGAGGTGGCTGCCTGTTCCACCGCTCTGTAAGACTTCGCCACTAACGTAGACAAATACCTACAGGCTTTGGATGGGTGCTTAGGCTCACCACGAGAAGAAGCGCTCTGAGGACACAGTTGCATCGCAACAGAGCGTTCAACCGGGGGGAGCCCAGTGTACCCACGGGCAGCCGCCTCATCGAGGGGAGGAAAGGCGGATGAAATCATCGAGCGGTCATGGGAAGACATGGGGGTCTTCCAGGACTTCGAGATCTCATCATGCACGTCCGGGAAGAAAGGTGTTGGGGTTTGACGCGGACGGGGGTCCGCGGCCTTACCCAAGTACCAATCATCCAGCCGCGAGCGCTCGGGACAGGGCGGAGGGGTCCACTCTAACCCGATGCTCGCGGCGGCTCGAGACAGCATGGCCGTCATCTCCGGATCAGACTCTGGCACAACTGTGCTCACACCCGAAGGTGGCAGCTGTGATGAGTCTTCACTTCCAGAAGATTCAGACCCACCTTGTGATGCTGTGATAGACATCGCGTCCTCCTCTGGAGCGCCAAAGGAAACCCGCGGGACACCCGAAGATGATCCCGCAGAAATCCCCTGAGCACTCACGGGTTGCAACACTGGAGAGGGTGCGGCTGGGCACGGACTGATAGTCGGCGCTTTGTTCCAAACCGTCACCCTCAGATCACCCTGGCCACCAGCCGAAGTACTAGCTCTATTTCTAGAGTCAGTAGATCGGGGTGTGGATGAGGGGACTCTCACTCTTGCGAGATCACTGAGTCTCGATCGTAGTGCTGCGATGGTCATGTTCCTGCAGAGAGAACATGAGTCATCCACGAGCGCTGCTCTAGCATGATCAATGCCCAAACACACTATGCAACGCTCGTGCCCATCAGAGTCGGCAACGAGTCTACCGCAACCAGAAGTGCACGGGCGAGGCATCTTTAAAAAGACATGCCGTGTGCAAGCTCTTTTGTGAGAGGAAAGAAGCTCTGACTGTGTTGAAGCGCCCGGGGAGAAACACACTCGCTGTCAAACCACAGACAGATAAGCAGGAAGTGCGCGCTCGCCGGAGATCGCCGTCACACCAACACCAGAGAACCTCGCTCGTCTTGAAGAACTGACAGTACAGAAATGGCTTGTGGAACGAAGGATCAACTTGGCTCCGAAGCGAAAACTTTTGCTGCCAGCGTTCTCCTTAAATACCCACGAGGTGAGGCGGAGTTACGCTATGCTAAATCCGCAGACCCATGGCATTTCTTTGCCATTGGCTCGTTTTGTAGTACTCGAAGTCGATTGGCTTTCTAAGCGAAACCCCCATTCGTCGTCATCCGACGGAACTCGGAGTGACAACGAAAGGGAACATGCATTACGTAATCAGATTACTTTTTGATGTTACGAGTAAATAAATGCATTACAAGCAACATTAATTACGTAAACAGATAACTTTTTGATCTAAGAAGTAATGCATTACGTAATTAGATTACTTTTTGATGAAATGAGTAAAGTAATGCATTACAAGTCACATAACTTTTTTCGATGTCAATGAAAATTACATTCTAATAATACAAATACATTTATTTACAGTAAAAAAAGTCACTGCAGATTAAGTATTTTCAAAAACAATATTCACAGTTTAAGTATGAATTGTAGCTGAAATATACCCATTGATGCATGAGGTCCACTATAGTGGACAGGTGATTAATCAGATTTTTCTCCCAATATAAAATCAAAACTTGGAAAATTTTACTGTGATAAGACTCATTATATATTGCTTGATGCTGCAATATTTTTTTTACCTACAAGAGTCTCCTAGGATAGAAGGAATGGAACTTGGCATGTCTGACTGACCATTGGCCATCTTGGTTTGGAGGGGGACAAAATCAAAACACAATGGCTTACAACTTGGTTGCAATGTATAGGATGATGCACCAGGGTCCACTGAAGAGATTGATGTGCAACTTTGCCATCAAAACCCTTGCAAATTCAAGAAAATGCTCTTTAAATAGCTGTCCACTTCAGTGACCATTATGCATGAAAGGAAACAATGAGCTAATTTAAGTAATGAATACATGTTTGTTAACAAATGATTAGGATACATAGAAAAATGTAGCATTGGTCCATGCTGATTCAGAGCTTGCTTCATCTGAAGTCTTCGCAGGACCTGGCGCTCTCTCTTCACAGGTGTTGGGGCATCTGAAGTCTTCATAAGAGGCTGGATCCAAACTGGAGCTGACATACTCTCTAGTTACTATACTTAGTTCTAAGTATAACTGGAGTATAAGGTTATGAGGTGCATTATGTGAATGCTTGGCTATTAATCTAGATTAAAACTGGGAGAGCGAGTCTGAGCCCTGAACATTATCAGGAAGGCTATTCCAGAGTTTAGAAACCAAACGTGAAAAGGTACTACCAGAAGCCCTGAGTTTTGTGATCTTAAAGAACGTGATGGATTGTAGGGTGATAGAAGGTCAGTTAAATTTACAGGAGCTAAACCGTTTAGGGCCTTATAGGTCAGTAGCAATACTTTGTAATTGATATGGAACTTAATAGGTAGCCAGTGTAGAGATGATAAAATTGGTGTTATATGATCATATTTTCTTGACCTAGTAAGAACTCTAGCGGCTGCATTTTGCACTAACTGTAGCTTGTTAGCTTGTATTTCTTGATTAATTGTAGCTTGTTTATTGAGGATGCAGGACAACCAGCTAGTAATGCATTAGAGTAATCTAGTCTAGAGGTCATGAATGCATGAACTCCTTCAGAAATCAATTATTAATTAAATACAACCACTTGAAGAAATCAGACAAATCATATATAGGCTATCACAATCGTGTATTTATTTTATCTGTCAGTATGTCTCGTCTTTTTATACCGGACTGTCTGATATCCATATTTAGCTCCTATATATTATGACATGTCATAATATAAAGCAAGTCTGTTTTTTTTCAGGAGCTTCCTCTGTTTCTCTGACTGAAAAGATAGCTGTATTGGGACTGTCACTGGAGAGAGTGCTAAAGCTCCTCAGGTCATATTTTTGGTGGAAATTTTTTTAAATGATCATTCTTTCTAAATGTGATGTAAACATACTGTCCTGTGACTACAAATAAACAGAAACAGACGCGACTGAATTAGTACGCGTCCTCTTTCTTTTGTGAAATAACGGTAAATACCACTTTATGTTTGTCTAACTAATGTGCAATCTTGACACAAGTTAATTAATTATGATCAATGTATCACTTAATATTGTAAAACTGTGGTAGAACATTGATGCTTGGGTTTTAAATCTTTAAGTAAAGAACAAAAATGCCAACAAACTGCCGCTTTTATCATGTTTGTTTTGCAATCTCGCTAGTTTCCAGTGATTTCTTTCTGATTAGTTTTCTGACAAAACTGTTTTGGTGCAATGATGTGTGTGACGTTGTTCCAGAGAGGCATGTTTTAGTGAAGCACTGTGGAGCTTCTGGCTCAACGGTGGAAACGCATTGTTTTGGCCTCAGTGCTACAGGTCCAAGGCTTTTAGCCCAGCCCTGCCCGTTGAAAGCCCTGGCTCGCATTGGCCTGACAGTGGAAAAGAGAGTTAATAGTTGCCTAAGCATTTTTGGTCCTTGCCCCCTAATTAAAGCTACACGCAGTGTTTATCGGGCACTCACATCTTGGTGAGTGCTTTATAAATAAAAGTACCTTGCCTTGCCTTGCCTTGCTTTGGTGCATGTTCCTGTTACTAGTAGGTGGCGCTATGACTATAATTGAATATTGGCATGTCAGGACTCTTAACAAATGTGAAGTTTAGGGCAGATTGTATATGTGTAAGTTACAACAGCTTCCTGTTTCATGGTATTAATAACCACTTTAACATTTAGCTAAAAGTTGCTAGCATGGTTTAACATCTTTCTATCATGTTGCCATCATGTTTAGCACTTGCTGGAATATTTTAATATGATGCTAGGAGTGTATCACAGTGTTAAACATGTCAGTTCCTGTTGCCAGTAGATGGTGCTAAACCTGTAACTGAACTTTGGCATGTAGATGTCTTCCGGCCATGACTCTTATCAAACTGTGATGTTTGGGGCAGATTAGACATTGGGTTCTTCTCATTTCATATTTGTGCATCCTTGTTTCTTTTCCTCGTGTTTCAGCTCCACCCCCCTAAGGATGTGCGAGAAGGATGCAAGGAAAGAAAGTGAGGATGGAGGAATTGAAGAAAATCTTATTTGTATATTGGAATATTCTTGATCAGTTGAGTGCCACTTTAAAGCATCATTAGCTGCGTACAGGGATCTGCTCTTATTCTGTTAAAGTTTGGTTATAAAAAAAATAAAAATAAAATATTAATAAAATAAGATGCCCTGTTGAAATATTTTAGATTTTATTGTTTTTATTTAAACAACAAAGGTAAAACATACATTTAAATTATTGTGACAGATGTGTAGGGGGGAATTTATACATGGGTCAGGTTTTTTGTCAAGTCAAGTCATCTTTATTTATATAGCGCTTTTTACAAGACAGATTATTTCAAAGCAGCCTTACAGAGATAACAGGAAAATAATGCAACAAAGTTTGTTTCTAGAAGAAAATAGAGTCATAGTCTAGCTTAAGGAACTGAAATGAACAAAATATAATTCGATAACATGTTGGTTATTAAAATTGTAAACAAATTAATTTGTTATATAATTCGATAACATTTGTTGTTATCAGAGCGCAGCGTGTTCGATGACGTCACTGGCATGGTACCACTGTAGGCTACTACGTTATACATACAGTCAGTCGGCAACTAGTCATAGTTGGGGACGTGGTGAGGGCGGAGTCGGCGTGGGGGAAAAGACAGCGAACATTGTGTGTATTTGAATGACAAAAATGTCTTATTGCGAGGCATTGACGCCTGCCGACCGGCAACGATACATTGTAAAATTAACTGCAATAGGTATGATTGCCCTTATTTAATTAAAAACTGGGTCAATGACCCAACCAATGAACCAAATGGCCGGAGGTGTCGTTTCCAGATATATTCTGTTATCTGGTTGAATCTCCAGGTAAGACATTGTGGTAGCTACTGGTAACATTAGCCTATAACTCAATCATATGTTGCATACTATAACTCAATAAACCTTGTCACTTACCAATTGTACGTATGCTTCACTCCAAACTATTAATGCTTTTGTAAAACGGTGATCAGAACAGTACGAAGTTGCCGAGGGACTGTGCTGACAGGTTCACGGCTGGCGTCATTACGTAGCGATTGGCCTATCAAGCCAATCTTCAGCTGATAACGCTAATGTGAATGAGACATCCCTTATGAAAAACAACCATTGGAATCTTGTAGTATTTTAGGATAAAATATTATAGTAACCCTATAGGAATCTTATAGTAATCCTATATACCCCGAATTCGCCATTATAGCAGATTTTTACTCCTTCAGCGACAGTACACATGTCCCTGAGCTTTCTACTGTTTATTACCCGTCAAACAAGCCTTTTAGCCTGAGCGAGCTTCTCTTCAGCAGACTTCGCCTGCACGCCGTCGTCTCCTGACGCCTTCTCACCCGTGGCTATCCGGCGACAGCCTATATCATTTCTTCAAAGCATTGTGTTTTATTTCAGAATGCCTCGTTCATCCTGCGCCACATGCGGAGGCCGTCTGCACGAGGCAGACCAACACTCGAGCTGCATTTCCTGCCTGGGGGTCGACCACGCAGAGAATGCTCTCTCTGCCGGCGGATGTGCGGCCTGCGAAAGCATGCCTATCTCCGTGCTGCGCAATCGGCTAGCTCTCGAGAGAGACGGCGATGCCGCTTCAACCACGCTTTCTATTCCGAGGAAGAAGAAGCGTCGCAGCCAACGGCAACCGGAGGGTATGGAAGTTGGTGAACGCACGCCGGCCGCATCCCCGCGTGCTTCACTTTCTCCTACTCGGACGGCATCACCGGTCCTGTGCGTAGGAGACCAGCGCCACCCCCCCCCCCCCCCCTCCCATGTGGCGGACCTCGTCTCCTTTGGCAGGTCTCTCGAGCGCGACGACAGCCTGTCCATCGCCACTTCTGAGGAGGAGTGGCCGGGCTCTCTCGACCCCGTCACCGCTTCTCAGTCTGTGGCCAGTGGTTCAGCGACCAGGACGAACTCCGACGCCGAAATGCTTTGGATCCTGACGAAGGCCGTCGCGGACCTCGAGCTAGAGTGGGCCACGCCCGAGGAGCCGCCTCGTAGTCGGCTGGATGGATGGTTCCTGTCGGGGCGCCAGCAGGCCCCTCGTCACAAACCGGTGCCATTTTTCCCTGAGGTCCATGAAGAGCTCACCAAGGCCTGGTGCGCTCCGTACTCAGCACGTGTGGGATCTGCAGTTTCCATGACGCTCTCCTCCGTGGATGGCGCAGCGGAAAAGGGTTATGAGTCTTTGCCAACCCTCGAAGAGGCCGTGGCCGCTCATCTTTGCACGAGCACTGCAGCTAGATGGCGAGCTAGAGCCGCTCATCCCAACAAACCCTGCCGAAACAACTCAGCCCTCGCTGGACGCGCGTATTCCACCTCCGGTCAGGCTGCATCGGCCCTGCACACGATGGCCGTGTTGCAGGTCTACCATGCCAAACTCCTCCAGTCCATGGACGAGGCTGGCCCGGAGGCCTTTCGAGACCTGAGAAGTGCTACAGACTTAGCGCTGCATGCTACCAAGGCTACAGCACAGGCCATCGGAAGGAAGGCGAGCTTGGTCGTGCTCGAGCGCCATCTTTGGCTCAACCTCACCGAGATCAAAGAAGCCGACAGAACTAGATTTCTCGACGCTCCGGTTTCCAGCTCCGGTCTCTTCGGCCCGGCGGTGAAGGGATTCTCGGAGAGGTACACAGAGGCACAGAAAGCGTCCCAGGCCATGCGACACTTCTTGCCGAAACGCTCGAGCTCCGCGACCAGCAAGCCCAAGCCACCGTCTTCGCCTCATCCAGCCAAACTGGTGAAGCAGGCCTCTCAGCCCCGGCCTGCGGCTGATAGCCACCGCCAGTCAAGGCCCGCGAGCCAGCGTCGTGGTCGACCAGGTACCTCCGAAGTCGTCCTAGCACGAAGAGGAAAGAGAGAGGACTCGTGTCTCGCACTAGCCGGACCACCCTCGAAAAAAACAGCAAAACTTCCCACAGCTCCCTGTTCAGTTCAGGCGGCTGGGGATTTTATTATTGTGATCAGGCCCGCAGCAGTGAGCGCTTCTTTGCAAACAAATGCCGTTTTCACGGCGACCCAAATAAAGCACAAAAAGAGTGTGTTTCACAATCACAATATACGGGTTCACGGTCCCCCTTCACTAGGTGGCCCCCTCCCTGTTGTAACACTGACTTCCCCCCGGGCAAAAGCCTGTATAGTCAGTCAAACACTCAGTATGTGCACAAATCACATTATAAGGGTATCAGGTGCCCCTATGTTAGGTGGCCCATCCCATTCAGTGTGTCAAGCCCTAGCCAGACCAGGCATGGCCTGGCAAGCCATCCCCGGTGTGTCGAGTTGGGTCATAAACACTATAAAGCGAGGCTACTCGCTCCAATTCGCTCGCAGACCCCCGAAATTCCAGGCGGTTATCGAGACGCCGGTGAGAAGCAGCGTGGGTCACGTGCTTCGCACCGAAGTTCAGAATTTATTAGCAAAAGGAGCGATAGAGTCAGTCCCTCCCGCGCTAATGTATTCGGGGTTCTACAGCCACTATTTTCTAATTCCAAAGAAAGACGGCGGACTCAGACCCATACTAGATCTGAGACATTTGAACAAGGCTCTCATGAGACGGCCTTTCAAAATGTTAACACTCAAACAAATTCTTGCGCAAGTTCGCCCGAGCGATTGGTTTGTTACAATGGATCTGAAAGATGCATATTTTCATATTCAGATCGACCCTCGTCACAGGCCATTCTTGAGATTCGCCTTCGAGGGGAGGGCATATCAATACACCGTTCTACTGTTCGGTCTGTCCCTGGCACCCCGTACATTCACGAAATGTATGGATGCAGCGCTCTCCCCACTGAAAAGTCAGGGAGTGCGCGTGCTGAATTATGTCGACGATTGGCTGGTGCTGGCGCAGTCGAGAGACGAACTGATAGTTCACAGGGATTTGATTCTCGGCCATCTAAAATGCCTGGGGCTCACAATCAATGTTACCAAGAGCGAACTGACCCCCAGCCAGACTGTAGTCTTTCTGGGCACGGTTTTATACTCGGTGACAATGAAAGCGCGGCTCAACTCTCTGTACAGGCACTGGCAGCCGCGTTCAGGGCGCGCGAGTGCGCACCTCTGAAGAAATTTCAGAAACTGCTTGGTCTAATGGCAGCTGCATCATCAGTACTCCACATGGGATTACTGCGCATGCGCCCACTGCAGCACTGGCTGAAATGCCGTGTGCCAACCCATGCATGGCAGTCAAGCAGCCTGCGCATTATGGTGAATCACGGGTGTTTAAGAACACTGATTCCCTGGCAGGCTCAGGACTGGTACCACAATGGGGTGACCATGGGGATAGTTTCCAGGAGGAAGGTGGTTTTTACAAACGCATCCAACCTGGGTTGGGGAGCGCTGCATGGGGGCAAGCCTGCCTCCGGCCTCTGGTCGAGCACGGAGCAGAGCTTACATATTATGGGCGGCAGTGGCTCAGTGGTTCATGTCTTTTATTTCGTCTGTAACAGTGCGTATCTGTGCGTTCATTCATTCATTCATTCACACACACACACACAAACACACACAGAAACATGATTCACATTTAAACAGTATGCTATTTTTCCGTTTACAGACACTAACGTTATTCTATATCGCGATTAGAACAATGCACAAGCATAAAACACTTACACTTCTCAGCTGAATCTGTTGCCCCTCCTCGAAGTGAAACCAGCACTTGTTCGGTGGTAAATGTCCCAGGATTATTCCTCATAGCCGCGCAAGACGAATCTTAATCTGACTAAAAAATATAGTGTGTTTACAGAGTTTACAGCATTTGCCTGGGGGCGTTTATCTATTTTGCATATGGCCTCAACACATTATCTTATGAATAGCGCGCTCTGCGAGTGGGTGTGAACAAATGGACGATAAGGAGCTGAGACAGGAGAAACGTCTCGGTTACGGATGTAACCCTCATTCCCTGAGTAGGGAACGTAGACGTTCCGTCGGATGACGACGAATGGGGTTTCGCTTAGAAAGCCTATCGACTTCGAGTATACAAAACGAGCCAATGGCAAACAAATGCCATGGGGCTGCGGAATTTGCATGGCGCAACTCCGCCCCACCTCGTGGGAATAAAAGGAGAAAGCCGGCAATATGCAGATATGTTTCTTCGCTGAGGAGCCAAGACTGAACTCGGCTGTTCCAGCGGTACAGCGGAAGTGGCAGGCAGACGGAACGTCTCCGTTCCCTACTCAGGGAACTAGGGTTACATCCGTAACCGAGACGTTCCCTTTCGTTGTCACTCCGAGTTCCGTCGGATGACGACGAATGGGGATACCAGTCTAATCACGCCACTTCTCAGCTGTCTTCCAGTGCCCTGCGTAAATCTGAGATCCCTGTCGTGAGACTAGCACGGACGAAGGACTCCTATTTAACACAGGAATACCAAGGTACACTGGGGAGCATATCCCAGATCTTTTAGGGAAGTATGCAATTACTGCCAACCCAGAGGGGGGGGGGACTTAAAATACACATATGACCCGAGGGATATATATGGGGAATCACTGGGGTGTCCAGCCGCAGGTGGAATATTTCAACCCCAGGGGTGGCAAGGTGGCTTGCCGAGGGAAAGACACATGCTCAAAGAGGCTTACAGTGGAAATACACATGTGGGGGTAGCTCAGAGGAGGTACCATGCACACGGAAGGCACCTAGCCGACGCACAGGCAATAGACACTGGCGCCAGCGTCAGCAGTGCTGGAGGAGCTCAGGGCTTTCGGGGAAGCTCACCTGAGGAGAAGATCGCACGTATCCAGTCCGAGGAGTGGCATGGCGAGCAAGCGAAGACACCTAACGGATCCCATGTTAGCTTGAAAAAGACAGTACACGGGAGGAGACTGGCTCCACTCGGAGATTGTAAAATCTGGCGAATGTGTTAGGTGTCGCCCAGCCTGCAGCTCTGCAGATGTCTGTTAGCGAGGTGCCATGCGCTAAAGCCCAAGAGGACGCGACACTCCGGGTGGAGTGGGCGGTCACACCAAGGGGGCACGGTCGACCTTGCTGCTGGTATGCCAAAGCAATGGCGTCCACTATCCAGTGAGACAACCTTTGCTTGGAGAGAGCCTTTCCCTTCAGCTTCCCACCATAACAGACAAAGAGCTGGTCTGAGGTCCTGAAACACTGCGTTCTGTCTACATAGATGCGAAGAGCACGTACTGGATAGAGCAGTGCCAAGGCTGGGTCTGCCTCCTCCGGGGGCAGCGCTTGCAGGTTCACCACCTGGTCCCGGAAGGGAGTGGTAGGAACCTTGGGCACGTATCCAGGCCGGGGTCTCAGGATCACGTGAGAGTCACCCGGCCCGAATTCCAAGCACGCCTCGTCAATGGAGAATGCGTGCAGGTCCCCTACCCTCTTGATGGAGGCCAATGCAGTCAGAAGCGCTGTCTTCATTGACAGGAAGTTAAGCTCGACTGACTGCAAAGGCTCAAAGGGAGCGCTGCGCAGGGCAGTTAAGACCACTGCGAGGTCCCAAGAGGGTACGAGAGGAGGGCGAGGAGGATTCAGTCTCCTCGCTCCCCTCAGGAACCTGATGATCAGGTCATGCTTCCCCACAGACTTACCTTCTATCGGGTCATGATGTGCGGCAATAGCGGCGACATAGACCTTGAGGGTGGAGGGAGACAGCCTTCGCTCCAACCCCTCTTGAAGAAAGGAAAGCAGGACACTGACCGAACATCTCCGGGGGTCTTCTCGGTGAGAAGAGCACCAGTTGACGAAGAGGTTCCACTTCAACGCATAGACGTGTCTCGTGGACGACGCTCTAGCAGAAGTGATGGTAGCCACCACCGCTGGTGGTAGGGTACTCAAACCTGCCTTGTCCCGTCCAGGAGCCACACGTGGAGGTTCCAAAGATCGGGACGAGGGTGCCACAGGGTGCCCCGTCCCTGAGAAAGGAGGTCCTTCCTCAGAGGAATCGGCCAAGGAGGTGCTGTCGCGAGGAGTATGAGTTCGGAGAACCAGGTCCGGGTGGGCCAGTACGGCGCGACCAGAGTGACCTGCTCCTCGTCCTCCCTGATCTTGCGCAGGAATTGCGCAAGAAGGCTCACTGGGGGAAACGCATATTTGCGGCCCCGCGGCCAGCTGTGTGCCAGTGCATCCGTGCCGAGCGTGCCCTCGGTCAGGGAATAATACAGGGCGCAATGGGTTGAGTCGTGAGAGGCAAACAGATCTATCTGTGCGTCCCCGAACTGGTCCCAAATCAGCTGAACCGACTGGGGATGGAGTCGCCAATCTCCCGGGAGGGGCTGAAGCCGTGAGAGCTCGTCGGCTGCACAGTTCAGGGCTCCGGGGATATAAATGGCACGAAGCGACCTCAGATGCTTCTGACTCCATAAGAGGAGGTGGCGGGCGAGTTGCGACATACGGCGGGAGCGCAGACCACCTTGACGGTTGATGTACGCTACGGTCGCGGTATTGTCTGAACGGACTAGTACATGCTGGCCCCTGAGCACGGCTCGGAAGCGGCGCAAGGCGAGCTGTACAGCCAGCAACTCGAGGCAATTGACGTGCCATAGGCGGTGGGGTCCTGTCCAGGAGCCCGCGGCAGCACGTCCATTGCACATGGCACCCCAGCCCGTGGTAGAGGCATCTGTCGTTACGACAACATGCCGGGAAGCTCGTTCCAGGGGCACTCCGGCCCGTAGAAAACTGAGGTTCGACCACGGGGTGAAGGTCTGACGGCAGGTCGGAGTAACTGGTACTCGGAGAGTGCCGTGTTGCCATGCCCACCTCTGGACTCGGTCGCGAAGCCAAAGCTGAAGCGGTCTCATATGAAGTAATCCGAGCGGTGTTGCCACGGCTGCGGATGCCATATGCCCCAGGAGCCTCTGAAAAAGTTTCAGTGGAACCGCACTCTTGCCCTCGAACTGTCTCAGGCAAGTCAGCAGTGACTGCGCGCGCTCGCTCGTGAGCTGCGCGGACATGGCGACCGAGTCGATCTCTATACCGAGAAAAGAGATCCTCTGCACGGGGCAAAGTTTGCTCTTCTCCCAGTTGACCCGAAGGCCCAGACGGGCTACGTGGCGGAGCACCAAGTCCCTGTGTTCGCAAAGCTGATCTCGAGAGTGAGCTAGAATTAGCCAGTCGTCGAGGTAATTCAGAATGCGAACCCCGTGTTCCCGGAGGGGAACAAGGGCTGCCTCGACGACCTTCGTGAAGACGCGAGGAGACAGGGCTAGCCCGAATGGGAGAACTGCGTACTGATATGCCTGCCCCTCGAAAGCAAACCGTAGGAACGGTCTGTGTCGAGGGAGAATGGAGACATGAAAGTAGGCGTCCTTCAGGTCGATCGCTGCAAACCAATCCTGGTGCCGCACACATTCGAAAACGCGTTTGGCGGTGAGCATCTTGAACGGCAGCCTGTGAAGGGAGCGGTTCAGAACGCGCAGATCCAGGATTGGCCGTAACCCACCGGTTTTCTTCGGGACAATGAAGTACGGGCTGTAGAAGCCGGTCCTCATTCCGGCTGGAGGGACAGTCTCGATCGCACCCTTCGCCAGCAGGGTGGCAACCTCCACTCTCATGATAGGGGCATTGCCACCGACCAAAGTGGAGCGGACTCCCCTGAAGCGGGGAGGAGACCGCGCGAACTGAATCGCGTAGCCGAGCCTGATCGTTCGTGCGACCCAGCGGGACAGGTTGGGAAGCTCTAGCCAGGCTCCCAAGGACTGAACCAGCGGGGTCATGCGAACCACAGACTTCCCGTCGGTGGGGCAGCGAGGCGGTATGGCTGACCCAGACGTGGACGGCATAGCGGCCCGGTGTGAGGGTACAGCCATAGACCGCGTCCTGACAGAGGAGACCAGGGAAGGACGAACGTTCCACGGGGGTCTGCTCTGCCAGGGGTCTGGCGACAGAGGAGGATGAGAGCGGCACGGTCTGGGGACGGCGCGCACTGTCATCCGGCTCTGGGACAGAGGAGGACGAGGGGTGCACGGCCCGGGGGCGGCGCACCGTGTCGTCCGAGAACTCTGTGTGCTTAGAGATGGGAAGTCAGCTCTCTGGAAAAAGAGGTTCTCCCCCGGCCCTCCACCGGGGAAAGGAGTGGCCCTGCAACCACCTCCTGGAGAACTGCAACCCATCTCTGAGCTGCCCGTAACGGGAGCGCCGCTTTGCCTGGCATTTGGCAGGCTGCGGGGCTGGTACGGGTTGGGACGCTTTCCTGCGACCACCTCCACGGCGCGGCCGGAGCTGCTGGGGCCGGGCGGGAGGGGGCGAAAGTCGCAGGAGGGCGCGTTCGGCGGCAAGCTGACTGAGGCGTCTGAGCCAGTGTTAATTTCGTTGACGAAAATAACGACGAAAATTATTCGTCAACGACATTTTTTCACAGACGAAAACGAGACGATAACTAAATAAAACCTAGTTTTGAATGACAAAGACTATGACGAAAATCTATTGACATTTTCGTCAACGAATAAAAACTAGACGAAAATGTTAGATAGTGACGATTTGAGAAGCGATCCGTCAGAACTGATGTCCTGCGTGTGTGGTAGATGCGCACATTTGTAGGCTACTGTAACGTGATCTACCCCGCGGTCATAAAACGTTAAAAAATGTGAACGTCTGGGAGAATGAGTAGAGCAGACATATAGATCTCTGAATAAGAGTGACGATGCAAAAAAGAGCTCTATTCGGTGCGGTTTTCTGTGCGCACACACCTAACCCGAAGCGTGCAGTCATGCACAATACACCTACAGCGCGCGAGTAGGCTACTGAATTGAGCTCTCTTTCGTGTCTGAATGGAGAAATACACAACAGTATGTCTAAATGTCCTTTTTGGAGAGTATTCATGTAAACTATGCTGGTTATGTCTTAAACTGTGAGTGTGTCGGATGTGCATCAGTGAAATTGTATCCGCATGTCTCATTGGACATGATCCAACGTCTTAAAGTGACAGTGGCAATAAACCTAATGCGGTCCCGTGTCCTTAATTTTGATCAAGCAACAAAAGAAAAAGAGAAAAGCATTCACTGTTTGTTAATAGCTTTAATAAGGATTAATTATATTTAATTCATACAAATAAATATGTCTGCTTGAAAGAATAAAGAATGATGTGTAAGTAGTTATAAGGAATGAATATATCATTCATTGTAAAGAAGACTGTGTTGTACTTTAGGAAAAGTGGTTTTATTTCATTTTAAGATATTTTTTAAGTAACAGCAGTTAAATCTGTATCTGTATTGCATGTTCAAACTTAAAAATCATTCATATTAATAGGTTAATAGATGTTTTATCCGGGAGTATATGGGTTTGGAAATTTTAGAGAAATTCTAAATTAACGCATTACAATTGAACTAAACCCATTATATTTTAGTCGACTAAATCTACTGTAGATTTAATCGACTAAAATGTTATTGTATTTCGTCGACTAAAACTAGACTAAAACTAAAACAATTCAGATGACTAAAATATGACTAAAACTAAATGGCATTTTAGTCAAAAGACTAAGACTAAAACTAAATCAAAATTTGCTGACAAAATTAACACTGGTCTGAGCCGGCGGCAGCAGCTGGCCGCGGGGCCAGAACGTGTTTGGTAGCCTCAGTCTGCTTCTGGGCGGCCGAGAACTGTTGGGCAGAGTCCTCGGCCGCGCCGCCGAAGGGCCAGCCTGGGATATGGGGGAGTTGAGGAAGCGGGTTCGCTCAGCCTCGCGCATATCAACCAGGTCAACCCAGAAATGTCTGACCACACAAGTGGACATCACCTGACCCAGGGAGCGTGCGGTCACCTTCGTCACTCGTAGAGCGAGGTCGGTGGCGGCAGGCAGTCTCTTAGATGAGCCCTGAATCAGCCCTACCCTCGTGCATGTCATTGAGCACCCCGAAGGATGGCAATAACATGCAGTGAGACAGCAGCCTGTCCGCTGCTCTATAGGTCTTTGCCACCGGAGTAGACAAAAAACCTACAGGCATTGGAGGGGTGCTTAGGGTCGCCACGCCAGGTGGAGGCGCTGTGGGGGCACAGATGTGCTGCCACAGAACACTCCACGGGGGGAACCCCAGTGTACCCATGGCCGCGGCCTCTCGAGGGCAGAGAAGGTGGAAGAGGCTGCTGAGCAGTCGCGAAAGTCAAAGGAGACTCTCACGATCTCATGACCTCTTCATGCACATCCGGGTAGAAAGGATTTTGGGTTCGCCTCCCCAAAACCAATCATCAGCCTTGAGTGCTCGAGACATGGCAGAGTAATCCACACATGCCCGATACTCGCGGCGGCCCGGGAAGCATAGCTGTCAACTCTGGATCAGACTCGCTATGTTGCACACCCGAGAGTGGCAACATAGACGAGCCCTCACTTCCAAAGGACTCCAGCTCACCTTGTGATGCGGCGATAGACATGATTTCATCAGCCGGGGAACTGAATGAGATGCCGGCCCGCCGGCGTCCTCTGGACGCGGCTCTGACCAGCTAACTCATTCAGAACCGCGCGGGTTGCAATGTTAAAGAGAGGGGTGTGGACCACGGATATTAATCGGCGGTTTAGTTCCACACCAGCCATCTCAGGTCACCCTGGCCACCAGCCAAAGTATTCTCTCACGTGGAGAAAATAGATCGGGGTGTGGATGAGGGGACTCTCACTCAGTTGAGCTCATTGAGTCTTGACCGTTACAATGCGATGGTCATGTTCCCCTTAGAGAACGTGACGCATCCGCGAGCGCTGTTCGACCGTGATCGAAGCCCAAACACGTCAAAACAGCGCTCGTGCCCATCAGCTGAATCTATCAGACTACCGCACTCAGAAATGCACGGGCAGATCGTCTTTAAAAAGACGTGCCGCGTGCACGCTCTTTTTGTGTGAGAAAAGCTTGCAGCAGTGCTGAAGCGCCCAGGGAGAAGCACACAGCTGTTCAGATCAGCAGGCAGGAATGTGAAACTCGCTGGAACACGCCATCACACCAACACCGACTGGAAGCTGCTCGTCTTGAAGATTCTCGAAGATAGTCAGAGAATAGACTGCAGGAGTGAAGAGAACATCTTGGCTCCGAAGCAAAAACATATCTGCATATTGCCGGCTTTCTCCTTTTATTCCCACGAGGTGGGGCGGAGTTGCGCCATGCAAATTCCGCAGACCCATGGCATTTGTTTGCCATTGGCTCGTTTTGTATACTCGAAGTCGATAGGCTTTCTAAGCGAAACCCCATTCGTCGTCATCCGACGGAACTCGGAGTGACAACGAAAGGGAACTGTACTTCTCTTTAGTTTAATACAGATAACATTGCAGGAGAATATTTGTTTTAAATGTGAATTGTTTTATTTAAAAGTAGAAATTTAAAGCGTTCTTTAGACGTATGTTTCATGTTTGTGTGATAAGTATTAGCTGAGTTTCAGTTCATTTTCCAGACATGTTTCAGAAAGATTTTTGCAGAGACAGAGTGAGCTGTTTATTTTATTTATTTAAAAAAAAAAAAAAAGGTTTTGATGTTAATGTGAGTGTACACAAAAAAGAAGACCCTCTATAGTTTATAATCATGTATTGATTTTATTTATATGACCATAAATGACGGAGTATTTTAAGTCTATGTTGCTGCTATGTGAGAAAAAAAAACAGCAAAACGCGCCGGCGCGTTTGCCGTCCCCATAGGGTTAATGGGGAAGTTTCACATTCATAAAATGAAATGGTCTGACTCCAAACCAAACCTTTCTTGCTTTATTTTTCTGTTTTGTGTAATTGCACAAGTAAAAAGGCAATTAGAGCTTATAGCATCAAGCAGGTATGATGTACACTTTAAATGCAAAAAACACAAGGTTTTATGTGTCCTTGTGTCCTTGCATTTAAAGTGTAAAAAAAACCCACAAGGTTTTATGTGTATCGGCATATTCTAGATCCCTGCATTACTGTAGTTCTTAAAGTGACAGCAGTCTACATAAGAAACAGTATACGTTTCATTCATACAGTGAAGAATATGCAGTTTTATTATTTCATTTGATGATTCAATTTCTTACTTAAATGCTGACGATAAAGAGAATTTAGTTTAGTGCACGCGCTGTGACAGCTGTGCATAGGCGTGTCCGCTCGTCAAACTGGCAAGGCGCGTCGCCGCGTCTCTCATACACAGTTTGAAAGCGGCTGAAATCACAGTATCTTGCGGGTGTCGTCGAAGCATCCTCGATGTCGGATTCATTTAGCAAGGAGATCTACGGTGAAGGTGAACATCACGATAACAACTAAGAGGTGAGTGGAACTTGTTTAAAGGACCCGCCGTGGTCACATTTATGCCACATTAATTTTGCAAACAGGTTATTCGGTCCTTGATGGCATCGGAGGTGTTATATTCGCTTGTTGGACAGATCACAATGCAAGGGTGCGGATCCACTTGTCCGTGCGATACTTCTGTCGCGCCGCGCTCTGCTTTAAGCCCCGTTCACACTACAAGCGACTTTGTCGCTGCAGGTCGCCAGTGGCTGCGCTGGAGGGCGTTCCCACTACTGGTTGCCTAGTAATGTTTGTGAGTGACATTCACGGATGTTACTCTATGTTAGACAACAAATACGTTTTCTTGCCGCTACAAACAAATATTTTGGAAGGAAAAGTCTAAATATAAATGGAATCAGTACATAAAATGCATAATATTAAAGATGAACGAGAAACAGTGAGTGCTCTTTGCCATCGCGGCTATTTAACTGCAGCAAACGGGCAAATACCTGTCTATCTGGGTTAGAAATCATTCAGGCACGGAGGCAGTACAGTGTATACCACTGTATGTACACGGAGATATATCATACATTATAGGACAGTTTCTGACTGCTAAAATGAGCTTCTCGTTCAACTTGCCTCGGTCAGACTCAGCACTGTAGAGTGACGCGCTCCACTGGCTTCACTCCTATTGGTTGTCGCTCCCGAAAGTCACTCTGCATTTGCATAAAGTTAAACAGATCTCAACTTTGTCGCGTCGACAGACACGCCCCACGCTGTTGCGCGTGTCGCAGGAAATCGCCCGCTCCCCAATGAAATGAATGGTATCGTGTCGCTTTGTCGCTTGTAGTGTGAACGGGGCTTTATTCCTATGGGTGACGTCACGCGACTTTAATGCGAAAAATGCTGCGCGTCAAAAAGATGGCCGATGCCCATCTTTATGCAAATAAATTCCCTTGAACGCGACGCGACTATCCAATAGAAGTAGAGCATATGGAGACAGGGGGAAGTCTCTCGCAGGTCCTCTGTTCTAGACTGGCCGCTAGCTCAAAACCACGCCCATCACGGTAAACTTGAGGAACGCCCATCAAAGTACAAATGTGGGGAGGCGTCGCGACCATAGATATCCATAATAAAGGCTAGATGTCTTACGGCGGAGTCTCTATCGTCATCACCGTCGGCCATCTTGTCACAGGCAAGCTTTCTGGCGGGCTCTATGGTACCTATGTAAGATGAGTGATCAGCACGAACACAAATACTCTTATCTCGTTGAAATCTTGACGGATTTACAAATGGTTTGGTTTCTTACAAGCGTTATTAACGGATGATTATTTATTTTTACACTTATTATTCAAAAGTATGCAGTGTCATAACTACATCTCTTGCGTTTATAACAAACCAAACCGTTTGAAAATCGGTAGAAAATTGAGCAAGTTATGGTTATTTAAAAAGTACATGCACCATTAAAACACAATGTTACGAGTGAGCGAGCTGCCTGTGACAAGATGGCCGCCAGGTGCGGATGTCGACCTCCATTGGCCAGTAGCGCGGACGAGACATCTAGCCTTTATTATGGATATCTATGGTCGCGACACCACGCGACAGTCGTGTCGCAAAAGTGGATCTCTACCGTAAGACCCCCCTCTCGATCTGTTATGCTCTTGAGATGCTATTTTGCTGGAGCTTGTTTTTTTTTTTTGTTTTTTTTTATTGAATGCCAGTCACTTACAAATTATAAACATAACTATAAATATTATACAAGAATAATACAAAATTATTTTTAAAATAATTATACATTACAGCAAATAGGAAAAGAAAATATAGTGTAATTAAAATTAATAATACAAGTAAAATAAAAATAATAATAAAAAATATATATATATATAAATATAGCTGCGAGCAGCGATTGCGGGCCCAAGCCGGTGGCACCGCAACCCCGGTGCCTTTAGTTACCTAGAGGCACCAGAGTGGCGGTGCCGCCAGCTTTGGCCCTTCATCGCTGCTCGCAGCTATATTTATATATATATATATATATATATTAGGGGTGGAACGGTACACAGAAGTCACGGTTCGGTTCATACCTCGGTTCAGACATCACGTTTCGGTACGATTTCGGTACAATGGAGGGAAAAGCAAAACAAAAATGCAGAAGGCATTGTATTTTTTAAATACGTTTTATTAATAAAGGCATAGAACCAGTTTATTTGTAGTGCACTGACAATAGTTTTATATAATTAGTTTATCAATTAAATTAATAAAAAGACAAAAAGACCTTGCGATATGTTTGGTAATTGTACCTAAATTAATTTAAAATTAATTTGCTATATTTCAGATCAATATATTTGTTTTCCTTAATTTTAATTAACATTATTAATTAACAATGTAACATTATTCTCATCTGAATTATAAATAATTGATTTCTGTATAAAATAATACTACCATTAATAACGCATTCGATTTTCTTTTTTAATCAATGTAGAATGTTTAAGATTAGTGCTCCGAGGACGAGAAATGAAAACCAATGCGATGAATGTCCAAAAGATGGGACTCACAGACTGTTTTGAAATGGAGTTGGATAAATATGTTTTGCTTTTAAAACAGTGTGTGTGTGTGTGTGTGTGAGAGAGAGAGAGAGAGAGAGAGAGAGAGAGAGAGAGAGAGAGAGATTTTGGTTTTGAGTGACAGTTGTAGGTTACAGTTTGACAAGAGTTTACAGTGTGACAAAAGCACAATGTTGTGTTTTATTGCGAGTGTACACAAATATAAGTAAACACTTTGCAGGTTTAATGATCTGTATGAACAAAATGACGGAGTATGTTTTTTATGTTTCCACTGTTCGATCGCGGCCGCGCCTAGCTCTCTCACACACACACACAAACACACACACTCCAGCATTGCAATCTTGACATCGCAGCCTGTTCATTATGTGGTCATACCAAACGCGAATAGAGCGTTAAATTCGCATCTATCGCGTCTAGTTCGACGCTAGTCCAAAGCGAATAGGACGCGCGTATTAGCCAACGTTTGAAGTGAACGCGCGTGTTCAGAGCTAAGCCGATGGTACAGATTATGTGTCCCTAAAGAACCCGCGTATCTAACAGTAGTTCCGAATTACATTAATTAATTTCCATGCAAGTTTTATTTATTTTTATACCGTGTATTCTCCGTGTAAATTCGTGACGCCCGTACCGTTTCGGTTCGGTACGAATACATGTACCGTTCCACCCCTAATATATATATATAAAAAGAAGCCGGTGGCACTGCCACCCCGGTGCCTTTAGGGTTATTGTGCACGACGTGCAAAAACGTAACCCCTCTTTGACTCTCGAAAAGAAGTGTGCTGTAGAGCTTGCATCAGTGTGGGCTCTGCAAAAGTGCGCATCGAGGGCACATATCAACCAAAAAGTATGCATGAGCAACCTTCTGAAACCTAAACTGAAAAATGAGACACCCTACAGACGGTCTCATGGATTTAACGGACACATGCAATAAGCACACAAGAATGAAAATCTGCCGAACGGCTCTGGTAGTTCTGCTTCAGCACTGATGATGTTGTAGGAATAGTGCACTCTGGTTGGTCTGGATTATTCGGGATTTTTTATTTTATACAGATTGAAATTCATTTTGATTAGAGATATCTGAAATTTGATATCTTTAACTTTGATTTTATTGGGTTAGCTATGCGCACTGTGATTGGCTCATCGCGTTTGGGGGCATACTTAGCCATAGGTCAATTACGTTACAGATATCTTAAATGATAATACAAACTATCCAAAATATAATTACGACTTGTCAGAAAGACGTTGTTGATATCTACAATGTTAATTCCGGATAGTCAAACTTAGCTTTTAAATGTTAAAAGGGCTTGCCATACAGAGATGTAGGCTCAGAGAGAGGCTCACCATATTCAAACCAAAATATCTGACTTCCTGTTGGTCGTAGCTAATTACGGTAAATTAGAAAGTTGTCTGACTCAAAGAGTACAATATGCATATCGAGATTTGTTACTGTAGATAAAACTAACCCCCCCACTTTTGTCAAAAGCATTTAGAAAGTGACACACTTCCTGCTGCCAGTTGGTGGCGCTATAACTTTGACGCACAATAGTTACATCCATCTGATTGGCCTCTTACCACGAACACACTGCTGAAGTTTCATCAAGATCAGTTAATGTATGCAGAAGTTATAACACTTTGTGTTTCTCTTTTCTCGCCATAAATTCGTTTCCTCGCCACGGCCAAACCGTTCGAGATATCAAATCCGTCCGCAATTTAGCATCTTCAATGTGTTGACCTCAAGCTGACCGAGTTTCGCGGTAAATGGATGCAATCTCTAGGAGAAGTACTTCAAATTCCTGAGCAAGCGTTCTCCAAACAACCCATAATAGCCGACTTCCTGTTGGGCTGGCGTAAAACTTGACCAAGGGAAAGTTGTTCGGCCCGATGAGATCTATATGTGTACTGAGTTTCATATTAATTCATGCAAGCGTGTTTGATCTATGGACCAAGTTTTGGGGACCCCGTTCAAGGGGGCGCTGTTGAGCCCCCCTGCCATGCCCGGGTACCTGCTTCAGCCCGGCCCTGATTGCTGTGGGCGCTGACCTGTGTGCAAAGTTTCAAGAGTTTTCAAGCACGTTAAGGGCCCCAAAAGCCCCTGAAACCTTGAACACCATAAAAATAATAGTCAAATTCCCCAAACCCCCCACACACAGAGACAGAGGGAGAGGGAGGGAAAAAAATTCTCCTGAAAATCACATTCAAACCAAAATATCTGACTTTGTGTTGTTCGGAGCTAATGACTGTCAATTAGAAAGTTGTCCGGCTCGAGGAGACGAATACACATACCGATTTTTGTTACTGTAGGTAAAACTAATACCCCATTTTTAACTAAAGGTGGCGCTACTGAGCCCCTCACCACGCCCGTTTCTGAAACTTTGCACGTGTCTACTAGCTAATAAATGAGATGTGTCTGTCGAGTTTCATGCAATTTCAAGCATGCTAAGAGTCTCAAAAGCATCAAAAAAGAATATTAAAGTTTGATGCATTGCCATGGCAACATTATCTTAGATATTAAACAATCCTTTCACAGGTCTACATCTGCCGTGTATTTACATTATACAGATGAAGTTTAAAGCAAATCGGATTAAAATAAGAGGGTGATTTCAAAGCATTTTGAAAGTGACACACTTCCTGCTGCCAGTTGGTGGCGCTATAACTTTGACTCACAATAGTCACATCCATGTGATCGGCCTCTTACAGCGAACACACTGGTGAAGTTTCATTACGAGCAGCTAATGTATGCTGAAGTTATAACACACTTCCTGTTTCACGTTTCTCGCCATAAATTCGTTTCCTCGCCACGGCCAAACCGTTCGAGATATCAAAAATCCCCTGGCAATTTTTCATCCTCAATGTCTTGACTTCATGCTGACCGAGTTTCGTGACATTTCTTTGAATTCTCTAGGAGAAGTACTTTAAATTCCATTGCATGCGTTTAACAAACAACCCTAAATAGCCGACTTCCTGTTGGGCTGGGGTAAAAAGTAAGAGCATGAAGGATATATGAACCGATGAGATCTATATGTGTAGTGAGTTTCATATTATTACATGCAAGTGTGTTTGATTTATGGACCAAGTTTTCGGACCCCGTTCCAGGGGGCGCTGTCGAGCCCCCCTGCCACGCCCGGGTACCATCTTCAGCCCGGCCCTGATGGCCGCGGGTTCTGACCTGTGTGCAAAGTTTCAAGAGTTTTCGAGCACGTTAAGGGCCCCAAAACCTTGAAAAACAATTTTAAAAGCATTTTCACTCAACAGACAATCCCCTCACCCCACACACACACACACACATAGATGCAGAGACAGAGAGAGAGGGAGGGAGAAAATCCTCCTGAAAATCACATTCAAACCAAAATATCTGACTTCTTGTCGATCCGAGCTAGTGAGTGTAAATTAGAAAGTTGTCCGGCTCGAGGAGAACAATATATACGTGCCTATTTTTGTTACTGTAGGTAAAACTAATACCCCATTTTTGACTAAAGGTGGCGCTACTGAGCCCCTGCACCACGCCCGTTTCTGAAACTTTGCACATGTCTACTGGCTAATAAATGTGATGTGTCTGTCGAGTTTCATGCAATTTCAAGCATGTTAAGAGTCTCAAAAGTATCAACAAAGAATAATAAAGTTTGATGCGTTGCCACGGCAACAGTATCTAAGATATCAATAATCCTTTCACAGGTCTACATCTGCCGTGTGTTTACATTATACACATAAAGTTTGAAGAAAATCGGGTAAAAATAAGAGGGTGATTTCAAAGCATTTAGAAAGTGACACACTTCCTGCTGCCAGTTGGTGGCGCTATAACTTTGACTCACAATAGTCACATCCATGTGATCGGCCTCTTACAGCGAACACACTGCTGAAGTTTCATCAAGATCAGTTAATGTATGCAGAAGTTATAACACACTTCCTGTTTCCATTATTCGCCATAAATTCGTTTCCTCGCCACGGCCAAACCGTTCGAGATATCAAAAATCCCCTGCGATTTTTCATCCTCATTGTGTGACTTCATGCACACCGAGTTTGGAGACGAACGGGGGAATTCCCTAGGAGAAGTGTTTCAAATTCCTGAGCATGCGTTTCCAAACAACCCTAAATAGCCGACTTCCTGTTGGGCTGGGGAAAAACTTAGAGCACGAAAGTTGTTCGGCCCGATGAGATATATAAGTGTAGCGAGTTTCAGATTATTACATGCAAGCGTGTTTGATATATGGACAAGTGTTCAAACCCCGTTCCAGGTGGCGCTGTCGAGCCCCCCTGCCACGCCCGAGTACCAGCTTCAGCCCGGCCCTGATGGCCACGGGTTCTGACCCGTGTGCAAAGTTTCAAGAGTTTTCGAGCATGTTAAGTGCCCCAAAAGTGCCCAAAAGGTAGTAAAATAATAATAATAATAATAATAATAATATATATATATATATAAATATAGCTGCGAGCAGCGATTACGGGCCCAAGCCGGTGGCACCGCAACCCCGGTGCCTTTAGTTACCTAAAGGCACCAGGGTGGCGGTGCCGCCGGCTTTGGCCCTTCATCGCTGCTCGCAGCTATATTTATATATATATATATATATATATAGCCGGTGGCACCGCCACCCTGGTGCCTTTAGGGTTATTGTGCACGACGTGACACAAAATATCTGCTCGCTATCTGCCGAACGGCTCTGGTAGTTTCGCTTCAGCACTGATGATGTTGTAGAAACAGTGCGCTCTGGTTGGTCTGGATTATTCGGGATTTTTTATTTTATACAGAAATAAATTCTTTATAATTCAGATGAGAATACAGTTAGTGTTGATTAAAATGAAGGAAAACAAATATATTGATCTGAAATATAGCACATTAATTTACTATTTATTTAGGTTCAATTACCAAACATACAATCTTAATTTAAAGCAAACAATACATTTAAAATATATGGGTTGTATGCACATTTTTTTTAATAAAAAAAATATATATCCAAAAAGACAAGGCCTTAAAGGGTTAAACTCTTGTCACTGTAACAGACACAATCTCTCTCTCTCACACACACACACACACACACACACACACACACACACGTCAAGTCACTTACATTTTAGATGCAATATTGAATAAGCAGAAAAATCAGATTTTCTGCTCTGAAAATATAAATAAGCATAAAAATTGAATAAGCACTTTGAATATTCTAAACAGAATAAGCACTAGTCGCTAATGAATAAGTACTAGTACTTAATGGAATAGATACTAGTATCTAAAAAATAAGTACTAGTAGCATGAAAATAGAGACTAGTAGGTTAAAATGATTAAATGTTAAAACGGCTTGCCATATTGGCTCAGAGAGAGAGAGAGAGAGAAATGACCTTTTAGATACTAGTACCTATTAATAGATACTAGTATTTATTCAATAAATACTAGTACTAAGTCATTAGATACTAGTATCTATTAAATAGATACCAGTACTTATTCATTAGCTACTAATACGTATTCAAAAGAATATCTAAAGAATAAGCACTAGTATCTTAAGAATAGGCACTAGTACTAAAGAATAAGCACTAGTCGCTAATAAATAAGTACTAGTACTTAATGGAATAGATTCTAGTATCTAAAAAATAAGTACTAGTAGCATGAAAATAGAGACTAGTAGGTTAAAATGGTTAAATGTTAAAACGGCTTGCCATATTGGTTTAGAGAGAGACAGAGAGAGGCTCATCATATTCAAACCAAAATATCTGACTTCCTCTTGGTCTGAGCTAATTAGGGTAAATTAGAAAGTTGTCCGGCTCGAAGAGTACAATATACATATCGAGTTTTGTTACTGTAGATAAAACTAACCCCCCCACTTTTGTCAAAAGCATTTAGAAAGTAACACACTTCCTGCTGCCAGTTGGTGGCGCCATAACGTTGACTCACAATAGTTACATCTATCTGATCGACCTCTTACCACGAACACACTGCTGAAGTTTCATCAAGATCAGTTAATGTATGCAGAAGTTATAACACTTCGTGTTTCTCTTTTCTCGCCATAAATTCGTTTCCTCGCCACGGCCAAACCGTTCGAGATATCAAATCCGTCCGCAATTTAGCATCTTCAATGTGTTGACCTCAAGCTGACCGATTTTGGCGGTAAACGGATGCAATCTCTAGGAGAAGTACTTCAAATTCCTGAGCAAGCGCTCTCCAAACAACCCATAATTGCCGACTTCCTGTTGGGCTGGCGTAAAATTTGACCGAGGGTAAGTTGTTCGGCCCGATGAGATCTATATGTGTACTGAGTTTCATATTAATTAATGCAAGCGTGTGTGATCTATGGACCAAGTTTTGGGGACCCCGTTCAAGGGGGCGCTGTTGAGCCCCCCTGCCACGGCCGGGTACCAGCTTCAGCCCGGGCCTGATGGCTTGGGCGCTGACCTGTGTGCAAAGTTTCAAGAGTTTTCAAGCACGTTAAGGGCCCCAAAAGCCCCTGAAACCTTGAACACCATTAAAATAATAGTCAAATTCCCCAAACCCCCCACACACAGAGACAGAGGGAGGGAGAAAATTCTCCTGAAAATCACATTCAAACCAAAATATCTGACTTCGTGTTGTTCGGAGCTAATGACTGTCAATTAGAAAGTTGTCCGGCTCGAGGAGAAAAATATACATACCGATTTTTGTTACTGTAAGTAAAACTAATACCCCATTTTTGACTAAAGGTGGCGCTACTGAGCCCCTCACCACGCCTATTTCTGAAACTTTACACATGTCTACTAGCTAATAAATTAGATGTGTCTGTCGAGTTTCATGCAATTTCAAGCATGCTAAGAGTCTCAAAAGCATCAAACAAGAATATTAAAATTTGGTGCGTTGCCATGGCAACGTTATCTTAGATATTAAATAATCCTTTCACAGGTCAACATCTGGCGTGTGTTTACATTATACAGATGAAGTTTGAAGCAAATTGGGTAAAAATAAGAGGGTGATTTCAAAGCATTTTGAAAGTGACACACTTCCTGCTGCCAGTTGGTGGCACTATAACTTTGACTCACAATAGTCCCATCCATGTGATCAGCCTCTTACAGCGATCACACTGCTGAAGTTTCATCAAGATAAGTTAATGTAAGAAAAGAAGTTATAACACACTTCCTGTTTCCATTATTCGCCATAAATTCGTTTCCTCGCCACGGCCAAACCGTTCGAGATATCAAAAATCCCCTGGCAATTTTTCATCCTCAGTGTCTTGACTTCATGCTGACCGAGTTTCGTGCCATGTGTTTGAATTCTCTAGGAGGAGTATTTCGAATTCCTGAGCATGGGTTTTCCAAACAACCCTAAATAGCCGACTTCCTGTTGGGCTGGGGTAAAAAGTAAGAGCATGAAGGATATATGAACCGATGAGGTCTATAAGTGTACCGAGTTTCATATTATTACATGTAAGCGTGTTTGAGTTATGGACCAAGTGTTCAAACCCCGTTCCAGGGGGCGCTGTCGAGCCCCCCTGCCACGCCCGGGTACCATCTTCAGCCCGGCCCTGATGGCCGCGGGTTCTGACCCGTGTGCAAAGTTTCAAGAGTTTTTGAGCACGTTAAGGGCCCCAAAAGTGCCCAAAAGGTAGTAAAATAATAATAATAATAATAAATAATCCTAAGGAAAACAATAGGGCCTTCGCCTTTTCAATGCTTGGGCCCTAATAATAATAAATAATCCTTAGGAAAACAATAGGGCCTTCGCCTTTTCAAGGCTCAGGAAAACAATAATCCTAAGAATAATCCTAAGAAATAATTAAGAACGATTAAGAATTATTTTCCTTAATCCTAAGGAAAACAATAGGGCCTTCGCCTTTTCAAGGCTTGGGCCCTAAATATATATATATAATATAGCTGCGAGCAGCGATTACGGGCCCAAGCCGGTGGCACCGCAACCCCGGTGCCTTTAGTTACCTAAAGGCACCGGAGTGGCGGTGCCGCCGGCTTGGGCCCTTCATCGCTGCTCGCAGCTATATTTATATATATATATATAATATATATATATATATATATATATAAACAAGCCGGTGGCACTGCCACCCCGGAGCCTTTAGGGTTACTGTGCACGACGTGCAAAAAAGTAACCCCGCTTTCACTGTCGCCCTACGGTCTCATGGATTTAACGGACACATGAAATAAGTACACAAGACCGAAAATTCATATGAAGTGTACCATTTTGGACAGGGCCTATGATCGTGAATCACAATAGCCACATATATGAGATAATTTCAATTTAGAATCATTTTTAATATCAAATGATGTCATAGGTCAATCTGTTTTGCCGCACTTAAATGTGTAAATCCAGAAGCCCAGTATTTATCTGGAGGTCTTTGCCCTTTGCCTGTCAACCTGGTTTGTCTCTGCCTTTTCTGTTCTGCCCTGTTTGCCATTGCTCACCCTGCCTGTCTTGACATTTCATAATAAAAAGCTGCAAATGGATCCCCCTGGCCTGACCCTGCCTCGTTACAACACATATGCTGCATCTGCTCGCTATCTGCCGAACCGCTCTGGTAGTTCCGCTTCAGCACTGATGATGTTGTAGGAATAGTGCGCTCTGGTTGGTCTGGATTATTCGGGATTTTTTATTTTATACAGAAATAAGTTATTTATAATTTAGATGAGAATAAAGTTAGTGTTGATTAAAATGAAGGAAAACAAATATATTGATCTGAAATATAGCACATAAATTTTAAATTAATTTAGGTTAAATTGCCAAACATACAATCTTAATTTAATTTAAAGCAAACAATACATTTAAATACATTTAAATTATGACTAGTCAGAATGGCGTTGTAGATATCTCAAACTGGAGTTAGGGATAGTCATAATTTAATTGTAGATATCTATTATCAAGTTATAGATATCTTGAAATTAATTTTGATTAGAGATATCTGAAATTTGATATCTGTAACTTTCATTTTATTGGGTTAGCTATGCGCACTGTGATTGGCTCATCACGTTTGGGGGCGTGGCTTAGCCATAGGTCAATTACGTTACAGATATCTTAAATGATAATACAAACTATCCAAAATATAATTACGACTTGTCAGAAAGACGTTGTTGATATCTACAATGTTAATTCCGGATAGTCAAACTTAGCTTTTAAATGTTAAAAGGGCTTGCCATACAGAGACGTAGGCTCAGAGAGAGGCTCACCATATTCAAACCAAAATATCTGACTTCGTGTTGTTCGGAGCTAATGACTGTCAATTCGAAAGTTGTCCGGCTCGAGGAGAACAATATACATACCGATTTTTGTAACTGTAGATAAAACTAATCCCCCCACTTTTGACAAAAGGTGGCGCTACTGGTGGCGCCACCAGTAGCAAAACGTGGCGCTACTATATTTCAGATCAATATATTTGTTTTCCTTCATTTTAATCAACACTAACTTTATTCTCATCTAAATTATAAATAACGACCACGCTCGTTTCTGAAACTTTGCACATGTCTACTGGCTAATAAATGTAATGTGTCTGTCGAGTTTTATGCAATTTCAAGCATGCTAAGAGTCTCAAAAGCATCAAACAAGAATATTAAAGTTCGATGCGTTGCCACGGCAACAGTATCTAAGATATCAATAATCTTTTCACAGGTCTACATCTGCCGTGTGTTTACATTATACACATAAAGTTTGAAGCAAATCGGGTAAAAATAAGAGGGTTATTTCAAAGCATTTTGAAAGTGACACACTTCCTGCTGCCAGTTGGTGGCACTATAACTTTGACTCACAATAGTCACATCCATGTGACCGGCCTCTTACAACGAACACACTGCTGAAGTTTCACCAAGATCAGTTAATGTATAAAGAAGTTATAACACACTTCCTGTTTCTCTTTTCGCGCCATAATTTTGTTTCCTCGCCACGGCCAAACCGTTCGAGATATCAAAAAATCCCCTGGCAATTTTTCATCCTCAATGTCTTGACTTCATGCTGACCGAGTTTCGTGCCGTCTGTTTGAATTCTCTAGGAGGAGTATTTCAAATTCCATTGCATGCGTTTTCCAAACAACCCTAAATAGCCGACTTCCTGTTGGGCTGGGGTAAAAAGTAAGAGTATGAAGGATATATGAACCGATGAGATCTATATGTGTACTGAGTTTCATATTATTACATGCAAACGTGTTTGATTTATGGACCAAGTTTTCGGAGCCCGTTCCAGGGGGCGCTGTCGAGCCCCCCTGCCCTGCCCGGGTACCATCTTCAGCCCGGCCCTGATGACCGCAGGTTCTGACCCATGTGCAAAGTTTCAAGAGTTTTCGAGCACGTTAAGGGCCCCAAAAGTGCCCGAATAGTCGATAGAACATTTTTTAAAAATGTATCCTAAGGAAAACAATAGGGCCTTCGCCCTTTCAGGGCTTGGGCCCTAATAAGTCGGAAGAAGAAGAAGAATAAATATAGCTGCGAGCAGCGATTACGGGCCCAAGCCGGTGGCACCGCAACCCCGGTGCCTTTAGTTACCTAGAGGCACCGGGGTGGCGGTGCCGCCGGCTTCGGCCCATCATCGCTGCTCGCAGCTATATTTATTTATATATATATATATATATATATAAAAAGCCGGTGGCACCGCCACCCTGGTGCCTTTAGGGTTATTGTGCACGACGTGACACAAAATATCTGCTCGCTATCTGCCGAACGGCTCTGGTAGTTCCGCTTCAGCACTGATGATGTTGTAGAAATAGTGCGCTCTGGTTGGTCTGGATTATTCGGGATTTTTTATTTTATACAGAAATAAGTTATTTATAATTCAGATGACAATAAAGTTAGTGTTGATTAAAATGAAGGAAAACAAATATATTGATCTGAAATATAGCACATTAATTTTAAATTTATTTAGGTTCAATTACCAAACATACAATCTTAATTTAATTTAAAGCAAACAATACATTTAAAATATATGGGTTGTATGCACATTTTTTTAAATAAAAAAAAGATATATATCCAAAAAGACAAGGCCTTAAAGGGTTAAACTCTTGTCACTGTAACAGACACAATCTCTCTCTCTCTCACACACACACACACACGTCAAGTCACTTACATTTTAGATGCAATATTGAATGAGCAGAAAAATCAGATTTTCTGCTCTGAAAATATAAATAAGCATAAAAATTTAATAAGCACTTTGAATATTCTAAACAGAATAAGCACTAGTCGCTAATGAATAAGTACTAGTACTTAATGGAATAGATACTAGTATCTAAAAAATAAGTACTAGTAGCATGAAAATAGCGACTAGTAGGTTAAAATGATTAAATGTTAAAACAGCTTACCATATTGGCTCAGAGAGAGAGAGAGAGAGAAAATTACCTTTTAGATACTAGTACCTATTAATAGATACTAGTATTTATTCAATAAATACTAGTACTAAGTCATTAGATACTAGTACCTATTAAATAGATACCAGTACTTATTCATTAGCTACTAATACGTATTCAAAAAATTATCTAAAGAATAAGCACTAGTATCTAAAGAATAGGCACTAGTACTAAAGAATAAGCACTAGTCGCTAATGAATAAGTACTAGTACTTAATGGAATAGATACTAGTATCTAAAAAATAAGTACTAGAAGCATGAAAATAGAGACTAGTAGGTTAAAATGATTAAATGTTAAAACGGCTTGCCATATTGGCTCAGAGAGAGAGAGAGAGAGAGAGGCTCACCATATTCAAACCTAAATATCTGACTTCCTCTTGGTCGTAGCTGTAGCGACATTGAGATGTGCCTTAATTAGCTCAAATTATGCATAGGGAATTTTAATAATTAATCATGAATATGATTAATATATTGCATATTACAGTTAAATTATCGAAATTGAAAATAGATCGATTGTATATATGAATGGTAAATCATAACGAATTATAATTCCTCATTCATATATCAATGGTCTCATTACAGATCGATTATATGAGACAACTTTAAGGGAATCAATTTAGTTTATCAAACAATCGGTTTGTCCAGCAAACAGCTGTATGGTTAACTAACCAACTTCTCAACAAGGTTGTCCCTTTTTATAAACTCCAAGAAATCTCAATGTTCCGGCCGTGAACATTAATTTTCAGGTGTTTATAAAATTTACGTTACTGATATAGTAACAACTGGTAAAGCTTTTGTAGCAGGACCGCATTTCATTGACTTGTAAAGTATGAGCATTCAAAAACAATCAAGAATATAATGGTTTTAATAAAATGAAACTACGGATACAGAATTCTACATTTAAACACGGGATACATGTATGTACAGTAAACAGTAAAACTAATGATACAGACGAACAACAAACAGGAGTGAGAGAGAGAGATTGCGAGAGCGCAAGATTGGTAGAGAGAGAGAGAGAGAGAGAGAGAGAGAGTGAGAAGATGAGAGATCTTCTGGTTTGGCAACATTCATCACAGACAGAACCTTTTTAGACACCAAGGATCAACAGATCTCAAATAAGCATAGTAAAACGGATACTTGCACAGGTACAGCTCTTGGGTGTGACCGATCTGAAAACGGCGTGTGCGTGTATCTCTGTCAGGTGGATGCCGAGCGTTCGGGTTCGTCCAGCGAGCGCGGCGTGTTTGAATGTCCTTGTAGGTGAAGCTTGCCAGTCTGGCTGTGTTCATTTTCTTCGCGAGAAGACATGAATAGAGGAGACTTCGAAAAAGATAAAATAAACTTGAAGAAAACATAAAGAGAAAAGATGGATCATCACACTAAGGCGATGTCCAGACGCACGAGGAGTCACATGATGAAGCCACGAAGAGCAGGAAGAGCCAGGGAGTTTTGGCAGAGGGTTTTCAGGAAGCTTTCAGAAGCGTTTCAGAAGAGTTTCAGCAGCCGTAAGGGAAGCTCGGCGCGTCTCTTTAAGGACACTTAGGTTCACGCCCCTTCTGGCATGAAGGCACCAATCAGCTGGGAGAAAAGTGCCCGCGGAAGATTCCTCTTTGTCTTGTCAGGATCATTTATGATGGTATAACATTTTGTCATTCCTACCCAGAAAGATTGTACAAACCGGACAATAGATTTTACAGTAATATCCTATGTATGACTGGTTCAGTCAAGACAAGACGGTCAAACAGCTACCAGACATGGCAGGTAAAAGTAGAAGAACATAGTTACATTCATATGCAGAATTACAAGCATTTTAAAGTTGGTTAACACACAATAAAATTGTCAGTACTTCCAGTATGGCATGTGACGACATCTAAGCACAAAATGAATACATTTAAAACATTTAGAGGTACTTTTCTCTGAAAAGTTCCATGGCTGGTGTTTGTGTGTGTGGAATGCGTAATTGTCTGTCAGCACTCAGGCAGCATTGTGAATTGACTTACTCATTGCACAATGCTCTGTTGTGGGGTGGTCAGACCAAGGAGACCCTAAGGGGTCGCGTGGTCTTCGGCCGGACTCGTGATCTCATCTCGAGTCACATGTCCAGAGCTGACTCAACTCGTAAGCAAAGCATTCCGTTGTTCATTCATTAGAGAAAGATGCTGCATGTGCGAGTCATAGTCAATGATTTAATCAATTCAAAACACTATCCCCTTTGTTTCAGGAATGGAAGTTAAGGGGAACTTAACTAAATTAGAATCTAGTTAATTCACTCCCCATACCAGAGCTGGCTCGATTACCTATCTGATTATCACTACATTCCCCCCTTTGGCGGTTTGGCAGGACCCGTGTGGGCGGCCTCGTTAAACCGTCACATTGGTCAGATGGTAGGTAAGTCATGAAGGTAGGATGGCAGGTGGAACCTGATGGTAGGATAGCAGGTAAGTCATGAAGGTCGGATGACAGGTGGTTGTTAGTACTGAGGGCTCAGCCCGATGAGGTTCGGCGTGGTCTCTGACTTGGCCCCCCCCATCTTTCCGGGGATTCTGTCTGAGACCTTCAGGCACGGCTTTCGTGAGCTTGGCTGAAGATGTTAGCATCTCGTTGAGTCTCCTTTGCAGAGCGGAGGCCAAACCTAGTGTCAGAGTGTGGCCGGTTACCGTAGAGATGCACCGCGCAGTGTCGGCTGCGGTCCAGGCTTGGACCACAGGTGCGGTAGTCACGACTGGCGGTCGAGACAGAGCTTGGAGGGCTGTGTCGATACGAGCAATGTCAATTCACTGGGACCCCCTTTTGCAAACCACAATTCCCGTTCTGGAGTTAGGGTGACAGTGTGGTTCCTGACGAAGGATGGGGTTTCCAGTTCTAATCTGTACTCTTTGCTTGGAAGATGGAACAATGTCAGGTCATCCAGGTGGAGGATGGCACCTTTCGGTACTTGAAACCACACGCTCTGTTTGAGCAAGGTGACACGGGTGGCAGTGTCATGTTGGTTGTAAGTGAGCGTAGCTGTTCGCACGGGAGTGTTGACGAGCCATCTGTCACCTACAGTCTCTGCTTGTATCTCGGTGACTTGCGTGCGAGGCTTGGCTTCTGCAAGGCAGCGTGTGTTGCTGATCGTGGGTTGCAAACCGCAGATTCCGTCAGTGTTGTCTTTGAGGAAGGGTTTACTAGGGCAGAGATAGTGAATGTCTTTGGTCGTGGGCTGCACATGTGGGGCCAGGTGCAGCGGTGTGTCGCTGGTCATGTGGTAGGCCACCCCGTCCGGGGCTGTGACCAGCGGAGTTTGAGCAAAGTCTTTCTGGAAGACAGTAAACAGCTGTTTCATGGATTTTACTGTCTGGTTCAGCAGAACGCTGTGAATGTTGAGAATTACCACAGTTCCCATCAATGTCTTTCCGATGGTCTGCAGGGATGCACTCTGTGTCGTGAGTTGCAGTCTTAGCTGTGGGACCTCAGTCCGAATTTCAGTCACATGGTTCACTGCGTTGGTGATCAGGAGTTGTTGTCCTCTCCGGACGATGCCTGCTGTCGGACCTGGTGAGATGCCCGATTGCGGCTGTCCTCTGGTTGGCTGGAGGCACAGGCATCACGAACCACAGCATCATCCTGGTAAAAGTGAAAGGGAGAGAGAAAGAGAAAGGGAGGAAAAATTTCAGCGAGTGTCGTCCTCGGTTGGCTCGGACAGTCTTTTCGCTTTGAGGAAGCCGGTATGCCACTTGCTTCGGTGTCTTGCAAGTGTCTCTGGTGCTGAGCGGCACGTGGTGCGTCCAGGGCGTACATTGGCATGACCCCCCTTTTGCACTGTGGCATCACAAGCTTTGGCGCAGTGATGGCATCAGGTGCAGAACGCTGAATGTTGACCTGTGCACTCAGCATGTGCTTGTTGACGTAGGTTGTCAGTGGCACTGGTTGTCGCTGGGTGCAGACGGCGTTCGTGGGTGGTTGGCGGGGTAGAGAGGTGGTTTCTCATATTGTCCATTGTTTTTTTTTTTCACAGTCTCTGGTAGCTATAAGGTTAAGGTCAGGTGAATCAGGGGCTCTGTGACATTTGGTCATACTTGTGGTGAGAGGCTAATGCATGACCCTAAAAGTTCAGAACCACGGTTTAATGGGTTCGCTAGATATGTAGCATAAAGTTAGGTGTTTCATGTGTATCTAGCTAGTGATGTGTATCTAGCTAGTGATGTGTCTCTTTTATCTTTATCATCTTGGCTGTGGATGTTAAGACTTATGTGGTTCCGAGAGTATTTCCTGGAAAGGGCATAGCCGAGATTAAATAAATGACTTAAGATGGCTCTTACGACTTAATTTTTTCTCTGGACTTAAGTAGTGGTTCACTACGGCTTGACGAAGTGAATGATGGGGAGAAAAAGGACAGCTTTCCTATTCCAATTATGCTTATTATCAATCCTTTGGACTATAGTTGTGCCCTAGTAAATTGTTGAAATTACCTGTGTTGCAGGGTCACAAAAATGAGTGCACTTGTTGAAAGTAAGCACAATCACAAATAAAGGTGTCTCTGTTTCCTTTCTGGGCCCAATGGGAAATGGAACCACATTCGAACAAGAGAGTAAATTAAATTAAATCATATAGATGACCAAATAGACCGGGGAATAGCTGACTGCTATTATTATCAAAGTGGGAAAAGTAAATAAATAAATAATGAAAACAAAAATTTAAAAGAATAAATAAACATAAAGTAAGTAATCAAAACAGCGGTTATGATCTGAATGTGATAATAATCAGTAGCACTAGTGACTAACTTTGGATTTGCCCAGACCAACACTCCACAGTGGGTTACAGCGGTTGCGTGTTCAAGGCCACACTCTGTGTGTCCCTCCAAATGTTAAGTCAACATGCTGATGGAAATTCTCATTACTATACGAATTCTTCTCTAGCTGCACAGTTAACATGTAGTTAAACTTAAGTTTAATTGACAGGGCATCTGCAAATTTGGCTTACAGCGCCCAGCCAGGACTATGGTTAATTAGTGAAGGTGAAAGTTTAGCTGAGAAGAATTGAAAGTAAGGAAAGTGAGGAATTACAAACCCTAACTGGGGTAAAAGAAAGTATTCGAGAATACTTTGAATTGTGTAAACAAAAGCTGCAATTAAGGCTTCCAGTGAATGATGCTAACTGCTAACTGTAGAAGTTATTATTTAGCTTAGCCTAAGCTGGGTGAATGCTAGGGTAGGTTAGCCTAGCCATGTAGGCTGGTTTGTTTACAACGTGACATCACAAGTTAGCACTTCCTGTGACCAGTTGTTGTCATGGGAACCAGAGCATGCCAGAACAATTCAACAGTACCTGAAGAATGTCTGCACATCTTACTGAGTTATGCATGTTTAGACGGGTTAAAAAAAAGGGGACTCCTATACTTTAAGTCTTTCAAGAACTTGGCGTTACATTCAGTAAAATGCAAATGTGTTTTGGCATTTGTTACTTTTACTCATGGAACTCTTCTCTTTACTTTAAACAACTTATTTTATTTGTTTACAGAGTAAGAAAATAGATTAGCTGTACGTCAAAGCTTGTCTAAGCCTATATAGTTTTGCCCTCTTATGCATAAAAGCAGACTTTTCAGCTAGTGAACAGTTTTGACCGCTAGGTATCACTCTGCTTGTAGATGCAGCAAAAATTTAGGTTTTGGTGAGCACACACACAAAAGGTTTTGATTATCTTAGTAGATGTGCATTAAGCAGCGTCGACTGGTGACTGGTTTCTTACATGTCATAACCTATTACTCAAAAAAAAAAAAAAAAAAAAAAATTGCATGTTGGTTCTTTTCAGATGTTATACTTCGAGAGTAACAAAATAGAGTAAAAACAAAAATAAGAGATAGGATGAAACCGGAAATGAAGAGGAAGAAAGGAGTGTTTTACCTATTTAAGTTTAGCTAGGAGACATAAGTAGACTGTTGTTCCTTATGGGTAAGCTGCTGTTTTAGACTAAACTGGCAGGGACACCTCAAACATCAAGGTCAACAGAAGAAGAAACCACGGGAAGTGTTTGCAGTTCTGTCTGGGGCCTACTGTGCATTTGTGTTATCCGTACTTCATGTACTTAGCTTGGTGCTAAGGAGTGAGGAGGGGTAAAACACAAACAGGAAGTATAATATTACTGATCTGTGTAACTCGCTAAGGAAACAACAGTCGCTAGATATCGTAATCCTATAGAGAGAAGGAAGATGAGGATAGTGACTAGTGATAGTGACTTTATCTACAATAAAGTAAAGGTAAAGTTAGGACGTCCTTATAGCTCTAGGAGACTAAAGGGAGAGCGTATCAGGCAATGTGATTAAATTTCAAATCTAGTTAAGCTTTGTTGAGCTGAATAAGGATTCAGGCTGAAACCTGAAGTAAATAAATTGAAATAAAATCAAAATAAAAGGGTAAACATCGAGTGTTCTCATAGCTCTAGTAACTAGAATGGAAATCGACTAAGCAAATTGATTTAATTAAATCCCAAATTTAATTTAATTCAACTGAACTGAGTGGGAATGTTCAGGCTCAACAGGTGTAAACACTCACAAATAAAATAGGGGTCGCCTTAAGTCAAAAATAAAATAAATAACAAATGAAAACAAAAGTATCTGGGTTTCAATTTGAAAGTGAAAGTGAAACCAAGAGGGAGGGGGTCAAGAGGTGGTTAAGCAAAGTCTTTATTGTGTCAGAAGCCCGCATCCGCTATTTTGGTTGTTGTAAACAGCGGAGCCAGCGGAAGTGGCTCTGAGGTAGGCAGTTTAGTTCGTAAAGTTGCCAAGCAGTGTTTATTCACCTCAACCTTGAGGGTTGAAAGTGGCCTCAGCTCGTTGTTTAATGCACCAGGTTTGGCAAGGGCATGTGTTTGATCATATAGCTGCAGGTCAGTCATGACCTTTGGGCAGCAGGTGTCAAAGTCTTTTAGTGAGCTGTAAGGTGCAGGGTAGCACAGTTGAACCTTGACCTGGTGTTGAGTCTGTGTCTTTTCATGGCTGGCTGTGGGAGTTCCTGTGATCTCTGTGGCCTGCCAGTCTGGCTCTGGTGACCTGTGTGACTGAAGGGGGTCAGGTTCTCGCACTTGAGCCCAAACTTGCAGTTGTTTGAAGTCTATTAAAGGCTCAAATCGATCTAGCAGCTCTTTGCCAATTCGAAGTGAAAAAGTGTTCATCTGTGAGATGAGCACGTGATGGGCTGGACTCGAAGGACCAATTGTCAGGTGGATGTGAGCTACCTGTTCTAGCCAGATGTTGTTCGGGCTGTACGACTGCACGTTCAGCTCACACGTTTGAGATGTAAGAGTTCAATCTTGTCTCTTAGCTTTGAGTCTTTCAAAAAGTTCAGCTGATATCAAAATCAGGTCTGAGCCTGTGACTAGCAGGGCTTTAATGCTGAAATCATTGTCTATCGTGATGGCTAGGTAGAGCTTTCGGGCCACCCCCTTTTGGATCAGGTTTCCCAGGAGTCTTGGCGTTGGGGCTGGTGTGTTGATCGATGGGCGGTTAGGGCCGGCCTTGTGTGGGTCGCTGCGGAGGCAGGTAGCCAAAACAGCATTGCTTGGTCTTTCGGGACTTTGGTCCCAGTTGTGTGACACTGTGCTGTCATGCTCAGGCTGTGCAGCGGTCAGCTGTGGTGGCTGGGTGATGCTGTCACTTTGTGGTGTGACGGCTGGCTCTGTGGCCTGGGGCCGACGAGCAGTGTTCAGGGTACTTAGACACAGGATGTCGGGCTCGTACCTCTTGTTTCTCTTTTGAGATCTCTCATGAAGAAGCTCTTTCAGCACCTTCAGGATCTGTGACGTGGCTGGGTGTTGTGGGGCGCCCTCTATAGGCAGCTCTGAGTAGTGTTCAGAGACAGAGTAGATTGTTGGGTTTTTCAAAGTCTTTTGGACACAGTCTTTTGCTTAATGTGAGCTTGGTGGGCCAAGTCTCGTAGCTGTTGGGTAGACATGCTACGGGGACAGGCCAGGACACCTAGGTGATGACTCACTGTGGGATGCAGATTTCGGGGAAACAGAGTTCTGAAGTTGAAATCTTCTTCCATACCTGGGTGATTTTGGGCTCCGAAATAGGCTTGTCGGAGTTGGTTGTTGAGGGTCTGTGGGGTTTCAAGTCGGGCCTGCTTGAGGTCCATGGCGGTGAATAACCCTTGGCCTGATTCTGGATCGGAGAATTCACGGATCAAAGCTTGTTGCAGCTGCTGGTAGTCAGTTTTGACAGTGTCTTTTTGACGATTTAGGAGGCTGCGCACCTCACGGCTGGACGTAATCCTTATCAGGTAAAGTCTGTCCCACGCGGTTGTGTTGGTAACAGTCTGTAAGTGAAAGTCAATGTCTTGCAGGTAGGCGTGCACGTCGTGGCCTCTTGCAGGGTTCTTTGGAAAGGCTCTCCCCCTTTCGCTGACGGGGGTTCTTGTAGGCTGGCTGGTGGTGTCTTGAACGGTGGACTTTCGCCCCTCTTTTCAGCTCTGTGTTGTTGGCTGAAAGGTGCGGACGGCTGGTCAGGGGAAACTTTGTGGTGTGCGTTTCCCCCTTTCCGGTCGCTTTGTAATCTATAAGAGTGTTTCAGCTCTCTGTGAACAATGTCAATTTTGTATATGATATTGTCTTTGTGCTGAATGAGTTCATGGATTTCAGCTTGGGCCGCTTGCAAGTGTTTTTCGCAGGCCTTGGCTTTAGTGTCTATTTCTTTTAGTTCAGTCTCTGCTCTTGCAAGGAGAGCTTCACCGTTTTGGAGTTTCATGTTGAGCTCCTCTCTGGTTTCTTTCTCTGACTGCTCTTTTCGGTCTGTGTGTAGACGAAGATCCGACGGGGCAGTTTGAAGTCTTTCCACTTCCTTCTGTAGCTTGGGGTCGGTGTCATCCTCTTCCTCGGTTTCGAGGAGTAGTTGATCTAGACGATTGACGATCTGGGCCTCCTCCGCTTGCATCTTTAGCGTTGCTCCTTCATGCTCCAGGGCGATGCGGCTCCTTTCGTGGAGGCGTGCTTGTGCGATGAGCTTGTGAGCGAGGTTTCCGACGTGTCGGGCCCAGTCTTTGTCGTTGTAGCTTTGGCTCGGTTTGTGAGCCATCAGCTTGTCCAAGTCGGCGTCCAGCTGCTCTTGGCTCGGGGGCTCTGAGTCACTGGCGACTTTGGGGAGGAGTAGAGGTGTGGTGGATCTCAGCCATGTCTCCAGGTTGTCCCAGCGGGCTGCGGGACAGGAAGACCGGCACAATACTGGCTCACTGCGGGCGAGAGGAGCACAGCACACACACAAGAAAGCAAAACCACTGCAAGTTCGTTTACGAGCTAATGAATTATGCTAATACGGGCTATGCCGTCTATGAGAATTTTGGCTAACTGATGCAGACAGTTAGATTGGGACAATTTGCGTAGGTCAGCGCAAGGCCTAAATAAAGATTTTGACAGGGCGGCAGCCTAGTGGGTCACATGGTGACGCTAGCTGCTCAGTGGTCGATCTGTTATTTAGCTGTCCTTTATGTCATAGGTTCTGTCTCTAGGTGAACTGAAAGAAACAAATCACAACAGAACAAAAAAAAATAGTGTGATAGAAAAGATTGCAGTAAAATTAAACAGAACAAATGAATAGGTCTGTAATAAAAGGGGAGATATACTAACACAGAGAGTGTTACAGGGGATAAGGAGGCCTGGTGCCTGCTATTCAGCTGGATTTATAGCCGGGCCCACGGGCTAGTGGGTTTACCGGTGGGAAGCCTAGGAAAAAGGGGGTGTGGCTTAGAGAAGAGAAGATGGGCTCAACACTTAAATGGCCAGGGGAATATCTAATATTCTCTGGCCTAGCCTAAGTGGATGGATTTTACCTTATTTAGTTTGCCTGGGTGAATTGAGGTCACTCTGGCTGGAGCCAGCGTCGTGGTCAATCCTTCCGTCGCCCCCACGCTCAACCGCCGTGTCCTCGGGCCTCTCTGTTCATCTGTACCAAGGTGCGTTCCTCTCAAACAATCTGCGACTTTGGAGTGCCAGATTTCTGATGACACAGTTTTATGTGTCGCACCAATGGGGAGAGACAGAAAAGTCCGAGACTCACTCACGGTCCGCGCCGGTAACGCCAGTCAGACAAACCAGCTTGCCGGAAACCAGCCAGAGATGATCGTCAAATCACGACAGCGCCCTGGGGAATTCTACGTACAAATACAGAACAGGATTTAGCAAGCGAAACTCAAAGTGAATTAAGGTTTTCTTGCCTAACCCAATGGAGTAATTATGTATGTAGAAATAAAGGCAAAGGCTTTATTAAATAATAGTAAACAAAAAGGAAATTATGATAATGTTGGTAATTATCAAAATGACCTAACCCAAAAGAGAAAATAGAAAATAACGAAAGCCAGAGGCACAAAGGAGGAGGCAGGTAGTAGCATGTTTGTGTCACTTGAATAGACAAACTTAATTCAAATTTAATTCAAAGAGGGTTAAATTAAATTTAAATAAGCATGTACGAAGAATTAAAGGGAAAATCAGAATAATATCAAATAATCACTAATGATAGCAGTGAAGTATCATCCACAATTTTTAGATAATCAAAAACGAAAGGTAGAACTGGAGAGAGCAGGCTGAACGCAGGAGGAAGTGAACCGTAGTAGTGGGTTTTTGCCACCAGGGGGCGCACTTGTGGTTAACCTGGTTGAATCAGCCACCTTAATTTAAATTTAAATTCAAAGGAGTTGAAATCAAATCTAAATATGCGTGTAAGGGGATTGAAAAGTCAAGATGATATCCTATAATAATTAACGACAACAGTGAAGTATCGTCAATAATTATACAATAATCAGAAGGGAAAGGTAGAAATAAAACAATTCATAACGGAATGAAAAGAGAGAAAAGAGAGAAAACAAAATTGACATGAGAAACTTAATTCAAATTAAAGTTAGGAATTTGATATTCCAAACCGAATTTGAATAAGTGTAAGACGAGTTAAAGATCAGCATAATATCTGATGATAATTCAGATGGCTGAATAGGCAACTTGATTTAAATTTAAATTTAAATTTGTTAAACTCAATTTAAATAAGCGTGTACCGAAAGTTAAAGATCAGAATTATCTCTGATAATAATCAAGATTACTGCAAGGTATCATTAATAATTATGAAATAATCCAAAGAGAGAAGTAGAAATAAAACAATTCACAACGGAATGAAAAAAAAAAAAAAAAAGGGAAAGAGGAATTGACATGAGAAACTTAATTCAAATTTAAATTAGGAATTTGCTATTCCAAACCAAATTTGAATAAGTGTAAGACGTTAAGGGTTGGCCTTATATTTGATGATCACGACCACAGTGAGGTGTCAGTGGTAGTAACCAACATAAGATCAACTGGGAGAAAGCCATTTCAAAACAGAGCGGTCATCAGAAACTGCTAAGACATAATTTTGAATTTTTAAGTTCAAATGTGGTTTGAACCAAAATCCAAAACAAGTGCACACAGTCAAGGCAGGGAAAATCATGTTAGTAAACGAGGCTGTAAATTGCCATGCATTGAAAGTTAGAAACACGAGTTCAAAATCTCACTGGTAAACTTTGAAGTTGTGGGAAGAGAAAATTGAAGAAAAGACACTTTACCGCTAGTGTCCACACGATGGCGCTATTTCGCTCATGGAGGGCGTGGAGGCAATCTGATACTGGAAAACACTCAAGGGCGCACCCTAGCGTTTGGCCGTAGTATTGCAACCAGCCCGGTTTCGAGTGTCTCGGGGGACATGCACTGTCTCATTTAAATCTCGACGGATTTCTTTCCGGTGCTATACTTATTTTAAACACATTGGCAGGTTTTCTTCGCTGCGTTGTGCAAGGAAACAGGAATTATTCATCTGTTTTTCAACTCCAAATAACATTTATCAAATGGCATTGATTAAAAATGTTTTCAGTTTTGGATTTTTATCGGTGCTATATTTATTTAACCTGTTAAGCTTCAAGCCCACTTTTGAAAAATCCCCAGAAATGACATACCCAAACTAAAACAGATACAGTTCATGAACCCTTTGCACTAAAAGCACAAGTATGATCTCATTTGAAAGCTGACACTTGGTTGTTTATTGTAAATGTAGAATTAATTATTGTCATAATGAAAAAAACAAATTTAAATAGCTTCAAATTTGTGTAAAGTTATTAGAAATTTATTTTTATGAAACATCTTCATGAAAATAAAATTGAAGTTGGCCCTGGAGCAATCTAGAAATGCACTGCAGCTAAAGCCACATGTCTGACCATTTTATATTTAAAATCTGAAAATGATAAGTATAAAGCTCTGTATTTAGTTAAATGTTTTTCAAGATCATGTCAAATTACTTTATTTTGATTACTCTATTAGCAAACTGATGTTTAGTCATCTTCTGAGTCATCTATTCAGTCTATTGTCTCTATTGTTTTGTGGTGCCCCATTCAGTCTCAGTCTCCCCTGCACACATTTACACCTCTCCAGACTGGTTATTATGGCTCTAAATATGCATTTCTTTTGTCTGCATTATAGCTACTAACGACTGGCTATTCACAAGCTATTCATAGGGTTTCAAACCCTAATTTCTTTTATCAAAGTTCTCACTAAATATTTGAAACTGGTATCAAATGCACTGAAACATTTCAGTAAGCATTCCTATTTAGAAAAAAAATCATAAAACAATAACTGCTCGTGGCAGGTGCGCCTGGGCTCGCTAGCATGTTAGCTTAGCACACCATCAATACACGACCATTTATGAGATTAAAACTATGTTTGCGCTCCAAACTCACTATATAACGCAAGTCTAGTGTTTTAAATAATCTTCTGTGATCTAACTTGGCTTCAGATAAAAAAAAAATCAGACAGAAAATGTATTATTTAGTGTTCTGAACGATGATGAAATCTATATCGATTAGCATTACATTATAAATATAATCTATTATTATGAAATACCTGGCATGGCTTGAAGAACACAGGTAACTCAAATATCATTGCAATCATGTTTATTGTCTTCAAAACATCTTTATCTGCATGTTACAGCGATCTCTGTACTTTCTGTATCACTCAGTGACGTCCTGGAATGTCACATGACTATGGGTCTTCTTCATGATCCATATATGGACTTTTATTGGACATAATAGCGCCCCCATGCTATTGGTATGAATGGAAAACACAGCACATCTCAGTAAGAAGCGATCATTATGATTACATCGACGCATTTGGGTATAAATTCAATAAATATTATTCCTGTCTATAGAAATATGATGTGAATCTATGAGAATATATCAATATTTCTCCACATCTGCACATTGTTGAGCTAAAAGCCCTCAGGGATGTTGTTTTGTGAATCGCTTTCATTACGACAGCACGGAGTGTTTTTTATGAATGGACCAGCTGACGCTCATAATTCATATTAAAGGTATCGACTCGTTTTTTTCATTTCATAACTCCTGACACAAATTAAGACATAACTGTCACTATAAGTTTCTCAGAATACAATAGTGGTCAAATACTGAATCTTGAGTCTTATATCTTTTTAATGATGTATAGTTTTTCAAGGTATAACATTAAATCTGATAGTATATTTGAACTAAATAAATAAAAAAAAACGCTTCAGTGCGCCGACGCTCTGGAGAAGGTTAAGAGGTTAACACGTTAGCAGGTTTTCTTCGCTGCGTCGTTCAAAAGGAAACAGGAATTATTCATCTGTTTTCGACTCCAAGCATATATCAAATAGCACTTGTGATAATATGCTTTTCGGTTTTTTACAATTGAGTAGCTAAGTCAATGTTTTTTCAAACCAGGAGTTCATCGTTACTCTAACGATTATAATATTAGGCCTTTTACTACTGAATCAAAGGACTCTCGCTTTGATCAGATTTACGTCTCACACTAAAAAGAGATTCCTTCGTCTTAATAGGCGGTTTTAGACATATTAAAATGTATCACCTGCAGAGAGTTGTCTTCATCTCAAAACAGGACATTCGTGATATTAATACTGCAGTGTACTCATTTAACAGTGATAAAAACATGTCTATGCATATTTTAGCAGCTGTTAACATGTAACGTTACTGACAGACGTCGGGTTTTTGCCTGTCAGTTAGGAGTGAGTTCGCAGTGCGACTTATCTCACAATTTCAAAATTCCATATCGTGCGTGCACAAAATTATTAATAACCATATAAACAGATTGAAACTGAATTTGCTCATAAAACAAAGTTTGAAATGCGTCGCGTTCTCCACCATATAATATGTAGCGACATTGAGATGTGCCTTAATTAGCTCAAATTATGCATAGGGAATTTTAATAATTAATCATGAATATGATTAATATATTGCATATTAGAGTTAAATTATCGAAATTGAAAATAGATCGATTGTATATATGAATGGTAAATCATAACGAATTATAATTCCTCATTCATATATCAATGGTCTCATTACAGATCGATTATATGAGACAACTTTAAGGGAATCAATTTAGTTTATCAAACAATCGGTTTGTCCAGCAAACAGCCGTAAGGTTAACTAACCAACTTCTCAACAAGGTTGTCCCTTTTTATAAACTCCAAGAAATCTCAATGTTCCGGCCGTGAACATTAATTTTCAGGTGTTTATAAAATTTACGTTACTGAAATAGTAACAACTGGTAAAGCTTTTGTAGCAGGACCGCATTTCATTGACTTGTAAAGTATGAGCATTCAAAAACAATCAAGAATATAATGGTTTTAATAAAATGAAACTACGGATACAGAATTCTACATTTAAACACGGGATACATGTATGTACAGTAAACAGTAAAACTAATGATACAGACGAACAACAAACAGGAGTGAGAGAGAGAGATTGCGAGAGCGCAAGATTGGGAGAGAGAGAGAGAGAGAGAGAGAGAGAGAGAGAGAGAGAGAGAGAGAGAGTGAGAAGATGAGAGATCTTCTGGTTTGGCAACATTCATCACAGACAGAACCTTTTTAGACACCAAGGATCAACAGATCTCAAATAAGCATAGTAAAACGGATACTTGCACAGGTACAGCTCTTGGGTGTGACCGATCTGAAAACGGCGTGTGCGTGTATCTCTGTCAGGTGGATGCCGAGCGTTCGGGTTCGTCCAGCGAGCGCGGCGTGTTTGAATGTCCTTGTAGGTGAAGCTTGCCAGTCTGGCTGTGTTCATTTTCTTCGCGAGAAGACATGAACAGAGGAGACTTCGAAAAAGATAAAATAAACTTGAAGAAAACAAAAAGAGAAACGATGGATCATCACACTAAGGCGATGTCCAGACGCACGAGGAGTCACATGATGAAGCCACGAAGAGCAGGAAGAGCCAGGGAGTTTTGGCAGAGGGTTTTCAGGAAGCTTTCAGAAGCGTTTCAGAAGAGTTTCAGCAGCCGTAAGGGAAGCTCGGCGCGTCTCTTTAAGGACACTTAGGTTCACGCCCCTTCTGGCATGAAGGCACCAATCAGCTGGGAGAAAAGTGCCCGCGGAAGATTCCTCTTTGTCTTGTCAGGATCATTTATGATGGTATAACATTTTGTCATTCCTACCCAGAAAGATTGTACAAACCGGACAATAGATTTTACAGTAATATCCTATGTATGACTGGTTCAGTCAAGACAAGACGGTCAAACAGCTACCAGACATGGCAGGAAAAAGTAGAAGAACATAGTTACATTCATATGCAGAATTACAAGCATTTTAAAGTTGGTTAACACACAATAAAATTGTCAGTACTTCCAGTATGGCATGTGACGACATCTAAGCACAAAATGAATACATTTAAAACATTTAGAGGTACTTTTCTCTGAAAAGTTCCATGGCTGGTGTTTGTGTGTGTGGAATGCGTAATTGTCTGTCAGCACTCAGGCAGCATTGTGAATTGAATTACTCATTGCACAATGCTCTGTTGTGGGGTGGTCAGACCAAGGAGACCCTAAGGGGTCGCGTGGTCTTCGGCCGGACTCGTGATCTCATCTCGAGTCACATGTCCAGAGCTGACTCAACTCGTAAGCAAAGCATTCCGTTGTTCATTCATTAGAGAAAGATGCTGCATGTGCGAGTCATAGTCAATGATTTAATCAATTCAAAACACTATCCCCTTTGTTTCACGAATGGAAGTTAAGGGGAACTTAACTAAATTAGAATCTAGTTAATTCACTCCCCATACCAGAGCTGGTTCGATTACCTATCTGATTATCACTACATAGCTAATTACGGTAAATTAGAAAGTTGTCCGGGTCGAAGAGTACAATATACATATCGAGTTTTGTTACTGTAGATAAAACTAACCCCCCCACTTTTGTCAAAAGCATTTAGAAAGTGACACACTTCCTGCTGCCAGTTGGTGGCGCTATAACTTTGACTCACAATAGTCACATCCATGTGATCGGCCTCTTACAGCGAACAGACTGCTGAAGTTTCATCAAGATCAGTTAACGTATGCAGAAGTTATAACACACTTCCTGTTTCCATTATTCGCCATAAATTCGTTTCCTCGCCACGGCCAAACCGTTCGAGATATCAAAAATCCCCTGGCAATTTTTCATCCTCAGTGTCTTGACTTCATGCACACCGAGTTTGGAGACGAACGGGGGAATTCCCTAGGAGAAGTGTTTCAAATTCCTGAGCATGCGTTTCCAAACAACCCTAAATAGCCGACTTCCTGTGTGGCTGGCGTAAAACTTAGAGCACGAAAGTTGTTCGGCCCGATGAGATATATAAGTGTAGCGAGTTTCAGATTATTACATGCAATCGTGTTTGATATATGGACAAGTGTTCAAACCCCATTCCAGGTGGCGCTGTCGAGCCCCCCTGCCACGCCCGGATACCAGCTTCAGCCCGGCCCTGATGGCCGCGGGTTCTGACCCGTGTGCAAAGTTTCAAGAGTTTTTGAGCATGTTAAGTGCCCCAAAAGTGCCCAAAAGGTAGTAAAATAATAATAATAATAAGTCGGAAGAATAATAATAATAAATATAGCTGCGAGCAGCGATTACGGGCCCAAGCCGGTGGCACCGCAACCTCGGTGCCTTTAGTTACCTAAAGGCACCGGGGTGGCGGTGCCGCCGGCTTTGGCCCTTCATCGCTGCTCGCAGCTATATTTATATATATATATATATATAAATATATATATAAAAGCCGGTGGCACCGCCACCCTGGTGCCTTTAGGGTTATTGTGCACAACGTGACACAAAATATCTGCTCGCTATCTGCCGAACGGCTCTGGTAGTTCCGCTTCAGCACTGATGATGTTGTAGAAATAGTGTGCTCTGGTTGGTCTGGATTATTCGGGATTTTTGATTTTATACAGAAATAAGTTATTTATAATTCAGATGAGAATAAAGTTAGTGTTGATTAAAATGAAGGAAAATAAATATATTGATCTGAAATATAGCACATTAGTTTTAAATTTATTTAGGTTCAAAAACCAAACATACAATCTTAATTTAATTTAAAGCAAACAATACATTTAAAATATATGGGTTGTATGCACATTTTTTTTTATAAAAAAAAAGATATATATCCAAAAAGACAAGGCCTTAAAGGGTTAAACTAATAAGCACTTTGAATATTCTAAACAGAATAAGCACTAGTCGCTAATGAATAAGTACTAGTACTTAATGGAATAGATACTAGTATCTAAAAAATAAGTACTAGTAGCATGAAAATAGAGACTAGTAGGTTAAAATGATTAAATGTTAAGACGGCTTGCCATATTGGCTCAGAGAGAGAGAGAGAAAATGACCTTTTAGATACTAGTACCTATTAATAGATACTAGTATTTATTCAATAAATACTAGTACTAAGTCATTAGATACTAGTACCTATTAAATAGATACCAGTACTTATTCATTAGCTACTAATACACATTCAAAAGAATATCTAAAGAATAAGCACTAGTATCTAAAGAATAGCCACTAGTACTAAAGAATAAGTCAAGTCAAGTCACATTTATTTATATAGCGCTTTTCACAATACAGATTGCATCAAAGCAGCTTCACAGTGATAACATGAAAGTAGTACAACACAGTTCAGTAATATTGTTGAATATTAAATATCCCCAACTAAGCAAGCCAAAAGCAAGGCGACAGTGGCAAGGAACCAAAACTCCATCAGATTGGATGGAGAAAAAAACCTTGGGAGAACCCAGGCTAGTCAGGGGCCAGTTCTCCTCTGGCTAACAATCATAGGGTTTCAAAGAAGCTTTACAGTAAGTGCATATCAGAAAGTACCTGGAAAAAATACATTTAGTTAATCATGTAATATTAAGGGGATAACATATCGCCGGCGTTGAGTCGTCTCTTCGCAGGCGTTGAGTCGTCTCTTCACAGGCGTTGGTCTTCTCATCACAGGCGTTGGGGCATCCGAAATCCCCGTGAGAGGCAGGATACAAAACTGGAGCCTACGAACGCCATTTTTCTCGGGACAAGCGTCCCGAGATAACAGCAGAAAGGCAGATGGGAAATAATTAGCATAGCTGATGTTCATAATGATTTCCATTACACGGGAGTAGGTGTTAGAAAACCATAATCTCACAACTCTCCGCAACCCAAACTCTCCGCAACCCAAACCGCAACCATACGGACCGACCCGTTTGTCTATAAGGCTGTCGAGCCCCACTGGTGCGTTAAGCAGTTTCAGTGGCAAACGGTTCCGTATGGCATTGCAGAGGACTAAAAGGTAAGCATTATGTGAATGCTTGACTAAAGAGACACGTCTTTAGTCTAGTTTTAAACTGTGTCAGCGAGTCAGAGCATCGGACCGTATCGGGAAGGCTATTCCAGAGTTTTGGAGCTAAATGCGAGAATGCCCTCCCTCCTTTTGTGGACTTCGATATCCTAGGAATGACCAGAAGCCTTGAATTTAGTGATCTTAGAGAACGCGGTGGATTGTAGGGCGAAAGAAGGTCCGTTAAGTACATAGGAGCTAAACCATTAAGGGCTTTATAGGTCAGTAGTAGTACTTTGTAATTGATACGGAACTTAATAGGTAACCAGTGCAGAGATGATAAAATCGGTGTTATATGATCATATTTTCTTGATCTAGTAAGAACTCTAGCGGCTGCATTTTGCACTAACTGTAGCTTGTTTATTGAGGATGCAGGACAACCAGCTAATAAAGCATTACAGTAATCTAGTCTCGAGGTCATGAATGCATGAACTAACTTTTCTGCCTCAGAAACAGATAGCATGTTACGTAATTTAGCAATGTTTCTAAGGTGGAAAAAGGCTGTTCTTGTAACAGATGAAATATGATTTTCGAAAGACAAGTTGCGGTCTAGTATAACACCCAGGTCTTTTACTAATAAGTACTAGTCGCTAATGAATAAGTACTAGAAGGAATAGATACTAGTATCTAAAAAATAAGTACTAAAAGCATGAAAATAGAGACTAGAAGGTTAAAATGATTAAATGTTAAAACGGCTTGCCATATTGGCTCAGAGAGAGAGAGAGAGAGAAAATGACCATATTCAAACCACCATATTCAACTTCCTCTTGGTCTGAGCTAATGACAGTTAATTAGAAAGTTGTCCGGCTTGATCTGAACAATATGCGTACCGAGTTTTATGATTGTAGGTAAAACTATAAAACTAACCCCCCCACTTTTGTCAAAAGGTGGCGCTACTGAGTCCCTGCACCACGCCCGTTTCTGAAACTTTGCACATGTCTACTGGCTAATAAATGTGATCTGTCTGTCGAGTTTCATGCAATTTTAAGCAATTTCAGGCATGCTAAGAGTCTGAAAAGCATCCAAAAAGAATATTAAAGTTTGATGCGTTGCCATGGCAACAGTATCTAAGACATCAATAATCCTTTCACAGGTCTACATCTGGCGAGTGTCTACATTATACACATCAAGTTTGAAGCAAATCGGATAAAAATAAGAGGGTGATTTCAAAGCATTTTGAAAGTGACACACTTCCTGCTGCCAGTTGGTGGCGCTATAACTTTGACTCACAATATTCACATCCTATGAGGAGGACTGCAAGGGTTGATGTGTCACTTGGGACGGCAGGGCAATATAAACAGCCATATAGTGTCTTATTATTCTAAATAATTGAATTTATTGATCAAATTTACAAATTAAAAATGAAAGATGAAGCATACATTTAATAAGACTAGACTAGGGGTGCCCAGCAGATATTACAATATGCAGATTTAAATATACCATGGCCCCCCACCGTCAATTTGGTGTGTGTGTATAATAAAATCATTTAGTCACTACAATTAAAACTTGAACATGTTTGCTTACTAAATTGTGAGCAGAACGAAAGTCGCAGCAAAGATCAGCAACAGGAGTCAAAATTCATTAATCACGAGAGTGAAGAGCTGACTGGAAAAATTATGACGGAATATTTTGTGTAAAAGCGCCTATTGAAGCGAATCTGTCATTTACTCTTTTGTTGTTGTGTTTTCCCTGAAAACCGGAAGCAATCGGTCCCCGATATGGCGCTAATTTTAAAGTGACACTAAAAAGTATGCGGCTGCACTGGCATTCATAACGGTGCGCGTCCATGGCGACGAGCGAGCAAAACAGAGCGAATGTTTTTTCATTTCTACTTCCATAGAAATTCATTCGAGCGCACTGTGAGCGCCACCACTATAAATGTCCATGCGGACGTCCTTACTTTACTTTCACTTTTAACTTAGCGATTTAAAAGCCCTCGGTGTTACACGTCAAATAACCGGTGAGAAAATATTCTCGGAGTCACATAGCAGCTACCTAAAATACAATAGGCCTACCTGATTTTGAACACAAGAGGGCAGTATAGCCCTATGTATTATTTGATATATTTATTTTTTAACTGAATAGTGCATCCTGGCTGTTTTTAAACTTGTACATTATTCTTAAATTGAAAACAAGAATAAAATGGGTTTAGTTCTGATATTTGTATAATTTTATCTAGAAATAAATGGTGTGTAATTACATTTTTAGAAGATATGAGGCTTTTAGTGTTTATTTTTTTTACATGACTTTAATCCCTCGCCATAGCAAAACAATTAGAGATATTCAATAGATTTTCACAATTATGCTTCTTTAATGTATTTTCATCATGTTGAAAAAGTTTGGTGGGAATAAAATAAAACACTTAAGAGGAGTGGGTAAAAATGTAGAGCCTGGTTTTGCAAAACATCCACATCAAGACCAAAATAGCCCACTTCCTGTTGGGCTGGCTAAAAGTTGTTTGGCCCGATGAGATCTATATGTGTACCGAGTTTTTTATAATATTACATGCAAGTGTGTTTGATTTATGGACCAAATTTTCTGACCAAGTTTATGGACCAAGTTAATTTAATTAATAAACTAATTATATAAAACTATTTTCAATGCACTACAATTCAACTGGTTATATGCCTTTACTTATTAATACAACTTATTTAAAAAATACAAGGCGTAAGACATTTATTTTCTTTTTTAATGCAGGCCAAACCACACAGCCACAAACCACAAAAGGATGTCCTGTTACTTTTTCCACTACAGTAAAAGACCTGGGTGTTATACTAGACCGCAACTTGTCTTTCGAAAATCATATTTCATCTGTTACAAGAACAGCCTTTTTCCACCTTAGAAACATTGCTAAATTACGTAACATGCTATCTGTTTCTGATGCAGAAAAGTTAGTTCATGCATTCATGACCTCGAGACTAGATTACTGTAATGCTTTATTAGCTGGTTGTCCTGCATCCTCAATAAACAAGCTACAGTTAGTGCAAAATGCAGCCGCTAGAGTTCTTACTAGATCAAGAAAATATGATCATATAACACCGATTTTATCATCTCTGCACTGGTTACCTATTAAGTTCCGTATCAATTACAAAGTACTACTACTGACCTATAAAGCCCTTAATGGTTTAGCTCCTATGTACTTAACAGACCTTCTTTCGCCCTACAATCCACCGCGTTCTCTAAGATCACTAAATTCAAGGCTTCTGGTCATTCCTAGGATATCGAAGTCCACGAAAGGAGGGAGGGCATTCTCGCATTTAGCTCCAAAACTCTGGAATAGCCTTCCCGATACGGTCCGATGCTCTGACTCGCTGACACAGTTTAAAACTAGACTAAAGACGTGTCTCTTTAGTCAAGCATTCACATAATGCTTACCTTTTAGTCCTCTGCTATGCCATACGGAACCGTTTGCCACTGAAACTGCTTAACGCACCAGTGGGGCTCGACAGCCTTATAGACAAACGGGTCGGTCCGTATGGTTGCGGTTGGGTTGCGGAGAGTTTGGGTTGCGGAGAGTTGTGAGATTATGGTTTTCTAACACCTACTCCCGTGTAATGGAAATCATTATGAACATCAGCTATGCTAATTATTTCCCATCTGCCTTTCTGCTGTTATCTCGGGATGCTTGTCCCGAGAAAAATGGCGTTCGTAGGCTCCAGTTTTGTATCCTGCCTCTCACGGGGATTTCGGATGCCCCAACGCCTGTGATGAGAAGACCAACGCCTGTGAAGAGACGACTCAACGCCTGCGAAGAGACGACTCAACGCCGGCGATATGTTATCCCCTTAATATTACATGATTAACTAAATGTATTTTTTCCAGGTACTTTCTGATATGCACTTACTGTAAAGCTTCTTTGAAACCCTATGATTGTTAGCCAGAGGAGAACTGGCCCCTGACTAGCCTGGGTTCTCCCAAGGTTTTTTTCTCCATCCAATCTGATGGAGTTTTGGTTCCTTGCCACTGTCGCCTTGCTTTTGGCTTGCTTAGTTGGGGATATTTAATATTCAACAATATTATTGAACTGTGTTGTACTACTTTCATGTTATCACTGTGAAGCTGCTTTGATGCAATCTGTATTGTGAAAAGCGCTATATAAATAAATGTGACTTGACTTGACAGCAGTCAAATGGTTAATCTATCCCCCCTCCCCCTCCCCCTTCCCCTCCCCCTCCCCCTTCCCCTTCCCCTCCCCCTTCCCCTTCCCCTTCCCCTTCCCCTTCCCCTCCCCGTCCCCACACTCACAGACACACACACACAGAGACGTAGGCTCAGAGAGAGAGAGAGACATAAAATGACAATTTTCAAACCAAAATATCTGACTTCCTGTTGGTTGGAGCTATTGAGTGTAAATTAGAAAGTTGTCTGGCTCGAGGAGAACACTACACATACCGATTTTTATTACTGTAGATAAAATTAATCCCCCCACTTTTGACAAAAGGTGGCGCTACTGAGCCCTCAACACGCCCATTTCTGAAACTTTGCACATGTCTACTGGCTAATAAATGAGATGTGTCTGTCGAGTTTCATGCAATTTCAAGCAATTTCAGGCATGCTAAGAGTCTCAAGCATCAAAAAAGAATATTAAAGTTTGATGCGTTGCCATGGCAACATTCTCTTAGATATTAAATAATCTTCTCACAGGTCTACATCTGGCGTGTGTTTACATTATACAGATTAAGTTTGAAGCAAATTGGGTAAAAATAAGAGGGTGATTTCATTTTGAAAGTGACACACTTCCTGCTGCCAGTTGGTGGCGCTATAACTTTGACTCACAATAGTCACATCCATGTAATCGGCCTCTTACAGCGAACACACTGCTGAAGTTTCATCAAGATCAGTTAATGTATGCAGAAGTTATAACACACTTCCTGTTTCCATTATTCGCCATAAATTCGTTTCCTCACCACGACCAAACCGTTCGAGATATCAAAAATCCCCTGGCAATTTTTCATCCTCAATGTCTTGACTTCATGCACACCGAGTTTGGCGATGATCGAAGGAATTCCCTAGGAGAAGTGTTTCAAATTCCTGAGCATGCGTTTCCAAACAACCCTAAATAGCCGACTTCCTGTTGGGCTGGCGTAAAACTTAGAGGGCGAAAGTTGTTCAGCCCGATGACATCTATAAGTGTACTGAGTTTCAGATTATTACATGCAAGCGTGTTTGATATATGGACAAGTGTTCAAACCCCATTCCAGGGGGCGCTGTCGAGCCCCCCTGCCACGCCCGGGTACCAGCTTCAGCCCGGCCCTGATGGCCGCGGGTTCTGACCCGTGTGCAAAGTTTCAAGAGTTTTCGAGCACGTTAAGGGCCCCAAAAGTGCCCAAAATGTAAAAAAAAAAAAATATATATATATATATATATATATATATATATAAATATAGCTGCGAGCAGCGATTACGGGCCCAAGCCAGTGGCACCGCAACCCTGGTGCACCAGGGTGGCGGTTCCGCCGGCTTTGGCCCTTCATCGCTGCTCGCAGCTATATTTATATATATATATATATATATATATATAAAAAGCCGGTGGCACCGCCACCCTGGTGCCTTTAGGGTTATTATGCACAACGTGCAAAAACGTAACCCTGCTTTGACTGTCTTTTGACTGATTTTTAGATACTAATATAGTATCTAATGAATAAGTACTAGTATCTTTTAAAAGGTACTAGTACCTAAAGAATAAGCACTAGTCGCTAAAGAATAAGTACTAGTTCTTAATGGAATAGATACTAGTATCTAAAAAATAAGTACTAGTAGCATGAAAATAGAGACTAGTAGGTTAAAATGATTAAATGTTAAAACGGCTTGCCATATTGGCTCAGAGAGAGAGAGAGAGAGAGAGAAAATGACCTTTTAAATACTAGTACCTATTAATAGATACTAGTATTTATTCAATAAATACTAGTACTAAGTCATTAGATACTAGTACCTATTAAATAGATGCCAGTACTTATTCATTAGCTACTAGTACGTATTCAAAAGAATATCTAAAGAATAAGCACTAGTATCTAAAGAATAAGCACTAGTCGCAAATGAATAAGTACTAGTACTTAATGGAATAGATACTAGTATCTAAAAAATAAGTACTAGTAACATGAAAATAGAGACTAGTAGGTTAAAATGATTAAATGTTAATACGGCTTGCCATATTGGCTCAGAGAGAGAGAGAGAGAGAGAAAATGACCAAGGAAAACAAATATATTGTTCTAAAAGAGAGAGATTTTTTTTTTCTTAGCCCACACTTTTATTAGGTCAGTGACAAAACCCCATTATTGCATCATCTCACCAACAATCAACACAGCAAAACGCTAAAAGTTAAATCCCCCTCAAACACAGCACAACAAACTTCATTGAAACACCACTGCAAAATAAAGGTTCCCAAATCTTGCATCTCCTTATAATACTTCAACTCAACTGAGATCCTAGATCTAATAAATGCCTTAAACAACAGTACACTATCCTGGCAATGCATATTTCGAATCATGTTTTTCCTTGAGAGAGAGAGAGAGAGAGAGAGAGAGAGAGAGAGAGAGAGAGAGAGAGAGAGAGAGAGAGAGAGAGAGAGAGAGAGAGATTGATGGAGCGAGGGGAGGGGAAAGAGTAGGACAGACAGAGACCAAGTTTATGGACCAAGTTAATTTAATTAATAAACTAATTATATAAAACTATTGTCAATGCACTACAATTAAACTGGTTATATGCCTTTACTTTATTAAAAAAACGTATTTAAAAAATACAAGGCTTAAGACATTTATTTTCTTTTTTAATGCAGGCCAAATCACACAGCAGTGAAATGGTTAATCTACACCCCCCCCTCCCCCTCCCCCTCCCCCTCCCCCTCCCCACACTCACAGACACACACAGACAGCAGGCACAGAGAAGTAGGCTCAGAGAGAAATTACCGTATTCAAACCAAAAAATTTGACTTCCTCTTGGTCGTTGCTAATGACTGTAAATTAGAAAGTTGTCTGGCTTGAGGAGAACTATATAAATACAGATTTTTGTAACTGTAGATGAAACTAACCCCCCCCCCACTTTTGTCAAAAGGTGGCGCTACTGAGTCCCTGCACCACGCCCGTTTCTGAAACTTTGCACATGTCTACTGGCTAATAAATGTGATCTGTCTGTCGAGTTTCATGCAATTTTAAGCAATTTCAGGCATGCTAAGAGTCTCAAAAGCATCCAAAAAGAATATTAAAGTTTGATGCGTTGCCATGGCAACAGTATCTAAGATATCAATAATCCTTTCACAGGTCTACATCTGGCGTGTGTTTACATTATACACATAAAGTTTGAAGCAAATCGGGTAAAAATAAGAGGGTGATTTAAAAGCATTTTGAAAGTGACACACTTCCTGCTGCCAGTTGGTGGCGCTATAACTTTGACTCACAATAGTCACATCCATGTGATCGGCCTCTTACAACGAACACACTGCTGAAGTTTCATCAAGATCAGTTAATGTATGCAGAGGTTATAACACACTTCCTGTTTCTCTCTTCGCGCCATAATTTCGTTTCCTCGCCACGGCCAAACCGTTTGAGATATCAAAAATCCCCTGGCAATTTTTCATCCTCAATGTCTTGACTTCATGCTGACTGAGTTTTGAGCCATTTCTGTGAATTCTCTAGGAGAAGTACTTTAAATTCCATTGCATGCGTTTTCCAAACAACCCTAAATAGCCGACTTCCTGTTGGGCTGGGGTAAAAAGTAAGAGTATGAAGTATATATGAACCGATGAGATCTATATGTGTACTGAGTTTCATATTCTTACATGCAAGCGTGTTTGATTTATGGACCAAGTTTTCGGACCCCGTTCCAGGGGGCGCTGTCGAGCCCCCCTGCCACGCCCGGGTACCATCTTCAGCCCGACCCTGATGGCCGCGGGTTCTGACCCGCGTGCAAAGTTTCAAGAGTTTTCGGGCACGTTAAGGGCCCCAAAAGTGCCCGAATAGTCGTAAGAAAAATAGAAAAAAAAAAAAAAAAAAAAAAAAAAAAAAAAAAATAATCCTAAGGAAAACAATAGGGCTCTTCGCCCTTTCAGGGCTTGGGCCCTAATAATAAAGAATAGCAAATAATCCTAAGAAGAACAATAGGGCTCTGCGCCCTTTCAGGGCTTGGGCCCTAATAATAAATATAGCTGCGAGCAGCGATGACGGGCCCAAGCCGGTGGCACCGCCACCCCGGTGCCGCCGGCTTTGGCCCTTTCATCGCTGCTCGCAGCTATATTATATATATATATATATATATATATATATTTATATTGCAATATATATATCAGAGAATATTACTTGCCTTACCTGATTAGAACAATGAAAAAATTGAAATAAAAAAATAACTAGGGAATCACTAAAATGAGAGATTTATTCTGCTTTTATGATACACTCAAAATATTCCACAAGCAATAATTTAAATTGAATGATATTCAGAACAGAACAAGAATAAAAAAAACTATAAATAATAAATAACCGAAATAATTTAAAGCGAAAGTGAAAGTAAGCTGTGTTGGGCTCACATTACTCTCTCATTCGAATCAAACTGTTTTAAATGAGCTTTATGTAAGATTCTGGCCAAAACTGGTACTGCAATCACTTTCAAATTTCTGTAGAGCGCTCTGTATCCCCTCCCCCTCCCCCCCTGACTCGAGGTTGCCAGATAGGCTGCAGGATCCAGCAGGAATTTATCCGACACGTGTGTAGCTGCAGCTGTGGTAACTACAGCAGAGCTGGCAACCCGGATGCTGCAACACTACTGACTTCGTAAATGGTAGATAGGTGGAGGGCGGCGCATCAGACTAAAACACAACATGACAACATCAACATCAGTTGAGGGCTGCAACTTCACTTTTTAAATGACAATATCCTGGCCGGACTACTGTTGTCAGTGATTATTATCAGTGTATCAGTGTTATCAGTGAGTATTTGAAATGAACATGATTTCTTAATGTCTAGTGACATTTCAGGGCCATTTTATGATTAATTGAAATACATTTCTTACATACAGCTCCTTTAACATTTGCGATGTATTTGGATGCTAAACTATTCTTTATTATAGGCTTTGTACTTCACTCACGTTCCAAAATTTTGACAGAAAAAACATCCACATTCAGACCAAAATAGACGACTTCCTGTTGGGCTGGCTTAAAACTTAGAGCACGAAAGTTATTTGGCCCGATGAGGTGTATATGTGTACCGAGTTTCATATTATTACATGCAAGTGTGTTTGATTTATGGACCAAATATTCAGACCAAGTTTATGGACCAAGTTTATTTAATTAATAAACTAATTATATAAAACTCCTGCAGCCTATCTGCCAGCAGCCATATCACCCTGTAGCCCAAGACTGGTTGCCCACTGAAGCTAAGCAGGGCTGAGCCTGGTTAGTACCTGGATGGGAGACCTCCTGAGAAAACCAGGTTGCTGCTGGAAGAGGTGTTAGTGAGGCCAGCAGGGGGTGCTCACCCTGTGCTCTGTGTGGGTCCTAACGCCCCAGTATAGTGACGGGGACACTATACTGTCAAAGAGCACCGTCCTTCGGATGAGACGTTAAACCGAGGTCCTGACTCTCTGTGGTCATTAAAAATCCCAGGATGTCTTTTCGAAAGAGTAGGGGTGTAACCCCGGCATCCTGGCCAAATTTGCCCAGTGGCCTCTGTCCATCATGGCCTCCTAATCATCCCCATATATATATACCAATTGGCTTCATCACTCTGTCTCCTCTCCACCAGTAAGCTGGTGTGTGGTGGGCGTTCTGGCGCAATATGGCTGCCGTCGCATCATCCAGGTGGATGCTGCACACTGGTGGTGGTTGAGGAGATTCCCCCTTCTGTGTAAAGCGCTTTGAGTGCCGAGAAAAGCGCTATATAAATGTAATGAATTATTAAAACTATTGTCTATGCACTACAATTAAACTGGTTAAATGTCTTTACTTTATTAATAAAACTTATTTAAAAAATACAAGGCTTAAGACATTTATTTTCTTTTTTAACGCAGGCCAAACCACACAGCAGTGAAATGGTTAATCTAGCCCCCCTCCCCTACACACACACACACACACACAAGCACACACACACAGACAGGCACAGACACAGAGATATGGCAAGCCATTTTAACATTTAACAGCTAGACTGGATATGTGTTGCAGATATCTGTAATTCAGTATTGCCTAGTCAAAAAGAACATTTCAGATTTCCGCAACTACATTCTTCCTATCCATAATTGTCATTTCAGATATTCACAAAGACATTCTTCCTAGGACAAATGACATCACTTTTGACATTCATTTGTATGGGGTTTATCAATACAGATATCTACAATTCAGTTGGAGATATCCACTATGTGAATTACGGATATCTGCAACTGAATTGTAGATATCTGTAATTCCAGTTTGAGATATCTACAATTTGATTCTGACTAGTCATAACTCCAGTTCAAGATATCTTTAATTAACCTCAATTCAAGATATCTACATGTTCCTTTTCAGATATCTTAAATTAAGTTTTGACTAGGCGAAATTACGTTGTAGATATCTGTAACTGGAATTATGACTAGTCAAAATGGCGTTGTAGATATCTCAAACTGGAGTTAGGGATAGTCATAATTTAATTGTAGATATTTATTATCAAGTTATAGATATCTTGAAATTAATTTGGATTGTCATTTAAGATGTGTGACGAGTTGAATGTCGTTTTCAATGACGTCATTGCAGATATCTGTAATTCAGTTTTGCCTAGTCAAAACTGAATTACAGATATCTCTATCTGTCGTTTCGACTAGTCACAATTACGTTACAGATATCTTAAATGATAATACAAACTATCCAAAATGTAATTACGACTAGTCAGAAAGACGTTGTTGATATCTACAATGTTAATTCCGGATAGTCAAACTTAGCTTTTAAATGTTAAAAGGGCTTGCCATACAGAGACGTAGGCTCAGAGAGAGGCTCACCATATTCAAACCAAAATATCTGACTTTGTGTTGTTCGGAGCTAATGACTGTCAATTAGAAAGTTGTCCGTCTCGAGGAGAACAATATACATACCGATTTTTGTAACTGTAGATAAAACTAATCCCCCCACTTTTGACAAAAGGTGGCGCTACTGAGCCCTCACCTCACCCGTTTCTGAAACTTTGCACATCTGGCTAATAAATGTAATGTGTCTGTCGAGTTTTATGCAATTTCAAGCATGCTAAGAGTCTCAAAAGCATCAAACAAGAATATTAAAGTTTGATGCGTTGCCACGGCAACAGTATCTAAGATATCAATAATCCTTTCACAGGTCTACATCTGCCGTGTGTTTACATTATACACATAAAGTTTGAAGCAAATCGGGTAAAAATAAGAGGGTTAATTTAAAGCATTTTGAAAGTGACACACTTCCTGCTGCCAGTTGGTGGCGCTATAACTTTTACTCACAATAGTCACATCTATGTGATCGGTCTCTTACCACGAACACACTGCTGAAGTTTCATCAAGATCAGTTAATGTATGCAGAAGTTATAACACACTTCCTGTTTCTCTTTTCGCGCCATAAATTCGTTTCCTCGCCACGGCCAAACCGTTCGAGATATCAAAAATCCCCTGGCAATTTTTCATCCTCAGTGTCTTGACTTCATGCTGACCGAGATTCGTGCCGTGTGTTTGAATTCTCTAGGAGGAGTATTTCGAATTCCTGAGCATGGGTTTTCCAAACAACCCTAAATAGCCGACATCCTGTTGGGCTGGGGTAAAAAATCAGAGCATGAAGTATATATGAACCGATGAGATCTATAAGTCAAGTCAAGTCACATTTATTTATATAGCGCTTTTCACAATACAGATTGCATCAAAGCAGCTTCACAGCGATAACATGAAAGTAGTACAACACAGTTCAATAATATTGTTGAATATTAAATATTAAATATCCCCAACTAAGCAAGCCAAAAGCAAGGCGACAGTGGCAAGGAACCAAAACTCCATCAGATTGGATGGAGAAAAAAACCTTGGGAGAACCCAGGCTAGTCAGGGGCCAGTTCTCCTCTGGCTAACAATCATAGGGTTTTAAAGAAGCTTTACAGTAAGTGCATATCCGAAGTATCCAGAAAAAATACATTTAGTTAATCATGTAATATTAAGGGGATAACATATCGCCGGCGTTGAGTCGTCTCTTCGCAGGCGTTGAGTCGTCTCTTCACAGGCGTTGAGTCGTCTCTTCACAGGCGTTGGTCTTCTCATCACAGGCGTTGGGGCATCCGAAATCCCCGTGAAAGGCAGGATACAAAACTGGAGCCTACGAACGCCATTTTTCTCGGGACAAGCGTCCCGAGATAACAGCAGAAAGGCAGATGGGAAATAATTAGCATAGCTGATGTTCATAATGATTTCCATTACACGGGAGTAGGTGTTAGAAAACCATAATCTCACAACTCTCCGCAACCCAAACTCTCCGCAACCCAACCGCAACCATACGGACCGACCCGTTTGTCTATAAGGCTGTCGAGCCCCACTGGTGCGTTAAGCAGTTTCAGTGGCAAACGGTTCCGTATGGCATAGCAGAGGACTAAAAGGTAAGCATTATGTGAATGCTTGACTAAAGAGACACGTCTTTAGTCTAGTTTTAAACTGTGTCAGCGAGTCAGAGCATCGGACCATATCGGGAAGGCTATTCCAGAGTTTTGGAGCTAAATGCGAGAATGCCCTCCCTCCTATAAGTGTACCGAGTTTCATATTATTCCATGCAAGCGTGTTTGATTTATGGACCAAGTTTTCGGACCGCGTTCCAGGGGGCGCTGTCGAGCCCCCCTGCCACGCCCGGGTACCATCTTCAGCCCGGCCCTGATGGCCGCAGGTTCTGACCCGTGTGCAAAGTTTCAAGAGTTTTTGAGCACGTTAAGGCCCCCAAAAGTGCCCGAATAGTCGATAGAACATTTTTTAAAAATGTATCCTAAGGAAAACAATAGGGCCTTCGCCCTTTCAGGGCTTGGGCCCTAATAATCCTTAGGAAAACAATAGGGCCTTCGCCTTTTCAAGGCTTGGGCCCTAATAAGCTGCAAGCAGCCATTACCGGGGCAAAGCGCAAAAGAAGACAAGACATTCCAATATGAGCAACAAGAAGTGGCAACAGATGCCAATATAGCTGGGAGTGTCAGACTAACTGCAGTAAGGAGCAACAAGCGGAAGAAGCGGCAATAGATACCATCATGGGTGGGAGTGGCAGACCAACTGCATCAAGGAGCAATTAAAGACATTTTAAGAGGATTTTGGGAAAATGGCACAAAACAAAATCTTATACATAAAGTAAAAATATGTTTTAATGGATTATCACTTTCGACCAATAGGTGGCACAGTTACGAAATCGATGTGATGTGGTCAGAGGGAGGTGACAATGACACAGTCTTTTTTAATCACAAAACTTTATTGAAGTCAATGGGATTTTCACATTTTGTTGTATTATAGCGCCACCAAGAGGCTGAATCCCACCATTTTTTTAATGTGACCTCAGAGTGAGCCCATACATCTGTGTGTCAAATTTGGTGAAAATATCTCATTTCGTTTTGGAGTTATAGACATTTATGTGTAAAATTAAGTGAAAAATGGACTGACACTTCACTTTGATTGGATATTACTACCCCTTACTATCAATATTTTGGCATTTGGGTAGTAGTGTATTGCCAGCGACCTATGTTTCCAAACTTCTGACGGTGGTTTTGTCTCGATCGGACTAACGGTTTCGAAGATATCGGCAAATGTTTTTTAAGCGCTAAATCACAACGCTACACAAACCGTAAGACGAAGCTTAGCATGTTTGGTATCTGTGGACTCGGCAAGGACTCAGGAACCCAAGGAGATGACTTGTGTGAAAATAAGTCAACCACAGCCAGATTTATAAGCATTTGAAAATAAAATTTCTCAGGCTCCTTCAGGGCACCGTACTGATGACCCATACCGAGTTTCGTAACAATTCGTTCATGCGTTCAAAAAATACAGCATTTTAGCACATAATTCAAAATGGCCGACAGCCAAAATGGCCGATCTGGGAAAATTGGATATCAGTCGACTCGGCATGACGCCCTGAATCTAACGAGACCACATTTATGATTTTTGGACAAACCTTTCAGAAGTTATGAGCAAAAATAGCTTTTTCATATCTCCGGACCAGTAGGTGGCGCTGCGCCGAAACACAGCATGTAGCCTCAGGTCATGCTTGTGATGACATGTACCAAGTTTGGTCTGAATACGATTAAGCGTTGCGGACATACAGCCTTATGTTTGTTTTCGCAGACGCTACGTAAAATTAGTTTGTGCGTTTGTCAAAAACGGTTAAGCGAATCAACTTGAATTCCGCAAATTTTTGTCGGCACTGCCTGGAGATGATCTGGTGCAATTTTGGTGAAAATCGGACAAACCGTCTAGGACGAGTTTGCAAAAGTAGGTTTTTTGGGATATTCAAAATGGCGGACATAGTTTTATGACGAAAAATGACGTCACATGGTGCGATCGAATCGTCATGAGCTCAGGAATCAAAGGAAAAAAGAATTTTGTTGATAGGCCTTACGGTTCAAAAGTTATTAGCATAATTTGAGTGAAACTTTGGACAGGTGGTGGCGCTAGAGGCAATGAGTTAGAGACACCAAAATTGGTGTATTTAATGGTGGGACTGTCCTCTATCAGAATGTCAAACCAAAACAACTTTCCCGCAAACGGTTCTATGGGCTGCCATAGACGCCCAGTCGGAAGAAGGAAGAAGAAGAATAATAAGAACGCTAACGATTACAATAGGTGCCTCCGCACCTTCGGTGCTTGGCCCCTAATAATATAAAAAGAAAAGGAACAGGTATGAGATCATCATATAAATAGCATAAAAGCTTCACATAAAGACCTAGTACGTTTTGCTTTACTGTTTTTTAACCCAAGTAGTAACTTAATGTGGATATTTTTACATGTTCTAAATTATGTACTAAGCTTCTATTTCCTATCAATCACTTATCTTGATGTTCAGTGTTTATGTTCAATTACTAATACTGTAAATGTGCAGGTATTCTGTACTCATACATTTAGTTAATTCAACAGAAATTGACTGTAAATTTGCTATTATTAAGTACTTAATTAGAGATTGGTCAAAGTTGTGAAATTGGATCTGTACAAATACAAATTTAAACGTCTCGGTTACGTATGTAACCCTCGTTCCCTGAGTACAGGGAACGGAGACGTGTCGTCGGGGAGTTCCCTGACGAATTGGGATCACGCTAGGGAGACCAATTGCCTTCGAGTGAATTAAAACGAGCCAATGAAAATTGGCATGCAAGGTTTGCATTCCGCGACCCGCCTAACAACGCGGGTATAAAGGGCGGAAGTAAACATTGCGCAATGCTTTCGCTGAGGAGCCGAACGGTGTCCAGTCCTCCGCGAAGGTACAGCAACATGGCGAAGGGACGACACGTCTCCGTTCCCTGTACTCAGGGAACGAGGGTTACATACGTAACCGAGACGTTCCCTTTCGTCCTGGGAACTCCAACGTGTCGTCGGGGAGTTCCCTGACGAATTGGGATCCCTAACAAAACGCCATGGTGCTGGCCCCTTCCAGCGCCCAGCTAAGCTACCCTAAGCAGTTTCACAAATTACGGGAGCTAGCAAGGGAGTCACACTGCTGTTCCGCAAGACCCACACAGTGGATTGGATAACACTGGGAAAGCGTGCCCAACCCGAAAAAGGGGGAAGGGAACGCTGCGGAAGCCAGATGCCTGAAGAAGGCCTGGAATACACATATGTACTAGCCCAGGGGGATAGTGAAACATATGGCAGTCCCTGAGGTAGTCCCCTCCAAGGGGAGTGGGAGCGTACTCAACAGGGACGACAGAACGAGTCTGTCAAGGGGAAGACACGGCTGGACTGCACGTGGCATAATGGGTCACCGAAGAGACCACTGGACATAACACCCAGTCTACACAACAACTCCCTTAGAGGTAGTAGACCTGGCGCCGGCGGTCCGCCACGCCTGGCACCGAAGGGGTGATGGAGGAACTCACGAGGCTAACCAACGTGGGGCGCCAACGGAGCGAAAGACGCACGTATCCGGCTGAGGCACGGAGTGGCGTAGCAAGCCGACACAACCTATTCCCTCGCACCACTGGCCGTAGCGAGTACTCGGGAGGAAATAGGTTCCACACGTAGGCTATAGAATCTAGCGAACGTGTTCGGTGTCGCCCAGCCCGCAGCTCTACAAATGTCTGTCAGCGAGGCGCCTTGAGCCAACGCCCAGGAGGCGGCAACACCTCTCTTAGAGTGAGCACACAACCTGGGAGGACAAGGCTCACCCGTAGCATCATACGCTAGGGTGATAGCATCCACTAACCAGTGAGCTAACCTCTGCTTGGAGACGGCCTTCCCCTTCTGCTGGCCTCCGTAACAGACAAAGAGCTGATCTGAGGTCCTGAAGCTTTGCGTTCTGTCAGTGTAAACCCGCAGGGCGCGGACTGGACAGAGAAAAGCTAGGGCTGGGTCTGCCTCCTCCTGGGGCAGCGCTTGCAGGTTCACTACCTGATCCACGAAGGGAGTGGTAGGAACCTTGGGCACATATCCGGACCGGGGTCTCAATATCACGCGAGAAAGGCCCGGCCCGAACTCTAGGCACGATTCGTCGACCGAAAAAGCCTGCAGACCCCCGACCCTCTTAAAAGAGGCCAATGCCAACAGGAGCGCTGTCTTAATGGACAGGATATTCAGCTCCACTGTCAGCAAAGGCTCAAAGGGAGGACTTTGAAGAGCTCTCAGTACCAGAGCTAGGTCCCAAGAGGGTACAGAGTGCAAAACACGAGGTGGATTTAACCTCCTAGCACCCTTGAGGAATCTGATGATCAGGTCGTGCTTCCCCACGGACTTACCTTCTACTACATCGTGATGTGCGGCAACATACACTTTGAGGGTGGAGGGAGACAGCCTTCGCTCCAACCCATCTTGTAGGAAGGAAAGCACGACTCTGATCGGGCAAGTTCAGGGGTCCTCCTGGTGGGAGGAACACCATTCGACGAATAGGTTCCACTTCAACGCATAGAGGCGCCTCGTAGAGGGGGCTCTAGCAGAAGTGATGGTGTTTACCACTGCCTGTGGTAGATCACCTAGAACCTCCGCGTCCCGTCCAGGGACCAGACATGGAGTTTCCAGAGGTCTGGACGCGGGTGCATTGAGTGCCCCGTCTCTGAGAAAGGAGGTCCTTCCTCAGAGGAATCGGCCAAGGAGGGGCTGTCGTGACGAGCATGAGTTCCGTGAACCAAGTCCTGGTGGGCCAATACGGCGCCACTAACAGGACCTGCTCCTCGTCCTCCCTGACCTTGCACAGTGTCTGTGCAAGAAGGCTCACTGGGGGAAACGCAAACTTGCGCAGGCCCCGGGGCCAGCTGTGAGCCAGGGCGTCCGTGCCGAGGGTCCCCTCGGACAGGGAGTAAAACCACTGGCAATGGGTCGTGTCCGGAGAGGCAAACAGGTCCACCTGTGCGACTCCGAAAACACTCCAGATCAGCTGAACCGCCTGGGGATGGAGTCGCCATTCTCCTGGCAGGGGAGGCAACCGTGAAAGCTCGTCTGCCACACGGTTGAGCTCCCCTGGAACATGAGTGGCGCGAAGCGACCTCAGATGCTTCTGACTCCATAGGAGGAGGTGGGAGGCGAGTCGCGACATGCGGCGGGAGCGTAGACCACCTTGTCGGTTGATGTACGCAACGGTCGCAGTGCTGTCCGTACGGACCAGTACGTGCTTGTCTTTGAGAAGCCCCTTGAGGCGGCACAAAGCCAAGCGTACTGCTTGCAACTCTAGGCAGTTGATATGCCAATGCAGCTGGGGCCCCGTCCACAGACCCGAGTCTGCATGCCCTTTGTACGTGGCCCCCCACCCCATGGCAGAGGCATCTGTGAAAACCACAGCATGCCTGGAAACCTGGACTAGGGGCACTCCGGCCCGTAGAAACGCAGGATCCGACCACGGGGAGAAGGTTTGGCGACAGTGCGGGGTTACTTTGACCCGGAACGTGCCGCTCTGCCACGCCCACCTCGGGACTCGATCGTGAAGCCAGTGCTGGAGCGGTCTCATATGTAACAGGCCGAGCATCATTACTGCGGCTGCCATATGCCCCAGGAGCCTCTGAAATTGTTTCAGTGGAACCGCTGTCCTGCCTCGAAAAGACCTGAGGCAGGTGAGCACTGACTGGACGCGCTCCTCCGTGAGGCGCGCAGTCTGAAGACCAAGTCCAACTCCATACCGAGATAAGAGATCCTCAGCATGAGGCAGCTCTTGTCCCAGTTGACCTGAAGCCCCAACCGGCTGAGGTGCCGTAGCACCATGTCCCTGTGATCGCACAACACATTTAGCGAGAGCCAGAATGAGCCAGTCGTCGCGATAGTTGAGAATGCGAACGCCTTGTTCTCTCATGGGAACAATGGCCGCCTCCGCGACTTTCGTGAAGACGCGGGGCGACAGGGCCAGCCCGAAGAGTAAGACCTTGTACTGGATCCGACCACGGGGAGAAGGTTTGGCGACAGTGCGGGGTTACTTTGACCCGGAACGTGCCGCTCTGCCACGCCCACCTCGGGACTCGATCGTGAAGCCAGTGCTGGAGCGGTCTCATATGTAACAGGCCGAGCGGCGTTACTGCGGCTGCGGCTGCCATATGCCCCAGGAGCCTCTGAAATTGTTTCAGTGGAACCGCTGTCCTGCCTCGAAAAGACCTGAGGCAGGTGAGCACTGACTAGACATGCTCCTCCGTGAGGTGCGCAGTCTGGGCGACCGAGTCCAACTCCATACCGAGATAAGAGATCCTCTGCACGGGGCAGAGTTTGCTCTTGTCCCAGTTGACCTGAAGCCCCAACCGGCTGAGGTGCCGAAGCACCATGTCCCTGTGATCGCACAACACATCTCGCGAGTGAGCCAGAATGAGCCAGTCGTCGAGATAGTTGAGAATGCGAACGCCTTGTTCTCTCATGGGAACAATGGCCGCCTCCGCGACTTTCGTGAAGACGCGGGGCGACAGGGCCAGCCCGAAGGGTAGGACTTTGTACTGATACGCTCGACCCTCGAAAGCAAACCGTAGAAACGGTCTGTGACGAGGAAAAATCGAGACGTGAAAGTACGCGTCCTTCAGGTCGATCGCTGCAGACCAATCCTGGGGACGGATGCACTCGAAAATGCGCTTCTGCGTGAACATTTTGAACGGGAGTTTGTGCAGGGCCCGATTCAAAACTCGCAGATCCAGGATTGGCCGTAACCCACCGCCTTTCTTGGGTACAATGAAGTAGGGGCTGTAAAACCCGGACCTCATCTCGGCAGGAGGGACCGGCTCGATCGCGTCCTTCGCCAGCAGGACATCGATCTCTTTCCGCAGGACAGGGGCATCCACTGACCGCACACGGGTGAAGTGGATGCCCCTGAACCTGGGAGGCCGGCGTGCAAACTGAATTGCATAGCCGAACCGAATGGTGCGGATGAGCCATCGGGACGGACCCGGAAGCGCTTCTAGCCAGGCTTCCAGGTACCGAGCCAATACGCCCACCCGAACCACCGGCGTACCCGCGGAGGGGCAGCGAGGTGGAAGGCCGGGACCCGGCTCCAGTGGCAATGTAGGTCTGGGCGGTCCACCGTGGGGCAGACGGCAGAGAGAGCTCGTAGGCTTTCTGCTGCGGGCTGCCCTGTGGCGAAGGGAGGGGGATGGACGAAGAACGAGGCCCTGACTCCTCGTGTCCTGGTCTCTGCGCCTCCGGGCCCAGCTGCAGACCGGAGCGACGCAGCCGGGGCTGCGTCACTGCTATCTGCAAGCTGGGGAGAGGGGAACGGGAGTGGTGCAGCTCGGGGGCGGCACGCACTGCCATTCTGACCCTCTCGGACGGAGGAAACTGGTCTTATTATACTGCCAGTCTCGACCATGAGGGGAAACGAGGAACGAGGCCCGGGGGCATCGAGTCCTGGTTTCCCCTCACCCAGCGAGAGACGAGAGTGACAAGGCCGCAGCCCTCACTGTCATCTGAGCGCTGGGGCCTGTGAACGACTCAGAGGAAGTGGACTGCTCAAACTTTGGGTACCGCTGATTACAGGATAACCAGCGGCGGAACCGAAACGAAATTCTCCACCCGGCCCTCCCCCGGGGGAAGGAGTGGTAATGATACGCACTCCCAAAGAGCAGAACGTCACATACTCTGGGTCGCTCCTCTCAGGGTAGTTTCCCTTCCCTTTGCTGGGGGAAAACAAACTCCGAGCGGGCTGGTTTTGAGGTGCTTCTGGACCACCAGTGTGGACATCGTCTAACCGAGGGCCAGCGCTGTGACTAATCACGGTCAGTCACTAAGCACAGCTCAACCCCGAGTTAGAACTACGCACGTGCAGTGGTAGTGAGAGAGGAAAAACTTCTGCAGATTTAGGCATGTTTGGCTTGCCATATTGGCACCAAAAATGCTTCCATACTGCCAAAATTCTTCACACACATCCAGGCACTTTAGAACAGCCCAGGAAAGTGTGGCGGTTAAGTCTGAATCTTCAGCATGAGAACACACCATTATAGTAGGAACTCAGCATCATTTTCAGAGTATAACCGCCCTCTCTCCGATGTAGCGATCGACATCTGTCCTCCCTGGGGCCCCGAATGAAATGCCTGGTCCCTCATGAGAAGGACCAGAAACCCATTCGAAAGCCTCGACGGCACACGGCACGCTGAGCTGCTCCAACCTTTACGTGAAAGGGGAGGCGAACAACGTGCCGACGTGGTCATGCACTCCTAAGAGAACATGAACCACCCACGAACGCAGTCTCAACACACTGATTAGGCATGTGAAACCGTGATCGTGGCCGTCAACCAGGCATGCAAGATAGTGAACGTGGCCATCGTTTCGATGACACACGGCACGCTGGACGCTCAAGCCCTCAGGCAGGCGAACAACGTGCCGACGTGGTCATGCTCTCATAAGAAAGCATAAACCACCCACGAACACAATCTCAGCATGTTTGCGATGCGCTAGAGGAGTGAGTGGTTCGTGCTCACTGAAACCCTCAGATCACCAATGTTATTCGCCAAAGCAGCCCTCTCCTGGTGCACCAGAAGAGAAACTGGATCGGGAAATAAGCAAAGGGACTCACCTCATAGAGGCACGCGAGTCTTGATCTTGACCACGCATCTTGAGCGCCGAATGACGCGCGCTGGGTTGCCGTGACAACCCGCGCTGTCAGCCGGCGCTCGACGGCACACGGCACGCTGAACTGCTCCAACCTTTACGTGAAAGGGGAGGCGAACAACGTGCCGACGTGGTCATGCACTCCTAAGAGAACACGAACCACCCACGAACATAGTCTCACACACTGATTAGGCATGTGAGACAATGAACGTGGCCGTCAAATAAGGACAGGAAACGATGGCATCCAGAAACACACAAGTGAAACGTCATCCTGAAAAGGACGCGATCTTCACTCGTGTTGCTCTTTCAGGAAGAAAATACTCTCTCTATCGTGCTGAAGCACACAGGGACCCAACGCGGCAACACAGCGTGGAAACTGCAAGCCCGCTGTGCGCACTCAACCGTTTACCAGCTGTGAAAACAGCTTTTGATTTTACAGCATATAGACGCAGCCGGCAGACAGGAAACCGCGCGGTCGCTGAAACGCCATCTCACCAACACAGAGAGATCCCCTCCTGAAACAGCAGACTCGTAGTTGTAAGAAAAATACATTTCTTAAAGCTCACTCACTCAGAGAGGACACAATCGGACGGCTCCGAAGCTAAAAGCATTGCGCAATTTTTACTTCCGCCCTTTATACCCGCGTTGGTAGGCGGGTCGCGGAATGCAAACCTTGCATGCCAATTTTCATTGGCTCGTTTTAATTCACTCGAAGGCAATTGGTCTCCCTAGCGTGATCCCAATTCGTCAGGGAACTCCCCGACGACACGTTGGAGTTCCCAGGACGAAAGGTAACTGTAAATTTACAAACATTTGTATTGAATTTATGTACTTATTGAATTTTTATACATCATTTCATTGTTATTTTACACAGAAAAACTATATATTAAAAGAAAATTACTGTAGACAGACAGCATTATTATATAAAATAACTTTATAAAACCCTAAATTTACAGTTTAACCTGAAAGTTAAATGTCTTTTTAATGTAATTTGACATCCTTTATCCGTTTTTCCACGGTTTAATAAGCCATAATCAGCAGTAATACACTGTAATTTAATCAATTTTGACTGTAAAGTAAATTCTGTATTTTTACGGTTTTTGCATGTAATTTTGTGAAATGGTTATTTGCTGTAATTTAACGGAATCCGTCTGGAAACTTTGCTGCCAGAGATTTACCGTTTTTTTACGGGATTTTTTTTTACAGTGTAATTAAACAGGTGCGGCTCTTCCGTCCACTTTTACGAGCTAGTTTTCGGCATACAATTGACTTGACTTTCTCAGGTTACAATTTTCCCCTCCAAAACCTTTTCTGCCCGACCAAACAGATAGTTCCAGCCACTATGGTTCATTCACAGTCATATTACACACAAAATAAATTAATTTTACGGTCTCTTACCTGAGATGCTTTTACTGCCACCGGATTCTTTCAGATCTCAGTCAAGTCCCTCTTGGACCTGAAAGCAGTTTGACTCTTCTCTCTTAATTTTCGAGGTAAGACCAGAAGCCTAATGCTTCTAGGATGATCAGTCGTCAAGTCGTCTTAAGGACCAGAAGAAACTGCTGTGAGATCCCAACTTCTGACACCAATTGTTGTGGCAAAAACAATAATCAAACAAACAGCATCACAGCATAGACATCAAGATTCAAATTGTACTTTAAAAGATGTTTATTCTTTTAAAGGAGGCCTTTGTTTACAAAAATACCATGGCAGCTGCACGGTAGGAACACAGACCTAACTCACACAGCCAAACAGATAGCCTTTTATACCCCCCTTTCTTTAAAGTCCCTTCTTCTGTAATTTTCCACTCATCCCAGTAAACCAGATCTAGCTGGTTTTAGAAATACAATGATCATTTTAACCCCCCATGGGCTTTACTGTTCTCACACCTGTGAGGTCAAAGGCTAGATAAACCCCTCTGTCTTTCTGAAGACAGTGGTCATTCTAGCCCCCCTGGGTTTTACTGATTGCCCATGCTAAATAGTTCAAAGGCTGTTCCTGACCATTTGCTATGTTTGTGTGTGTCTTTGTTCCTGCTTTTCATGCATACATTCCAGGAGAGAAATACATGATTGAATCGAAAGAAAAAAACCCAATGTCTAATGAAAACTAAAATATAAATTTTTCCACAACACACGGGTATGGAGATGAGTTTGTTGAGGATCAGTGCTGATGGCTGTCGTGTCGATGAGGCCTTCACAGGGGAGAGTGTAGTTGACACAATCTCTGCAGACAATTCAGGGATGCGTTGTGGTCATGTGTCTCATATTGTCCTCCATCTGATCTGGATACGCCCTTGATCTGGCTGACTACATCATGCGTTTTGGTCGTGTCTATGCACATGTCCACCATCTGTTTTTGATATGGCCTGGATCCGGCTGACTACATCATGCGTTGTGGTAATGTCTAGGCGCAGGTCCCACATCTGATTGATACTGCCCGGATACGGCTGATTACAGTAAACCTCGGAATGAACAGCAGAAAGACTAACATTAGTGTAGATGGCATTCTTCTTATAATGTAACGAGTACATTGGGTGTTATAGGAAGTGTTCCTAAGTGACCTAATTTGTGCAGCCTGATAATCATTTAACCTATTTGAATAATAGGAATGTATAATGTTCTATGTGTATGCCAGGTTAAGAGATGTGTTTTTAGTCTAGATTTAAACTGACAGAGCGTGTCTGCTTCCCGGACAATGTTAGGGAGACTGTTCCAAAGTTTAGGTGCTAAATAGGAAAATGATCTACCACCAGCAGTTGATTTTGATATTCTAGGTATTATCAACTGGTAGGGATGGGCGATATGGACTTAAAAATATATCACGATATTTTCTGGCATTGATTGCGATAACGATATCAATGACGATATAAATATAATACCATATTCACCACTGTTTTTGGCTACAAGTGATAGCTGCATGCAAAGTAAAATACCCTTCATCAAATAGGCTCCTATAAAATACCAATTACCGTACATAAAATAATTAAAAAAACAGTAAAAATCCTAACACCATCCCTTGCAGAAATGGAAAAGTTGCATATATACATTTCTTCTGTAAAAGTGAAGATAATGTTTAAATGGTGCAACTATACTGAAAAACATCACACAGTAATAATTCAAATAATTTACAAGTTTGAAATGTAAAAGAACTAATAACGAATAGTTATACTAATACTACTACGAATTCTGATACTAATAACAATATAAACCGCACTAAGGATTGATGAGCTGCTGGGTTCATGAATATTATCACGTCAGCGTTTGCGCATTAGTTTCTGCTTGCTCATAAAAGCTGAATAATTCCAAATGAACTCCATTATTTTTACAGGAAAATACAACAAATAATATAATTTACATGTAGACATCATGTACACTCAACGGATTCTCATCCTTTGGCGTCATATAGGTGACGCCATATGACATTTCGTCGAAATCTTACGCACATGGCATCCTTTAGCGTCAATATAACATGCACTGTTATGGGTAGGTTTAGGTCTGGGGTAGGGTACGGTTATGACGCCTTGGGATCTGCGTCTCATATTCACGCTAAACGATGCCATGTGCGTTGGATTTAGACGAGCATCACCTGTATGACGCCTTGGGTTCTGCGTCTCATATTGATGCTAAAGGATGCCATGTGCGTAAGATTTCAACAAAATGTACAAAGCGTCACATGTATGACGCCAAAGGATGAGAACGGGCTGGTACACTTAATTGTGGTACACACAATTCTGCGTGGTATGTAAGACTCTCTCTCTCATCGAGTGTGTGAGAAACACTGAGCGCTCTCAGCAAAATGACAGCAAGTCGTGCGCCTCACACTAGTGTTTACTGCGCGTCAAATACACTGTGTATTCATTGAGATTAACTGATATAGTGGGCTTTACGGATCACTTGACGGAGAGTGAATCTCTCAAGGGCTCAGTCAGTGTTCGGCGAGATGGGCGGGTGAAAATCTATCTGTGTGTACCAGTTCCAGATTGTAGAGGTAGTTACTCGTTTAGCGATAAACTTCACCTCAGCTTCACGTCCACCTTCCGCCATGCGCGTGAGCTGCGAATGGGTCCCGTCATAGGCTTTATCGTTATTATCGCTGGAAGACTAATTCTTATCGTGAGGAAAAATTTTACCGGTATATCGCAAATGATAATTTAGCGCCCATCCCTATCAACTGGCCATAATTTTGAGATTGCAATAGACATGAAGGACTATAATGCGTTAAGAGCTTGCTCTAGTACTGGGAGCTAAACCATTTAGTGCTTTGTAAGTAATCAGCAATTTCTAAAAATGTATACAATGTTTAATAGGGAGCCAATGCAGTGTTGACAGGTTAAATTTTGAAGTACTTCCTGGTTCTGGTAAGAACTCTAGCTGCTGCGTTTTGGACCAGGTGTAGTTTGTTTATTATGCGTGCAGGGCAACCACCCATTAGAGCATTACAATAATCTAGCCTTGAGGTCATGCACGCATGAACTAACTGTTCCGCATTTTTCATTGAAAGCATATGTCGTAATTTAGATTTATGTTTAAGATGGAAGAATGCAGTTTTACAAATGCTAGAAACATGGCTTTCAAATGAAAGGTTGGTATCAAAGAGCACACCCAGGTTCCTAACCGACGACGAAGACTTGACAGAGCAGCCATCAATTGTTAGACAGTATTCTTGGTTAGTACGTGCAGAGGTTTTTGGTCCAATCATTAGAAACTTTTAAATCAGCTATGCATTCCTTTAATTTTGTGAAATGGTAAGTTTCATCGGGGCGCGAAGAAATATAGAGCTGAGTATCATCGGCATAACAGTAAAAACTAATCCCATGCTTCCTAATGATATCTCCCATGGGTAGCATGTACAGAGTGAACAGCAACGGCCCTAGTACTGAGCCTTGTGGTACTCCATACTGAACTTGTGATCGATATGACATCTCTTCGTTTACTACTACAAACTGATAACGGTCAGATATGATTTAAACCATGCTAATGCAATTCCACTAATGCCAACATAATTTTCAAGTCTATTCAAAAGAATGTTGTGATCGATAGTGTCAAATGCTGCACTAAGATCGTGTAACACTAATAGAGAGATACAACCACAATCGGATGATAAGAGCTAATTATTTGTAACTCTAATGAGAGCAGTCTCAGTACTATGATATGGTCTAAATCCTGACTGGAAATCCTTGCAGAGACCATTTCTTCCTAAAAAGCAACATAGGCTAGTTGTAAGGATACTGCCTTTTCTAGTATCTTAGTCAATTACAGGCCGATCTCAAATCTATTCATTTTGTAAAATTCACATGCATCAAGTTGCGTTTTTTTAATAAGAGGTTTAAAAATAGCCATCTTAAAAGTTTATCCTAGTGACAAAGATGAATTAATGATATTAAGAAGAGGATCTATGACCTCTGGAAACATTTCTTTCAGTAGCTTAGATGGTATAGGGTCTGACATACATGTTGTTAATTTAGATGATTTAATAAGTTTAGACAATTCTTCCTCTCCTATTGCAACGAATGAATGGAATTTTTCCCCAGGGACACTACAATGCACTGCCTGGTGCGATACTGTAGTACAGGGGTTCTCAAAGTCTATATTCAAAGGTCCAAATCTGAATTTTCATCAATGTCAAAGGTCCGAAACTATGGGGGGGGGGGGGGGGGGGGGGGGTGGCTTACATGCGCTTCATGAGACACACACGCGCATTTGCACACACACGTAAGGTCTCTCGCTCTCTCCCTCGCTGCCGCGCGCTGCACGGTTTGGAGCTCGCGAGCTCTAGATTCCGAGAGATTTGAACTAATTTGCGGGCATCAGGAGCCGCTATCAATATGCGGGAGACTCCTAACTTCCGGGAGATTTGGGATATCTGTGAACGCATACCTCTCTGTCCAATCATCTTTGAAAACTCAATTTTCTTCGTCAACTTTTCTTTTCCTGGACAATGACATCCTCCACACCCATTCAAACGCTTACGCCGGGAAGTGTCGCGTCGTGGTCGCGCCCGATTACGTCAAAAGTCACACGCTCACTGGATGTCATGGCAACTAAATCACGGAGGAAAACTTTAAATATCTCGCCTTCGTTTTAATTTTGGACCATCATAAAAAATAAACAAATGATTTTAACATGCGTTTATCAAAATAGGAAATCCAGACTTTTAATCCCTTACACACAATTAGGGCTCATACGAAATGGAGGCGGGTCCGGATTGAATTCCCTCCGGGTCCGGATCCGGACCGGAGTCCGGACTTTGAGAAGCACTGCTGTAGTAGATGGTTGCATAGTTATAATTTCTCTCTAATTTTATCAATCTTGTAAGTAAAGAAGTTCATAAAGTCATTACTGCTATGCCCTTTGGAAACTTCAGAAGTAGAAGCTTTATTTCTTGTTAATTTAGCCACTGTGTCAAATAAATACCCAGGGTTGTGTTTGTTTTCTTCTAAGAGAGTCGAAAAATAAGCAGATCTAGCAGTTTTTAAGGCTTTTCTGTATGCAATCGTGCTCTCTCTCCACGCAATTATTCCAATTGCGCTCCATTTTTCTGGCTGCTCTCTTAAGGGCCCTAGTGTGCTCGTTGTACCACAGCGTTTGACTATTTTCTTTAATCTTCTTTAAGCGCAAAGGAACAACTGTGTCTAAAGTGCTGGAAAAGAGAGAGTCAAAAGTTTCTGTCGCAATATCAAGTTCTTCTAAGCTATCTGCGATGCTGAGGAGATGAAACTGATCAGGAATATTATTAATAAAGCAATCTTTAGTGGCAGAAGTGATAGTTCTAACATATTTGTTACTCAGAGTATACACAGAGTATACACAAGACTAGATAATGATCTGAGATGTCATCGCTCTGCTGCAGAATTTCAACGGCATTAACATTGATTCCATGTGACAATATTTGATCTAAAGTATGATTATTACAATAAGTGGGTCCTGACACGTGTTGTCTAACTCCAATAGAGTTCAGAATGTCTCTAAATGCCAATCCCAAAGCCTTTTTCGTTATCTACATGTATATTAAAATCACCAACAATTAGGACTTTATCTGCAGCCAGTACTAACTCTGCAAAAATAAAATCTGCAAATTCTTTGATAAAGTCTGTATGGTGCCCTGCTGGCCTATATACAGTAGCTAGCACAAATGTCAAGCACGATTTATCATTTACACTAGATAGTGTTACATTAAGCACCAACACTTAAAAAAAGAATTATATTTGAAACTAGACTTCTCAGTAATTCTGAAGATATTACTATAGATTACAAGCAACACCTCCCCCTTTTCCTTTCAGACGTGGCTCATTTTTATAACAGTAATCTTGGGGGTGGACTTATTTAAAGTAATGTAATTGTCTGGTTTTAGCCAGGTTTCTGTCAAACACAACACGTCTAGGTTATAATCTGTAATCATATCATTAATAATAAGTGCTTTTGAAGTAAGGGATAGAATATTCAGCAACCCGAGCTTTATCATTTGTTCATCTGTATTATATCTATTTTTTATTTGTTGAACATCGATTACATTTTTACCCTTAAATGGATTTGGGAGTTTTTTGTATTTCTTAATTCGGGGAACAGACACAGTCTCCTTATGATGATGATATGTAGGTGAAAGAGTCTCTATGTGGTGGGATTTATCTCATCTCAGTGACGTGAGACAGCTAGCAGACGGCCGGTTTAGCCAGTCTGTCTGCTTCATGACCTAATCCCCAAAATCGTCATGTTTGAGCTCTAAGACTATTTCCTATTTTACTACTTTTCCAATTGTCTATGAACCCTATATTATATGTAATACTTAATGCTGTCCACTAGAGGGGGTGACAGGATAATAAGTCTTTTCTACTCTCTTTCCCTGTTTGCATCAGTTTAAATGACAAAATAAATGCATGAATTTCATTCATAAATAGGCCATGAGAACAAGCTTTACACTTCAAGCTGTACAACTAATTAAAACTTGAACCCTACTTCAAAGTTTGCCACTTTCTAGTTTATTTTAAGATTTCCACTCCCCTTTTATCCAAAGAGACGGAACTATTTGCACTGTATTTATCAATGGGAAATACATCACGCTAAAATAATCTGTCATTTGTAGGCCTACTGTGGCTCACATTAATGGGGTCGCTTGCAGGTCGCAGCAGCACGAATTACGTGACCAGCAACATATTTCTGCTTCAAATATTGTGCGTAGTTATAACAGTGAGTGGTGGTTTCAGACATTATTTTATTAAAGTGCATTTGTTAGTGCCGCACTCGTAGGAAATAAAAAAGAAAGAAAGAAAGAAATGACAGAAAGAAAAGCTCATACTGAAGGCGAAGCGGTTTGACCAATCAGATGAAAGGGGCGTTCTCTTACGAGAGGTTCTCTCGTACTGCGTAATATCTTACGCTGGGGAAAACCTCTTTTCCACGAGATATTGAAGCCAAAAATTATCCTTAATTTTGAATTAATGTAAAACGTGTTGCGGCAGCATGCAGACATAGGCAAGGCGGCTCGCGTGCCTATTGGCTGTCCTGCGGCAACTGCAGCAGCCTATCGAGAGAGGCCCTTGGTGACGTCAGATCCAATGGGGGCGCTTCGCGCCCACTACGTCACCTCCCGCCAAAGCGGGCGTGGCCTGGGCCTATAAATATAGCTCGATGGGCTGATATAATCTGATTTTTCATCTCTTCAGCGAAGCTCACGCATCGCTGGATCCGGAGTGAAGAAGCCGCGCCGTCTGAGAAAAAGCTTTCTACGGGACGAGCCTTTGCAAGCCGCTGGCCTTCATCTCGCCACCTTCAGTCGCCGTAACTGCTACGCTTTCCGGCGTTTATATCCTTTTACTCTGCCGAGTGTGTGTTCGCCGCTGCGACTCACACTCTCTCTCTCTATCTAAAAGAGCAGCGTCTTTTTAAAGATGCCTCGTTCCTGTGGCTCGTGCCGAGCCGCACTCAGCGACAGGGACCGCCATTTCATCTGCGTTTCCTGCCTGGGTAAGGATCATGCAGCTCTCGCGCTCGCTGACGGCGGCTGCCATCATTGCGAGCTATTGCCATGGTGACTCTGAGGACTCACCTGGCATTTTTCTCCAAGTCTGCACTTCCGCCCGCTATAGTGCCGCGCCGTAAAAAGCGGCGTACTCAGCGGGTCCCCGAGTCTTCTCCAGCCCGTGAAAGCTCGCCGCTTCCGCAATTAATGACGACGAGATAGCTGCATCTGTAGAGGAGGCCAGCTGCTCTATCCTGGCGTCGGACAGTGAAGATTGGGCGAGCTCTGTGGACCTCCCCCCCTCTGCCCGCAAGTCGTCAGGGAAACGGGCCAGCATCGAATCCAAGCTGATGCGTCTACTCTCACAGGCCGTGGGGAGCCTCGGCCTTGAGTGGGCGGCGTCCGCGCACAACCGACTGGATGGACCGCGTACCTCTGTCTCAGCAGCATTCTCTGTGGTGGACGGTGCTAAAGACAGAGGATAACACTCTCTTCCTCCAGTAGAAGAAGCGGTAGCGGCCCATCTTTGCCCGCCCTCTGCTGGACGGCGAGCTAAGACTGCGCTACATTCTAAAGCTTGCCGCACTACTTCCGCCTGGCTCTTCGCGCCGCGAAATCTGCTGCACAGGCCATTGGGTGGGAACATGGCTTCTCTCACCGTTGCTGAGAGACACCTATGGCTGACGTTATCTGAGATGCCGGACGCGGAGCGCTCCGCGTTCCTCGACGCGCCCATCTCCCCAGCTGGCCTCTTTGGATCATCCGTCAAAGATTTCTCGGATAGATTCGCTGAGGTTCAGAAGACGTCACAGGCTATGAAGCACTTCTTATCAAAAGCGCTCTAGCTTCGCAGCAGATCACCCAAAACAGCCGTCTGCTCGAAGCTCCCAGCCACAGCCTCCGCCCGCCGCCGCTTCACAGCGCCGTCAAGCCCGGGACCAGAGACCACGCTCTCTCTCTGCCGGCCGGCGCCCCCCTCCGCGTGGGCCCCGGCAAAAGATTGAGATAAAGCCTGAGGTCTCAAAGTCTTCCTAGCCCTCATAGGAAAACAACAGTGTTTAAGTCTCGCCGCGGCCAGACTTCCACGAAACTTTTCGCTCGTTCAGTTCCAGAAAATGCAACTGTTCCAGTGTATTTTGCAGTAAACAAGCCGGTACCACGGCCCGCTTGCCTGCACACAAATGCCGTTTCCACGGCGACCCAGATAAATCACATAAACAGTGTAATTTCTGGTATTCCGGCCACAGCCGATGGTGTTATGAGTGTAATAAAAATGCCCACAGCCTAGTGTTCATTTCTACACCCAAACACAGCCCGCCACAGTACAGGCTCGCACAAATAAAATCGACTCATGTCAATTGTGCATTAAATGTAGTGAATGTGCCCACAACCCAGTGCCCACAAACACTACACACTGCATGTCCCACGGTTTCTGTAAAAACGAAACCAACACACATACAGTCAGCTCAGGCCGACGGTGTTTCAGTGCAGTAAATGTGCCCGCTGTCCCGCGCCCACATTCACTCACAGACATGTTAAGCCCCACGGGGCTCGCCCCGCTCGCTCTCTCTCAGCAAACTGCTATAAGGGAATCGAGCGCGGCCAGGCTGCCCGCCGCGATCGGCGCGCCCCCCGCCTCAAACACTGCAGGCACAGTGTTTACGTTACAGCACACCAAAGCTCTCCTGTCGCCACTATGTTGCGGCCAGAGCCCAGTTCTCATTCTACCCCTAGCTATTCCACACTCAAAGTTTATGTGGCGGCCATAGCAGCTGTAGCGTTTATACGCCCGTATAAATATAACTAATTATTCATAACGGATTATGATCAATAATTAATAATTTAATTATTTTCAGAATTTACTGTAGCAGAATCAATAGTATGATCATTTTATCAGTTCATCCAATGAACGGAAAGCATAAACAATTATTAATTCTAGGAAATATAATATCTTCCTGGCCAAGAAAGACTAATTCCCAGCTATCAGCTAAATTTAGAAATAAATCAAGGGTAAAAGCATAGGTAGCTTTAGATCGCAGTTCAAGACAATAAATCTGTAAGCACATAACACAAGTAATGCTTCTCTTTTCAAATACAAACAATACTTTATTGATTATAAGACTGACACATAAAACTAATATCTAACACACGCACACGCATTCATACAAGTTGCCGAAAGAAAGAAAGAAAGAGTTTGGAAAGAATGAGTTTAAGAGTGAGATGATGAAATCTCAAGATTCTATGCACTTATAAGACACAACCTGAACGAACCATCAATACTTAATTTCACCCTTTTGTTTCTTAGGTTACTAAATCTGTATCAAAATACACCAGTTCAGTTTAAGAGTCTGGAGGCACTACTTGCTCATTTGCGTTCCTTTTTTCCTCTTGGGACTCCCTTTCGTCATAAAAGGGGGTTTCCCGAGCTCGTTCGTTGGCTGGTCTCCTCGTGTGCCTGGATAGATCTTGGACAGCCAGTCACGTGGTGTGTTGGCGCGGATGAATGAAAGTCTTTGAAGTTGGAAGCTGGTTTTGCAGTTGAAACGTGAAACGAAACTTTGCAGCAAAACTTAACTTAGAACCGAGACTTTTAACGAGAAAATAAAGGAAAACTTAGGAAAGAAAGAAAATTGAGACTAGAGTAGATGATGGCTTGAATGACGCTGTTGAACCCGCTCTTCTGATCTTAATTTGGGTTCTTTGTCTCTACGCGTCCACATAGTTACTGTAACCATCGTCTGCTCCACCCGGCTTGTTGTTCTGCTGAGACCTTTTTCGAGAGAGAGCCCGCCCGACTTCTGTTCTATTCTTCTAGCGCATTATTCTACTACAGCTCTGTTCGGGTCTAAGGTTTTAAACTCCAATGTTTTGTCCCACCTCCTGGAGGAATTTGGAATTCGGACAATAAGATACTATATGGTTATTTGAGAAGGGGGTCTATTCTATCCCCCCCCCCCCCTTTCTCTCATTGTGAATCATGTGTTATCTGTGGTCTGCTTACTCATCAGCTCGAACAGAGGATTCAGTTTAGACATAATTTCCATTTTAAGAACATAAACATTTTTACACAGATTTCAATCAAGCCACCTTCTGAATTAATAATATATGAGCATAATGATAGGAAACACGACACACTTTCATTCCAGCATCTCATAGTTATAGCAATTACATGACTTAGATGTGATCTAAGCAGAATAGACACATACAGGGGTTGTAAACACAATATATTATTATGTTATGTTATATAATTTTGATTATGGGTCAGTCAAGAATTGTTCTGGGATGAGTTTTATGGATTTTGATATGTAAAGTGTGTTGGTGTGTAAAGTTTCTGGGGTTTAAGAAAGACATTCCAGTCTGAGGTCACGGATAGTTCCTGCTGAAGTCTGTTCTGGTCATCTTCTCATGGGACCTTGGTCCTTAAGAAAGACGTAGTCTGTTAGTCGCAGGGGTCAGGTGACCTCTTGTTAGGGCCTCTTGTTTCACCATTTCTGAACAGATCTGTTCTTGCCAAATTATAAAACATTGACAACGTTCTTCCTTTAGTTAAACAACAAAGGGTCTTTTGGCTTCAGAGCCTGGGGTAATCTGGAATATGCAGCCTCTTGTGTTTGATTATGTATGAAAGCTTCAATTGTGTTTGGTTCATTCTCGATGTCGCAACACAGCGTTTACAAAACCCGCGACTGGCCAGTCACTGGGGAAGAACGATCTGGTCATCTGCTTCCTTAAAGGAGCTAAGAGGCTAAAAGGTGAAAGGTGCCCCGTTCGAGGCAATCCATTTGTCGGTCATGAAACATCTGTCATTCAAGACAGTGTTTCTTATGGTTCTTGCTTCAGTGAAGCGCATAGGGGATTTACAAGCTTTCTCAGTAAGCGCGACGTGTATGGAATTTGGGCCAAATGACTCAAAAGTCATACTCAAACCAAGACACGGATACGTGCCTAAATCCCTCAACACACCGTTCAGGGCTCAGGTTATTTCCCTGTCTGCCCTGCTGGTTTACAACGAGGAAAAGGACGCGAGCTTCCTTTGCCCAGTCAGGGCATTAAGAGCTTATGTGTCTCGCTCGTCTGTTTTCAGACAGACTGAGCAGCTCTTCGTTTCGTTCAGCGGACGTGCTAAGGGACTAGCCGCATCGCAACAGAGCCTATCCAGATGGATAGTTGATGCCATAGCGCTAGCATTCACGTCTAAAGGCTTGAAGTGTCCTTTAGGTGTTAGAGCGCACTCCACAAGAGGCATGGCCTCATCGTTATTTATATATTTCATCACGACCAGATGAAAACACTAACTTATCTAAATTGACAGAGTGTCTTAAAGATATAAAATGCTGGATGACGTGTAATTTCCTGCTATTAAATCCAGATAAAACTGAGGTATTACTTATTGGTCCAAAAAACTACCCACAAAATCTCTTACAATACAACTTTAATTTAGAAGGATGTCCTGTTACTTTATCCACTACAGTAAAAGACCTGGGTGTTATACTAGACCGCAACTTGTCTTTCGAAAATCATATTTCATATGTTACAAGAACTGCCTTTTTCCACCTTAGAAACATTGCTAAATTACGTAACATGCTATCTGTTTCTGATGCAGAAAAGTTAGTTCATGCATTCATGACCTCGAGACTAGATTACTGTAATGCTTTATTAGCTGGTTGTCCTGCATCCTCAATAAACAAGCTACAGTTAGTGCAAAATGCAGCCGCTAGAGTTCTTACTAGGTCAAGAAAATATGATCATATAACACCAATTTTATCATCTCTACACTGGTTACCTATTAAGTTCCGTATCAATTACAAAGTATTACTACTGACCTATAAAGCCCTAAATGGTTTAGCTCCTGTGTATTTAATGGACCTTCTATCGCCCTACAATCCATCGCGTTCTTTAAGATCACTAAATTCGAGGCTTCTGGTCATTCCTAGGATATCTAAGTCCACTAAAGGAGGGAGGGCGTTCTCACATTTAGCTCCTAAACTCTGGAATAGCCTTCCTGATACTGTTCGTTGCTCAGACTCGCTCTCCCAGTTCAAAACTAGATTAAAGACGCATCTCTTCAGCCAAGCATTCACATAATGCTTACCTTTTATACCACTGTTGAATCAGATCGAATGCATTAATATTATGAACAGCAGGTACGCTAATTATTTCCCATCTGCTTTTCTGCTGTTATCTCGGGACGCTAGTCCCGAGGTAAATAGCGTTCGTCAGCTCCAGTTGTATCCAGCCTCTCACGGAGACTTCAGATGCCCCAACACCTGCGATGAGACGACTCGACGCCTGTGAAGAGACGACTCAACGCCGGCGATATGTTATGCCCTAAATTAATACATGATGATTAACTAACTGTATTTTTCTATGTACATTTCTGAAATGCACTTTCTGTAAAGCTGCTTTGAAACAATATGTATTGTGAAAAGCGCTATACAAATAAATTTGAATTGAATTTTGAATTGAATCGTGGGCTTGGTCTAGCGGGATTACCTTGCAGGATATCTGTATGGCAGCAGGCTGGGCCTCCCCGTCTACATTTATAAGGTTTTATAACCTAGAGGTTCCCGCCTTAGGCTAAACTACTTTCGGTCTAAAATCAGTATTGTCTGCCCCGTTGCTTCGGCTCAGAATACTACAACCGCTTGAGCACCGCTCGCTGATCGATAAAATTACTCCATGGGCAAAAGTAAGACCCATACTATTACACAGTTCAGGCCGAACATTTTCACCCTGACTGTGTGGAACACTGTTAATGTAATTAGCTCCCTTAGGACGCTAACTTATTGGGAATGACGCTTCTAGCCTCTCTTCTCAGACTCTTTGTGAGTCCCTGGTGATTATGCACTATATGAGCCCCGGGCACCTGCTCTTGGAACTTTGGTGTTGGATCCCAGCACGCACTGCGTTTTACACTGTGTTCCCCTAGCGTAAGATATTACGTAGTATGAGAGAACCTCTCTTAAGAGAACGTACTCGGTTACTAACGTAACCTCGGTTCTCTCTAGAAGAGGGAATACTGCGTACTGCATATCTTTTCCGTGCCTCCAACACGCTCTGGTTCGCTTCGGCGATGAAAAACCAGATTATATCAGCCCATCGAGCTATATTTATAGGCCCAGCCCACGCCCGCTTTGGCGGGAGGTGACGTAGTGGACAGGAAGCGCCCCCATTGGATCTGAAGTCACCAAGGGCCTCTCTCGATAGGCTGCTGCAGTTGCCGCAGGACAGCCAATAGGCACGCGAGCCGCCTTGCCTATGTCTGCATGCTGCCGCAACGCGTTTTACATTAATTCAAAATTAAGGATAATTTTTGGCTTCAATATTCAATTTTCCCCAGCGTAAGATATTACGCAGTACTCGTTCCCTCTTCTAGAGTGAACCGAGGTTACGTTAGTAACCGAGTACGTTTCAGTGCCGCCCATGAGTGCAAATGAAATATCGCCATAAACCAATTTGTAAACCACAAACAAAAAATGAAAAATCGAGCCAAAATCTCATTTTTCGTTTTTTTAAACTAAACTAAAAAAAGAAATAAAATAGCTGGTTTTAATTTCTCGTTATTCCATTCCAAACAGGAAATTAAATTATCAAAAAGTACACGGACCACCAAGAAATTATAGTGAATAGAGATTCAAAGCAGAAAGCTATACGGAGCATACAGACGCAAACCAGCATAAGATATTACGCGTAAGATATTACGCAGTACTCGTTCCCTCTTCTAGAGTGAACCGAGGTTACGTTAGTAACCGAGTACGTTTCAGTGCCGCCCATGAGTGCAAATGAAATATCGCCATAAACCAATTTGTAAACCACAAACAAAAAATGAAAAATTGAGCCAAAATCTCATTTTTCGTTTTTTTAAACTAAACTAAAAAAAGAAATAAAATAGCTGGTTTTAATTTCTCGTTATTCCATTCCAAACAGGAAATTAAATTATCAAAAAGTACACGGACCACCAAGAAATTATAGTGAATAGAGATTCAAAGCAGAAAGCTATACGGAGCATACAGACGCAAACCAGCAGGACAGGAGCAATCGATCGAGGATCAGTCAGTGCCGGATCAGGTGAAAACAATTAGGCTAAACATTTCAAAATACAAACAACTCAGATATACAAATTCAACAGCTCAGATATATACGGTCTCTTATTTTCCACTGAAGAAAGAAAATCATACAGTTTTGGAATGACATGAGAGTACTAAATGATGTCTGAAATTTCATTTTTGGGTGAACTATCCCTTTAAATGTGAGCACCATTTTCTCTTAACCAAAGAGTTTTATCATGAGTAATGTTCATTCTAGTGTAAGTGATGGGACTATTTCGGTGACTGAGAGATTTGAGTCACACTGAGTTCAGGTCAGCTGGGTGTAGGCATCCCAATAGAAACTATATATGCACACATCACAAACTGGTTGTGACAACACTGGAGCCATATAAATGTTACAGATAATATAAAACTGCTAGCCAGGAAAGTGCTGTTGTTGGTGTGTAAACTGTAGATTTATTGTATGCTTGGATTAATGTAAAGGAAGTCACTAGCTGTAAATTAGAGAGAATTTCAATTGGGAAATGGGAATGAGATAACAGGGAAGAAACTGAAGTTGAGAGCGGCACAGAGGAAATGCAGGGGGAAACAGAGGAAGACGGAATTAAGGATATATCAGAATCAATATACTTCAACAAAAAGACAATTTATATGAGCTGTGGATGTGAGTTGGCAACTGTAGCTTCAGCTCTTGTCCATGCTGCCCTCAGGGTCTGGTCCAACTCTGAGTCTGCATCTCAGATCCTTCAATATAGGAATTAGGTTTTGTTTCTGTTCCTCCTTTCTCTCCCTGCAGTTTCCTTTCATTCATGTCCTCTCATCTACCTCTGTCTGTCTTCCCATAATAATCTTCTTCTACAATAATGTTACCTCCTGCAGTCTCTTGCAATGTCAATCAGAAGCAAAGTAGTTACTCAAGCAATAAATGGTTCTTTTTTTGTTGATCAACAGTATTTTGTTGTTCTACTTGCGTCCAGTTAGTGGCTGATTGTGTATTTCTGCTCTAAAGGATCAGGATTTCATTTCTCCACTCTGAGCTCTCTCCCATTAGACATCAGTGCACTTACTCCAGATCTAATCTCTCCACATTGATAAAGCTATTACAAGAGGTTTACCCCATGAATACCCCATGAAACCAAAGTTGGATATTTGTGGCTTTTATGGTGTACTCACATTAGGCAATCTGAACCGTGCCCGAACATGTTTGACCCCCAAAGTCTGGTTCGTTTGACTAGTGTGATCGCTTCATACTGTGCCCATGTACGGTTCGCTGAACCGTCCATGGCCTACTTGGAAGAGTTGGGCCAGAGCACGGTTCAGTTGGGCTCGGGGACGGTACACATGTGTGATCGCTGACCATGCCAGAGCACGGAACAGCTACTAGCCTAATACTTGTGTGCGCTACTGTCATCATTACGATAGCAACATCTTCTATTATTACTTGGATACTACACTTTTCAATTAATTTGAGTATATTTAGGCTTATAACAGGTCTGGTTCTCATCTTATTGATGAACAGGAATAGTAGTTTGCCAGTAAAGCTTTAACCCTCTGGGGTCTGAGGTGTTTTCGGGGTCCTTGAGATGTATTGGCATGCTCTGACATTTCTGCTTTTTTCAGTTGCTTATAAACATATTAATGGCACAGGTGAAATTACACTCTATATAGCACACACAGGGCTACCATAATATGTGAGCAACATGTATGTACATGCTTGTATTTTTGAGAGAATATTGTTTATGCGTGGTTATTGAAAAAACTAAAAAATAAAGTTTCTAATATAAGGCCACAAATAACATACTAAATATCTGTCCACAAGACTTTTGACTAGTGGATGTTGTCGCCTAGAGTTTTTGCTTCAAATTGATCTGAAAATCATTCTGCCTAATCATTCACATAAAACAATAGATTGTTTTAAATTGTGAAAAACATTTTTTTGTTTGCAAAGGCAATATGCGGATGGGCGGAACGGCCCAACCCCCTCATGAATAATTAGGCAGTTCTCACCTGAGCAGACTGCATACTAATGAGCCTTTCATTCAGGGGTGTCACACAAGAAAGAATGCAAGGACAATATATATATAAATAAATAAATATTTATACACACACGCACACACACACACACACACACACATATATATATATATATATATATATACAAACAATCAAAATATAAATGAAAGCCAAAAGCACATTTTTAGTCACACCTTTTAGCCATCCACATACCATTTTTAGCCATCCACCGCGGTAAAAATAAACCAGTCGCATTTCAAAGTCGTTCGCGAAATGACCGCCAGGTGGCGCAAAGGGACATTTAGCAAAACGTAAGTGGGGCTAATGTCTGTAGCCCAAGGATGAAATACTACAAGTTATGGTAATTTCCAAATAAGCCCACAACAAACATTTATAGCCTACTCCGTAATTGTTGGTCATACAGATAAGATATAATCTTTTAAAACTGTAAAAAGCTAAAGTATAGGCCTACACTCACAAAATTCATAGCCGAGCGGTAGAACTTACAGTTCATCATCAAGATGACACGGGTTCAAATCCCGCACAAACATGGTCTGTTGTAAGTTTTATATTTATTTAGATTTGTCTAGCTCTAAAACTCTGTTACACCATACAGTTTTTTTGCTTATATTTATAAAATACAATTATCATGCATTTCCATTTTACACTAAGGAACAAAATAGTATCCAACAGAACGACTTTGCATCTGTATAATAATAGGCTACCAATCGTAATTTCAAAAGCAGTTCTGTAAAAAATAAATTATATATAGCCTATATATATATATATATACTATATATATTTTTTTTTCAGGGCTGCCAACTCTCACGCATTGACCCAAATCTCACGCTCTCACGCCACACCCCCGATTTCTCACGCTGAAGTGTCAACCCGTTCGGTCAAATTCCTAAAAGATATAGTTTATCTATAGATCTACCTGTTGAGCCACTCGTGATCAACAAGTTATACCACAAATTAGTTAAAATATCCCGTAATCTATCTAGAGCGAGCGTGCATGCGAGACAGATATTGTGCTCCAAACCATGCGCGCGCATGGCCGAGAGGTCTGTTCCCTAAAACCTAGAGTTTTTAAAAAGATGGTTTTAAGTAAAGTGTGATTTGCCAGGGGGGATTGGGATTTCCTTCTGGTCTAAACATCCCTGCTTCTGCTGAATTATTTTAATCCCCACACCCCTCCCTCCACAGCTAATCAATGCTATAGGCTACTTCACCAATATCAAATATATAAAATAGAGATATGCAACAGGCACGTTCAAACGACAAACAATAAAATCAAAACCAGCGTTTCAGTTGTTCATTAGTTCCAGTGGCCCTAATGCATGCACGGCTTTTCAAAATTTCACAAAGCGTGTTGAGATTATTTTGAATGAAATATTGAAGTTTATAATTAAGTGTTTTGGCACACCACGCCGAGTGGCCCTATATGCATTTTTCTAAAGTCGGCTTTTATTCTGGCATGGTGAGTTAGTGTTCGACAAACGCAGCGGCGCGTTCATTTAGATTAATTTATTTTTCTCATTATTACAGCTAAAATAACCTAATAGGCGACTCCGTAATATTTTGGTCATACAGATAAGAGTAGAGTAGGCCTAGCTTACATCGTTCAAAACTGTAAACTTGTATTCATATTAGGCTAACGACAAAAACAGTATATCTGTCGTCTCTGTCTCCGGGAACTGCGCGTCACAAAAATGAACCGAAAGCCACTTCAGCTCAGTCACGATAAGAAATCGGCTATGTCTAAAGCCTTTAAATGTCTAAATATTTAGGCTAATAAATGTTATCTGATTATGTAGGCTAATCCATATGAAAACGAGAGGTACAGAGGATCTACTCAAACATGTAATGTAAGCGCTTCCCAATGAGAAAATGACAAGACAAGGGTGAAAATCTCGCACTAATTAAATGTAGGCTAAATCGCCCTGAATTAAAATGTAAAAACAGATCAAATAATGTATTTGTCGAAATGTTGCGATATTGTTTCATTTAAGTTCATAATTATTCTATAAATGTTATTTAATTTTGCAGCATTACCACGAAGCACAGTGTTTCGATATTTATTTGAATAATACAAAATAAAATAAAAACTTAATTCACAAATTGCATGCCTGGTTGTAAGGATCCAAAGATCCCTGTAGACTTTAATATTGAGTTGAACATTTTGCTCATGACAACAAATGAACATGCGTTTTTTCAGATTATATTTAGTTTTGCTTGGAAAAAGCTGGTCCAAACCAGTTCCCTTTCGAGGGAACTCGCGATGCGTCATCGACGCTTTGGGAACGCACCCAGCGTGAATGCGTCTGAGCATCAATGTCAACTAGTCCAATGGAAAGAATGAGCGTCACGGGCGGGTGACGTCATGACCAGGAAGGGATAAAAGCACATCCGGTGAAAGCCGGCATTAGCTTCTGTGTCTCAGCAAGCGATCTGTGTTACTCTGTCTCTGTCTATTTATTGTTGTCCGTTGCATTTATATTGGAAGAATTATGGCGAAACAAATGTACAAGCAGTGTGCTTCTCCCTGCACGCGTTATTTAACGGGTGGGGACACACACGAGCTTTGTGTTATTTGTTTGGGAATGGAGCATGCGGTCTCAGCCTTCGAGGGGGCTGAGTGCCAGCATTGCGAGATGCTTCCGCTTCGCATGCTCCGTTCTCGCCTGTCACTCTTTGACGAGAGTGGTCAGGTTCGCAATCCTCAGGGTGCAGGACTCGCTGCTGCCGAGGCAGCACGGAGAATGCATTCCTGGGGATCGCAAAAGGATCTTTCGGAGGGGTTGGAGACGGGTCCGAGGGCCTTTTCTCCTTCCTTACCCGGAGGATCCCGTGCTCTCCCCCCGGTGTCGGAAGCCCGCTCTGCGGCTTCTTCCGCCCGGGGAGAGAGCCCTCCATTACTTCATTGCTCTTCCTCTGAGGAGGTTGATGCGATGAGTATGGACAGTTTAAGCACACACACTGGGGAAAGAGATTCGCCACCTGTTTCCCCAGCATATGAGGAGCTGGTGGATGTGATGTCTAGGGCTGTAGAAAAATTAAATATTGAATGGCCAGCTGAGAAAAGGGGTGCTCGTCCCAAAAGCAAATTAGACGAGCGTTTCCTTTCTTCAGCTACATCACCTCCACCACGGTGCCTTCCCTTTTTTCCTGATCTACATAACGAGTTATCTAAATCATGGGATAAACCGTACTCGTCACGTCTTTTCAGCCCTCAAGTTCATTTAATTCTCAGGTATAATAGGGCTGAAAGAGTACGGTTATGAGGCGATGCCCCAGGCTGAACAGACGCTCGCGAGCTATCTGTCACCTGGTCCAGCATCATCTCTGAAGGCCTCAGCTTTGCCCACTAGACCGCTTAAAGCAACTTCGGTGTTAGTGGGCAAAGCTTATACGGCAGCAGGTCAAGCTGGAGCATGTCTGCACACTATGGCAGTGCTTCAGGCTTACCAAGCTGACCTGCTGGGGGATCTGGATAGGAGTGAGGGAGTGGGTCCTGATGAGGTTCGAGAACTTCGTCGGGCCACCGATCTGTCTCTCAGGACTACTAAGGAGACCGCCAGAGCAATTGGGCGGTCTATGGCAGCCCTTGTAGCTACTGAGAGGCATCTTTGGTTAAATTTGGCCGAAATAAAAGAAAAAGATCGGGCTTTTTTATTGGATGCTCCGCTTGAGCCTTCTGGTCTCTTCGGCGACGCAGTCAATGCGGTCGTCGAGAGATTTCAAGAGTCAAAGAAGCAAGCGGAGCCGTTTAAAAAGTTTCTCCCTCGCCGTGTCCAGCAACCTGGGGCTGCTGGGCGTGAGCAGCCCCAGCCGTCGAGCTCCTCATATCGTGCGCAACAAAAAGAGAGTGTTTCGTCTCGTGCACCTCCACATAAACACTGGAAACAGGCGCAACACTCTCAGTCGAAGTCTTCTAAGTCGAAGCCGGATCTGAGGACCGTTCTTCAGGCGAAGAAGACTTCGGCTCATAAAAAGAGGTCCTGACGTCAATGGCGTCAGACCTGTGAGGACGGCCCGACCGAAGTGGAGCGGTGTACACCTCAGAATACGGTGCCCGTTCCACTTCGGGGTCCTCACGGGACCGTTCTGCCAACCCCGCCACCCTTGGTGCTTCGGGGCGCAGCGGTCTCCAGCGAGTCGCTGATGCTATGCTGCGGCACTGCATCGGTTTCGCGCCCTCTGAGGGGGGTTTTAGAGCAGCCAGTTCAGGTAGTTCCTGCCATTTTGTTTCAGGCTCCAGAACTGGCTGTCTCGTTAACACCAGAGACCAGCCTCGAGAGGCTGGTTCCCTTAGTAGATTTTCTGGCAGCGTGGAAGCTACTGCCAAATATTTCTCGTTGGGTCCTGCAGATTGTAGAGAAAGGATACAGAATCCAGTTCGGTTCTCGTCCTCCTCGCTACAACGGGGTGTTGCTCACAGTAGTGCATCCCGAGCAGGCTCTGGTAATGGAGCAAGAGGTAAAGGCCCTGTTAGCAAAGGAAGCTATAGAACAGGTGTACTCACCCGACAGAGAGTCGGGTTTTTACAGCCGTTATTTCATTTTTCCGAAAAAGGATGGAGGGTTGCGTCCCATTTTAGATCTTCGTCTGTTGAATCGTTCAGTACAGAAACTCAAGTTCAAGATGCTGACACTCAAACAGATCGTGACTCAAATCAGATCCGAGGACTGGTTTGTCACGATAGATCTGAAGGACGCTTACTTCCATGTCTCCATCCTCCCTCAGCACAGGAAGTTCCTAAGGTTTTCTTTCGGGGGCAAAGAATACCAGTATCGGGTACTTCCTTTCGGTCTAGCTCTATCACCCCACACGTTCACGAAATGCATAGATGCAGCTTTAGCCCCACTCAGGCTTCAGGGCATACGTATTCTGAACTACATCGACGACTGGCTGATTCTAGCGGATTCAGAGCAGTTGGCGGTTCGGCACCGATGTGTCGTTCTCGCTCATATGCAGATGTTGGGGTCGAGGCTCAATGCCAAGAAGAGTGTTCTTTCTCCAGTACAGAGAACCACTTTCCTTGGTGTGGTATGGGATTCAGTGACGATGCGGGCCACTCTATCGCCCGTTCGTGTAGCTGTTATCCTGGCAGCCACAGAAGAGCTGAGGCTAGGCCAGTCACGCACTGTAAAACAGTTCGAGAGACTGTTGGGTCTCTTGGCAGCAGCGTCCAACGTGATACCTTTTGGCCTGCTGTACATGAGACCTGCTGTACATGAGGAGAGTTTGGGTTGCGGAGAGTTGTGAGATTATGGTTTTCTAACACCTACTCCCGTGTAATGGAAATCATTATGAACATCAGCTATGCTAATTATTTCCCATCTGCCTTTCTGCTGTTAATTTGGGACGCTTGTCCCGAGAAAAATGGCGTTCGTAGGCTCCAGTTTTGTATCCTGCCTCTCACGGGGATTTCGGATGCCCCAACGCCTGTGATGAGAAGACCAACGCCTGTGAAGAGACGACTCAACGCCTGCGAAGAGACGACTCAACGCCGGCGATATGTTATCCCCTTAATATTACATGATTAACTAAATGTATTTTTTCCAGGTACTTTCTGATATGCACTTACTGTAAAGCTTCTTTGAAACCCTATGATTGTTAGCCAGAGGAGAACTGGCCCCTGACTAGCCTGGGTTCTCCCAAGGTTTTTTTCTCCATCCAATCTGATGGAGTTTTGGTTCCTTGCCACTGTCGCCTTGCTTTTGGCTTGCTTAGTTGGGGATATTTAATATTCAACAATATTATTGAACTGTGTTGTACTACTTTCATGTTATCACTGTGAAGCTGCTTTGATGCAATCTGTATTGTGAAAAGCGCTATATAAATAAATGTGACTTGACTTGACTTGACCTTTGCAGTGGTGGCTCAGGACCAGAGGGTTCTCCCCGAGGGGAAACCCACTTCGTATGATCAAGATCACGCGGCGGTGCCTTCGTGCCTTGGTTATATGGAGGAAACACTGGTTCTTAACCCAGGGTCCGGTGTTGGGAGCTCTTTTCCATCGAGTTGCGATCTCGACAGATGCTTCCCTCACCGGCTGGGGAGCGGTAATGGAAGGCCGCTCGGTTCAGGGTCGGTGGAGGGGTCATCATCTTTCTTGGCACATAAATTGCCTGGAGATGATGGCTGTCTTCAATGCGTTGAAGCAATTCCTCCCAGACCTGAGGGGCCATCATGTGCTCGTCCGTACAGACAACACATCGGTGGTCTCTTATCTGAACCGTCAGGGGGGTCTGCGGTCGCGTCCGCTTTGCAAGCTGGCGCACCAGATCCTCCTGTGGTCTCTGGGGAAGGTACTCTCCCTGAGGGCAGTGTATATTCCTGGGGACCAGAATATTGGGGCAGACATCCTGTCGAGGCAGGAGCTGAGGCCAGGGGACTGGAGACTCCACCCCGAGGCGGTGGAGAAAATTTGGGAGTTTTACGGCCAAGCAGAGGTGGATCTGTTTGCGCCTCAGCATACGACGCACTGTCCACTTTGGTTCTCCCTTACTCACCCAGCCCCCCTGGGGCTGGATGCTATGGTGCAGACGTGGCCGAGGCTACGTCTGTACGCATTTCCCCCTGTTGCTCTGCTCCCAGGAGTTCTGGAGCGAGTCCGCCAGTACGGTATAAGCCTGCTGCTAGTAGCACCACGCTGGCCGAGTCGGATCTGGTTTGCGGACCTGATCCATCTCTTAGACGGTCCTCCCTTGGAGATCCCGATCAGGAGAGACCTTCTGTCTCAGGCCGGGGCCACAATATTTCACCCCCGACCAGAGATTTGGAATCTGTGGGTTTGGCCTCTGAGGGGGCCCAACTCATAGAGAGTGGTCTCTCAACTGAGGTTGTTGAGACCATTCTAAGCTCCAGAGCTCCAGCTACTAGGAAACTATATGCGCTGAAATGGAAAGTTTTTTCTGTATGGTGTCACCGACATCAGTGGGATCCGGTTAACTGTTCTGTGAACACAGTACTCGAGTTCTTGCAGGAGCGCTTTACGTCAGGTTTATGTCCTTCCACACTTAAGGTTTACGTGGCGGCCATTGCGGCTTACCACGCCCTGGTGGGGGGTACATCGTTGGGTCGAGACCCCCTGATTACACGTTTCCTTCGTGGCACATTGAGGCTGAGGCCTGCAACTCGCACTAGGGTGCCAGCTTGGGATTTGGCAATTGTACTAGAAGGCCTGTCTAGGGCTCCATTCGAGCCCTTAGATTCAGTTTCAGAGAAATTTCTTACCCTTAAGACTATCTTTCTGCTAGCTATTTCGTCCCTTAAGAGAGTTGGAGACCTTCAGGCCCTTTCGGTTTCCCCCACTTGCCTTGAGTTTGCACCGGGGATGGTCAAGGCATTCTTATATCCGAAACAGGGATACGTCCCTAAGGTGCCGACCTTGATTCCGAGGCCTATCGTGCTGCAGGCTTTCTGTCCTCCTCCTTTTACATCTGCGGACCAGGAAAGGCTGAATCTCTTGTGTCCAGTGCGAGCACTGGATACTTATGTTCATCGGACATCGTCTATGAGGAAGTCCGACCAGTTATTTATTTGCTTTGGATCACCTAAGAAGGGTCTTCCTGCTTCTAAACAGACGGTTAGTAATGTAATAGTTGAGGCTATTTCACTTGCATACGAGTACTCTGACCAGCCGTGTCCTTTGGTGGTCAGAGCTCACTTTACGAGGGGTATGGCGGCCTCTAAAGCCTTATTATTTGGAGTTTCTCTTCAAGACGTATGTGATGCGGCAGGCTGGTCCTCACCACTCACATTGGTCAGGTTTTACAGTTTGGACCTGGATGCTGCCCCAGGTTCTCAGGTGCTTAGTACTTAGTTCCAACAGACTGACACTCAGGTACTTGGAATTCTGGCGTTTTGGGTATTCTTGTTCCCAAAGCGTCGATGACGCATCGCGAGTTCCCTCGAAAGGGAACGTCTCAGGTTACGACTGTAACCATAGTTCCCTGAGAAAGGGAACAAGACGATGCGTCACCCTGCCATACTTCCTGCATCCCTGTGATCGGCTTGCTTCGACATTTTTGAAGCTAATGCCGGCTCTCACCGGATGTGCTTTTATCCCTTCCTGGTCATGACGTCACCCACCCGTGACGCTCATTCTTTCCATTGGACTAGTTGACATTGATGCTCAGACGCATTCACGCTGGGGGCGTTCCCAAAGCGTCGATGACGCATCGTCTCGTTCCCTTTCTCAGGGAACTATGGTTACAGTCGTAACCTGAGACGTTTTACTTCATCAATTATTGAAATAATGAAATATTTAGTAATAAACTTTTATGACAGAAATATCACTAGGCTACATGTAATTCCATTTAATTCCTTCATTATCACACACTAGAATAGCGATTTAAGTGTGAATTGTGACTTCTCTTTGTGTTAAGTCAGCCTCAGACTCCGATAGCCTGTGGGGGGGTTGGAGGGACAGTTGGACAAAGGTGTTAATGTTCCTCTTTCATATGGAGAGTGTCGGATAGCCAGCCTGATGAGCAGGCAAAATTATTGTAAGGATAAATCTGTGTCCAAATGTAGGCCCCATATCTTATTAAATTATAAATATTGTAGTTTATTTATTGTAGCCTATTTAAAGTTTTTTTCACACAAAATTTCAATTGAAGTTATTGTAAGGTGAATTCAACAAGCCATGCTGTGTCTTTGAAGCAACAATTAAAGGCTAAATAATTTTTTCGCGATTTGTATGGCTGACACGCAGCGACATATACAGCATTATCAGCTGTATGATGTGTTTTTCATGTTTTTAAATGTTTACTTTCGAGAGAGACCCGGCGCGCGCAGCGAGGGAGACTAAATAAACATGTTAAAAAGAGATCCAGCGTGAGAGAGGCAAAAAGAAACGCATGTTTTTAATTTAATTATGTTTCTTTGGACAATTTTCGTTTTGTACTGTTTTAATTGTTTAATTTAGCTGTAATTTCTTTGGCAATACAAATTTAAAATGTCGCAAGAATAAGATTAGCCTAGTGTTTCTTATTTTGCATTGCAAAAGAAATAAACTCTAAACCCGATGCAACCCTGTTTTAAATTTAAAAAAACTGTCCCGACACTTTATTTAAATCTTGAAATGTTCGAACTTGGTTTCAAACTTAAGTAATTTTAGTGTTCTTTTACATTACACAATAATTTAGCAGACTAAAGACGAGCTTCTTCATTTTCATTTTCTGATGCAATCGGCTGACAATCTTCCTTCATCAGTTTTTGTCGTTTGTGCAGCGGCTGCGGTTCTACAGGAATGTAGCAAATGTATGTTGTAATGATAATTAAACAAAACTCTTGACTTTAAATAAGTAAACAGTTATAAACAGTTACCTATTTAAGAAGGTGGTAAAATATAAACGCTGTCGGCCAACATCGGTTAACAACATGTAGGCCTATGCTACATTGAGATTCGATCTCGGGTCGATTGAAGCTTCTCGAAGCTCGTGTTGTTGCGTTGATCACTGAGCTACCGTCTGTACACTGTTAATGTTGTAAAGCCTCATTGATGTAGCCTAAATGTTTTTATTGCAATGTTTTATGTTGAAATGTTTTCATTATTTATTCAATTACATTTCAGTAGCCTAATTTCAGTATTGTGATTATGAATTATTTTAACTACATTTCACTTGTTGAATTCATCTGCTACCAGCTTTCAATCGCTCTGAATCAGCCGCGGTGCGGCAGCAGATTACGCATTATGCCGAGTTCAGACTGCACGATTTTAGCCCCGATTTTGGCTCGCCGACAGGTTTTGAGAAATCGCCGACAAATGCCCGAAATCACAGGCAAATCGGTGCTCGTTCACGCGAGTGACAATCACGCAGTGTGAATGAGCAAAGACACGATCTGAGAGAATCGACGACGAGTCGCCGACGCCCGTGAGATATTTGGCATGCTAAATATCTGGGACCTGTCGGCGATTCACAATCCTGCTGTGTGAATGTGTTCTGACCGAAAACTACATCGGCGATGACCGACAGCCAATGAGAGAGCAAGATACAGGGAGGAGGAGGAGTTATAGACCAGAATATCAGTATTTTAATAGATAGGCCTATATTTACAATTATATCAAACAGAAACAAAGCACAAACATTTGCATGACCAGCAGCAACAGCAGGACGTCATTTGCAAAATTATTTATTTACCCCCAACTCTCTTTGCAAAACACGTAGTCCTTGCTCCCCTCGTCTTCCCAACCATTTCCTGCATAAACTGTTTATTTTTAATTTTTTTCATTTTCGCTACAAATCAGTGCACAGACAATTTGTAGGCTATCATTTTTAATAACAAATTCAGTGTCGCGCGAGAACTCCGGTCTCACGCACGCGTGATCTTCCGTTATTTCCTGTCACTTCTCGCGTTTGTTTGGTTGTGAAAACGTAGTTTGCGGACCAGGCAGAAGTTGTCGGCGATTCTTTCTTTTGTAAAGTCATGCAGTTTGAAACCTCCTGTCGCCGATCCATCGTGCAGTGTGAACACAGCAGCAACTGAATGTTACCCCAGATAGTCATGCAGTGTGAAAACAACAGTGACACGATTATTTTGAAAATCGTGCAGTCTGAACTCGGCATTAGAGAGAATAAACCGGAATAAACTAACACTTTTCAGAGTCTATGATTGTAGCGCCTCTTAGCGGTAAAAGGCAGCAAATACATCACACATTTTACCGCCGCGGTGGAACGGCTGATGTGGGCATTGTCATGGCTTCCCTCGACATTTGCGTTTGAATAGCACGCGTCCTCCGTGGGCGTGTCAGATTAACGCGTAATGAAGTGTAATGAGCTGGGGAAAAAAATACTGACAGCACTCTCTTTTCATACAGATTGCATAAACTGAGAATATTTGTTTTTTATATAAATTACTTCATTTAAAAGAAGAGAATTCAAGCTTCATAAAGAAAAATCTCTCGTGCCTGTGTGACAAGTAATTGCGGAGTTACAGTTAATCTTAGGACGCGTTTCAGAATGGACTTCACTGACAGAGAGAACGCAGAACTCGCATCATGTTTGTTTTTCTTTATTTGGTGAAAAGCACAACACTTTGTTTTTATTGTGAGTATCCACAAAAAAAATAGAAACTTTACAGGATCTAATGATGTATCACACTTATATGTAAGATCAAAATCAACCGAGTATTTTGAGTCTCTTTTGCACTGATAAGAAAAAAAGCGAGACAATCGCGCCGGCACGATAGCTGACCCCAGGGGGTTAAATTCATCCATCAAAGTCAGCTGTCTCCGTAATAATTTTCTAATACGCACAGTACAATCAAGTTAAAATTGCTGCACGGCATAAATTATAAATCTATTAGGCAGTCTATTAGCCAAAGTGCTTTTCTGTGACGTAATGACGTAAGCATGCTCCTGCCCGGAACATTAAGTGCAATGTGATTGCAGGCCAGCGGGGGAGGGGGGGAAATCGTGCTCGGGCTTGTGACGGGAAGTCCAGTTCTTTTCCGCGAACCAGTTCTTTCGGACAGTTCGTTTCAATGAACCGGTTCAAAAAAACGGTTCACCAGTTATTTTACAACCTCACGTAATGACGAAAAATCTATCATCCGATCCCCGTATAAATACATTCAAATAAAGTGATTTGTAATCATAACTTCAGTTAAATAATAGTAATCATTGTTATCATCATTATCTTTGATACGTTTCTTACATTTACATTTTGCAAATGAACAAGAACAATGAACAAATTTTACATGTCTTAAAGATATACAGTAAATAAACTGGTCTTCATTAACTTTTTACAGAAACCAGGATCCAAACGTGGATGTTTTACATGTCTTAAAACCCCTTACTCGTCAAAGAGCACCGGTGACCCCAGATTATCGCTGTTCTACCTTTATTACTCATTTAAACATCACATACTTACTTGATCTGGACAAACTCAGCATCATTGGAAAGATTAAAGACTCCAGCTTCGATATTTGACCACTGTTTATGATTAAACTGGTTTGCAGTGACATTAATTTCTTAATTTATGCCAGGAGTGCAAAATAATAAATCTGTAACGTTCGTTATTTTGAATAGAAATCATCACTCATAAAGCATTCATTCACGTCTTCTCTGGTTTATTTGTGTTCACATACATGCAATATACAGCATCCGCCAGGGCTTTTAGTCCAATGGTGCGCATATTTGGAGAAATAATGATTAATAATCGCATGTTTGTAAAATATTTCGTCGATGCAGAATAACATTTCTATTCCGTTTTTCACTGAAATATGCGATTGAAGAGTTCAAACAGCGAACACAGCTAGGTCTGTGTCTCCTCTTTCTGATTTGCGTCAGTATATGATATCAGCGCGTTCTCATTCGCTGTACAGCTGTCAATCATCTCACATGTTCCAACGTGATCATAACCCAGCCCTTCTGTATGACGCAGGTCCTTGTTTACTTCCTCATTCTAACCTCCGTCGTAACAAAGCAAAAATAACGTCTCTTCACTCTAATCAAGCAACTAATAAATGCACGTTTTTAATATGTATAGTTTGTTTGTGATTTCGTGTGATTTCGGCGTATTTATATTGGCATATAGGAATGCTTCCAGTATGCTTGCTAAGTAAGTCCAGCCCATAGCTTCATATAAAATGCAAAATATAACATATTTCAAAATCTTTTTTTGACTTGAAACCATTTTAAACCGCGACCGGAATATGATACTCGATGATGTTTTAAAGTGAGCTTTAAGTAAAAGTGTAATATTAATCAATTAAATTGTGTCATGTAGCTTGATGCTACTTGTTGTGCTAATCCACCTGCTGCGGGAGTTTTCTATTCCATAATATATATATTTTTTTAAACTATTCACATATTCAAGTTCGTGGTCATTTTTAAGATAATAGGTGTATTATTCATGTATAGTGGCATGACAGAGGTGTAACGTTAAGCTAAAGTCCCCGTGAACCGGAAGTTGCAAACGACTTTTCTCCAGTGTTGTGACGTATTTCCGAGAGAAACGGAATACTAAATGAGGCAAAATAGTGGGCGTGGCTTTTTTTTCCAACTAGCACCTGATTGGATCTAGAAAAGTAGGTGTTTTCATTCAGCCTGTCTACTGTCAGTTGGAGATGTTAAACAGACATGTGATTTTTTTCCCCAAACCACTTCAGCGGAAATCCCGCCCTGCAGCCGATTTCATTGATTTAGGTTACAGTGACGGGTAGGTTTAGGGATCAGTGTTTGGTGTAGGCAATCAGTACAGTGATTGACATGACCAATGAAAACTTTGGAATCGTTTGCAGGGCGGGATTTCCACTGAAGTGGTTTGGGGGAAAAAATCACGCTAAGCGGACACCCAAACCGTCAAACCTACGTCATCAGGGAAGGTCCTCCAATGCAGAGGGGAGGGGAAATTTTAGATTTTGATTAAAGATTACGAAGCCAAAAAAATTTTTTGTGTGGATTGACTTGCATGGATGAATTGTTCACCACAAAACGATCAATTTAGGCAAACAAAGTAAGTATGGTCAATTTTGAATTCATGGGGACTTTAAGTTAGATGGCCAAGCATAATTCTAGAATAAAGGCTATAATGGCTGAATTCAAACAAAAGAATAAGGACAAAAGAATGATGAAGATTAAGTGTCATACCGGCAGAGGTGTGAAATGTTCGCCGATTTACATCAATAGGCCATGAATGGGCCAGTTCGCCTCACCAGACATTAGTCAAAGACTGTAAATCGGTTTACAGGCCAATAAAATATTTGATATGCATCTTATCAGCCTTCTCTAAAACTTATCCAAATTATACCTTGACATGGTTTTGAAATAGGCTTCATAAAACACATAATTTTAGAGATATCATCCTCAGATTTGAAATGAAGCATGACCACAATTGTGGCTACACTTTAGTTGTGGTTATAAGTTCCAATCCTACATTCACATACTATTTTAATACATTTAATACATATATTATTAAAATTTGTTGTTTTTGTTTTTATGTTTGAGCTTATATATCTCAATATTAATAACAGTCTGTTTAATTCTGAGTCTTGAACTGGAAACTCTCAAGGGTTGGCTTTCTAAATATATGTGTGTTATGTGTCTATTCAGAATGACTTATGAGCAGAAACCTTTTTATTTTGGGTATGTCATGAATGCATCACTTGCCAAAATTGGGGCTGACTAGAAAGGGGTTAAAGATATACAGTGAATAAACTGATCTTCATTAACTTTTTACAGAAACCAGGATCCAGCTCATAAAGCTTAAAATATAGACTAACATGCATACACAATAGTAAATAGTGTAAAATACATTTAGGCCTACATGTTTTGGCTGAACAGTTGTTGCATGTTCATCATGTTAAAATGTTTAATATAACTAGTTGCATTTGCATTTTCCAGTACGTTTTATTTGTTATTAAATAAATGTACATTTCCCAAAATTCGCCCTCTCATTCAAGTCCTCTGTTCAACCTGTGCTCATGTATCAAGCACAGCATCAGTTGTCCAAAAGAAAGTTCGGTTCAGACGGTGCTATCACACATGCTCAGTATCTCCAGCTCGTCGGTTCTCAGTATCGAACATGTCCGAAAGAAACAGTTCTCGGTTCTGTACTGGTGATTCGAGAACTGCTGCAACAACCAGTTATTGACTCGAGAACCGCTCTAGTATGTGTAAGTGTGCTGAGCTGAAAACTGCTGCAACCTGAATAGGCCTATACAGTCGACAAAACTAAAAAGTCGAAGCATGTCTCCAGTATGTTTAATACGTTTCTACTGTCTTGATTAACAAATTATAAACATTACTTTGCACCCTTAAAACCTTGGCAAGAGTTTACGTCAAAGATTTATATCAACTTAAATTAAATAAGCTGTTCCTGAAAATAATGTTTTAGTATAATAATAATTGTTTAGTTTGACAGTTTTACAATCCATTCATTTGTGTTTCCAATCTTTAAAATAATACAGTGATAAGACAGAATATGTGATAACATGTTTCCAACGTTTTATTTTGTTCACAGTACTGAACAAAACCGAGATACTGTTGTTCATTCATGCTCAGTATCAGCTGCTCGTCCTCATCAGTTTTATCAGCACAACATGTCTCAATTCAGTGAACAGGCATGTCCGAAAGTGAGTAACTTTAGAAAAATATGGATCAGCTGTCATGATTCTGCCCTCGTGTCCTTGATTTTCTAGTCTTGAGGCAGGATCATGACAGAATCATGTTTTGTGTGCAAGCACATGGTCTTGTGTTTTGAGCCATGTGCTTGTGTTGTCTCGTTACGTTACCCCGCCCCCTTGTTATCTTCGTCTCGTCATCATTGTCTAGTCAGTTTCACCTGTCCTTGTCTAGTCAGCTTCACCTGTCTTTGTCATTAGTGTCTCCCTTTTTAATCTCCTTGTGTTTGCTGTCCTGTGCCGGTTCATTGCCTTACGTGCCATGTCTATACCCAGTGAGTACCTTGTCGAGTGTTTTGTCTTTAGAGTTGCGATCTTGTAAAAGCCTGTCTTGTTCCTGTTTAGTTTTATGTCAAAGTCTTAGTCTAGTGTGGTCAGTCGTTTACTTTATCTTGTACTGTTTTGCCCCCTCGTGGGTTTTGTTTTCTCTGTTTTCTGTTATAATAAACGTTGTGTGTTTGCAAACCGTCTGCGCTTGGGTTCATCTGCTATACTCATAACAGAATGAACCGGCCAAGACCGAACCCTGCAGACCGTTTGCCCGTCCCTGCCAAGTGTTATCCGGACCCCCTTGAAGAAGTCTGGTTGTCTTCCCCCCTCAACAAGAGAATGTCAGGACGTTCGTTTGAGGGAACCCGTCTGGTCAAGTTTCGTGGGACCCGTGGAGGCCGCAGTAGAGGCGGTGGTCGTGAGGAGTCATCGTCTTCACCTTCTGCTCAACTGCCGGTTATCCCTGAGGGTCCCCGGATAGGGGTCGCGATGTTTGGAAGCCCGGTTGACTCTTCCATGACTCCTAGAGCTCCATCCACCCCTTTTGATCTTCGTGGAAAACGAGGAAGACGGCTGTCGTGGGAGTCGGCGTCAGAGTCCTCCTCCGCAGAGCCTGCTGTACCTGCGGTGGTTTCCGCCGTGCTTCCCCAACCCGTCTCAGCTCCGGCGAGGGTCTCTGCTTCTCGACCTAGGAGAAAGAGGAGGAAGAGGGGAGCCTCCCGTTCTTCAAGCGCCATCACAGAGCCCGCTGCGGTCACAGAGCCCGCTGCGGTCTGCGGTCACAGAGCCCGCTGCGGTCACAGAGCCCGCTGCGGTCACAGAGCCCGCTGCGGTCACAGAGCCCGCTGCGGTCACAGAGCCCGCTGCGGTCACAGAGCCCGCTGCGGTCACAGAGCCCGCTGCGGTCACAGAGCCCGCTGCGGTCACAGAGCCCGCTGCGGTCACAGAGCCCGCTGCGGTCACAGAGCCCGCTGCGGTCACAGAGCCCGCTGCGGTCACAGAGCCCGCTGCGGTCACAGAGCCCGCTGCGGTCACAGAGCCCGCTGCGGTCACAGAGCCCGCTGCGGTCACAGAGCCCGCTGCGGTCACAGAGCCCGCTGCGGTCACAGAGCCCGCTGCGGTCACAGAGCCCGCTGCGGTCACAGAGCCCGCTGCGGTCACAGAGCCCGCTGCGGTCACAGAGCCCGCTGCGGTCACAGAGCCCGCTGCGGTCACAGAGCCCGCCGCTGTGAAGGCGGTCCCAGCACCCGGTGCTGAGAGAACAGTTCCTGAGCCATCTTCTGAGAGAGCTGTTTCCGAGCTCGCTGCTCCAGCTCCTGAGAGTACTGCACAGGAGAGTGCTTCTGAGTTTAATATGAGCACTACATCTGAGTCTGAGTCGATTACTTCTCACCCTGTCTCCTGTCCTGTGCTGTCTCCTTCCTTGTCCCAGTCAAGTTCCCCCAGCGCTTCTCCACGTGTCACCCTGTCTCAGTCTGGTTCCCCTATGGCTTCTCCTCGAGTGCCCCCAACCAAGTCCGCCCGGAATCCTCGTCCCAAACCCTCAACCCGTAAACCCAAGACCCCCAGTCCTCCCACCCTCCCTGGTCAGCCACCTATGAACAGTCTTGTTCCCCCGCCCCCCTCCCTTGTTTGTTGTTTTTGTTGATGCATCCCAACCCCATTGTTGTGTGTTCTTGTATGCCGTTGCTTTTATTTGTCATGTTTGGTTGGTTTGTGTCTGTTTCCCAGTCTGTCATGTCTCGTGTTTGATGTCCTCTTTTGGAGCGTCTGGTAGCCGCTCCTTAAGGTGGGGGTTCTGTCATGATTCTGCCCTCGTGTCCTTGATTTTCTAGTCTTGAGGCAGGATCATGACAGAATCATGTTTTGTGTGCAAGCACATGGTCTTGTGTTTTGAGCCATGTGCTTGTGTTGTCTCGTTACGTTACCCCGCCCCCTTGTTATCCTCGTCTCGTCATCATTGTCTAGTCAGTTTCACCTGTCCTTGTCTAGTCAGCTTCACCTGTCTTTGTCATTAGTGTCTCCCTTTTTAATCTCCTTGTGTTTGCTGTCCTGTGCCGGTTCATTGCCTTACGTGCCATGTCTATACCCAGTGAGTACCTTGTCGAGTGTTTTGTCTTTAGAGTTGCGATCTTGTAAAAGCCTGTCTTGTTCCTGTTTAGTTTTATGTCTTAGTCTAGTGTGGTCAGTCGTTTACTTTATCTTGTACTGTTTTGCCCCCTCGTGGGTTTTGTTTTCTCTGTTTTCTGTTATAATAAACGTTGTGTGTTTGCAAACCGTCTGCGCTTGGGTTCATCTGCTATACTCATAACATCAGCGCTGACTCAAGACGCAAACTGTTTTGAACGATTCAGTCCGATTTGGTGAAATGGTTTGACCGGTTAAATAAAAAGAACCGGTTCAAAAGAACGATTCGTTCACGAACCGGACATCACTAGCTCGGGCTCGGTAGAAGACAACGAGTACGCCCTTAATCTATGCCTGTTTGCTTAAAGTCATCTACAATGGGCCCAACAATCATGTGGACAGTTTTGAACTCTTAAGACACACTATATACTGTATTACTTTGCTTTCTGTGAGATAACAAAATATAAAACAGTGGTCTCCAAAGTCTCCAAATACTTTTTGGGGCCACTATACTATGCAATTGTAGATTTGAAAATGATGCTTTCCCCATTATTGTTGAATCACAGAAGCTACACCAGATATTTTACCAGGAGATCTCTTATTTATTTTGTATCATGTATCAAAAAATAGGAGAGAAACAGGCGAGAGAAACAAGCATTTAATAATAAGGCTATAGGGGAGGTTGTCTTCATTCCAGATTTCTCTGTTCTTCATTTCTCTATCCTCTCACCCCATCATGCCAGCTGTAAATTATTTCTTGGTGTTTCTCCTCCCTCACCCCCTAATCTCTCTGTTTCTTCTTCCTCACCCCGTCATACATTTATGATTCTCTGCAGTGGTACAGTAAGGACTGAGCTTAAATACACTACTGAGCGACTTTCAACTTCCTTGTAAGGTAGAAAAACATGTTGCTTATGTTTAAAAATGGAACGTATACCTCATGCTTACACGTGGTACAATCCACTATCCCTCTGTGTATACATCAGTGGTACATTTGCATCAGTTGAAACATTCCTTTCCTTGTAAAGAACATGTACACATTTAATGTATCATCATCACTGGAACATCTCTGCTCAGTGAACGTGGTATTGCACACATACCTCCAAGCAAAATATAGCTCATCCCATATCTCTCATCAGCACACATTTACAACATACTCTGACTTTACAAAATACATTATGAAATTATTATCAAAATGAATAAAGAAAAATAAAACTAAAGAATAACATTAAACAGTAAATTTTTAGTCTTCAGCAATACTATATGCTGTTGACAAAATTAACTTTATTTGCAGATAAATGTATGGTAACGCTTTAGATTACAGCCTGGAAAGTACTGCGTAATTAAAGCAATTTTACAGCGTAACCTTCGGTAATTATAGTGTACCGAAGGTTCGTACTTATAACCTACTTACAATATAAGTATAAGGGAACAATATTTTAAGTTTGGGGAATACAGGGGTAACAACCAGGAGAATTAAAAAATGTTTTATACTGTAAGTATTATAGAACTAAGGGGTTTTCATTCTACTATTATGATATAACAATCTTTGGGATCAATTTAGCAAGAACATACACTGCGTACCTTTTTGAAATAATGGTGAACCAGTACATACTGTATAGGCTTTATAAATGCATAGATATGTACCCTGTAATTTTTAAAATGTAATCTTTTTAACAAAAGTGCACTGAAAACGAAATCTTTTGCAACTTTTGCTTAAATATTGTGGAAAGATACTCTTGTTTCATGTAGCTTGTTACCCCCTTGTTCGATGTAGTTACAGGGTAAGTGTGACATTGCGGGCTGTAAATTAAAGTGGTGCTTGTTACCCTCTTGTTCCATGTAGTAACAGGGTAACAATATAAATGCATACACACAATCTTATATCACTGACTCGGAAACCTTTATTTATTATACAAGCACCACTTACCCTGTAACCACATGAAACAAGATATGTTTCCCAGTATTTAAAAAAATTGCAATAGCTTTTCTTGCCTTGAAACATGTTAGCCCAACTTAAACATCTGCACTTTTGCTATCAAAAATAAATAAATAAAAGTATAAATGCATAGATATGTACCCTGTAATTTAAAAAAAGCCTATACAGTATGTATTGGTACACAATTATTACAAAAAGGTACGCAGTGTATGTTCTCGCTAAATTGCTCCCAAATGTAAGATTGTTGTATCATAATAGTAGAATAAGTTCCTTTTCGTTGTCACTCCGAGTTCCGTCGGATGACGACGAATAGGGGTTTCGCTTAGAAAGCCAGTCGACTTCGAGTACTACAAAACGAGCCAATGGCAAAGAAATGCCATGGGTCTGCGGAATTTGCATAGCGTAACTCCGCCTCACCTCGTGGGTATTTAAGGAGAACGCTGGCAGCAAATAGGCATGTTTTCGCTTCGGAGCCAAGGTGATCCTTCGTTCCACAAGCCATTCCTGTACTGTCAGTTCTTCAAGACGAGCGAGATTCTCTGGTGTTGGTGTGACGGCGATCTCCGGCGAGCGCGCACTTCCTGCTTATCTGTCTGTGGTTTGACAGCGAGTGTGTTTCTCCCCGGGCGCTTCAACACAGTCAGAGTTTCTTTTCCTCTCAAAAAAGATCTTGCACGCGGCACGTCTTTTTAAAGATGTCTCGCCCGTGCACTTCTGGTTGCGGTAGACTCGTTGCCGACTCTGATGGGCACGAGCGTTGCATAGTGTGTTTGGGCATTGATCACGCTAGAGCAGCGCTCGTGGATGACTCATGTTCTCTCTGCGGGAACATGACCATCGCAACATTACGATCAAGACTCAGTGATCTCGCAAGAGTGAGAGCCCCCTCATCCACACCCCGATCTACTGACTCTAGAAATAGAGCTAGTACTTCGGCTGGTGGCCAGGGTGATCTGAGGGTGACGGTTTGGAACAAAGCGCCGACTATCAGTCCGTGCCCAGCCGCACCCTCTCCAGTGTTGCAACCCGTGAGTGCTCAGGGGATTCCGGCGGGATCATCTTCGGGTGCCCCGCGGGTTTCCTTTGGCGCTCCAGAGGAGGACACGATGTCTATCGCGGCATCACAAGGTGGGTCTGAGTCTTCTGGAAGTGAAGACTCATCACAGCTGCCACCTTCGGGTGTGAATACAGTTGTGCCAGAGTCTGATCCAGAGATGACGGCCATGCTGTCTCAAGCCGCCGCGAGCATCGGGTTAGAGTGGACCCCTCCGCCCTGCCCCGAGCGCTCGCGGCTGGATGATTGGTATTTGGGTCGGGCTGCGGATCCCCGTCCCCGTCAGGCCCCGATACCTTTCTTCCCGGACGTGCATGATGAAATCTCGAAGTCCTGGAAGACTCCCATGTCTTCCCGTGACCGCTCGATGATTTCATCCGCCTTTCCTCCCCTCGATGAGGCCGCTGCCCTTGGGTACACTGGGCTCCCCCTGGTTGAACGCTCTGTTGCGATGCAACTGTGTCCTCAGAGCACTTCTTCTCGTGGTGAGCCTAAGCACCCATCCAAAGCCTGTAGGTACTCGTCTACGCTAGTGGCGAAGTCCTACAGAGCTGCGGGACAGGCAGCCACCTCTTTGCATGCCATGGCCATTCTGCAGGTCTACCAGGCCCAGATGCTCAGGGACATGCACGAGGGCAGGACAGACCCAGGGCTCTTCAATGAGCTGCGCGCCGCCACCGACCTTGCTCTCCGAGCGACGAAGGTGACCGCACGCTCCCTGGGTTTGGTGATGTCCACAGCTGTGGTCCAGGAGAGACATCTCTGGCTGAACCTTGCTGATATGAAGGATGCCGAGCGGTCCCGGCTGCTCGACACCCCCATATCACAAGACGGCCTTTTCGGCGGTGCAGTCGAGGATTTTGCCCAACAGTTCTCGACTGCTCAGAAACAGACTGAGGCTATTAAGCATATTCTGCCCCGACGGCCCGCTGCTGCCTCCACCCAGCCGACCGGGCAGAATACTCAGTCTGTTCGCCGCCGAGGGCGCCCTCCTACGGCTCCCGCCCCTCCCGCCCGGCCCAAGCAGCAGCCTTCACCTGGGCCCGGTCGCGGAGGAAGCCGTAAGAAGGCGCCCCAGCCCTCTCCAGCCCCGCCCCCCGCTAAACGCCGGGCCAAGCGGCGCTCCTGAGACGGGCTGCTCAGGAATGATGTGCACTTCTCAGGAGATGGTGGCAGGACCACTCCTTCCCCCGGTGGAGGGCCGGGGGAGAATCTTTTGTTCTCCACTCCCCGCTGCTCACCCTCGGGTGGGCAGCACCCTAATGTGGTTAAAGAAAGAAGTGACACATTCATTCCTGAGCACACAGAGTTCTCGGACGACACGGTGCGCCGCCCCCGGGCCATGCACCCCTCGTCCTCCTCTGTCCCAGAGCCGGATGACAGTGCGCGCCGTCCCCGGACCGTGCCGCTCTCATCCTCCTCTGTCGCCAGACCCCTGGCAGAGCAGACCCCCGTGGAACGTTCGTCCTTCCCTGGTCTCCTCTGTCAGGACGCGGTCCATGGCTGTACCCCCACACCGGGCCGCTATGCCGACCACGTCTGGATCAGCCATACCGCCTCGCTGCCCCAACGACGGGAAGTCTGTGGTTCGCATGACCCCGCTGGTTCAGTCCTTGGGAGCCTGGCTAGAGCTTCCCAACCTGTCCCGCTGGGTCGCACGAACGATCAGGCTCAGCTACGCGATTCAGTTCGCGCGGTCTCCTCCCCGCTTCAGGGGAGTCCGCTCCACTATGGTCGGTGGCAATGCCCCTATCATGAGAGCGGAGGTTGCCACCCTGCTGGCGAAGGGTGCGATCGAGACTGTCCCTCCAGCCGAAATGAAGACCGGCTTCTACAGCCCGTATTTCATTGTCCCGAAGAAAACCGGTGGGTTACGGCCAATCCTGGACCTGTGCGGTCTGAAACCGCTCCCTTCACAGGCTGCCGTTCAAGATGCTCACCGCCAAACGCGTTTTCGAATGTGTGCGGCACCAGGATTGGTTTGCAGCGATCGACCTGAAGGACGCCTATTTTCATGTCTCCATCCTCCCTCGACACAGACCGTTCCTGCGGTTTGCTTTCGAGGGGCAGGCGGCAGGCATATCAGTACGCAGTTCTCCCATTCGGGCTAGCCCTGTCTCCTCGCGTCTTCACGAAGGTCGTCGAGGCAGCCCTTGTTCCCCTCCGGGAACCCGGGGTTCGCATTCTGAACTTCCTCGACGACTGGCTAATTCTAGCTCACTCTCGAGATCAGCTTTGCGAACACAGGGATTTGGTGCTCCGCCATGTAGCCCGTCTGGGCCTTCGGGTCAACTGGGAGAAGAGCAAACTTTCCCCCGTGCAGAGGATCTCTTTTCTCGGTATGGAGATCGACTCGGTCGCCATGTCCGCGCAGCTTACGAGCGAGCGCGCGCAGTCACTGCTGACTTGCCTGAGACAGTTCGAGGGCAAGAGTGCGGTTCCACTGAAACTTTTTCAGAGGCTCCTGGGGCATATGGCATCCGCAGCCGTGGCAACGCCGCTCGGATTACTTCATATGAGACCGCTTCAGCTTTGGCTTCGCGACCGAGTCCCGAGGTGGGCATGGCAACACGGCACTCTCCGAGTACCAGTTACTCCGACCTGCCGTCAGACCTTCACCCCGTGGAGCTTCCCGGCATATTGTCGTAACGACAGATGCCTCTACCACGGGCTAGGGTGCCATGTGCAATGGACGTGCTGCCGCGGGCTCCTGGACAGGACCCCACCGCCTATGGCACGTCAATTGCCTCGAGTTGCTGGCTGTACAGCTCGCCTTGCGCCGCTTCCGAGCCGTGCTCAGGGGCCAGCATGTACTAGTCCGTTCAGACAATACCGCGACCGTAGCGTACATCAACCGTCAAGGTGGTCTGCGCTCCCGCCGTATGTCGCAACTCGCCCGCCACCTCCTCTTATGGAGTCAGAAGCATCTTAGGTCGCTTCGTGCCATTTATATCCCCGGAGCCCTGAACTGTGCAGCCGACGAGCTCTCACGGCTTCAGCCCCTCCCGGGAGATTGGCGACTCCATCCCCTTTCGGTTCAGCTGATTTGGGACCAGTTCGGGGACGCACAGATAGATCTGTTTGCCTCTCACGACTCGACCCATTGCGCCCTGTATTATTCCCTGACCGAGGGCACGCTCGGCACGGATGCACTGGCGCACAGCTGGCCGCAGGGCCGCAAATATGCGTTTCCCCCAGTGAGCCTTCTTGCGCAATTCCTGCGCAAGGTCAGGGAAGACGAGGAGCAGGTCACTCTGCTCGCGCCATACTGGCCCACCCGGACCTGGTTCTCCGAACTCATACTCCTCGCGACAGCACCTCCTTGGCCAATTCCTCTGAGGAAGGACCTCCTTTCTCAGGGACGGGGCACCCTATGGCACCCTCGTCCCGATCTTTGGAGACTCCACGTGTGGCTCCTGGACGGGACGAGGTAGGTTTGAGTACCCTACCACCAGCGGTGGTGGCTACCATCACTTCCGCTAGAGCGTCGTCCACGAGACACGTCTATGCGTTGAAGTGGAACCTCTTCGTCAACTGGTGCTCTTCTCACCGAGAAGACCCCCGGAGATGTTCGATCAGTGTTCTGCTTTCCTTTCTTCAAGAAGGGTTGGAGCGAAGGCTGTCTCCCTCCACCCTCAAGGTCTATGTCGCCGCTATTGCCGCACATCATGACCCGATAGAAGGTAAGTCGGTGGGGAAGCATGACCTGATCATCAGGTTCCTGAGGGGAGCGAGGAGACTGAATCCTCCTCGCCCTCCTCTCGTACCCTCTTGGGACCTCGCAGTGGTCTTAACTGCCCTGCGCAGCGCTCCCTTTGAGCCTTTGCAGTCAGTCGAGCTTAACTTCCTGTCAATGAAGACAGCGCTTCTGACTGCATTGGCCTCCATCAAGAGGGTAGGGGACCTGCACGCATTCTCCGTTGACGAAGCGTGCTTGGAATTCGGGCCGGGTGGCTCTCACGTGATCCTGAGACCCCGGATCTGGATATGTGCCCAAGGTTCCTACCACTCCCTTCCGGGACCAGGTGGTGAACCTGCAAGCGCTGCCCCCGGAGGAGGCAGACCCAGCCTTGGCACTGCTCTGTCCAGTACGTGCTCTTCGCATCTATGTAGACAGAACGCAGTGTTTCAGGACCTCAGACCAGCTCTTTGTCTGTTATGGTGGGAAGCTGAAGGGGAAGGCTCTCTCCAAGCAAAGGTTGTCTCACTGGATAGTGGACGCCATTGCTTTGGCATACCAGCAGCAAGGTCAACCGTGCCCCCTTGGTGTGACCGCCCACTCCACCCGGAGTGTCGCGTCCTCTTGGGCTTTAGCGCATGGCGCCTCGCTAACAGACATCTGCAGAGCTGCAGGCTGGGCGACACCTAACACATTCGCCAGATTTTACAATATTCGAGTGGAGCCAGTCTCCTCCCGTGTACTGTCTTTTTCAAGCTAACATGGGATCCGTTAGGTGTCTTCGCTTGCTCGCCATGCCACTCCACGGACTGGATACGTGCGATATTCTCCTCAGGTGAGCTTCCCCGAAAGCCCTGAGCTCCTCCAGCACTGCTGACGCTGGCGCCAGTGTCTATTGCCTGCGCGTCGGCTAGGTGCCTTCCGTGTGCATGGTACCTCCTCTGAGCTACCCCCACATGTGTATTCCACTGTAAGCCTCTTTGAGCATGTGTCTTTCCCTCGGCAAGCCACCTTGCCACCCCTGGGGTTGAAATATTCCACCTGCGGCTGGACACCCCAGTGATTCCCCATATGCATCCCTCGGGTCATATGTGTATTTTTAAGTCCCCCCATCTGGGTTGGCAGTAATTGCATACTTCCCTAAAAGATCTGGGATATGCTCCCCAGTGTACCTTGGTATTCCTGTGTTAAATAGGAGTCCTTCGTCCATGCTAGTCTCACGACAGGGATCTCAGATTTACGCAGGGCACTGGAAGACAGCTGAGAAGTGGCGTGATTAGACTGGTATCCCCATTCGTCGTCATCCGACGGAACTCGGAGTGACAACGAAAGGGAACCCTCGTTCCCTGAGTAGGGAACGGAGACGTTCCGTCTGCCTGCCACTTCCGCTGTACCGCGGGGATCGCCTGAGCTCAGTCTTGGCTCCTCAGCGAAGAAAACATGCCTACACAGCAAATTTGAAAGTGTTAAATTAACACTCACAGTGTGAAAATTAACACTTTTTCGGGGTTTATATAGGTCCACACTAAATAGAGTTAAACTAACACTTTAAATAGTGTTACTTTTTTTACACTTGCTTAGTGTAAAAACAACACTGTAAGTGTTCACTGTTAACACCATTAGTGTCCCCCGCCCCCCTCATTTACACCAAGTTGGTGTTGAAATTACACTAGTTGTGTCAATATCTTAACACCAAGAGATTTATTTCCGCACTAATATAGTGTTCATACAAACCCTGATTAAGGTTATTACGTGTTATCTGTATTTGACTAAATACATGTGTGCATTCAGTTAAATAAGTCAACACACTGCATCAGTTTGAAATTTTATTTTCAACACAGATGTAACAATTACACCAACACAAAAGGTACAATATATTCACCATCATCTGATACATATAAACACTGCAGATCAAAAGGCCTGTAGTTGTTGGCTGTTGGCCTTCAAGCTGTTGGCTTTTACAACTTCCCATCTCACAGTATCTCTGTACTTTAAATGCATGATGTTCTGAAAAATGTTCTGTGAAAAGTTTGTGTGTACAGCTGTGTGGACAAGGAAAGAAATTGCCTCTCTGCATGCATCTCCTTCAAGTTGTAGCACATCATCGATCCTCCGTTGACTTGGTCCTCCACTTTCAGTCATCTCCAAGCGAACACGTTTTGCGTTCTTCCTCGACAAAGTTAAGGCGCCAGGAGATGATCCCTGTTCCCTAACGGTTCACAAAATTCACGGTTCTGTTCGATACGATACACTTATGTCACGGTTCGGTACGATTCGGTACGTTTCCGATACAGCAAAAAGAAATGCCAGAGAAATTTCCTTGATTTAATTCTTTTAATTATATTTTTATTAAAACTAACATCATAAAGTATGATTTTTTTAACTTTGAGCAATGATGGAGCTATACTTGACTTTTCTTAGGAGCATATAAAACAAAACAGCTCCTTGGACAAAATGAAATGTAATATTGTAGTAGTTATAAACAAAGGTTTATTTTAGTTCAGATTAACATTTGAGGGCAGCAATTGTATTCATAATGTCAAAATAAAACCGACGTAATGTTACTTGAAAGCATTATAGCCTACTATTCCTGCCAAACTTCAATGGTTACAGTTAGTAGTGTTACTACAGTAAACCCATGGTGAATGTTGCTGATCTGTGGACACTGGATAGTTCATTCATGGCACAGTTTCTCAGTAGCACCTCAATGCAGTACATGAGATCCACGGGGAGGAGTCGGATCAAGATCCAAGGGGTGGAGATGGGTAGGATTAGGGTTGGGTTTAGGGATTAGGGGTGGGTTTAGGGATCAGGGGGCGGAGTTGGGTAGGTTTAGGTGTATGTAAGGTGGGAGGAGTCGGATCTGGATCCGACTCCTCCCCGTGGATTTCATGTTCCGCAGTGAGGACCATCTCCAGTTTCTTCCTGGTTTCCACGTCAGCGCTGTTTGATCCGTTAATAACAGAGAAATGTGAATGTTTCTCACTAGATCTCGCAGCGATGTTATTACTTCAGTGGCGAATTCAAATTTTTCTTTACTGGATTTGGCTGTGTAGTGACAGTGCTGATGATTAAGATCGGCTCGCGCTGCATTGGTCCAAACTGATAAACGGTCCGTCAAACACACAATAACGAGTGGTTTCGTTCCGCTTACATTAGACATTTGATGTTGGACAATGTTGTGGTCACGCCAGCGTCTCTTACATTATGAGCGCGCTTGCCACGCGTGACGCGCCTACATTTGAAATAACGAAATTTTGGTCAGCAGGAAAAATGGTCCAACGAACCGTTCGGTTCAAAAATGCGTACCGAAAACCGAACTGAAAGCCTCGTACCGAACAGTTCAATACGAATACGTGTATCGTTACACCCCTAATAGATAGATAATAGAAACTGCTATTACATGCCACAAAAAAGGAGTATATAACTTCATGACAAACTAGATTGTATTTCAAGTACATCAATAGAAAAGATTCTTACATAACCCTTTGTTGAAAACGGGTCTCTCAGGCTAGGAAAGAGAAATGATGCCCAAGGCATAAGTTTCCTGCTGTTTGCGTTTGGGGATCCTCCTGCAATGTAAAAAAAAAAAAATGGTTAATGGTAAACTTAACCTTGTTTTCTATATCAATTGACACAGCTGTGATTGTGATTTTGCACTGCTCTCTCGGTCTCTTCATGGTCAGTTGAAGAGAGTTTAAAGAGTATCAGTGCATGTGCTGGGGGTTGAGCATCTTGTGGGTGAAAACTCTTGACAGAGAAAATCAAAACATAATATTAATGTTTTCTCTAAAGGCATCAAATCAAACAGGGCTTTGTCTAAATGTTCTTTACTTCTGAAGCAAGAATTCACATCACAAATCAAATTAAAATTAAATTATTTCATTAATTACTCACCCTCATTTCTTCCAAACCCGCAAGACCTCCACTCATCTTTGGAAAGACAGATTAAGATATTTGATGAAATCAGAGCTTTCTGAACCATCCATAGGCAGCAACATCATTGCAACTTTCAAGGCCTAGTGCTGCGCTGCCCTTTACTACGTGGATAGCATAGTAGAATGACATGGAAGAGAAGAGATTGTTGAAAGTCGTTATTTTTGCCCAGTATTCTCGTCGCTTCATAAGATTAAAGTTGAACCACTGGAGTTACATGGACTATTTTAACAATGTATTTACTACCTTTCTGGGCCTTGAAAGTGGTAATTACGTTGCTGCCTATGGATGGTTCAGAAAGCTCTCGGATTTCATCAAAAATGTCTTCATTTGTGTTCTGAAGATGAACGAAGGTCTTACGGGTTTGGAATGACATGTGGGTGAAAAATTAATTAATTCATTTGGTTGAACTAACCCTTTAAAATAATAAAAATAGTAAAAATAAGGATACACCCTTGTAAGTTCTCATTCTGCTATATGTAGCTGCAGTTGACACTGTTAACCACCAGATCCTTTTGTCCACCTTTTCATCACTGGATCTCAAAAACTCCAGTTCCCTGTTTTAGACATTAACCCAAACAAATATGTGACAATATTCAATAAACTGCTAAAAACTATAAGTGAGCACTTAATTGTATCCTGCTAATGTTGTAGCCTGGACTATTTTAGAGAATGTTTGCATTATTAGCACTTCTCATGTTATCGCCGCCTCATGATGAATCCCTTGTTGTATTAGCGTCTGCTAAAGGTAAATGTGTTTATCTGACCCAAAATTGTGTCCCCATGATAATTAAACTGGAGTCCTTGAAAGTATGTCTCAAGTGTTATTATAGACTTACCCTCAGAAAAACCAGCAGAAATATTTTCTTCCGGACATCTTACAGTTAGGCATAAGTGTGGACTGTCTTCGATCAATTCATGGAAGATGTCCTCTTCCACATTGGTGTCGGTGTCATCAAAGACTTGAAGAGCTGCAGTTCTTGTTGAACTCAAATTTGCTCTTAACTGAAAAGTAATTTTAACAATAGCATTAAAAAAATATATAAATAAAAAGTTTAATTTGTTAACATGGACTAAGAATGAACAATACTTCTACAGCATTTATTAATGTTAATCTAATACTAAAGTTATTTAATGATAGTTAACACATGAATGTTAACAAATGAGACCTTATATTGTAAAGTGTTAACATACAAGACCTGTGGACTTGAGTGGGCTTATACCTCAAGCATATTGCTATATGACTAAGTACATTTCTAAGAAGTAGCACAAGCTTCTTAACTTACCTTCATTGAGAAAACCTTGTAACGTACAATCGCGTGAATTTCTTTACACCTTGATACTGAACTTTAACCAGCATGATGAAAGCTGTTGGTCAAGAAAAATGCAAATTATGACGCTGTTAATATTAAAGAAGTTCCAGCGAGCCGCTTTTGTAAGAAACTCGTTAACATTGATGTGAAATTGCAGGAAATTAATTCGTATAACTTACTAATTGTACATTCCATATGAGACGCGTCAAACACGCGTCTCATATGATGAGCAAACATAGTAACGTTAGTCATACGCAGGCAGAAAGTTCGGCAAAACGTTTCCTAGCTGCTTGATTATCTGATAATTTATCTCCGCTGACTTTTACCTTGCAGACAAGAGTAATCGCTATATACTTATAAATTCCTGACTATCCGAAGCTGCGCGTTCAAGGTCCAAGTAAAAAATAAATAAATAAAAGATTTGCGAGTTACTGCTGCTCACTTAAAAAGTCAGAGATTATGTGTGGAACAATGCACAGTTATACTAAAATATAGGAGATAAAAATGCATTACAATGCTATTATTTGGCAGCACAAATAACGTGAGCACCAAGAAGGGGAATATGGATGCTGCGTAATTTGCGTTAATTTAACCCATTAAACAGTTGTTAAACAAATCGCAGAAATTACCCTGTTATCTATCCCAGATTCTAAAATATAAGAAAACTTAAGATTAAAACTGCTAACTAATTTAAATTATGCAACTCTTACCTCAATGTGCCAGTAAACTAACGTTAGCGGCCTCGAGATCCTATCGGTGGTCTGTCGTGTTATCTGAAAGGAAATAATGTTAGCACTCAGGCAACATTGAGAAACGTACTAACATTATTCTGAATGGTGATAAATGTAAACTAAACATGAACATTTTTAAGTGGTTATAAAATATTATACCTGTTTGAAGACTCCTCTCCTCGTGGTCGTCCGCCATTAATCAAAAAGGAAATAATGTGCAAGGACCGGAAATAGGGTCAACTCATCACCAGTGTCAATTATGTCAACTCGCTGTAATTACACTGACTCCGACCACTGATTTACTCTGCAAGTGTTGATGCCATTCAAATCAACACCAGAATTAACACTTTTTAACTCTGATAAATTAACACCATAAAAACAACTCTAAACTACACTGGATATTTTGCTGTGTATTTGCTGCCAGCGTTCTCCTTAAATACCCACGAGGTGAGGCGGAGTTACGCTATGCAAATTACGCAGACCCATGGCATTTCTTTGCCATTGGCTCGTTTTGTAGTACTCGAAGTCGATTGGCTTTCTAAGCGAAACCCCCATTCGTCGTCATCCGACGGAACGTCTCCGTTCCCTACTCAGGGAACGAGGGTTACATCCGTAACCGAGACGTTCCCCTTAGTTCTATAATACTTACAGTATAATTAATTTTTTAATTCTCCTGGTTGTTACCCCTTTATTCCCCAAACTTTACATATTGTTCCCTTATACTTACATGCAAGTACTTTATAGGTACACTATAATTACCGAAAGTTACTCTGTAAATTCCTCTTAATTACACAGTACTTTCCGGGCTGTAATCTAAAGCGCTACCAAATGTATTTAACATTTAAGTTTTTCTTTATTCTGGCAAAACAGGCCAAAAATCATTCATTTTGTCAAATCAAATACTAGAATGAGAATATCCCTCCCTAATACAAGCCACTACTGACAAGCAGTAGCAAATCCCATTCATGATTATGATGTAAACTAAAGGCTACTAGATGTTTTTAAAAAGCAGGCAAGTCTGTAATACATGGAACAAAGGTATCAGTTAGCATGTTATCATATTAGCATTAATATGGAAGTAAAATAATGCCAAATATTTTTGAAACAAAAAGCCTGTTGAATTGCACTACTTGTAAAATATGTATTGCATTAACCATGCTTGCATTTGAGTGCATTGTATTTTTAGGACTTGCATTTTTTATTGGCTCAAATTCGACATGGTTGAATATTTAAGCTGTGAATATTTCAATTCAAAATATTTCAAACACATTTTCATTATTAAAAATTCAATAATCCATATTCACCCTTCATATTTCACTTCCAAAATATTCAAACTTTTTAAAAATACAACCTATAATATTCAACAGGCAATTTTCGGTCCATTTTATTTCGCTTCACAAATTCGCTTCCACAAATTCAGTGGTTCAAATTCAACAGTAAATTCAACACTGACATCCAGGAACTGCAGGAAAAGCAGTAGATTACCGAGCATAATCCACATCTGCTGTTAGTCGAGCTCACCAGCAGATGTATCGGCCCAAAAAGCACGTCGGCCCACCGGGAATCTCCCGGTAGTCCCGATGGCCAGTAGGCTACATGCCTTTGCACAATACTAAGTAAATTTATTTCGTTTGACACCTTAATGGCTGAGATGAGAAGACTTACCTCTATACTGGGCTTTCTTTTTATCTTGTTCCTTTCTCCTTTTCTTCCCTGTGCACCAGAGGGTTTAGACCGCTTCATTTTCGATCAACGCGCCAGCACTTGCCTTGCCTAACCTAACGTAACGCAACGCAACTCCCCCCATTAGGAAATGATCGAAAATAATCATCAATTCAATCTAATAATCAAGTTGACAAGTAATTAAACGTGTGGCTGAGGGGCGCCTTATGATGATCATGTTTAATAAACATGTTTTATTTCGCTTGTCATTCTAATTCTATGATTAATGGGAAGTAGGCCAAGGGCGACACTAGAGGGCGCCTGCGCCCTGTTGTGAACTTTTTCTTCTTAAAGTGTAGAAAAGTCAGAAGAGCAGACCAGGAGACGGAGAGGTATCTTTTAAAGCAGATGTTCTTTATTAGGTCGCTGTAGCATCTCAATCTCGTCCAACTAAGGGAAATGTTCCCTTGCAATTTATACATTTAGAGGGGGAGGAGTTTACATTGGGGTGGAGTCCCTCTGAAACAAAGCATGCAAATGAAGTAGGAACACACCCTACTCTGAGGGCATTACCAATCCAATTGAATCAGCATAACTATTCAAATGCTGATAGTGGCCAGGAACTCTGGTTCCTAAGAGCCATCCCAGAGCCATTAAAGACAAAAGGTGGAAGTCTCCCCTATAGCTAATCCCATCAAGTTAATTTAAAATACAATGGAGAAAACAGGACTGGCAGGAAAGGAGACTCTTGCTGGAGACTCAATATTTCATCTGAAATCAGTCTACTAAACTTTATCAGTTTTATACCATTGGAGTGGATCCCTAAATTAAACATTTGACAAATTTGTATTCCTTCAGCCCCCAACACATTTGCCGCCCTAGGCGATCGCCTAGTTCGCCTATAGCAATCGCCGGCCCTGCATACAGGCCACTTCCTAAGGAGCTCAATGAGCTCAATTTCTTCATAAACAATACATTTCCTCATTTTATAATGTGGGATTTCAATCACTGTGCTAAAATACAGCAAAGACAAAAACATGAAAATGAATTAATGTCTGTACCAAGTGTATATTGCTAATTATATTACATAACAGTAGCAAGCAAATCAAAAAGTATACATATTCAATTACTCACTTATCATCGTAGATGCTGTAGTTAGTCACTTCAGGATGAAAAATGAAAAGCCTCTCTTCTAGACCTTTTTACAGGTGTTGAAACAGCTAGAGGGACTTGCTAGAGGAACCTAGAGGGCCTTCCTAGGAGGAACCTTTCAGGGTATGTAAAATAGCCATAGCAATGTATTCTCTATACTGTACATATCCTGTGAACATAAACTCCGGAGCAGGTTCTTTTCCAGGGTTACTTTACTTCAGAGTTATTTAGTCAATGTGTGTCCTATTGATGAGGATCCAGTAGGCGTGACAGATTGCGCATAACATTATAGTTATAGCGATATATAAAGCACTATTAAAACAAGGTAATGTTTATTTTATTCTTACCAGCGACTGTGGCTAGTGGTTTTACAAAGTTACTAGCCACTCAGCATTTTCACTGACCACAATTTTGAAATCAATTCAATGGGGAAAAACTGCCGTATAGATATTTTTAATATTATCTTATAATTTGGCAGCAGGTATTTTAGGCTGCTGTCACTTTAAGACCTGACGCACGGATCCATTATACCTATACACATGCGTTTTCTTTCTCAACTGTTTACGTTCATTTAAAACATAACTGACTGTGTTTACGTGAATACTCACCAGGGGCCCGTTCTTCGTACGTCGCTAACTCAGTTAGCTGGATTTGATTGTTGGCGATTTGGCATAATCTTGGATTGTTTGATTCTTCGACGCTCATCCTGGACTTGCTGTCATAGCAACAGGTGTGCAAGCTTGAACCTGCTCGCGAGCAGGCATGTTAACAGGATTAGATCGCGGCTTTATAAGCGGAGCTGATACGCATAAATGTTCGACTCGTCGGAGTCGGGCTTTAATAACAGTGCAGGCAAGTTACTATTGCGATTCTTATCCACTCTAGTAATATTATATCAAATTTTAAAAAGGCAGTTGACTGACTAAAATCTCTTAGATGGTGTGTGACTATGTTCCATATCACAAATATGGCCAGGATCTGTGCATGACTCAAGAATTTTCAGAGATTTATGCACATTATTTGAACGTGGTAAGGAAAAATATAAATATCAAGCTCGCTGTATTACATACACTTGTGCTTATCCTAACAGAACTGAATTTTTCCATTATACAGGTGATTTACAACAGGATCCTGCTTGGAGACAGGTGTTTTATGACCCCATTCCCTGACCCAAACCCCAGACCAGTTACAATGCAGCTCTAACCAGGACAAGGGCACACAATGAAGTGAACTTTAGCCAACTTAAGTATCTGAAAAGTCTGAGGGTTGCACCTGACAGGGCCTGACATTGCATATGCCATATTACACAACATTGCACCATCAGAAAATATATAAAACATTTCATTAATGTTTAATAAAAGACAAGACAAATATGCTTAGTTCTTTGAGTTTTATTTTAATTGTTCTTTGTAAAGAAAAGCCAGTGATCAAGTCATATTTTGCCTGCAATAAGAGATATTATGCAAAGTCAGCAATAGTACTCTGTGTGAAATAATATATTAGCACTTACTCTGAAGTTCCTATGAAGCAACTCTATCTCTAGTGCCAGTTTATTTTTCTTTAAGTTGTCAAGTATTTTCAAAATACTCTGTTTTTTAGGGGTAAACCTGTCAACACATGGCTTATGCATCAAAAATTAAAAGGAAAAGTACAACACTGCCCACCTCTGCATCACTGCTTTGTGCACTCTTCTGTAGATGTGGACTCCTGCAACTCATATTGCATTCAGAAATAATAGGTACTCTAGTGTAAATTAAGTAAAGTTATTTATGCACTTAAAGATACCTGAGAGGGTTTCTTCACTGTCCTGTGCCTTGGTGGGGAAATGGGCATTACAAAGTGTTGTACTTTCTTCCCATTTGATGTAACATTAGAAAAAGTCCACTTACTGCACATGCTTCAGCCAAGCTTGGGAACAGGTAAAAGTGTTGGTGTATTGTTTGAAACTGCACAAAAGAGGAAAACACAATTTCATTACAATGAAGTACACTGGGGGGAAATGTGATCAATGGCAACATATATTTTTTACATTAACTATGTAGTTTCACAGTCACACATGTAGACTTTCACAAGTCAAAGCAATTCATTACTACTTAATTTAATGCAGCAACAAATTATTTTACAGTGTACTTGGATCATTTAAAGTTCATTTACCAGCAGTGAAGGTGTTGCTGCTCCTGGCCTCTGGCTTTGGGTCTGAGGAAGGGCTGAACCCAGGGATGCCCTCCACAATGGGTCGGTTCACATTCAACCCAAGGGCCATCTCTTCTGCCTGGTTATAATGTGGGGGTGCAGGACCACCACCTGTTTGTTTTTCTTTTCTTTTTTTTTTCTCAGCCTTTTTCTTGGTTGCTTTTATAAACAGGCAAACATTTATTAACAGTGCCTTTTTAAAGTTAGTACAAATTACTATTATGTAGAATATTCTAGTACTTCACTTTTACTTATTCCCATGTTCTAGTAGTGGGTGGTGACTCTGACATTACAATGAACAAAGTTATTAATTATTTAGAAATTATTAAAATATAAAAATATATACTGTAATAAGTGATAAAACCATCTAACTACAAATTTAATTTGTCTGCTACTTTTTGCCAGCCCTCTCTCCTGGCTTTTGCACACTTTAAGGTGTTCCCTGGCGTTTTAATTAAGTTTTCAAATTCAGCATATCCTTCAAGCAATAACTCTTGCTCTGCTGCGGTGAAAAACTGAGCGCGCTCTTTGGCCACGGTGAGCAGCCAATAGCAGCGTTGCTGAGCAATGTTTCTACTATCGATACATATCCCCTTTTAAACCAGCGCATGAACGTGCAATTATCTCAGATAACTCAATCCAGCTATACTAATCATAACCGGCAGAAGACTGGCATTTTGACATTATTTTGTGTGTATTTGACTGTTTAAGCACAATAAACAGTGAAAAAGAACTAAAATTTAGTACTGAGAGGCGGCTTTATGTGCAAGCACTTTTGGTGTGAGCAAAAAATATGTGGGAATGAGTAAAATTATGCGCAATATGCGATATTCATCAGGAGCAAATGAAACGAGTGAGTGAGGCAGGCAGGTTTTCGCTTTTGGAGAGGTGTATGAGAGAGAAAGCGGAAAAAGTTTCAGATATTACAGTGTCGATATGTATCGAAAAATCTATATATTTTTGACAACACTATATTGCACTTAGTTTATTATTTCAGATGCCTTTTTAAAAGACTACAAATGAAAAAAATTATTATATATAAAATTCAATCCGACAAAGTGGCTAGATTGACTGCGTTTCACAGCTGCTGAAATCCACCCGCATTTGGTGGGTTGGCGCCTGGCTGGTGAGAATGTCAAGCCCTGTGTATATATATATATATATATATATAATGAATATAACATTCTCTTCTCACACATCGCAGAACTGCATTTAGAGGTTTTTTTTTTTTTTTTTTTTGCATATAAATATATATTATATAACAGGACGTTTTCTATGCTATAATATTTTTTTTTTAACTGTGTATTTATTGAACTAAAAAAAAACACTGTTACATAACATTTACTTATAACATTAATAATGAAAAGTAAATAAATAAATATACATAAAAAGTGAGAAAAAAAAAACAATGAAGAAAAAAAAGAATACAAAATTTAAAAGAAATACACAAGTCCCTGACAGCACTTCAGTAAATACACCAAATACCAGTACATTATCTTCCTTCAAGCAAATATGTTTCAATAAGTGCCCACTTCTGTCGAAAAAAGTCTGATTTCAACTGCAAATCTGCAGTCATTTTCTCAAATATGTATATTTGTTTCAGTCTTTGTGTCCATTCTGTCACATTAGGTTCGTGCACCTTCATCCAGTTCACAGTGATTATCTTCCAAGCTGCCATTAATAATATATGTACATTAGTAATACAAATAAGTGGGATTTACTAAACTGATGCGAGGGGAAACCATCAAGCAAAATATATTGGGTGCATTGATATATCTCTTCCTAAAACTTTACTAATTTCCCTTTTAATTTCCCTTCCCTGCCAATCCACTTGTACTTTGGGACATTTCCAAAATATTTGCACGTAGTCCCCCACCATCCCACAATCCTCCTGCATTGTGATAATGGTAAAGAACTATCCGTCCCACTTTATATTAAGTGGCCCTAATACCTGTGAACTTAAATGCATGTGTACATAGTATTTAACAGTGTAAGTACACATTGGTACATAGTATCTACAGCTGTAATATTTGTGTAACACATATCTAACAACCTACATAATGGTATGTGTAAGTACAAATGTGTAAGAGGAATTATGTAACTATATTTTGTAACAACAATATGTATTTACACAAGTTTTACTTCAGAATATGTTACACTGTTGAGTGTAATGTGTATTAATTAATAAACATTGATTAGATTTACTGCTTTTTTTTCTTCTTTTTGCAGTCCTCTATACATTATTTACTGAGAAGTGATCAAGGTTTAATACTTGGGCATTTCACCCATGCAATTGTTAAATTACTTTTAAGTGGACAGTTCCTGTGGAATTATCATGTAACGACACTGATGGTACACAACAATTACCTTAACAATTACACTTTATATTAAGTGGACAGTTCCTGCAGAGTTACCATGTAAGTACACTGTTATTATGGTGTTACACAGATGTTTAGGTTTTGCATATTACACAGTAAGTTGTGACCGTTTTACACTTTATATTAATTGGACAGTTCCTGATGAGTTACAGTTTAAGTACATTGGTATCACAAAGTGAAACTTTAGTTATAATTCAACATTAGTCCTGCCAGTCATAAATACATGGTATACACATAGGAATCATCATGGTTTCCATAAAGTTTCAGTGTATTCCAAACTGGTAACTGCAGTATTTAAGACTGCATGTGGAAGTGAAACAACTTGTGTAAATACATATTGTTTTTACAAAATGTAGTTACATAATTCCTGTTACACATGTGTACTTACTGAAGTGAAAAAAGTGTTGTTACCAATGTCCTGTTACACATTTGTACTTACACATACCATTCCGTAGGTTGTTACATAGTGTAGTTACACAAATATTACAGCTGTAGATACTATGTACTGTTGTGAACTTTTTCTTCTAAAGTGTAGGAAACTCAGAAGCGAAGACCAGGAGACTCGGTTGTATCTTTTTAAGCAGGATTCTTTATTGCTGTTTCTTTATTGCTGTTGCATTGCTGTAGTCTGCTTCGTCTAAAAATCTTAGCCAAGTCTAACTAAGGGAACTTTACATTGCAGTTGATATACATTTCAAGGGGGTGGGATTACATAGAGGTGGAGACCCTCTGAAATAAAGCAAATGTAAATGAGGTATACAGGTTTTGGAACCTGCTCAGCATGAGTCTTCACCCAGTGAGACACGAGAACAGGAAAGGCATGGCCTTCTCATACTGAGACGGGACAGTCAGGAATATCCTGCTGGGCACCCCTACCGTTTGCAGAGATTTCCTGGTCTCATCATTTATAAACTTTCTCAATATAAAATACTATTTTATTGGAAATCTAAATTAAACATTTAAATAAATTTGTAATACAGTACCAATGTGTACTTACACTGTAGTTAAATACTATGTATACATGTAGTTACCATGTAAGTTTACAGGTATTAGGGCCACTTAATATAAAGTGGGATCAAAATATGTAATCAGCATGTATGTAAAAGTTTGTAGTTCCCTTTCGAGGGAACTCGCGATGCGTCAACGACGCTTTGGGAATGCCCCCAGCGTGAATGCGTCTGAAGCATCTATGTCAACTAGTCCAATGGAAAAAATGAGCGTCACGGGCGGGTGACGTCATGACCAGGAAGAGATAAAAGCGCATCCGGTGCAAACTGGCATTAGCTTCTGTTGCCTCAGCAAGCGATCTGTGTCTCTGTCTGTTATATTTACTGTTGTCTGTATATATATTGGAAAATATTGCAAACTCTGTGCTTCTCCCTGCCCGCGTTATTTAACGGGTGGGGACACACACAAGCTTTGTGTAGTTTGTTTGGGAGTGGAGCATGCGGTATCAGCCTTTGAGGGGGCTGATTGTCAGCATTGCGAGATGCTACCTCTCCGCATGCTCCGCTCTCGCCTGGCGCTTTTCGAGGAAAGTGGCCAGGCGAAAGTGTAAGCACACACATGGGGGAAAAAGATTCGGCACCTATTTCCCCAGCATATAAGGAGCTGGTGGAAGTGATTACTCGCGCTGTTGATAAATTAAATATTGATTGGCCAACCGAGAAAAGAGACGCTCGTCCTAAAAGCAAACTAGACGAGCGTTTTCTTCCTTCCAATATTTCACTTCCACCACGAGGCCTTCCTTTTTTCCCTGATCTGCACAGTGAGCTGTCCAGATCTTGGAATAAGCCATACTCGTCACGAGTGTTCAGTCCCCAAGTTCATATTTATTCAGGAATAAGGGGATTGAATGAGTATGGTAGAGTGAGTTGAATGGTAGAATGAGTCGATGCCCCGAGCTGAACAGACGCTCGCGAGCTATCTGTCACCCGGTCCAGCATCTTCTCTGAAGCCCTCGGCTTTGCCCACGAAGCCATTAAAGACAACATCAACTTTAGTGGGCAAAGCATATACGGCAGCAGGTCAGGCTGGAGCATGCCTTCACACACTATGGCTGTGCTTCAGGCATACCAGGCTGACTTGCTGGGGGATTTAGACAGGAGTGAGGGAGTGGGGCCCGATAAGGTTCGCGAACTGCGTCGAGCCACAGATCTGTCTCTCAGAGCTACAAAGGAGACCGATAGAGCAATTGACGGTCTATTGCAGCCCTTGTAGCTACTGAGAGACACCTCTCGTTGAGATTAAGGAGAAGGATAAAACCTTCCTCCCTGATGCTCCAGTAGATCCTTCTGGTCTCTTCGGTGATGCAGTGAGCGCCGTTGTTGACAGATTTCAGGATGCTAAGAAACAATCTGAGGCATTTAAAAAATCTCTCCCTCGCCGTGTCTTACCCCCTGGGGCTGCTGGGCGTAAGCAACCCCAGCTGTCGAGCTCCTCATATCGTGCTCAACAGAAAGAGAGTGTTGTGTCTCGTGCACCTCCACAGAAACACTGGAAACAGTCGCAACACTCTCAGCCGAAGTCTTCGAAGCCTAAGCCAGATCTGAGGACCGTTCTTCAGACTAAGAAGGCTTCGGCCCAAAAGAAAAGGTCCTGACGTCCCTGGCGTCAGACCTGTGAGGGCAGCCCCGACCGGGGTGGAACGGTACACACCTCAGAATACGGTGCCCGTTCCATCTCGGTGTCCTCACGGGGCCGTTCTGCCAACCCCGCCACCCTCAATGCTTCGGGGCGCAGCGGTCTCCAGCGAGCTTCTGGTGCAAATGTCAACTCGACATTGCGTCAGACTCGCACCCTCTGAGGGGGGTTCAAAAACAGTCAGTTCAGGTAGTTCCTGCCGATATGTTTCAGGCTCCCGAACTGGCTGTCTCTATAACACCAGAGGCCAAATATATCTCAATGGGTCCTGCAGATAGTAGAAAAAGGATACAGAATCCAGTTTGGTTCTCTTCCTCCGCGCTACAACGGGGTTTACTCACAGTAGTACATTCCGAGCAGGCTCTGGTAATGGAGCAAGAGGTAAAGGCCCTGTTAGCGAAGGAAGCTATAGAACAGGTGTACTCACCCGAAAGAGAGTCGGGTTTTTACAGCCGTTATTTCATTGTTCCAAAAAAGGATGGAGGGTTGCATCCCATTTTAGATCTTCGTCTGTTGAATCGTTCAGTGCAGAAACTCAAGTTCAAGATGCTAACACTCAAACAGATCGTGACTCAAATCAGATCCGAGGACTGGTTTGTCACGATAGATCTGAAACACGCTTACTTCCATGTCTCCATCCTCCCTCAGCACAGGAGGTTCCTGAGGTTTTCTTTCGGGGGCAAAGAATACCAATATCAGGTACTTCCTTTCAGTCTAGCTTTATGGGTTTATTTAGTCCCCCGACAATAATCTGCCCCACGTGCCTCATTGTTACTCTCATATCAGCATTGTCAAAGAGACTGTTTGTGTAGTGACACTGTGTCCTCTGTCCCCGTGTATCTTTGCCCACATCTGTCTGTCTTTTCCTATTACTGTTGGGACTCTTTACCACTCAATTCTCTCTCTGTTATATTTCTGGTTTGCTCACAGGGAAACATGTCAAACCATGAAGATTCCTGGACATGTTGCAAAAGTGTGTTAGTGAATCTTGCAGTAGCAACTGATTTAGAACTTATTTTTGTCTGATTTTAAGTTTTTAATTGTGAGTGTGCTCTTGCTAGTAAAGAGAAAGCAGAAGTGATGACAAGGATTCTGATTCTAAAATGAGCTGACACAGATACAGGGTGAGTCAAGAGAGGAAAAGAAAAAAAGAGAGAGAGAGAGAGAGAGAGAGAGAGAGAGAGAGAGAGAGAGAGAGAGAGAGAGAGAGAGAGAGAGAGAGACGTGTCCATGTATGAAAAGAGCTGCTCATCACATCAGTAGCAGGACTGATCAGGTTGGGAATAGAGTGGATCAGGAAAGAGGGATAGAGGGATGGAATGAAAGAAAGGTCAATCAGTCATCTGATTGGTAGTACTCACTTTGTGACAAAAACATTCAACTAGAAGGTAGAACGTTCAACTCTAGATTCGGTCAGAAAAACAAAGCAAGTGGGCACTGGACGGGCTATCAAATCATTAGAAATGGCTATGAACGTTTTGATAAATTGTTGGCTTGTTGATCACCAAGAAGGACAAGTTCTTGTTTCCAAGAGGAGGTGAGCACACTGAGTATGTTCATGTCTGTGGGTATGATCCCAGTGGCAGTTGTCCCCTACGTTTTGTCAGGCCGATGATGTGTTCACTGAAGCGGCACATATCCAGGGTCCCAGCTCCGGTTGGTAAGGAGTGGTGTTTTGAGTTTTCAGTGGGAGTGGATTGCAGCGATCCGGAGCCTCGATGCATATGGTTGGTGATTCTTAGGAACGCTGGTGTCTGGCCCAGCCATGCCACAAAGGTCTTTGAAACTGGCACAATGCACTGGGATCTGAAAATGGTAAGAAATTGAATACAATATAATCTGTGTTTGAAGCTAAAGCAATGTGAAATTCATTGTCACTCATTTCATGCTGTCAAGTAAATTCAGCTCCAGTTTCCTGAAATAACAACATTGCATATCATTATCAGGTCATTTGTGAAATGCTGTTTGTATTTGTGTATGTCTTGTAGGTCTTTAATCAATGTGTCACACAAATACAAACAGCATTTCACAAATGACCTGATAAGGATATTTGTGAAATGCTGTTTGTATTTGTGTGACACATTGATTAAAGACCTACAAGACATACACAAATACAAACAGCATTTCACAAATGACCTGATAAGGATATGCAATGTTGTTATTTGTGTATGTCTTGTAGGTCTTTAATCAATGTGTCACACAAAACTCAGCTGTGTGTTTGCCCACGGTGGATATATGTTGCGTCAGTCTCTTCACTGATTGATGTTTCCAGGCGTGTGTTTTGCATTCACATTTACTTTCTGGATTTTAAATCTGGGGGTTTGGATATGTCTGCCCCTACTATGGCGTATGTAAGGAGAGCTTGGTGAGGAGCTAAAGACAAGTGGAGGGGAAAAGGTTCAAAATTGGCTCCCCTGCCTGCAGTAAGCATTTGTTTGTTTGTTGCCAGCCTGGACTTATTGTTGACACGTAGGTCATACGTAATTTTTACAGACAAAAAAACATACTTTTTTGTACGTTTGGGAAGATGCTAAAACGTACAATATGGACGTATTTGCAACATTTAAACATAGCATTATTACATTTTAACAGCTAAAAAATTTAAAATGTTTAGGATCTTTTAAATCATACAGATATCTGTATAATTTCCCTTTGAACATTTTATAGATTAATGTTAGATCCCTAAACCCTAACCTAAACATAACCATTTTTTTGAGAATATAAAAAGAATACAATGTAATAGAAAAGAAATGTGTAGGAAAATTTAAATGGTAACGCTTCCTTTTACAGTACAGTACTTACGTGTACTTACAGTGTACTTACCTAGAAAGTACTGGCTAATATAAGGTAAGTACATGGGTTAGGGGTAGGTTTAGGGGTAGGTTCAGGGTTAGTACCTAGTTATTACCCAGTAATTATAATTACTATAATAAGTACATAGTAAGTACATGGGTAACCGGACTGTAAAAGGAAGCGTTACCATTTAAATTTTAGCAACAATATAGCATTAAAAAGTTATTTCGAGCCGCTAATCCTACTCCTGCCTCTAAACCTAACCTGCCCATTACCATTTCTTAAAAATATGTATAGTTATGTAAAACATAACAGACAGACAAGTGAAATCACAATAATTTATTTATTGCGAAATGTCAAAAGCAGTACCAATAGTAACCCAAAAGACGATGTGTTGAAGCCGCAGTCCTCTCTGGTGGTATATAATAGTTTTGTATGTGGTGCAGAGCAGCACTTAAGTTATTAATCGCTTAATTTTATTCCGATTCACTATGTGAAGGCACGCTTTTTTCATTCAAATGCACATCAACCGAAACACGGCATGTCTCAATCTGTGACAAAGCAGCCAGTGAGCGTATGATATCACTGCCATAAACCGTGTCATGTCAAGCTTCTTGAGGCAATTTTTGAAAACGAGTTTGGGATTTGACGTTTACGGTCACTGTTGAGAATGATAAAGGCCTGAATTTGGATCTGTTCCTCACAATTGAACAGATTCTAAAGATTTGGATTACAGCGAACGAATAAATTGATGTCTGCGTTTTGGTATATTTTATGGTTCTATTGTCAGTCACAGCACAGGACTATACTGAGAAAATGGCTTTTGTGTCCCACGGCGAACAAAATAAATATTACATTATAAATAATGGTTGAACCGTTACAGAAATGTTATTAATTTTTAGAGATGCACCGATTGATCGGCTGGTGACCGGAATCGGCCGATTTTCACGTGATCGGCCATGATCGGCGACCGGCTGGTCAGTCTGACATAATATGGCAAGCCAAAGTATTCATAAACGCCTGGTCAGGCGTCTGATTCCACACTGACCCGTCAAAAGCGTGCGTTTCGACAGCCAAACGGGCGCACCTGACACGCGGCTTACCATAAAAGCACATGTTCTTAACATGCGCTTTGTGGTCACGGAAAACACGCGTCAAAAAACGCACGGTTTTTGCATCAAAGGCAAGTTTTTGACGCGCGTTTATCGTAACGAAAATGGGCGTCGAATATGTGTGTTTTGAGTAGGATAAAACGCAAGTTATGAACGTATAAACAGGTAAAACTAACAGGCAGTGCAAACGTGTGTGAAGTGTCCAAACGGGCGAAAAGAACATGCTCGTTCCCTATAGTGTTCTCGAAATCGCACGTCGAAAGCGGGTGCTCACTTTTTGATCGAGTCTGTCGTGCTTTTGTCCCATGTGGTTTAGGACTTTTGTATGATCATTAAACCCAAGCAAAACGGCATGGAATTATCGATGTCAAATTTGACAGAGGAGAGGATTTTAGTTGGTGAGTTATTATAATCCAGTATAGTTAGCATTTAGGTAAAAAAAAAAAGAAGAAAGAAAGAAATAAAGAAAACAGACAGTTTTGCTATGAGAACATGAAATTTTTCATTAAAATGGTTGTGGGGGGATGACACAGTGGATAAATATAGCTATGTCTGTGGCCTAAACTTTGTAAGGTAGTTGTAAGCTTTGAACGCTCAGTTGGATACAGTAAAATACACCACAGTGTTGATCAGCTTGTATCTACAGATAGCAGTGGCTATATATGACAAACTTCTCGCACCTCTTGTGTTCTTCTCTGAGGTTTGTTGCTGTATTGCTTTGCCTCTTCACTCAGATTGACATAATGAGATTGTTTCTGTCTGCAGGTGTTTTATGCCTCAGAAGTATTTTTGAAACAAGAAAAGAAAAACAACTCTCGGTTTCACGTTCACTGTTGTTTATTTCAGCACCTCGGACAGTCCCTTAATCCCTTCATTCCATACGCATCTCGCAAATGTTCCAGTTGTAATTTAATAACACTTTACAATAAGGCTTCATACATTATTTAACTACATTAGTTCACATAATAATGAACTGCTCTTCTACAGCATTTATTGATCTTTGCTAATGTTAATTTCAACATTTACTATTGATTATTAAAATAAAAAGTTGTATTTGTTAACATTACTTAATGCACTGGGAACTAACAGGGTACTAAAACGGTACACTTCTCAGATTATTAAAGAAGTAAAACAAACTTCTTTAAGTTACATATCTGAACAAGTTCTGGGCCAGATTTTAGGTTGATGACTCAATAAATGAGCTTTAAGAAATATTTTTTTTTTGCGCAGTACCAAACTTTTCCACTAGATGACAGCCAGACTCCACCGATGACGCTTCGATTTCCATTTATGTTTTTTAGTGATCTGAACCTTGTATTTCCATACCATTCCAAATATTTATGAAGTAGACATCCTATTCAGAAATAGTTAGGGCAGTAATGTTAATATTTGATTTCAATTAAATCTCTAAAACACATATCAAAATGTACGGAAACAATCAAAATGCGTGTTATAGTTTGCCTCCACATCACAAATGAAGACATGATGATGACAGAGAAATGTTGTTTCTGTTGCTTGTTAGGAGTCCTCTGTCAACTAATGCAAACAAGACAAAAATATTGCAGCAAATGTTTGAAGAGTCACAAAATAAAACAGCTAAATTGTGTTGTAGGCTAGGACAAAACATCCATTATGTAAAGTTTATAACTTCTTTTGTGCGTGCGTGTGTGTTTGTTTGTTTGTGTGTGTGTGCGCGTGCGTGCGTGCGTGCGTGCGTGTAATATTTGAGAGCAAAAAACTCTACTGTACTGTGTCCCAGTGGAGCTTTGCTGCATCTAATGAGGAAAATCTGGTACTGCGTCCAAACAAAATCTTACTGAAAGCTCGTTTTTTTGAGATATCAACCTCAAATTTGGAACTTATTATTCAACTTATTATTCTTATTATGCAACTTAATATTCTTATTAACTTATTTCGATTTATGACATTTTAAAGCACTTTTTGAGTTCAACATGTTTCATAAAATATATGATTTACATACAATATTGCTCATAAATAATTCTCATAAACTTAAACCTATATAGCTTTTTTTGGTTCACTTTTTAAATAATCTGCCAATCGTCATCTTTAAAATGAGACAAAACTGAAGTCTGCACTCCCATGCTTCAATTTTCCCATGCCATTCTACATTTATAACAATAATATCTTAGGCTAAATCTAAAGTAATCTTGACTAACTACATATAATTTAAATGCTTTCAGACTCTATTATTCATATTTGAAGACTAATTATCGAAAGAAATGACAGCAATAGATAAATACCAATAGATTCTTCATTTGTGATGTGGAGGCAAACTATAACACGCACTTTGATTCTTTCCGTACATTTTTATATGTGTTTTAGAGATTGAATTAAAATCAAATATTAACATTACTGCCCTAACTATTTCTGAATAGGATGTGTACTTCATAAATATTTGGAATAGTATGGAAATACAAGGTTCAGATCACTAAAAACATATATGGAAATCGAAAAGTCATCGGTGGAGTCTGGATGTCATCTAGTGGAAAAGTTTGGTACTGCGCACAAAAAAAAAATTGTGGAGCACAAAAAAATGCTCCACTTGTCCTGTTTAGCCTGGCTGAACATGTGTCAGATGAGAGAACTGTTTGAGAAATATAACTTGCCATTGATGTACAAGTGATTGCAATAGGCGTGTGTGTGTGTGTGTGTGTGTGTGTGTGAGAGAAATATCTTTATACTGCAAGGCTATATTTATTTTATTTTTATTTGTTATTTATATATTATTTTATTGTCATTACCTGTTTTCATACATACAGAAGTTTAGTTTGCTAAATATATCAAATTTTTTTAGTTGGATATTGGATGTGAAAAGGAAATGGTTCTTCCATAACACTGCACTTTAGATGTGTGTGAATTTTCCACACCAGGAGTACTAATTTATATAGTTCTATTTTATAGCGATTATCTGTTCAAAAATGTTTCTATGCAAAATGTTCTATTAAAGAGAAGATAGAAAATAAATATTTGTATGTGCTGTAAAGTGGTTTGAAAAAATGAAATCGGAATCGGCTAAAATCAGTGTATCGGCAGGTCAAACTCGTTCAAAATTGTAAATCGGGATCGGCCTAGAAAATTGTAATCGGTGCATCTCTATTAACTTTACGGTTTTAAACTGTAGTCTTCAACATTATGTAATCTATTGAAACAGGTTTGCAGCAGAAGTCACAGAACAGAGCAAAATGTTATTTCATTTTAAGTAGATGAGTAAACTGCATTAAATAAATAATACAAAAGGTAATTGATATGACAGTTCAATACAATAGGAATAGTTAAATAGGAATTTGTACGTCTGTTTGTTAAATAATGTATGCTTTCTGTCAATAAGTAAATGATTTATGTTTTCGTGTTGTCACGTCAATATTGTATGTTTCAGTGTGTATGAAAAAGTAAATGCATGTTTGGTAGAACCACACTTTATGTAAAATACATTCTGGTGAGATCATGTTGTTGTTGCATAGGTGGGATAGTGGGAGTGTATCACAATATGGACTCTACAGCCATTTAGACCTGTTTCTGTTCCTACTCTCCCCCAAGCACAACCATTGAACATGATGATGTCTGTGTGCTTATTGGCCACTAACTTCCTATTTTACTTAAAATAGCATTTGATTTGTTTGCACGAATGATGAGTGGCTCTCATAAGCAGGCGAGAAATAGGTCAAATGCCTGAAGGCTATACTGGGTTTTATTTAAACAGACAACATAAATGTTATAGAACCATGCTTTTTTTCCTAATGATTGTGCCAGTCCAGTCAAGTGTAAACAATAATTTTAAATCATGTTGAATCATGTGTTAAATGTGGGGCTGCACTTACTGAACATTTAAAGTCTGTGTTGGTTGTTTTGACAAATTTATTTGTCGATAAAATTAATGGACATTGCCATTTTTTGATACTGTCGCTGAATGCGGTTGTGACTTCAGCTGTTCATTCATACAGATATGTATTAAAGCAGACACTTGAATCTGCTTAATGAACGAAACATTTCAAGACTCACACCTTGCTGTCAATCCCAAACAGCCATCATGGACATTTGTATTTCCGATAAATGCCTTTTGATTTTTGGCAGTGGTACTTAATTTTTTATGTTGGTATTATTTAAAAATGTGTATTTTATAAGAAAATGTTTGAATTAAACGTTGAAAGGCAGAACAGAAGTTCTGGTCATTATTTATTGGTAGGTTAACTAAAGGATTAAAGGTGGACTTCCGGTAGCACGCGCTGCAAGATGGCCGCACAGCACTAGGCTCCTGACTAAAACCTTCTAATTTAAGGGGTTTTTTTTTCACATTGAGGAAAAATAACATTTTTTGTACAACTGTACAATTCTATTTCAAGTATGGCAACTAGTAAGAAATCAATGTCTCACCAAAAATCGGCAGCGGGCTGCAAACGACTCAAACTGCTCAAGGACGACGTAGCCTTAATTGTTAGCCATGCAATCAAAGTACAACAGGAGGCTATGCGCAAAATGGTTTCCCGCATGTTGACAGAGGCAATAAAGTCGGCCCTTAATCCATTCAATGACTATCACTGAAAGAGGAAATGGATTCTCTGAGTAAAAGTATGGAGTCGATCACAACGAAAGTGGACAGTGGATCTCGAAGGCAGTTTACACAACACTAAAAAAGATACAAACCTTTGCCTATCTCAGCTTGAACAGATGCAGCGAAAATGCAATGACCTCGAAGTCATGTATGTGGCTCCAAACTCATATGACATCTCCTTTTTTCCAAATGTTTCGAAAACCCTACCTTTCTCTCTAGGGCTATTCAATTATCATTGGATCTGACATTAATGCCGTGCTCGATACAGTTTTGGACCTCCACAGCGCTGAGATTGTTCACTAAAGATTTAGACGTATGTGATGCTTGGTGAATAATCTAACAGCCAAGGAATACACTTATTTCTCCCCAAATCATAAATCATTCTCAAGAATTGATTATATTTTACTTTCATCCTTGCTACTTTCAGGTCTAATCAATATTGAATTTCTACCACAAAGTGTTTCTGATCATAATGTTGTAATAGCACATCTTCAGATTAATACATCCCGTAAATCATCCCGATGGAGATTTAATACTTTTTTGGTGAAAAATGAAGACTTTCTTTCAACAGAGCAGGAATGATTCAATTCAATTTAAACCAGGACTCTGTTTCCAATCAGGAAATGTTATGAGAGTCCATCAAAGGGTTTTTAACCCTCTGGGGTCTGAGGTGTATTCTGGGTCCTGGAGGTGTTCTGACATGCTCTGACATTTGTGCTTTTTTCTGATACTTGTGACATTTTAATGGCTAAAGTCTGATTACACTGTATTCAGCACAAACTCTGCTACAGTAATATGTCAGCAGCATGTATGTAAAAGTTTTTAGTTTTGAGATAATGATGTTTATGCGTGGTTTGTGAAAAAACTAAAAAACATTGTCCCTGAAATAAGGTCATGAAACCCATACTAATTATTTCGTCACAAGACTTTTGAAAATTGTATGACATAGCCTAGAATATTTGCTTCAAAACTATGTGAAAATCGTCTTGGTTACGTATGTAACCCTCGTTCCCTGAGTACAGGGAACGGAGACGTGTCGTCGGAGAGTTCCCTGACGAATTGGGATCACGCTAGGGAGACCAATTGCCTTCGAGTGAATTAAAACGAGCCAATGAAAATTGGCATGCAAGGTTTGCATTCCGCGACCCGCCTACCAACGCGGGTATAAAGGGCGGAAGTAAACATTGCGCAATGCTTTTCGCTGAGGAGCCGAACGGTGTCCAGTCCTCCGCGAAGGTACAGCAACATGGCGAAGGGACGACACGTCTCATACGTAACCGAGACGTTCCCTTTCGTCCTGGGAACTCCAACGTGTCGTCGGGGAGTTCCCTGACGAATTGGGATCCCTAACAAAACGCCATGGTGCTGGCCCCTTCCAGCGCCCAGCTAAGCTACCCGAGCAGTTTCACAAATTGTGGGAGCTAGCTAGGGAGTCACACTGCTGTTCCGCAAGACCCACACAGTGGATTGGATAACACTGGGAAAGCGTGCCCAACCCGTAAAAGGGGGGAGGGAACGCTGCGGAAGCCAGAAGCCTGAAGAAGGCCTGGAATACACATATGTACTAGCCCAGGGGGATAGTGAAACATATGGCAGTCCCTGAGGTAGTCCCCTCCAAGGGGAGTGGGAGCGTACTCAACAGGGACGACAGAACGAGTCTGTCAAGGGGAAGACACGGCTGGACTGCACGTGGCATAATGGGTCACCGAAGAGACCACTGGACATAACACCCAGTCTACACAACAACTCCCTTAGAGGTAGTAGACCTGGCGCCGGCGGTCCGCCACGCCTGGCACCGAAGGGGTGATGGAGGAACTCACGAGGCTAACCAACGTGGGGCGCCAACGGAGCGAAAGACGCACGTATCCGGCTGAGGCACGGAGTGGCGTAGCAAGCCGACACAACCTATTCCCTCGCACCACTGGCCGTAGCAAGTACTCGGGAGGAAATAGGTTCCACACGTAGGCTGTAGAATCTAGCGAACGTGTTCGGTGTCGCCCAGCCCGCAGCTCTACAAATGTCTGTCAGCGAGGCGCCTTGAGCCAACGCCCAGGAGGCGGCAACACCTCTCGTAGAGTGAGCACGCAACCTGGGAGGACAAGGCTCACCCGTAGCTTCATACGCTAGGGTGATAGCATCCACTAACCAGTGAGCTAACCTCTGCTTGGAGACGGCCTTCCCCTTCTGCTGGCCTCCGTAACAGACAAAGAGCTGATCTGAGGTCCTGAAGCTTTGCGTTCTGTCAGTGTAAACCCGCAGGGCGCGGACTGGACAGAGAAAAGCTAGGGCTGGGTCTGCCTCCTCCTGGGGCAGCGCTTGCAGGTTCACTACCTGATCCACGAAGGGAGTGGTAGGAACCTTGGGCACATATCCGGGCCGGGGTCTCAGTATCACGCGAGAAAAGCCCGGCCCGAACTCTAGGCACGATTCGTCGACCGAAAAAGCCTGCAGATCCCCGACCCTCTTAAAAGAGGCCAATGCCAACAGGAGCGCTGTCTTAATGGACAGGATATTCAGCTCCACTGTCAGCAAGGGCTCAAAGGGAGGACTTTGAAGAGCTCTCAGTACCAGAGCTAGGTCCCAAGAGGGTACAGAGCGCAAAACACGAGGTGGATTTAACCTCCTAGCACCCTTGAGGAATCTGATGATCAGGTCGTGCTTCCCCATGGACTTACCTTCTACTACATCGTGATGTGCGGCTATTGCGGCAACATACACTTTGAGGGTGGAGGGAGACAGCCTTCGCTCCAACCCATCTTGTAGGAAGGAAAGCACGACTCTGATCGGGCAAGTTCGGGGGTCCTCCTGGTGGGAGGAACACCATTCGACGAATAGGTTCCACTTCAACGCATAGAGGCGCCTCGTAGAGGGGGCTCTAGCAGAAGTGATGGTGTTTACCACTGCCTGTGGTAGATCACCTAGAACCTCCGCGTCCCGTCCAGGGACCAGACATGGAGTTTCCAGAGGTCTGGACGCGGGTGCCATAGAGTGCCCCGTCTCTGAGAAAGGAGGTCCTTCCTCAGAGGAATCGGCCAAGGAGGGGCTGTCGTGAGGAGCATGAGTTCCGTGAACCAAGTCCTGGTGGGCCAATACGGCGCCACTAACAGGACCTGCTCCTCGTCCTCCCTGACCTTGCACAGAGTCTGTGCAAGAAGGCTCACTGGGGGAAACGCATACTTGCGCAGGACCCGGGGCCAGCTGTGAGCCAGGGCGTCCGTGCCGAGGGTCCCCTCGGACAGGGAGTAAAACCACTGGCAATGGGTCGTGTCCGGAGAGGCAAACAGGTCTACCTGTGCGACTCCGAAAACACTCCAGATCAGCTGAACCGCCTGGGGATGGAGTCGCCATTCTCCTGGCAGGGGAGGCAACCGTGAAAGCTCGTCCGCCACACGGTTGAGCTCCCCTGGAACAAGAGTGGCGCGTAGCGATCTCAGATGCTTCTGACTCCATAGGAGGAGGTGGGAGGCGAGTCGCGACATGCGGCGGGAGCGTAGACCACCTTGTCGGTTGATGTACGCAACGGTCGCAGTGCTGTCCGTATGGACCAGTACGTGCTTGTCTTTGAGAAGCCCCTTGAGGCGGCACAAAGCCAAGCGTACTGCTTGCAACTCTAGGCAGTTGATATGCCAATGCAGCTGGGGCCCCGTCCACAGGCCCGAGACTGCATGCCCTTTGTACGTGGCCCCCCACCCCATGGCAGAGGCATCTGTGAAAACCACAGCATGCCTGGAAACCTGGACTAGGGGCACTCCGGCCCGTAGAAACGCAGGATCCGACCACGGGGAGAAGGTTTAGCGACAGTGCGGGGTTACTTTGACCCGGAACGTGCCGCTCTGCCACGCCCACCTCGGGACTCGATCGTGAAGCCAGTGCTGGAGCGGTCTCATATGTAACAGGCCGAGCGGCGTTACTGCGGCTGCGGCTGCCATATGCCCCAGGAGCCTCTGAAATTGTTTCAGTGGAACCGCTTTCCTGCCTCGAAAAGACCTGAGGCAGGTGAGCACTGACTAGACATGCTCCTCCGTGAGGCGCGCAGTCTGGGCGACCGAGTCCAACTCCATACCGAGATAAGAGATCCTCTGCACGGGGCAGAGTTTGCTCTTGTCCCAGTTGACCTGAAGCCCCAACCGGCTGAGGTGCCGAAGCACCATGTCCCTGTGATCGCACAACACATCTCGCGAGTGAGCCAGAATGAGCCAGTCGTCGAGATAGTTGAGAATGCGAACGCCTTGTTCTCTCATGGGAACAATGGCCGCCTCCGCGACTTTCGTGAAGACGCGGGGCGACAGGGCCAGCCCGAAGGGTAGGACTTTGTACTGATACGCTCGACCCTCGAAAGCAAACCGTAGAAACGGTCTGTGACGAGGAAAAATCGAGACGTGAAAGTACGCGTCCTTCAGGTCGATCGCTGCAAACCAATCCTGGGGACGGATGCATTCGAAAATGCGCTTCTGCATGAGCATTTTGAACGGGAGTTTGTGCAGGGCCCGATTCAAAACTCGCAGGTGGTCCAGGATTGGTCGTAACCCACCGCCTTTCTTGGGTACAATGAAGTAGGGGCTGTAAAACCCGGACCTCATCTCGGCAGGAGGGACCGGCTCGATCGCGTCCTTCGCCAGCAGGACATCGATCTCTTTCCGCAGGACAGGGGCATCCACTGACCGCACACGGGTGAAGTGGATGCCCCTGAACCTGGGAGGCCGGCGTGCAAACTGAATTGCATAGCCGAACCGAATGGTGCGGACGAGCCATCGGGACAGACCCGGAAGCGCTAGCCAGGCTTCCAGGTACCGACACAATAAGCCCACCCGAACCACCGGCGTACCCGCGGAGGGGCAGCGGGGTGGAAGGCAGGGACCTGGCTCCAGTGGCAATGTAGCCACTGGAAGCGGGGTCTGGGCGGTCCACCGTGGGGCAGACGGCAGAGAGAGCTCGTAGGCTTTCTGCTGCGGGCTGCCCTGTGGCGAAGGGAGGGGGAGAGACGAAGAACGAGGCCCTGACTCCTCGTGTCCTGGTCTCTGCGCCTCCGGGCCCAGCTGCAGACCGGAGTGACGCAGCCTCGCTATCTGCAAGCTGGGGAGAGGGGAACGGGAGTGGTGCAGCTCGGGGGCGGCACGCACTGCCATTCTGACCCTCTCGGACGGAGGAAACTGGTCTTATTATACTGCCAGTCTCGACCGTGAGGGGAAACGAGGAACGAGGCCCGGGGGCATCGAGTCCTGGTTTCCCCTCACCCAGCGAGAGACGAGAGTGACAAGGCCAAAGCCCTCACTGCCATCTGAGCGCTGGGGCCCGTGAACGACTCAGAGGAAGTGGACTGCTCAAACTTTGGGTACCGCTGATTACAGGATAACCAGCGGCGGAATAGAAACGAAATTCTCCACCCGGCCCTCCCCCGGGGGAAGGAGTGGTAATGACACGCACTCCCAAAGAGCAGAACGTCACATACTCTGGGTCGCTCCTCTCAGGGTTGTTTCCCTTCCGAACAGTTTCCACTCCGAGCGGGCTGGTTTTGAGGTGCTTCTGGACCACCAGTGTGGACATCGTCTAACCGAGGGCCAGCGCTGTGACTAATCAAGGTCAGTCACTAAGCACAGCTCAACCCCGAGTTAGAACTACGCACGTGCAGTGGTAGTGAGAGAGGAAAAACTTCTGCAGATTTAGGCATGTTTGGCTTGCCATATTGGCACCAAAATGCTTCCATACTGCCAAAATTCTTCACACACATCCAGGCGCTTTAGAACAGCCCAGGAAAGTGTGGCCGTTAAGTCTGAATCTTCAGCATGAGAACACACCATTATAGTACGAACTCAGCATCATTTTCAGAGTATAACCGCCCTCTCTCCGATGTAGCGATCGACATCTGTCCTCCCTGGGGCCCCGAATGAAATGCCTGGTCCCTCATGAGAAGGACCAGAAACCCATTCGAAAGCCTCGACGGCACACGGCACGCTGAGCTGCTCCAACCTTTACGTGAAAGGGGAGGCGAACAACGTGCCGACGTGGTCATGCACTCCTAAGAGAACATGAACCACCCACGAACGCAGTCTCAACACACTGATTAGGCATGTGAAACCGTGATCGTGGCCGTCAACCAGGCATGCAAGATAGTGAACGTGGCCATCGCTTCGATGACACACGGCACGCTGGACGCTCAAGCCCTCAGGCAGTCGAACAACGTGCCGACGTGGTCATGCTCTCATAAGAAAGCATAAACCACCCACGAACACAATCTCAGCATGTTTGCGATGCGCTAGAGGAGTGAGTGGTTCGTGCTCACTGAAACCCTCAGATCACCAATGTTATTCGCCAAAGCAGCCCTCCTCTGGTGCACCAGAAGAGAAACTGGATCGGGAAATAAGCAAAGGGACTCACCTCATAGAGGCACGCGAGTCTTGATCTTGACCACGCATCTTGAGCGCCGAATGACGCGCGCTGGGTTGCCGTGACAACCCGCGCTGTCAGCCGGCGCTCGACGGCACATGGCACGCTGAGCTGCTCCAACCTTTATGTGAAAGGGGAGGTGAACAACGTGCCGACGTGGTCATGCACTCCTAAGAGAACACGAACCACCCACGAACATAGTCTCACACACTGATTAGGCATGTGAAACAATGAACGTGGCCGTCAAATAAGGACAGGAAACGATCGCATCCAGAAACACACAAGTGAAACGTCATCCTGAAAAGGACGCGATCTTCACTCGTGTTGCTCTTTCAGGAAGAAAGTACTCTCTCTATCGTGCTGAAGCACACAGGGACCCAACGCGGCAACACAGCGGGGAAACTGCAAGCCCGCTGTGCGCACTCAACCGTTTACCAGCTGTGAAAACAGCTTTTTGAATTAACAGCAGGAAACCGCGCGGACAGGAAGACAGGAAACCGCGCGGTCGCTGAAACGCCATCTCACCAACACAGAGAGATCCCCTCCCGAAACAGCAGACTCGTAGTTGTAAGAAAGATACATTTCTTAAAGCTCACTCACTCAGAGAGGACACAATCGGACGGCTCCGAAGCTAAAAGCATTGCGCAATGTTTACTTCCGCCCTTTATACCCGCGTTGGTAGGCGGGTCGCGGAATGCAAACCTTGCATGCCAATTTTCATTGGCTCGTTTTAATTCACTCGAAGGCAATTGGTCTCCCTAGCGTGATCCCAATTCGTCAGGGAACTCCCCGACTACACGTTGGAGTTCCCAGGACGAAAGGGAACATCCTGACTACTCATTCAGATAAGACAATATATTGATTTAAAATTTGTAAGACATGTTTTGTGTAAGAAAGCTTTATGCTGGGAGGCGTTAACCACCATTAATATTTAGTGTTTCACACCTGAGAAAGACAAAGACCCTCCCCTAATGGCCCTATTAGGTGATATCATTATGAGGAGCCTTGCACAAAGAATGAGGAGAGACTTAAAAAAGAATGGCTTTTAGATTGTTTGGATTTATTTACAACACAACATAATCCAAAGATACACAACAAATGACAAAAAAGCACATTAGTAAACACACTGATCTTAAGACAGAGACTTGGTCAGTCACACACCTTTGTGCCATTCCTAAAACATAGTAGGCTACATACCTGTCATCTCCAAGGTGTTTGATTTTTCACTTTACCATGTTCATATACAGAGACTCATGTGACTGCCCATATGGAAAAGGTTTGCTAAAAACACCTGTGAATCTTATACGTTCCAACAGAATATTGTAAGGGACATATATGCTGCAAAATCCACATATATAAATTGCATAATATTAATGTATTTTAATCATATATGTCATATACTGTATGTCCTACGTACAAAAGCCATATAGATTTTCTTGATGTAAAAACATAGGAAAATAATGCTAATTTAATATTCATGTCCAGCATATATCTTAAAGTATTAAAGTATTAGCTCACTTTAAAACTCACCCTGATGTCATCCAAGATATCCATGTCTCTCTTTCTTAAATTTTTTATACACAGAATGGACTTCAACCAACTATTGGCAACCAACTATTCAAATGTTCAAAGAAGTTTCAAAAGTTTCAAATATATATATCTATTTATTTTTTTTTTAGAAAATGACCGATCGTTTCACTAGATAAGACCCTTATTTCTCAACTGGGATCGTGTCGAGACTTTGAAGCTACATTGAGACGGACATTTGAACCTTCTTTGAATATTTGGTTACCATTGAAGTCCATTCTGTGTAGAAAAATCCTGGAATGTTTTCCTCAAAAACCTTCATTTATTTTCGACTGAAGAAAGAAAGACATGGATATCTTTGATGACATCAGGGTGAGTAAATTATCAGAATTATTATTATTTTATTTTTTTTGAAAGTGAACTAATAAAACACAGTGCAGTTTACCAATCAGTGTAAGGCTGCAGTTCACTCATGCTCTTGCTCTTATCTTGTGGAGCCCTAAGAGGAGCCCTATGCCCATGGTCATACTGTATAATCAACATTAGATGAAACACAATATTTAAAACTACACACACACAAGCACACATTTTAATTACAAAAATTATTTATTAGAGTGTATTCTACAAGATACAGTTGAATATTTTACATATCAATAGTTTTTTATTTTAAATTCTGCATCACCAGATTTAATTTTCATTTGTGACAATTCTCTAAACTTTATCACAGTAGGCTATGCTACTAAGATAGTATACTATTCTTAACCTACAAACATAATACTTTCCTTAATGTCGAAGTGATTCTTATGCATATCACCACCAGAGTTCATGTCACATATACAAAAATATATTCCAGCCAATTTCCAACATTTTATTCACTGTTCTAGAAACATATTTGACTCAACTTTGTTAATTTGCCGCACCCTCTGATCTAAATAACACTGTGATGAGTCACATCCGGGACATTTACGCGCTGAGCGCGACGAAACGAGCAGAGACTTTTTTCACAGACGCCATTTTCTTTGATTCGCGATGCAAGGCATACGACGAGTGTTTTATCGCAGTTATATATGCATTTTATAACGTCTTATTGTTTTATAACAATGTGTATGTGCTGTGCACGGCTAAACCGCTCTCAGGGGGGCATTTCCGTTGACGCGTGATGCAGATCAGACCAGGATGGGTTTGCTTTTTAACAGGAAAACGGCGAAAGTAAGTGTTTTATCTAATTTACAATATGTATTTTATAATATATTGATTTATAGCGATATTTAAATGCTTTGCGCGCTTAAACGAGCCGAAACTTTTCTCAAAGGCGACGATCTTCTTTGACTCAATACGGAGCTGACGACAAGGAGGTTTGCTTGTAACGTTAACAGGAAAAACACAGAAAGTAAGTGTTTTGAACCTAATTTACAACATGTATTTCATGGCATTATATTGTTTTGTAACGATATGTATGTGATGTGCGCGTGTGACCGTTTCCCAAAGCCAAGGGTTAATAACCACACTCCGGAGGAGCCGACACCAAAGGCACCAATCAGGCAAGACAGCGAGAAATGTAAAAACTCTTCTTTTTATTTATTAATTAATAACACTTAAAACAGCAACGGAATGACTTTGGGTTCCTTTTCTTCACTCCCGGATGTCCCAGCTCATAGAATAACTGCAGATCGAGTGCAACAGTCAGTAGCTTCTCCTTCAGAAGTATGATTCACAGAATCTCTCAGTTCACAGAACGACAACAGATTGAACACAGCAGTCAACAGACTCACTTCAGAAGGATGATTCACAGGATCTCTCCGTTCACAGACTGACAGCAGATTGAACACAGTAGTCAGCAGACTCACTTCAGAAGGATGATTCACCGGATCTCTCCGTTCACAGAATGACAGCAGATTGAACACAGCAGTCAGCAGACTCACTTCAGAAGGATGATTCACAGGATCTCTCCGTTCACAGAATGACAGCGGATTGACCACAGCAGTCAGCAGACTCACTTCAGAAGGATGATTCACAGGATCTCTCCGTTCACAGAATGACAGCAGATCGAACAGTAGTCAGCAGACTCACTTCAGAAGGATGATTCACCGGATCTCTCAGTTCACAGAACGACAGCAGATTGAACACAGTAGTCAGCAGACTCGCTTCAGAAGGATGATTCACAGGGTCTCTCCGTTCACAGAATGACAGCAGATTGAACACAGTAGTCAGCAGACTCACTTCAGAAGGACGATTCACAGGATCTCTCCGTTCACAGAATGACAGCAGATTGAACACAGTAGTCAGCAGACTCACTTCAGAAGGATGATTCACAGGGTCTCTCAGTTCACAGGACGACAGCAGATTGAACACAGTAGTCAGCAGACTCACTTCAGAAGGATGATTCACAGGATCTCTCCGTTTACAGAACGACAGCAGATTGAACACAGTAGTCAGCAGACTCACTTCAGAAGGACGATTCACAGGATCTCTCCGTTCACAGAATGGCAGCAGATTGAACACAGTAGTCAGCAGACTCACTTCAGAAGGATGATTCACAGGGTCTCTCAGTTCACAGGACGACAGCAGATTTAACACAGTAGTCAGCAGACTCACTTCAGAAGGATGATTCACAGGATCTCTCCGTTTACAGAACGACAGCAGATTGAACACAGTAGTCAGCAGACTCACTTCAGAAGGACGATTCACAGGATCTCTCCGTTCACAGAATGGCAGCAGATTGAACACAGTAGTCAGCAGACTCACTTCAGAAGGATGATTCACAGGGTCTCTCAGTTCACAGGACGACAGCAGATTGAACACAGTAGTCAGCAGACTCACTTCAGAAGGATGATTCACAGGATCTCTCAGTTCACAGGACGACAGCAGATTGAACACAGTAGTCAGCAGACTCACTTCAGAAGGATGATTCACCGGATCTCTCCGTTCACAGAATGCCAGCAGATTGAACACAGCACCGGATCTCTCCGTTCACAGAATGACAGCGGATTGACCACAGCAGTCAGCAGACTCACTTCAGAAGGATGATTCACCGGATCTCTCCGTTCACAGAATGCCAGCAGATTGAACACAGCACCGGATCTCTCCGTTCACAGAATGACAGCGGATTGACCACAGCAGTCAGCAGACTCACTTCAGAAGGATGATTCACCGGATCTCTCCGTTCACAGAACGACAGCAGATTGAACACAGTAGTCAGCAGACTCACTTCAGAAGGATTATTGGGAACCTGGACACAACTTCACAATCGACAGATCAGGTTTAACTCTTGATGTCCCACTGGTTAGGCTTCCCCGAACAAAGATGATAGAGTGAGGGTAATGATTTGATCTCCCACACTCGTGCATACATCAATACTATAACTCTTTACACGTGCTCACTTCACACTTTCAGACACTGCAATGCCACATCACCTCTCGTGAACAACAGGCCTTCACTCCACCTTTGCCGGGTCAGACAATCCACAGATGGCTTTTCGCATGGGGGTATCAGGCTTCAAGAACGATCCTATAAAGCCCAGTTCCTTCTTTGGATCTCTGAGACTCAAAATGAGAGAAACAACACACACTGCCAGCGCAAGTCAGTATTCAAAAAAATGTTCTTGGCAAGTCTTCATAACATCACCCTTTCGTACGTTGATGAAAAGTGCACTTAACTTCTCTCCTTGCTAGCAGCATAGATCCTCAGCGCGGCCCTTAATCACTCTGTCCTCTCAGTCCCATGTGTCAATCACTCACCCGTCTTCAATGTACAAACATCCCCACACTTTATATTCGCTGCGGTTGCTGCTTTATGTTGTCTGCTGACCAGAACGCCAAGGGGAACCCAATGTGGAAACCAAGCACCAAGAACCAACAACCTATGTCTTCAAACTTCTCCTTAAATATCCTCCCGCATGTGCTCACTGACAACAGCCCGATTGGTGTCTGCAGCTGGCGCTCGTTAATGCCGGCGGCCATGACAGGTCACCGGAACCGGCCCGGTGTTACACCGGAAGTCGCTCCCCCGTGCAACAAATCCCGGTTCTAAGGTTCCTATTTCTCACCCGGTGACACCCTCCCTCACCAATCCGTTCTAGTCCCGAGAACGGGGGCCCGACTCCCATTCTCCGTACCTCGCAGGAGGCACTCCCTGGGTCTCTCGTTGCGAGCGCCTCAACGGTACAACCGGTTCCTCTCTCCTTGGCTCAGCAACGGGGACTCTAGGAACCATAGCCCAACCCATCCAAGGTGGTCCAGGGGCCACCGGGGCGGGCGGTGCCTCGACCACTTGCCTCGGGTAGCTGGGACATGGGCGAAGCAAGTTACGGTGCAAGACCCTCACAGGCCCGGCTCTTCCCTCCGGACGAATGGCATAAACGGGCTGGTCAGGGTTCTGTCGTCGCTCCACCACATATGGTACGGTCTCCCACCGGTCGCTAAGCTTCCCCTTCCCTTGGCGCCGATTATCGCGCACCAGCACATGCTCACCAGGCAGCAAGGGGGCCTCTCGAGCGGTTCGATCGTACAGGCGTTTGTTCTTCTTAGCAGCTGTACCAAGATGTTCAGAGACCCTCTCGTAGGCAGCGTGAAGCTGTCGATGGTGTCGGTGTACCCACTCCGTAGTGGTGGCGGGCTCTCCGGTTGCAGCAGTTCCCAGTATCAGATCCGTAGGTAAGCGTACGTGTCTTCCAAACATCAGGTAAGTGGGGGCGTATCCGGTGGTGCTGTGGACGCTATTATTGTAAGCCTGTACCAAGGCAGGGAGACTATCCGTCCACTGGCTCTGATGGTCCGTATCCAATGTCCCCAACAAATTCAACAGCGTCTGGTTAAAGCGCTCGCAGCCACCATTTCCCTGCGGGTGGTATGGGGTAGTGTGGGTCTTCCTACACCCGTACAGTTGACACAGCTCCTTGATCACACGGGACTCGAAATTCGGCCCTTGATCCGAATGGAGGGTTTCGGGGCACCCAAAGGGCTGGAACACGGTTCTCCAAAGGGCATTCGCTGTCGTGGTGGCCGTCTGATCCAGAGTCGGAGTAGCCCAGGCATACTTCGTAAACAGATCCGTCACCACCAGGATATTTTGAAACCGATCCATCGGGCGACTCAAGGTCAGAAAGTCCATAGCCACCATATGCAACGGGGCCCGGGGTCGTACCGGAACTAAGGGGGCCTTCACTTCTCTCCTAGCTTTGAACAACGTGCAGCGGGGGCATTCCTGCACATACCTCCCCACGGACTCTTCCATTTTGCCCCAATAGAAGTGCCTACGCAACAAGGACACTGTTCTCTCCCTCCCTTGATGCCCCAGCAGGTCATGGTATGCCTGGAGCAGGGATTGAACTTGGGCTTCTGGCACCACCACCTGGTGTACAGCCTCACGAGTCCTTGGGTCCTGGATAGATCGACAGACCACTCCATCTCGCAAACACAGCCGTCTCCAGTGCCCCAGAAGTTTCCTCACCGTCAACACTTGGCCCTGTCGCTCCGCCGCTCCAGGTAATGTACCCTGCTCCAGGTAAGCTCGCAAGGTGGACAGCCCTTCGTCCTCCCCCTGTCGTTCCCTCCAACGTTGTGGGTCCCATCCCCAACTAGCCGGAACTTCTTCCGACCGTGCTCCAGGCGCCTCTATCACTCCCACCATCAGCCCCTCATCCAGTTCCTCCTCTAGATGTTCTCCAGCTCTGGCCACTGGTAATCGGGACAAGACATCGGCGTTGACGTGCTCACGGCCTGGCCGATACTGCAGCTGGTAGTTGAAGTTGGCGAGTTGGGCCGCCCACCTCTGCTCTACCGCTCCCAGTTTAGCCGTCTGGAGGTGAACCAGCGGGCTGTTGTCAGTGACCACCAATACTTCAGCTCCCCATAGGTAGTCCTTGAATTTCTCACATAAGGCCCACTTCAGGGCCAAAAGCTCGATCTTAAAGGAGCTATAGTTTGCATCGTTCCGCTCCGCTGGGTGGAGGCTCCGGCTGGCATAGGCAATAACCTTCTCCACTCCGTTCTGCCGCTGGGCCAGTACCGCCCCTGGGCCAGTACCGCCCCTAGCCCTGTGTTACTGGCATCCGTGTACAGGACGAACGGCTGAGTGAAATCGGCATAGGCAAGAATAGGGGCCTGCAACAGCTCCTGTTTCAGCCTCTGAAAGGCTATTTCACACTCTGGGCTCCAGACTATCAACGGGGAACCTCGGCCACGTGGACGGCTTGAACCAGCGAGCAGTTGATTTAAGGGCTTAGCAATCCGGGAGAAATCCTTGATGAAGCGCCGATAGTATCCCACAAATCCCAAGAAGGACCTCACGTGCTTCACCGTTTTAGGGGGATCCCAGCCTTGCACAGCAGACACCTTATCCGGGTCTACGGCCACTCCCGCAGCACTCACACGATGGCCCAAGAACTTGACCTCCTTCCGAAGGAGCTGACATTTCCCAGGCTGGAGCTTCAACCCATACTTTTCCATGGCTCGGAATACTTGCTCCAGATGTAACAGGTGGGAGTCAAAGTCAGGTGAGTAGACGATCACGTCGTCTAGATAGACCAGAGTGGAGTCCACCAACTGTCCTCCCAGGCATCGCTGCATCAACCGTTGGAACGTGGCGGGGGCGTTGCAGAGTCCGAAGGGCATCCGGTCCCACTCAAATAACCCAAAGGGCGTAGTAAAGGCGGTCTTCTCTTGGTCTTTTCCTTCCACCTGCACCTGCCAGTATCCGCTTGCAAGATCAAGGGTAGAGTACCAGGCGGCGTGGGTTAGGCTAGTGAGGGAGTCTTCGATTCTCGGCAGGGGAAAAGCGTCCTTTTTGGTGACCTGATTCAGCTTACGATAGTCTACGCAGAATCTCCAAGAGCCAGTTTTCTTGCGCACCAGCACAATCGGGGCTGCCCACGGACTGCAGCTCTCCCGAATGATTCCTCGTTCTAGCATCCCCCGCAACAAGGTACGGATCTCGGAGTACAAGGTTGGAGGGACCGGGCGATACCGCTCTCGACTAGGCATGGCATCCCCAGTAGGTATCGAGTGTTTCACCACATCCGTGCATCCATAATCCTCGTCGTGCGTGGAGAAGACGTGCTGCCACTTGGCCAGAAAGTGCTGAAGCTGGTACGCTTGTTCTTCTCCTAAGCCCTCGCCTTGCAGTGATTCACCCTGAAGATGAGCTGGCATACTCCTCCCAACAGGACCAGATCGAGGTTCTCCCGACGTCAGGGCTACTTCGACCACTGTTGCGCTTACTTGACAGAAGCGGACCTCCTGCCCCTCTCTCACCTGGTGAGGACTCACCGGCGTAATACGAGCCAACCGTTGGTGACGGAACAGATGTACTGGATACGTGCTCACATTCCTCACCCGTACTGAGACTCGGCCTCGACGTGCCACCGCTAACCCTCGAGCCACCTCCACACTCTGGCACTCCCAATGGGGCTCCACAAGAACCCAATCTTCTGGACCATAAGTCCGAGCGGGGAGGCGAACCCAGACTACCGCCTCGCTTCGGGCCGGAACGGAGATAGCATACCGACATGCAACTCGGCCAGCGTCCTCTCGATCTTGTTGGAAACTTGCGGCCTGTACTCGCCGACAATCCGTAACAACACGCTCCCAGTCTTGCTTCTCGGCCAAAGAAGTGGTACGAAGGGGCCCGGCTTGAAACAATTTCTCCCAACACTCCATCAGCACGTTCATCCCCAGCAAGGCTCGATGCGCCCCCAGGCAAGAGTCTCGGACAACTACTACTCCCTTCTGTGGTATCACAGTCCCATGGATCTCAAAGTCGGTCACTTGGTACCCGATATACGGGATATTCAGACCATTTGCTCCCCGGAGTGTGAGCCAGGGGACTTCGGTTTCAGGTAAGTGATGGGCGTTAAACAGTTCTTTGGACAGACTTTCAGCAAATAGGGTGACCTGGGATCCGGTGTCCACCAGGCACCGGACATTAACGCCATTTACCTTTATCTCTACAAGCGGACAATGGCCCACCAGACTGTCTCTTGGGGCGGAATTTACAGAAGGGTCAATCCAGGGGGTCCCGACCACTTGACCCACAGTGGCCGGTCGTCCTAAAAACCCCCTTGCGAACTGCGACGAGAGCCACACTGGCGGCTATAGTGTCCAGGTTCTCCACAGTTATTACAAAGCGGGCGCCCCTGCCCATCCCACTGGAACTTGGGGCCAGTTGGTCGACCGGCACGTCTTCCCGGATCCCTCCCCCCATCAGAATAGGAGCGTTCTCGAGGCAAGGTCGGAGGCTCTGGCCGTCCACGGCGAAGTTCCCCCAAAAGGGTCTTAGACAACTCTGCCATCTCCTCGCGGACATCCTTCATCAACTCAGTACGCAAGGCTTGTTTCCAATCCGACGGTTCAGGAGGTACAGGAAGGCCAACTCCGCTCGCAGCCATGCACACAGGGGGGTCCATTGCTTCGGCGTGATCCCGCTCCAGAGCTAAGGCCTCTTGGCGAAGCTCCTCGAAGGTCAAAGCCGCATCTCGCCGAAGCTGTAATCGTAAACTCTGCCGTATAGGGCCTTCTCGTAACCCCAACAAGAATTGATCTCTCAACAGGGTCTCTTCCTCTCCCAGACCATGATCTTCCCGGTTCCTCAACCTAGAATACTGCTCTCGGAGACGCAGGGCGAACGCCCGCAGAGTTTGTCTAGGCCCCTGCTTGCAGTTGAAGAATTGTGCCCGTAGCACCGCCACCGGAGTGGAATCGCCGTACTGTCCAGTCAAGAATTCGAAGATGGCTCGTGTGGTGGCTCGGACAGCCTCAGGTGCAGCTCGGACCTCTCTCTTTGCCTCCCCCTCTAGGGAATTCAGAACGAACTGTACCTTCTGGGCCTCACTTAACCCCTGTAGTCCAGCCAAATACTCCACTTGTGCTCTCCAGTCAATCAAGTTCAATTCAGATCCAAGCCCACCATACTTCTGGGCCCACGGGGCTCCCATAAACATTGGTACCGTCGGATGCCGGACGGCTGGCAACTCTTCATCCGCCATCATGGCTCCTTGGCCGCTCGACTCCGAGTGGTAACCCTGCCGACTTACGCCAATTAGATGTGACCGTTTCCCAAAGCCAAGGGTTAATAACCACACTCCGGAGGAGCCGACACCAAAGGCACCAATCAGGCAAGACAGCGAGAAATGTAAAAACTCTTCTTTTTATTTATTAATTAATAACACTTAAAACAGCAACGGAATGACTTTGGGTTCCTTTTCTTCACTCCCGGATGTCCCAGCTCATAGAATAACTGCAGATCGAGTGCAACAGTCAGTAGCTTCTCCTTCAGAAGTATGATTCACAGAATCTCTCAGTTCACAGAACGACAACAGATTGAACACAGCAGTCAACAGACTCACTTCAGAAGGATGATTCACAGGATCTCTCCGTTCACAGACTGACAGCAGATTGAACACAGTAGTCAGCAGACTCACTTCAGAAGGATGATTCACCGGATCTCTCCGTTCACAGAATGACAGCAGATTGAACAAAGCAGTCAGCAGACTCACTTCAGAAGGATGATTCACAGGATCTCTCCGTTCACAGAATGACAGCGGATTGACCACAGCAGTCAGCAGACTCACTTCAGAAGGATGATTCACAGGATCTCTCCGTTCACAGAATGACAGCAGATCGAACAGTAGTCAGCAGACTCACTTCAGAAGGATGATTCACCGGATCTCTCAGTTCACAGAACGACAGCAGATTGAACACAGTAGTCAGCAGACTCGCTTCAGAAGGATGATTCACAGGGTCTCTCCGTTCACAGAATGACAGCAGATTGAACACAGTAGTCAGCAGACTCACTTCAGAAGGACGATTCACAGGATCTCTCCGTTCACAGAATGACAGCAGATTGAACACAGTAGTCAGCAGACTCACTTCAGAAGGATGATTCACAGGGTCTCTCAGTTCACAGGACGACAGCAGATTGAACACAGTAGTCAGCAGACTCACTTCAGAAGGATGATTCACAGGGTCTCTCCGTTTACAGAACGACAGCAGATTGAACACAGTAGTCAGCAGACTCACTTCAGAAGGATGATTCACAGGATCTCTCAGTTCACAGGACGACAGCAGATTGAACACAGTAGTCAGCAGACTCACTTCAGAAGGATGATTCACAGGATCTCTCCGTTTACAGAACGACAGCAGATTGAACACAGTAGTCAGCAGACTCACTTCAGAAGGACGATTCACAGGATCTCTCCGTTCACAGAATGGCAGCAGATTGAACACAGTAGTCAGCAGACTCACTTCAGAAGGATGATTCACAGGATCTCTCAGTTCACAGGACGACAGCAGATTGAACACAGTAGTCAGCAGACTCACTTCAGAAGGATGATTCACCGGATCTCTCCGTTCACAGAATGCCAGCAGATTGAACACAGCACCGGATCTCTCCGTTCACAGAATGACAGCGGATTGACCACAGCAGTCAGCAGACTCACTTCAGAAGGATGATTCACCGGATCTCTCCGTTCACAGAATGCCAGCAGATTGAACACAGCACCGGATCTATCCGTTCACAGAATGACAGCGGATTGACCACAGCAGTCAGCAGACTCACTTCAGAAGGATGATTCACCGGATCTCTCCGTTCACAGAACGACAGCAGATTGAACACAGTAGTCAGCAGACTCACTTCAGAAGGATTATTGGGAACCTGGACACAACTTCACAATCGACAGATCAGGTTTAACTCTTGATGTCCCACTGGTTAGGCTTCCCCGAACAAAGATGATAGAGTGAGGGTAATGATTTGATCTCCCACACTCGTGCATACATCAATACTATAACTCTTTACACGTGCTCACTTCACACTTTCAGACACTGCAATGCCACATCACCTCTCGTGAACAACAGGCCTTCACTCCACCTTTGCCGGGTCAGACAATCCACAGATGGCTTTTCGCATGGGGGTATCAGGCTTCAAGAACGATCCTATAAAGCCCAGTTCCTTCTTTGGATCTCTGAGACTCAAAATGAGAGAAACAACACACACTGCCAGCGCAAGTCAGTATTCAAAAAAATGTTCTTGGCAAGTCTTCATAACATCACCCTTTCGTACGTTGATGAAAAGTGCACTTAACTTCTCTCCTTGCTAGCAGCATAGATCCTCAGCGCGGCCCTTAATCACTCTGTCCTCTCAGTCCCATGTGTCAATCACTCACCCGTCTTCAATGTACAAACATCCCCACACTTTATATTCGCTGCGGTTGCTGCTTTATGTTGTCTGCTGACCAGAACGCCAAGGGGAACCCAATGTGGAAACCAAGCACCAAGAACCAACAACCTATGTCTTCAAACTTCTCCTTAAATATCCTCCCGCATGTGCTCACTGACAACAGCCCGATTGGTGTCTGCAGCTGGCGCTCGTTAATGCCGGCGGCCATGACAGGTCACCGGAACCGGCCCGGTGTTACACCGGAAGTCGCTCCCCCGTGCAACAAATCCCGGTTCTAAGGTTCCTATTTCTCACCCGGTGACACGCGCCTAAACCTTTCTCACAGACTAGGCCCACAGACGAGGCCTGCATCTTCTTTGAGTCGTGACGCAGTGCTGACACGGATTTTGCTTTTAAAGGAACACTCCGACTTTTTGAAACTTTAGCCTATTCACCTTATCCCCCAGAGTTAGATAAGTCCATACATACCTTTTTCATCTCCGTGCGTGCTGTAACTCTATCTGACGCACCCACCAGCTTAGCACAAAGACTGGATGTAAATGGTTGCAGCTAGCATACTAATCCAAATAAGTGACAAAATAGCGCAAACATTTTCCTATTTACATGTTGTGATTCGTATAGTCACAGAGTGTACAAAAAACGAAGTCACATGAGACACAGACATATTTTAACCGTATAAATACTGGGAACTATATTCTCTGAAGGCGAAGCACTGCTACTTGGGCGGAGTGATAACCGCAGCACCTGAGACGCGCTCTCTGCTCCTCACCATGGCGCGTCTCAGGTGCTGCGGTTATCACTCCGCCCAAGTAGCAGTGTTTCGCCTTCAGAAAATATATAGTCGCCTTCAGAGAATATAGTTCCCAGTATTTATACGGTTAAAATATGTCTGTGTCTCATGTGACTTTGTTTTTTTGTACACTCTGTGACTATACAAATCACAACATGTAAATAGAAACATGTTTGCGTTATTTTGTCACTTATTTGGATTAGTATGCTAGCTGCAACCATTTACATCCAGTCTTTGTGCTAAGCTAGGCTAGCGGTGGGTGCGTCAAACAGACTTATAGCACGCACGGAGATGAAAAAGGTATGTATGGACTTTTCTAACTCTGGGGGATAAGGTGAATAGGCTAAAGTCCCAAAAAGTCTGAGTAAAAAAAAGTCACTCATTACAATACGTGTTTTATGACAATATTTGTGATGTGCAAATATTAAAAGTATGTATTTATCCTCAAACTATCTTTTACTCTCGTTTACCAGCACACCTAGTATAAGTTAACTGAAAAATAGAAGAACAACACAGACTGCAGACCAACAATGCACGTGAAATTGTCACTTTATTTCCTTTTTTGGAGGACCAATTTTCTTAGAATGGGTAACTAATTCTTTCAGATTAAATATTTATGCAAAATGTACTTATCGGAATAACTTTTGCTTGATGTTTAGTGGTTATGCTTTCATGTTTAAATGTATTGATTTAGCTATTTGTGTTTGCTAGGAGCATTTCTATGATGCACTGAGTGGCTAAGGCTAAACCAGGCTTGGTGTTTAAAGACTGTACAGACTAGAACCTGGTGATGTTAAGATTAAACAGATAACATGAGAGAATCATGGGCACAAACATAAAAAATAATCATAGCTTTGTTGCTATTTGGTATAACTAGATTGTCTGTTTCTTAACACTTATTTTGAATTTGTCCAGTCAAATTACTTTACAAAAGTCATTTTTATTTTTTACTTAAAATTAGTTTTCAAACCAATTGTTTTCATGATTCAACAGGTAGATGTTTTCTTGCTGTTTAATTTTAGACTCCACTGATTGGGAAATATCTGCCCATCACCTGTCCAACATCACAGCCACAAAAAGGGAACACAGATTCTTCCGGCGGCTGACTATTAGTGAGATTTCTTAAGGTGGGTGTCTTAATTTATTCTTAAAGGGTAACTAAACCCCTGGTCAGAGCCTGACTCCACCCACTGGCAATATTTGAAAAATGCTGGAAAAGTGGGCAGAGCCCAGCAGAGATAGAGGGGACGAGCCGAGGGCGGGGCTGAGCGGGGGGCGTGCACCTGAGACCCGCAATGACGGATTGATTGACAGCTGCTGTCAGACTCTAAAATGGAGAGTGACTGGAGTGACTGGAGTGACGCAAGTAGCTTTGCAACAGAGCGGCCATTTGAAGTCGAGGACTTTTCTCCCCCAGCTTCACCTGAAGTGGAGGAGGGTGAATTGTCTGTGGACACAGGGCCATATCAATTCGAGCCGCTGGCTCAAACTGCGGTCTTAACTCCCGCATCGCGATCGGCATCTGATGAGTTTTGTCGAGTTGATGTCAATAGCGCGCGCTCTCTGTAGGCATATTCATATTCTGTCGCTATGTGAAAAAATCCAGCAAAATGCGCCGTCGCGTTTGTCGACCCCAGAGGATTAACTTGAACCTAACCATAAATTGTGATTAAAACATACATGCTCACTCACATCAAGACGCGACTGCGGTGTTGGAGTCCGTGCAGGAGGAGCAGCGTTTGGCACTGCGTCGCTTTTCAGCGCCAGCTGTGTGGAGAAGCCCATGTCCACCTCTACTGCATTACCATCCTGACCACTGTACTAAATACAGATAAATCTAACGTTACGCTAACTTGAAGCTATCCTAACTGATGCAATACTATACTACTAACTAACTATGCTTCTGACAACACTACACTAACAACTATGCAAATTAACTTCATAGGCTACACGAAATAATCTAAATAACTATATAAATGCTATGCTAAATAGATGCTAAAACACTCTATCCTGATCGTTTTAAATACTCGCAATTCCAACTCCTGACTCACAGTGGTTTTGACGAAACAAGATGGTTTTTTTACTGCCAAGGGCGTGGTGAGCTGGAACCTGCTTACGTCACCAACAACCGCTTACGTCACGAACCACCGCAAACATCCAATAGGAAAATTCAACTGCAGTAGCCACCGTTCAACCTAAAGAGGGCAGCACTCAGACGTTTTTATACCATATATTGTAGAATTAAAACGCTTTATATCCAAATGTCAAAAAAATTACTCGAATCAATGAACAGAATTTATGAAGCTGCATTCTTACAGATCATTTACTAAAAAAAGATGGTTTAGGGTTTAGTTACCCTTTAAAGGGTTAGTTCACCCAAAATGGAAATACTCACCCTCATGTCATTCCAAACATGTAAGAATTTCTTTCATCTTCACAACACAAATGAAGATATTTTAATGAAATCTGAGAGCTTCCTGCCCCTCCATTGACAGTCTATGCAACTACCACTTTCAAGCCCCAGAAAGGTATAAAGGTACATCATTATGCTGCGTTCACACCAGACGCGAATAGCTCGTCAAATTCGCGCCTACCGCATCTAGTTATACGCTTGATGATTGATGTTAGATGTTTAAACTTTTTCCAACATAAACTTGCTGTATTTATAAAACACAAATTGTATTAATTGTAATCGGTCTGGTTTTGTGTTGTGTTGTCTAGAGAACCAGCAAGTTGATGTTAGATGTTTGAACTTTTTCCAACATAAACTTGCTGTATTTATAAAACACAAATTGTATTAATTGTAATCGGTCTGGTGTTGTGTTGTGTTGTCTAGAGAACCAGCACTCCAGGATTTTTCGAGAAAGTTGGATCTGCGCAGCCATTCCTGCTCTATGAAACTCTACTGTTAGCAACTGGACACAACTGATCCACTCGTATCCTGCAACTGATCCACTCGTATCCTAGAACTGTTCTTTATCTGCTGAATGTTGTTGACTCGAGCACTGCTGTACTGTTGCAGAGTCGAAGGTACTGAATCAACTTCACTGACACAGGACTTACATTCACTGACATGTTCAGGATTTGAAGTATTACAGACCATTTGATAAGCAGCTTTCATATAATCCTGATGACAGAAATGCCTAAAGTGTGCATTCATTGTTTATTTTAAAGGTTAACCTATGATGTAAAGGGGCTTGTTCGTTAATAAAATAAATAGTTTGTTAAAACCACTGTTTGCATTTTGCCTTTATTTTTTACTTTACAATGAACAGAATTCTGCTATAATCCCAGACTAAGGTTACAATTTAACTTTCTGGATTGTTTTGAAATAAAGTTTTGAAAGAGTAATATAGAGTGATGTGTTTATTTCAAAGTGAATTTATTCTTTTCAGATTAAATGATTTGTCAGTTTATTTTACAGTTCTTTAAAGTAGGTAATGCAGAACCCTAATAAGAAAAACTGCTGCATTGGTGGTCATATTTTACTATTAGTGTTCATATTGTAACACTGTGTCAGTGTTGCGAGAGGAAACACTTTTGAAAGTGTTGAGATTTCCAGATTTAAAATTTACTGTCCAAATCCAAATTTACTGAAGGAAAATGACCAGTCCTCCTAAAGGTCAGAGATATTTTGACACTACATCCTCCAACCAGCTTCTGCACTGTACAATTTCCAAATTTGCAAACTTCATATAAGTGATGTTGGTCATCTAAACATGAAATCGGTATGACACACTTTATATAACACGTATAAAAAAATGACACAAAATGTGTATAAATCCTATAGGACTTTAATTTGACTAGCATATGATTCAATATAAGAACTTTAAATGATTTTTATATGAATTTAAGTTATTTTCTACTAATACCATATACGATTGCATATGTTTGTCATGTAAAACTCATATGATTCAATATAAGAACTTTAAATGATTTGTATATGAATATCAGGTGTTTTCTACTAGGGATGGGACGAAATATCGTTTGACAAAATATCGCGATACAAAACGTGACGAAACGCATCGAGGTCGAAAAAAATGGATCGCGAAATAAAGATAGATGGCACTGCTGCATGATTTGCGTAGTACCGTAAAACTTCAAATAATAGCCGAGTCCCAAATAGACGCCTGTCTCTTTTACACGCCTGTTGTGGCTGCAGGTTTGGGTAAATAAAGGTCGGTCTCAAATAGAGGCCGGGTCTGTTTTTTAGTTTCGGGTTGTATTTAATCCTCTAAAACCGTCAGATTGTCCGCTTTTTGGCGGCAGCCAAAGCAAATTTTTTGTCCCTCCAAAGCCTTTTTTGATCGATGAGTGATGTAGAATAGAATGACTGCTGCGCTTGACAGGGCGCGTTACGAGCAGAGAGAGAGAGCGCCCCGGCCGTGCGCGCGCACTCTCACGTCTTCAAACAACACGAGCGCTGTCTTGCTCTCTCTCCCTCGCGCATATTAATCAAAATCAATTGACGCGATAGTAAAAGGTCGGAAGACCGCAGTTTCACGTGGAGCATTTGGAGATGTTTAGAGATTAGAGACGGGCCTATACAATCAATGAACAACATCTCAACACTAAATTATAAAGGCCTGTCCCATATAGACGCCTGTCTCAAATACAAGCCGGTGCAGTTCGACGATTTGGGAAAATAAAAGCCCGGGCTACTATTTGAAGTTTTTACGGTATATAAATAATTTAGTGTATTATATGTGTGTGTGTATGTATATGGGGCAGACATACAGTCTATGGTGGCAGGCTGGCAGCACCATCTGCTGATCAAGCAGGGTAAAACTAAATGAAAAAAAAATTTATATCCGGGGAACGGTGCGGTACGTCATCACGTCAAGACAGCGCATGTTGCAATCTATGTGTTGCAACAACAACACTGAAGTCTACAGCGAGCTAACAAATATTAGCATAGCACCAACTGCCTTGCCCCCAAACAGCCGACCATGGAGTCAAATGAGGTTGAAATTGAGGACGCTCCGCCTGGATACAAGTCATATGTCTGGCAGTATTTTGGCTTTCTCATTAAAAAAGACAAAGACGGCAATAGAGTAACTGACAAGACTAAGACTGTGTGTAAGGTATGCCATGCTGTCATTCCGTAACTTACAGCACATCCAACACATCAAACATGAACCACCACCTTCAACGTTACCATAAAAATGTTGTAAGTTACAAAAATAAATAAGTTGTTGTTATACAGTAATATTTTTTTCTTTTTTTTTTTCTTTTTTGATATCGTATCGTGACGTATCGTATCGTGACCCTGGCATATCGAGGTGCATCGTATCGTGAGTTTAAGTGTATCGTCCCATCCCTATTTTCTACTAATACCATACACCATTGCATACTTTTGTCATGTACAACTCATATAAGACTTTTTACAGTATTCATATATGACGCTAAAATCCCCTATAAGTTGTATGTGTGCTATTTAGTATGAAATGGGCCATAATCGGTCTGATTTTGTATAGGACATGTATTGGTCTTACATGAAACACATAAGGTAATTCTGTCCAGTTTAAGTAAGGAAGATGTATGGTTGCTGTATATGAACCATGCAGGTTTTTTTCATATGGGTGTTTAAATCAGCAGGACTCATCAGTGGCATCTGGTCCCTTTAAAAAAATAAAAAAACACCTGTTAACATGCTGATATCAAGAGAAACTATAGGGCTGCACGATTTTGGGAATACATTTTAGATTTTTCTGGTTAAAATTATGAAATTTACTAAATACATACACTATATATATACAGGTCCTTCTAAAAAAATTTGCATATTGTGATAAAGTTCATTATTTTCCATAATGTAATGATAAAAATGAAACTTTCATATATTTTAGATTCATTGCACACCAACTGAAATATTTCAGGTCTTTTATTGTTTTAATACTGATGATTTTGGCATACAGCTCATGAAAACCCAAAATTCCTGTCTCAAAAAATTAGCATATTTCATCCGACCAATAAAAGAAGTGTTTTTAATAAAAAAAAAAAAGTCAACCTTCAAATAATTATGTTCAGTTATGCACTCAATAGTCAATACTTGGTCGGGAATCCTTTTGCAGAAATGACTGCTTCAATGCGGCGTGGCATGGAGGCAATCAGCCTGTGGCACTGCTGAGGTGTTATGGAGGCCCAGGATGCTTCGATAGCGGCCTTAAGCTCATCCAGAGTGTTGGGTCTTGCGTCTCTCAACTTTCTCTTCACAATATCCCACAGATTCTCTATGGGGTTCAGGTCAGGAGAGTTGGCAGGCCAATTGAGCACAGTAATACCATGGTCAGTAAACCATTTACCAGTGGTTTTGGCACTGTGAGCAGGTGCCAGGTCGTGCTGAAAAATGAAATCTTCATCTCCATAAAGCTTTTCAGCAGAAGGAAGCATGAAGTGCTCCAAAATCTCCTGCTAGCTAGCTGCGTGGACCCTGCCCTTAATAAAACACAGTGCACCAACACCAGCAGCTTACATGGCACCCCAGACCATCACTGACTGTGGGTACTTGACACTGGACTTCAGGCATTTTGGCATTTCCTTCTCCCCAGTCTTCCTCCAGACTCTGGCACCTTGATTTCCGAATGACATGCAAAACTGAGCAACAGTCCAGTGCTGTTTCTCTGTAGCCCAGGTCAGGCGCTTCTGCCGCTGTTTCTGGTTCAAAAGTGGCTTGACCTGGGGAATGCGGCACCTGTAGCCCATTTCCTGCACATGCCTGTGCACGGTGGCTCTGGATGTTTCTACTCCAGACTCAGTCCACTGCTTCCGCAGGTCCCCCAAGGTCTGGAATCGGTCCTTCTCCACAATCTTCCTCAGGGTCCGGTCACCTCTTCTCGTTGTGCAGCGTTTTTTGCCACACTTTTTCCTTCCCACAGACTTCCCACTGAGGTGCCTTGACACAGCACTCTGGGAACAGCCTATTTGTTCAGAAATTTCTTTCTGTCTTACCCTCTTGCTTGAGGGTGTCAATGATGGCCTTCTGGACAGCAGTCAGGTCGCGGCAGTCTTACCCATGATTGCGGTTTTGAGTAATGAAACAGGCTGGGAGTTTTTAAAAGCCTCAGGAATCTTTTGCAGGTGTTTAGAGTTAATTAGTTGATTCAGATGATTAGGTTAATAGCTCGTTTAGAGACCCTTTTCATGATATGCTAATTTTTTTAGACAGGAATTTTGGGTTTTCATGAGCTGTATGCCAAAATCGTCAGTATTAAAACAATAAAAGACCTGAAATATTTCAGTTGGTGTGCAATGAATCTAAAATATATGAAAGTTACATTTTTATCATTACATTATGGAAAATAATTAACTTTATCACAATATGCTAATTTTTTTAGAAGGACCTGTATATATATATATATATATATATATATATATATATATATATATATATGTGAACACCAAGTTTGTTGTGCCTTGTAGGCATATATGTGTAGGGCAGTGGCGATTTCTTTAAGACTGCAAGGGAAGCTCAGCTTCACCTATAATGTCAAAAAATTAATAGTCAAATGTGTACTATTGTGTTAACATTTTATTGACTAAAAATGCGTTAGAACACGGACATCTCGAAGACGAGTTCGTTCAGAATCAGCTACATATAGCAGGTCGGCTGACTCGATCTCCTTCTCATACATTCCTGTAGTAGCGTCACAGTGCATTTCCCATTGGCATTTCCCCGTTGAAGCTCAGCGTCCATTGACTTCAATGGGGCTGCTTTGAACAGTTTTTTCAGTGCTTCAAAACTAGACGGTCATTGGATAAATGCTGCGATTATGTCCCGCCCACGGACGCCCGGCGTCTCTGGGGTGAATAGGGAAGTGGGCTGGCCTGGAGTCCGGGCTTCTGTTTAGGCATGGTTTGCCTAAACAGAAGTTTGGGCAAACCATGTTTGCTACAAACTACTGTTCTGTAGTTTGTTTAGGCATGGTTTGTAGGGAAATTACAAACCCGCGCACACATATTCAAACGAATATAACTATAGAATCAATTTTTAATGCGCATGTGAACGCCATCAGGTCACAGGTTCGCGTTTAAAGTCTGTTTAGAGAGAACGCCGTCGTCTTAGTGGCCCCTAATGTAATAACAAATGATAATTTTGCTGGAAGTGAATCAATCGAAACCAACTTTAGCCGGAAATAACAGTATTCAAAATCGCTATAAAGCCAAAACAATCTCTGTTACCGTAAATTGTATGTTTATCTCTGTAAAGCTGCTTTGAAACAATCTCCATTGTTAAAAGCGCTATATAAATGAAGATGACTTGACTTGACTTCTGCGTGATGATTGGAGGACTGCATCTCCTTTTGATTGACAGCGATTTCGCACAATAAAAAGTCGCTGACGCGGAAGCTATTCGAGATTTCGAGCTCAGTCTCATCGCGGATTTCGCAAGTGTACTCGATAGATAGCATGGTTAAAACCAGACCATTCTCAGTTGTAACTGAGTTATGGTCTGGCAAAGCGTCATAGACAAATCATTTCCAGAGGGGCGTCACCAACGGACGTCGCGGATAGACCTAAAACCAATCAGAGCGATGAAGGAGATGACGTATGCAGAGCGGCGGAGAAACATCTCAGAGTGTTGATCTTTGGTCGGTTTTTAACAAAAAGGAAACGTTCAAATCGCTTAAAACAGATGTGATAGCTGATTCGAACGAGTGATGTTCGACGGCGGCATCCATCTTTGTAATGTAGGCTACAAAATCTGCTTCAAAATCCCAGCGCTGTCGTCATCGTGTAAAGCCCGCCCCAACGTTTCTGATTGGTGCCTCGATTTCGACGGATTGGAAATAGGCTTGAATGAGTTCTTTGCCAGACTAACTTTCAGAGCAAATCTAAATTTGCCGGAAGTTGTCTGGGTTTTCCCAGGCTACTCGAAAGACGAACTGCTGTAACATATTTCTTGGTATTTGCAATTTTCATCATACATTTCACAGTTTAACCTAATTCCCACATTTCCTCCGTCGATGTCAGGTGCCTTGTTACATGTGCGGGCGTGGTGTTTGAATCACGGCACATCTGTCTAGTTTGGTTTCGGTTTTGTGTCGGGATTCGGACATGCATGCTCTGCTTGTTTGTTTTCTGTTGCGAGTGCACAGGATGAGCTTATGGTCTTTCTCGTGCATAACGTTCTGTCTTGTCGTGTTCGCGTGCGGTTTCGTGTTCGCTCTGTTCAGTGTGTTGTGTTTTGTGTAGTGTGTTGTGTTTTGTGTTTACATCGGCCGCGTGCTTTCATGTCATGTTTTGTCTTGTGTAGCACACAGCTTGTGTTTTACACTAGCTGTGTGCTTTCATGTTGTCATGTTCTGTGGGAACACGTGGCTTATGAGTGTTCTCATTGTTCTTCATGTCTCATTTTGTGTGAGCACAATTGCTTGTAATTTGTTTTACTGGCCATGTGTTTGTGTTTTTGTCATGTTTGGTGTGAGCACATGGCTTGTCATCTGTTTTCCTCGTGCCATGTGCTCTCCTGTCGATAGTGTCGACTCCCATCTTGTTTCCTGATTATTAGTTATTTTGCCCCACCTGTCCTCCCTCGTTACCTGCCTTTTTTGCTCCCTATTTATTCTCCTTGTCCTGTGCTGGTTCGTAGTTTTTGTTTGTATTTTTTATTTTATTATTAAAATAAAGCCCATCAACTCTGCACCTGAGTCCTCGCTCTTTACACCATCCCCACACCTGACAGTCGAGTTTAAAAAAAAAAGAGCTTCCCCTCTTTGAAAGACCAGCAGCCGCCACTGGTGTAGGGCTATATAAAATATTAACAATAGCCTAGATAGCAAGCAGCCTATAAATCGTTAAAAAGGAACACTTCAGTAACACTACACTAGAGAAAAATATATGGATTATCATATGTTACTTCAAACGTTTCCATACGTTACGACGTTATGAAATGAGATTGGAGTAAAAACGTGAAGCCTAATGTTTGGTGCGTTTTGCTTTTCAAACCCACAGCGCGAGTGACTCAAACTCACAGCGCGTGCCGAGAACATTTACTGAAGCGATCGAGCCGCTCCAAACTATGAAACATTATTCTTACCATATTATACATATCTACGTGTGAGCAGATATCCACAAACACAGTATTTAACAGTAAACACAGGTCTAAACATTATAATATTCACCACTCATACGAGCCTACTGTTATATCGTGCTGTTTAATTATCGAACATAAAAACATTCTCGTGTCGTACATGTAGGCCTATATACATTTAGCATTAGGCTTCATGTTTTTACTCCAATCACATTTCATAACGTACATTTTAGTCTGGCACCAGTTTAACTAGCTACAATGTAAAGTTTATGCAACAATAACATGCTACTATTAGTTTCTTACCTTAAAAATCGTTCTCATAATCAAACCGTGTTCTTCTAATTCTTCTATTAGGTAAATCCAAGGTAAACAGCACAGCACAAACAGTCTTACAAACTCTATGAAAAGCAGAGCAGTACTGAAGTCGCTGATTCTTTGTTTTGAGGTGATGAGGGCGGTAACAGCTCTGCGTTCCTCCGCGTGGATCATTTGCATGTGAACAGCTCTTGCGCGCGTGGGTGTGGTCACATTAGCGCTAATCAGCTCGGGCTGGAGAAACTGTACATGTCGTTGCACTCATACGAATTACTTAAACAGAGAATATTTGTTTTTGATATGATTTACATCATTTAAAAATGGAGACTTCAAGCTTCGTAAAGACATATGTTTCATGTCACAGTGACAAGCATTCGCTGAGTTATAGGTCATTTTCTGTCGCGTTTCAGAATGAACTTCACATTGAGAGAGACGGGAGAACGCGCATCATGTTTGTTTTCTTTATTTTAGACATTTAACAGTTTTGAATGATGTGTAACACTTATATGTAAGATCAAAATCAACAGAGTATTTTGAGTTTGTTTTGCACTGATAAGAAAAAAAGCGAGCAGATCACGCCGGCGTGATTGCCGACCCCAGAGGGTTAAGCGTGCAGGGCAACCACCCAGTAGAGCATTACAATAATCTAGCCTCAATGTCATGAACGCATGAACTAATTGTTCCGCATTCGTCAGTGAGAGCATACGACGTAATTTAGATATATTTTTAAGATGGAAAAATGCGGTTTTACAGATACTATTAACGTGACTTTCAAATGAAAGATTGCTATCAAATAGGTGCTAAACAAATAGGGGCTATTTCCTTCGGGGCTTGGCCCCTAATTAACAACCGAAATAGTAGCTGCAGATTAAGTATCCAAAATTTCCTTGACTGTAGTTATTCAATTCTTCCACATAGACAAGGTCCCAGGTTTAGCGTGATTAGTCCGCGCAGATGACAGTTCCAGATATAGTATCTCCAATAAAGAATATAGCCAATGTTTAGTAGAAAGGTCATGTGGAGGTTTCCATCGTTGAACAAGCTTCTTTGCAGCAGTCATGGCAACTAGCCAAAATTTCCGTACCTTCTCACTCAGAGGAAATAAATTGAGAATTGTCATTCAAAAATAAAATAACAGGATATTTGGGAAAACGATTCCTCAAAGCTTTGTACAAAACGTCAAGCACCATATCCCAGAATTTTTGCACATCTGGACAATCCCACAGCATTTGTAACAAAGTGTCCACACATCCAGGTCCACAAAAATTACAATACGGATGGGGTCATAGACCCAAGCTCTAGCTTTAGAAAAATTATCTGTATTAAGATTTTGAAAGCAAAGATACAAATATGAAATAATTCCTGTGCTTGGTGCATTACAAATCCAATTCACCACTGGGTGAGTATGAAGATGTGTACCCCAAGGTACCTTATGGGCCTTTAACACGGCATGTAATTTAAAATATAAAAATAAAGTGTTATGCAAAATATTAAATCTTTCAATTAAGTCTCGAAAAGCCGGGATTGATTCTTCTCCTTTTATGTCATTTAATGTTAGAATACCTTTTATAGACCAGGATGTCTGCACAAAAGATTGTCCGCCCGGAAGTAAGTGCTAAATAGGAGTATAAGTGTGCCATATAGTTCTAGATGAAAAACAGGCTTCTATCTTTTTAAATATTTGGAGAGTGTAGGAAATTACAGAACCATAATATAATGAGCACTTCCTGTGTAAAAGGCCAGATAATAAAAAATCTTCCAAACGAATTGGTGACCAATGATACCATTTAAAATTAGGGCAGCTTGGAAGTGAGCATTGTAGATCAGATAAAAATAGTAAAGTAGCCCATCATCAGCATATAGAGAGATAGAAAGCGGGCACCCCTGTCTCGTGCCTCTGCAATTATTAAAAGTGTCTGAAATGAGTCCACCAGTAGAAGCCCTTGCCATGGGATTAGTGTATAGAGTTTGTATCATTCTCAGACCTGCGTGAAAAGAGGCGGGTCACCAGGTTTTTGCGTAGTTTAGAGTGACAAATCATACTAGCGTACTTTGAGGTCAAAATGCGCATTTTGACCTCAAAGTAAGCGGGGATGATTGACAGATGCGTAAGGCCTATCATTAAAAAGAGACTGAAAATCGACAGCAATAAAGAATCCCGCTCAATCCCCCTTCCACTCCCGTGGCCCGCCGTCTGACTGATATAAGCGAGGACAGTAGCCTACCATAGTCACAGTAGGCCTACTTCTGACTCCTGAAGGTAAACGGGCTGGGGTGGATGTGGAAAGTTGAAATATTGTTTTGAGTTAACTTAATCTGGATTCGATTATCACACACGGGAGTGATCGCATGGATTATATATCTCAAAATACTCCGTCATTCATGGTCACTCAGATAAGAGGAAAACATCATTTAGCCATGCAAATTATAAAATGCTTAAGTAATGCTGAACAATAAATTTTAATAAAATTAAAATCGTTATGTTTAGTGATTATGAAAGTTCTGTGATTTGTGGATGACTGATAAGCGCGAGTCTGGAGAAACAGACGTTTATTTATTAATATTCATGATTGAGAAACGTCTCGGTTGCGTATGGTAACCCTCGTTCCCTGAGTAGGGAACGGAGACGTCTCGTCGGAGGAGTTTCCAACGAATTGGGATCACGCTAGGGAGACAAAAACGAGCCAATGAATATTGGCATGCAGGACTTGCATTCCACGCCCCGCCTGCCAGTGCGGGTATAAAGCGGAAGCGAGCGCATACACATATGCTTTACGCTGAGGAGCCGGACGGTGTCCAGTCCTCCGCGAAGGTACAGCAAGCATGGCGACAGGACGAGACGTCTCCGTTCCCTACTCAGGGAACGAGGGTTACCATACGTAACCGAGACGTTCCCTTTCGTTAGGGAACTCCTACGTCTCGTCGGAGGAGTTTCCAACGAATTGAGATCCCTAATAACACGGCATGGTGCTGGCCCCTTCCAGCGCCCAGCTTAGCTTCCCGCCAAAGCAGTTTCTTAGTTTTCTTTACGGGAGCTAGCTAGGAAGAATCACACTGCTGTTCCGCAAGACCCGCTCAGTGGATTTGGATAACACTGGGAAAACGTGCCCAACCTGTAGGAGGGAACGTTGCGGAGTCCCTGCCCGCCCGAAGGGAGGCATTGGAATACACGTATGTTCTAGCCCGTAGGGTAGTGAAACATACGGCAGTCCTTGAGGTAGTCCCAGCCCGAGGGGTGGGAGCATACTCAGCAAGGACGACAGAACGGGTCTGTCGAGGGGAAGACACGGAGCTAACCCGGAGGGTAGCTGGAGCGTGGAAGAAATGGGTCACCATAGGGACCACTGTTAAGGCCACCCAGTCTAGTAGCAACTCCTACGAGAGGTAATAGACCTAGCGCCGGGCGATCTGCCTCGCCTGGTGCCGGAGGGGTGATGGAGGAACTCACGAGGTTAGCCGTTTGTTGGGGAACCAACGGAGCAAAACGCGCACGTATCAGGCCCATAGGGCGGGAATGGCGAAGCAAGCCGACATGACCTAATTCCTCGCGCTACTGGCCGTAGCGAGTACACGGGAGGAAACAGGTCATGTCGGCTTGCTTCGCCTAATTCCTCGCGCTACTGGCCGTAGCGAGTACACGGGAGGAATTTGGCGAAGCAAGCCGACATGACCTAATTCCTCGCGCTACTGGCCGTAGCGAGTACACGGGAGGAAACAGGTTCAACACGTAAGCTATAAAATCTAGCGAACGTGTTAGGTGTCGCCCAGCCCGCAGCTCTACAGATGTCTGCCAGCGAAGCGCCTTGCGCCAGCGCCCAGGAGGAGGCGACACTCCTAGTGGAGTGTGCCGTCAACCTAGGCGGGCAAGGCACGTCCTGGGACTCATAAGCCCAGACGATAGCATCCACTAGCCAGTGGGCTAACCTCTGCTTGGAGACAGCCTTCCCCTTCTGCTGGCCTCCGTAACAGACGAAGAGCTGCTCTGAGGTCCTAAAGCTTTGCGTTATGTCCACATAACAACGTAAAGCACGTACGGTACAGAGAAAAGCCAGGGCTGGGTCTGCCTCCTCCGGGGGCAGCGCTTGCAGGTTCACTACCTGATCTACAAACGGAGTGGTAGGAACCTTGGGCACATATCCGAACCGGGGTCTCAGAACAACGTGAGACAGGCCCGGTCCGAACTCCAGGCACGACTCGTCGACCGAAAATGCCTGCAGATCCCCTACCCTCTTGAAAGAGGCCAGAGCCAACAGGAGAGCTGTCTTCATAGACAAGATATTCAACTCCACAGTATTTAAGGGCTCAAAAGGGGGCCTCTGAAGAGCTCTGAGCACTAGAGCTAAGTCCCAAGAGGGTAAAGGGTGCGGAATACGAGGCGGATTTAACCTCCTAGCACCCTTAAGGAATCTGATGACCATGTCGTGCTTTCCCAATGACTTACCATCTACTGCATCATGATGAGCGGCTATTGCGGCAACATACACTTTGAGGGTGGAGGAAGACAGCCTTCGCTCCAACCCATCTTGCAGGAAGGAAAGCACGACTCTGATCGGCAAGTTCGGGGGTCTTCCCTGCGGGAAGAGCACCAAACGACGAACAGGTTCCACTTCAACGCATAGAGGCGCCTCGTAGAGGGGGCTCTAGCAGAAGTGATAGTGTCTACCACAGCCTGTGGTAGGCCACCTAGAACCTCCGCGTCCCGTCCAGGGACCAGACATGGAGTCTCCAGAGGTCTGGACGCGGGTGCCATAGAGTGCCCCATCTCTGAAAAAGCAGGTCCTTCCTCAGAGGAATAGGCCAAGGAGGTGCTGTCGCTAGGAGCATAAGTTCTGGGAACCAGGTCCGGTTGGGCCAATACGGCGCAACTAGCAAGACCTGCTCCTCGTCCTCCCTGACTTTGCACAGTGTCTGTGCGAGAAGGCTCACTGGGGGAAACGCATATTTGCGAAGGCCCCGGGGCCAGCTGTGTGCCAGTGCATCCGTGCCGAAAGATCCTCCAGTCAGGGAATAGAACAACTGGCAATGGGTTGTGTCCGGAGAGGCAAACAGATCTATCTGAGCGGCTCCGAAGATTCCCCATATCAGCTGAACCGCTTGGGGATGGAGTCGCCATTCTCCCGGAAGGGGCGGCTGCCGTGAGAGCTCGTCTGCCGCACGGTTGAGCACACCAGGGATGTGAATGGCCCGAAGCAACCTCAGATACTTCTGACTCCATAGGAGGAGATGGTGGGCGAGTCGCGACATACGACGGGAGCGTAGACCACCTTGATGGTTGATGTACACCACGGTCGCAGTGCTGTCCGTACGGACCAGTACATGCCTGTGTAGAAGCAGCCCCTTGAGGCGGCACAAGGCTAAGCGTGCTGCTTGCAACTCTAGGCAATTGTGCCAATGCAGCTGAGGCCCCGTCCACAGACCTGAGACTGCATGCCCGTTGTACGTGGCCCCCCAACCGTTGGCAGAGGCATCCGTGAAACCCACAGCATGCCTGGACACCTGGACTAAGGGCACTCCGGCCCGTAGAAAGGCAGGGTCCGACCAAGGACTGAAGGTTTGGCGACAGTGCGGGGTAATGTTGACCCGGAATGTGCCGCTCTGCCACGCCCATCTCGGGACTCGATCGTGAAGCCAGCGCTAAAGCGGTCTCATATGCAGCAGGCCGAGTGGCGTTACTGCGGCTGCGGCTGCCATATGCCCCAGGAGCCTCTGAAACTGTTTCAGTGGGACCGCTGACCTGCCTCGAAAAGACCTGAGGCAGTTGACTGGACGTGCTCCTCGGTGAGGCGCGCAGTCTGACTGACCGAGTCCAACTCCATACCGAGATAAGAGATCCTCTGCGTGGGGCAGAGTTTGCTCTTGTCCCAGTTGACCTGAAGCCCCAAACGGCTGAGGTGCCGAAGCACCAAGTCTCTGTGATCGCACAACAGATCTCGCGAGTGAGCTATTATCAGCCAGTCGTCGAGATAGTTGAGAATGTTCTCTCATGGGAACAATGACCGCCTCCGCGACTTTTGTGAAGACGCGGGGCGACAGAGCCAAGCCGAAGGGCGGACCTTGTACTGATATGCCCGACTCTCGAACGCAAACCGAAGAAACGGTCTGTGTCGAGGAAGAATCGAGACATGAAAGTACGCATCCCTCAGGTCGATCGCTGCAAACCAATCCTGGGGACGGATGCACTCGAAGATGCGCTTCTGCGTGAGCATTTTGAACGGGAGCTTGTGCAGGGCCCGATTCAAAACTTCTTCTTGGGTACAATGAAGTAAGGGCTGTAGAACCCAGACCTCATCTCGGCTGGAGGGACCGGCTGGATCGAGTCCTTCGCCAGCAGGGCGACGATCTCTTTCCTCAAGACAGGGGCATCAACACTCCGTACTTTGGTGAAGAGGATGCCTCTGTACTTGGGAGGCCGGCGGGCAAACTGAATTGCATAGCTGAGCCGGATGGTACGGATGAGCCAGCGGGACGGCCTCGGAAGCGCTAGCCAGGCTTCGAGAGACCGTACCAACGAGCCGACCAGGACCACCGGCGTACCCGCGGAGGGGCAGCGAGGTGGAAGGCAGCGACCGGACTCCGGAGGCATTGCTGCGGCCAAGAGAGGGGTCTGGGTGTGCGGTGCAACACTTACCTGCTTCCACTGGGGGGCAAGCAGCAGGGAAGGCCCATCTTTCTCTGGGGCGTTCGGCTGCTGCCTGTCCCGAGGCGAAGGAAGGAAGGGAAACGAGGAGCGAGGCCCGGGGGTGTCGGGTCCTGGTTTCCGCGCCTCCTTGCCCGGCGGGAGATGAGAGTGACGAGGCCGTAGCGGCGACACTGCCATCTGAGCGCTGGGGCGAGGGGAATGAGAGCGGCGAGGCAACGTGGCTGCGCACACTGTCATTCTGCCCTCTTGGACGGAGGAGAATGGCAGCGGCGAGGCAATTGAGCGTCAGCCTGGACTGCCAGTCTCGACCGTGAGTGACCCAGAGGAAGTGGAAACTGCTCTTTTAGTGGGTACCGCTGACTGGGGGGGGGTCAGCGGCGGAACAAACACAAGGAAAAAGAAGATTCTCCACCCGGCCCTCCTCCAGGGGAAAGAGGGGTGCAGAGGCACCCTCCCGAAGAGCAGCCACCACATCCTCTGGGTCGCCCGTCTCAGGGTCGCTTACCTCTCCTCTTGCTGAGGGCTTAGACGAACTCCGAGCGGGCTGTGCGCTTCTCTTGCGGCCGGCATCCTGCTGCTTAGCTGGCTGCTGCTTGGGCTGGGCAGGGGCGGAGGCGGCGACAGGAGGGTGCCCTCGGCGACGAGCAGCTGGAGGCGCAGCCGGGCGGGGACGGAGCAGCCACAGCCTGTCTCCGGGGCATGATGTACTTGATCACCTCCGACTGCTTCTGAGCGGCGGAGAACTGTTGGGCATAGCTCTCCACCACCTCGCCGAAGAGGCCACCCTGGGATATGGGGGAGTTCAGGAACCTATTCTCGTCCGACTCCCCCATATCCGCGAGGGTGAGCCATAGGTGTCGCTCCTGGACCACAAGGGTGGACATCGTCTGACCAAGGGCCAGTGCTATGACTTAAACCATTTTCTCGGTTAGTCAATGCACAGCTCAACCCCGACTCAGAACTACCCTTGCGTACTGCGTGTTTTGGCTTCACACAGACTTGTAGTGGGGAAGAGGTGGTCTGCCATTAGCAAAGCCACCCCACCACCAAGGGTAGTGAGAGAGGAAAAAAACTTTCTGCAGATTTTGGCACGTTTGACTTTCCACAGCACCAACATGCTTCCATACTGCTAAAAGCCTTTTTCACACACATCCGGGCAGGCACGGGGGCGGGGCAAGGTGATTACACGTTGCTCTGCGCCCCCAGAGTAGCCCGGGAAGTGTGGCTGTCAAGTCTGAATCTGATTCAGCATGAGCACACACCATTACAGTGGGAACTCAGCATCATCATTTCCAGAGAGTAACAGCCCTCTCTCCGATGCAGCGATCGACATCTGATCCTCCCCTGGAGCCCCGAATTAAATAGCTGGTACCTCATGAGAAGGACCAGAAATTCCACCCGAAAGCTACCAGGCATGCAAGACCGTGAACGTGGCCATAACCTTGATGGCACATGGCACGCTGAGCGCTCCACCCCTCATGAGAAAGGCAAGACGAACAACGTGCCGACGTGGTCATGCTCCCCTAAGAGAGCATAAACCACCCACAAACACAGTCTCGGCATGTTTGCGATGCGCTTGGAGGAGTGAGGGGTCCGAGGAGGTGGTCTCGTCGGAGAACGCTCACTGTAATCCTCAGATCACCAATGCTATTAGCCAAAGTAGCCCTTTTCCGGTGGCCAACAGAAGAGGAACTAGATCAGGGAATAGGCAAAGGCGCGCATCTAGAGCGCCGAATGACGCACGCTGGGTTGCCGTGACAACCTGCGCTGTCAGCCGGCAGCACACGGCACGCTGAGCGACTCAAGCCTTTTTTACGAGAAAGGGGAGACGAACAACGTGCCGACGTGGTTATGCTCTCATGAGAGAACATAAACCACCCACGAACGCAGTCTCAACATGCTTAAGCCCAGGCACGCGAAACACTGATCGTGGCCGTCAATGAGGACAGGAAACGACCGCATCCAGAAACACACGGGTGAAACGTCATCCTGAAAAGGACGTGATCTTCAGCCGTGTTGCTCTTTTCACAGAAAACCCTCTCTTATTATGCTGAAGCACACAGGGATAAACGCGGCAACACAGCGGGGAAACTGCAAGCCCGCTGTGCGCACTCAACCGAATACCAGCTGTGACAACAGCTCTTTGAAAAAAAGGCAGATCGCGTGAAGCAGCAGCTAGTACCCGGGAGATGGTTTCGCATCTCACGGCCCTCGTCCTCATCCTGCTCGCCACAGTTACATATTTATTTTGTATGAAAATTAGCGCGTTAGTTACTTACGGATTAAAAAGTACCTTTGTATCAGTACCGTTGTAACACGGACCGCACGCACAGAGAGAAGATAACTGTAAAATGAAAATTGACGGGGTAAGTTTAAATTTTGTTCTTGGTTGTGTTTTTTTCTGTCAAAATGTCAGAAAGCATTTTTGTATTATCCATCCGTGTTTTTAAAATTCGTTAAATGACGGACGTTTTACTGTTAACACAGCCCTTCCTATATGTCGGATTCGTCTAACTTATACTTGATAGTCTTTTTAGAATAAGTGATTCGTTTTGCTATTATTGGACTCCTGTCTATTCATTGTCAACTATTTTCTATAAATATGTTTGTATTGGCTAACGTTTATTCAGCTAATGCGTGTTCTGTTTAAAACGTGCAATGTTCAAATGCAAATACAGCACATCACAAATAAAAGCCCTTTTTTCTGTGAGATTTAGTATCATATTTGGATATTGGAATAATAAATTAAGTAGCCTATCTTAAATGTACACACAATGTTCCTATGTTGTTGTTGTTGTTGTTTTTTTTAATGTTTTTTAGGGGTTTCTTAATTTTAGACTAGTTGACCAGCACACATTATATACAATGCAATATTAATCATGAATAAATAGTTTTGAGCAGTATTGAAACTTTGGACTTTCACTGTAAATTGCAGTGCAGTGCAAGTGAAATTTTGGATTTGGGTCGAATTCAAAAAACTTTAGAAGTCAAATCTAGAATTATGAAGATAGGCATGTGTTTGTGTGTGTCTTACATTCTCAAAAAACTTATGGCAATATATTATTATATATATTATATATTATTATATATATATTATAGGCTACTATGGGCCTATTATTTTGGGACATACTATAGAAGTATTACAATATTTTGGGACAGGCTATAGAAGTATTATAAGACTGTAGGCTACTGTAGGAACATTATGGAGGGTAAGGTTACACATCACTAAAAATCTTATAGTATTACTCATATAGGAACAGATTATGGCAGACAGATGGCCTATGATGTTAAGAGGATGGTGTGTGTGTGTGTGTGCACCTTGCAAATAATCAAAATGGCGTCAGACGAGGACTCTGATAGGGAGAAAGAAGGCAGCAAACCTAAAAAGAAGCGGGTCTGTGCCCCTCAGAAGTTCCTGACAAAATATCAAGAGCAGTGGCCATGTCTCCGCCAATTTCATCTTTAGCGATTTGTCATCAAACAAACTGTTTATTAATTGAACAAGTAACATGTTTTCGTCGTTTTTTTTTTTTTTTTTTTACATAGTAGGCTAATTTGAAGAAGAAGAAGAAAAAACAATATGCACGCCAGTCCGTTTTTGCATTGCCAAACCAGATGCTCGTTAGATCAAAAACTAATGTCATAATGATTTTATGCGAACCTGACTTATTACCGGTAATGGCCTACTTTTTAAACAAATTAGTTTCAATGTAAACTATTCATAGCCTAACCTTTATCATTGTTAATTTTTTTTAAACGAGTCCCACGGAGCTTCTTGGTTGTTGCATGGTTGGCAGAGGTGGGTAGAGTACCTATCCAAAAACTGTACTCAAGTAAAAGTACTTATAGAAATATTTACTAAAAGTAAAAGTAATAATCTTAATAGTTACTTGAGTAAGAGTAAAAAGTGTCCAATGAAAAACCTACTCAAGTAGTTAGTTACTAGTTACTTCGGATCATATAAGCCTTTATATATATAAACACTCACCTAAAGGATTATTAGGAACACCATACTAATACTGTGTTTGACCCCCCTTCGCCTTCAGAACTGCCTTAATTCTACGTGGCATTGATTCAACAAGGTTGAACAACATTCTTTAGAAATGTTGGCCCATATTGATAGTATAGCATCTTGCAGTTGATGGAGATTTGTGGGATGCACATCCAGGCACGAAGCTCCCGTTCCACCACATCCCAAAGATGCTCTATTGGGTTGAGATCTGGTGACTGTGGGGGCCATTTTAGTACAGTGAACTCATTGTCATGTTCAAGAAACCAATTTGAAATGATTCGAGCTTTGTGACATGGTGCATTATCCTGCTTGAAGTAGCCATCAGAGGATGGGTACATGGTGGCCATAAAGGGATGGACATGGTCAGAAACAATGCTCAGCTAGGCCGTGGCATTTAAACGATGCCCAATTGGCACTAAGGGGCCTAAAGTGTGCCAAGAAAACATCCCCCACATCATTACACCACCTTCACCAGCCTGCACAGTGGTAACAAGGCATGATGGATCCATGTTCTCATTCTGTTTACGCCAAATTCTGACTCTACCATCTGAATGTCTCAACAGAAATCGAGACTCATCAGACCAGGCAACATTTTTCCAGTCTTCAACTGTCCAATTTTGGTGAGCTCTTGCAAATTGTAGCTTCTTTTTCCTATTTGTAGTGGAGATGAGTGGTACCCGGTGGGGTCTTCTGCTGTTGTAGCCCATCCGCCTCAAGGTTGTGCACAGGGACGTGCACAGGGGGGTTGCTCAGGTTGCCCGGGCAACTGCCCATATGCCCTTCTCACTCAAGTTGCCCTTCCGAGAAAAAAATTCAATCGTACAATGGATGCAGAATTTCACGTAGGCCTAGATTTAAAAAAAAAAAAAATAATCGCAAAGCCTCATTTACTTCCATTCGGGCACCGAAAGTGAAAGTCAGTATGAAGGGCAAACGCTGCACGCGACCATAGACTGCACGCGACCGGCGTAGGGCCACGCAAATTACTTAAGGCCACGCCTCCATCTCGTGTCATAGTCATAGCGCGCCGTCAAATGTGTAGCTACAACATCCACGACAAAATGAAGCGAAACTATCCTTCTGGTCACGAAAAGAGGAAGAAGAAAAAAAACATGAGAGTCAATTGCGTGAACAACAATCAGGTAAACTTGTGTTCTCTCCTCTCTAAGTTTGATGTCAGCAAAGTTTGATGTTTTTCGGTCTTGCTAACCTAGCTGGGCAGGCAGTGCATCTCTTGCATCACTTTGTGGCTGACAAAAGTGAGAGTAAAATACAATTATTTATTACGTTTGATTTTGATAAACGACAAAGTGCAACGGTGTTTGTTTACTGCAGCTCGGAAAACATAACCGCGTCGCGTGTGTTATCGTGCGTTCATGCGCGTGCACGAAATGAAACTCGCATTTTTCAAGCAGAAATATGTGGAGATCAGACATACTGTACAATACATGCACGTGAATGATGGCACTCCCAATCAAAGTACACATTTTACTTTTAAAACAAGACACTGATTATCTAGTCTCAGTGTAGTTAAAAACTCTAAACAACTGCACTAATTATGCAAGATAGAAAGCAATGTATTGACAATTTGACATTGATTGACTATTGATTTATAGGCTATATTGAATTAAAAATGTTGATTAGCTGGACATACTGGTCAAAATGGATGCACATCCCTCAGTAAATAATAACCATAAATCAAGAATTGTTTCAACATGCATAATACAAAATTAAAAAAATCATACTGATGCCGAAAATGCCCAGGCTGTAGAAAGAACCAAAGTTAATCCCAAAAGCCAAAGCTCAGGGTCATAATTTATTATTTTCTTCTTATTTATGTTTATGTTAATATTCACTTACTTAATAATATTCACTTATTATCTTAACATTCTATAGAAAATACTCTATTCAATAAATACTGTGTGTTTGAACCTCATTCTGTTCTATATTGTTGTACTTATTCTTTGACTGTTTTGTTTAAAGAAGGGAGGATTGTATGGGAGCGCTGAAGTGTCAGGTGTGACTGTGGCAATGGCAAATGGTTTACATAGCTCACGACATCACAGGTCAGGTAGAGGCCCCTTAGCAGAATTTTGCTTAGGGCCCCAGGGAGGTCAGGATTGGCACTGGGTGTAGCAGTCGATTCTGTTCCTTACCGGAATTCCTGTTCCCTTTACGCAATCATACTACAAATCATGCGTAGTTGCCCAGATGAGCAAAAAGCACAATTGAATGTACAGGAAGCCAAAAGGTTAAAAAAGGATTGTGTTTTTTCCGAAATCTAAGCGTTTTTTTTTTTTATTAGAAGCGAGTTTTTCCCCATCTGTCAAGAATTAAATCCAGATTATTTATTTTAAAAATATATAAAAAATAATTAAAAAACAATAAACAATAATATGAGGAACTCTTTTTCTCATGTGTATTTTGGTGACATTTAACATATTGTTAATACATTTTGTATACTGTTTACAAAGTTGCATATCATAAACCTGTCATCTTTGACGTTTGCAATCTTTATAAATAATAATAAGACCATAATATGAGGCATTGCGTTTGGACATAAACACGGTCAGATAAGGCAATTTGTATGGGCAAAATTCGACTGAATATATTCCTTCATATAGCCCGTGAGTTTTGGGGGTAGTGCCCTTTTTTCAGGTCAGAGCAACTGCCCCACAAAATTCCTGTGCACGTCCCTGGTTGTGCATGTTGTGGCTTCACAAATGCTTTGCTGCATACCTCTGTTGTAACGAGTGGTTATTTCAGTCAAAGTTGCTCTTCTATCAGCTTGAATCTGTCGGCCCATTCTCCTCTGACCTCTAGCATCAACAAGGCATTTTTGCCCACAGGACTGCCGCATACTGGATATTTTTCCCTTTTCACACCATTCTTTGTAAAACGTCTCAGGTTACGTATGTAACCATGGTTCCCTGAGAGGGAACGAGACGCTGCGTATAGCGCTGCGGGAACGCCCCTGCGTGATTGCGTCATGAAGCACTCGTGAAATCAGTCCAATGGCGTGACGGGACGTCCTAGGCGGGTGACGTCATTGACCAGGAACCTATAAAGCACCCCTGGACCGAACAAACACTAGCTTCTGATAGGTCGCACAAGTTGGTCACAGGCATGCTGGGAGTATGGCAAAGCGACGCAGCGTCTCGTTCCCTCTCAGGGAACCATGGTTACATACGTAACCTGAGACGTTCCCTTTCAAGGGAACTCAACGCTGCGTATAGCGCTGCGGGAACTGAATACCCACGTCGCCATAATCCTCAAGTGCCTGTATATGTGAAATCGTCGTGCACATTATACTAGAAACACCCGAGAACCCGGAGTAGAAGCCACATCCAGGTTATAAAAATTGACAAAGGTGTGCGGAGAGGACCACCCTGCCGCATCACATACCTCCTGAAGTGAAACCCCTGACAATAGGGCCATAGAAGCAGCCATACTCCTAGTTGAGTGGGCTCGGATCTTTAGTGGTGATGGATGACCGGCCGACTCATATGCAAGTGATATAGCCTCAACTATCCACTTACTCAAAGTCTGCTTGGATGCGGGCTTCCCTTTACTCGGGGACCCAAAACACACAAACAGTTGATCAGATTTGCGCCACAGGGCAGCTCTGTGGACATATGCATCTAAAGCCCTAACTGGGCAAAGTAAGTTCAATTTCTCCTGGTCCTGGTCTTGGAACGGAGGCGTAGAAAAGGCCTGCAACATTATTGGACCCGCCACATTAGTGGGGACCTTCGGCACATAACCTTCCTTCGGAAACAGGAACGCTTTCACCATACCAGGCGCAAACTCAAGACACGAGGGAGCAACTGACAATGCTTGTAAATCCCCGATTCTTTTAAGAGAAGAGATAGAAAGAAGAAACAAAGTTTTTAATGTGAGAAACTTCTCTGGAACCTCTTCAATGGGCTCAAAGGGGGCCAGGGCTAGACCTTCCAATACAATGGCCAAATCCCAAGTCGGCACCCTCGAGCGTGCCGCAGGCCTTAACCTCAAAGTACCACGGAGGAAGCGAGTTACCCACGGGTGTCTTCCCACTGACGCACCCTCTATAGGAACGTGATAGACGGATATAGCTGACACGTATACTTTCAAGGTGGAGGGAGACAACCCCGAAGAAAACTTTTCTTGGAGAAAATCTAGTACTGAACCAACTGGGCAGTCAACTGGATTCACAGACTGGCCTGTACACCAGGCAACAAAAACTCTCCATTTTAGGGCATAGAGCCTCCTCGTGGAAGGAGCTCTAGAGTGTAACATGGTCTCCACTACCTCAGTAGAAAGACCTGAGTCTATGAGCTGATCCCCCTCAGAGGCCAGGCCCACAGTTTCCATAGCTCCGGACGCGGGTGTAACACCGACCCTGCCACCTGGGAGAGAAGGTCCCTCCTGACCGGAATTTCCCATGGAGGACCTTCGAGGAGAGACACAATGTCTGAGAGCCACACTCGGCCCGGCCAGAACGGGGCTATCAATAAGAGCCGAACCCCGTCCCGGCGTACTCTCTCCAGAACTCCTGGTAGTAATGCCAGGGGGGAAAGGCATACAGACGTAACCTCGGCCACGTCTGTACCATGGCATCCAACCCCAAAGGGGCTGGATGCGTTAGGGAATAATATAGGGGACAGTGCGTTGTCTTTTGAGACGCAAACAGATCCACCTGAGCTTGCCCGAATCGACTCCAAAGGAGCTCCACCACCTCGGGGTGGAGTCTCCATTCCCCCGGCACCACTCCCTGCCTCGACAGAGAGTCTTCCGTCTTGTTCATGTAACCCGGAATATACAGTGCTCGAACTGATAGCAACTTCCCCTGGGCCCAAACCAGAACTCGATGTGCCAATTTCCAAAGTCGGCGAGATCGCAAACCCCACTGACGATTTATGTAGGAGACCACCGCTGTGTTGTCCGTGCGAACCAACACATGGTGGCCCCTGAGGTCTGGGAGAAAGTGTCTGAGTGCCAGAAACACGGCCATCATCTCCAACTGGTTTATGTGCCAGGAAAGATGATGGTCGCTCCACAGACCCCGAGCTGAGTGACCACTCATGGTCGCCCCCCAACCGATGAGGGAAGCATCCGTCGTTAGCGTTAAGCGACGACAGGGAGCTCCCAGCACCGGACCCTGGGACAAGAACCAAGGATCTTTCCACATAACTAAGGCACGTAGGCATCGCCGCGTGACCTTGATCATGCGAAAAGGATTTCCCCTCGGGGAGAACCCCCTGGTCCTGAGCCACCACTGTAAGGGTCTCATGTACAGCAGGCCAAAAGGAATCACGTTGGACGCTGCTGCCATCAAACCCAAAATTCTTTGAAACTGTACTACAGTGAGTGACTGGCCTAGTCTTATCCTGCGCACGGCTTCCAGGATCGATTTTATCCTGGCGGGCGACAAACATGCTCTCATGGTCTTTGTGTCCCATATTACGCCCAGAAAAGTGGTGTTCTGTTGTGGAACTAACACGCTTTTCTTTACATTTAGCCTTAACCCCAACTTCTTCATATGAGCTAGCACAGCATCTCGATGCTGGACCGCCTGATGTTCTGACTGTGCCAGGATGAGCCAGTCGTCTATATAGTTCAGCACGCGGATGCCCTGGAGTCTCAAAGGAGCCAGAGCTGCATCCACGCACTTTGTGAACGTGCGGGGTGACAGTGCTAGGCCAAACGGAAGAACCCGATACTGGTACGCTTCGCCCCCGAAATTTTGAATTTTAACTTCTTGACTGCTCGATTTAGTCGACGCAGATCTAAGATGGGCCGCAGCCCCCCACCCTTCTTTGGAACTATGAAGTATGGGCTGTAAAACCCTGACTCTCTGCTGTGGGGAGGAACCCTTTCTAAAGCTTCTTTTTGCAGAAGTGTCCGTACTTCTCCTTCCATCACCAAAGCCTGCTCGGAGTTTACTACCGTGTGTACTACCCCGTTGAACCTGGGCGGGCATGACCCGAACTGAATTCTGTACCCTTTTTTTACTGTATGCAGGACCCAATCTGAGACATTTGGCAGAAGTTTCCACGCTGCCAGATACTCTACTAAGGGAACCAGCCTCTCGAGGCTGATCTCTGGTGTTATTTGAGCGGCCAGCTCGGTGACCTGAGACGGCGCACCGGCAGGAAGCAACCGAACTGACCCACTTCGAACTCTACTCGGAGGGTGCGAGCTTCCCCACGCCGCTACGTTTCCGGGCGGACATGGAGATAAGAACTTGCTGGGGACCGCTGCGTCCTGAAACACCAGAGGTGGCAGGGTTGGCAGCACGGCCCCCTGATGGCACCGAGAGGAACCGGGTGCCTCGACACACCGATTCCCCTCGGAGGGGGCTACCATCAGAATGCTGGCGCCTTTGGCGTCAGGACTTCTTCGCCGAGGCCTTCCTGGAGATAATCACAGTCCTCAGATCTGCTCTACCTCGGGAAGACCTTGGCTGAGCGCGCTGTCCCGACCCCCAGTCTCTCTGTGGGGGGGCACGGACAGCCACGTTCACCTTTTGCTGGGCTCTATGAGAGGAGGACATACTCGGCTGGGGCTGCTCCCGCCCAGCAGCCCCAGAGACATAGACCTTACGGGGAAGAAACTTTTGAAATGCAGCTGCCTGCTTTTTCGCTTCTTGAAATCTTTCGACGACCGAATTTACTGAATCGCCAAAAAGACCAGTAGAGGAGACAGGAGCATCTAACAAAAATCTTTTATCTCTCTAATTAATGTCAGAGAGATTTAGCCAGAGATGCCTCTCCGTGGCCACCAGAGCTGCCATAGACCGGCCGATAGATTTTGCCGCTTCCCTGGTGGCCCGAAGAGATAGATCAGCTGCCTTCCTGACCTATTGTATCTCTCCCCACTTCCTCACATTCATCATCTATGTCTTTTAACAAGTCAGCCTGATATGCCTGTAGGACCGCCATAGTATGTAAACTGGCAGCCGCCTGACCTGCTGCCGAATATGCCCTACCCACTAAAACCGATGTTGTTCTTACTGGTTTAGTGGGCAGCTGCGGGGCTTTCAGCGACGATGCAGACTCGGGGGAGAGATAGCTCGCAAGCGTCTCTTCCACCTGAGGCATCGCCGCATAACCATGTTTCTTTAACCCTACTATATTCGAATATTCAGATGTCGCTGGGTTAAAAACTCTGAATGATGCCGGTCTAATCCATGACCTCGATACCTCAGTATGGAGATCAGGAAAGAACGGTAAGCCCCGCTTTGGAGGTTGCGATCTAGATGGCAAAAATCGTTCATCTAATTTACTCTTTGATCGACATGACTCCTGTTCACCGGCTGGCCAGTCAATATTTAATCTAGCAACAGCACGAGTGACAACCTCCAAAAGCTCCTCTTGTGTGTGTGTGACTGTATGTGATGCAAAATCCTCATCTCCCAAGCTCACAACATCCAGTTCCTCGGAACTGGAGTGCTGCTGCACTTGCGCTTCAGCGCGAGCAGAAGAAACCGCAGCGCGTGCTTCTGACTCGTGAACTGAAGCGTCGGATTCAACGGTTAAGGGAAGAGATAGGGGATCACCCGTCTCTAACCCCGCCGTTAAATCCATTTGCGAACCCCAGGACGAGCGTCTTCGCCGTGCCTCAGCAGCAGCGGGACCCGAGCCCTGGGGAACGCGAGCCGAAGCACCCTCCTCGAAGAGTGCTCGGCGGGACCGGAGAGTTTCAATTGTCAGTTTCTCACAATGCTCACAGCCAACTCCCTCGAGAGCTGACTGGGCATGTTCCAATCCCAAACACATCACACAAAGCTCGTGTGTATCCCCACCCGTGATGAAACGAGGACAGGGAGTAACACACTGCTTAAATTGCTGCTTTTCCATAATATATCGAAAGACAAACACACATCAAATAGACAGATACGATTTCACATAGAGCGCTTGTGAAGACACAGAAGCTATTGTTTGTTCGGTCCAGGGGTGCTTTATAGGTTCCTGGTCAATGACGTCACCCGCCTAGGACGTCCCGTCACGCCATTGGACTGATTTCACGAGTGCTTCATGACGCAATCACGCAGGGGCGTTCCCGCAGCGCTATACGCAGCGTTGAGTTCCCTTGAAAGGGAACCTAGAAATGGTTGTGCGTAAAAATCCCAGTAACTGAGCAGATTGTGAAATACTCAAAACGCTCAAAATTGCTTAAATCACCTTTCTTTCACATTCAGTTTGGAGTTCAGGAGATTGTCTTGACCAGGACTACACCCCTAAATGCATTGAAGCAACTGCCATGTGATTGGTTGATTAGATAATTGCATTAATGAGAAATTGAACAGGTGTTCCTAATAATCCTTTAGGTGAGTGTATATATATATATATATATATATATATATATATATATATATATATAGGTATAATGCCTTGTATATATATATATATATATATATACTCTCACCGGCCACTTTATTAGGTACCCCATGCTAGTAACGGGTTGGACCCCCTTTTGCCTTCAGAACTGCCTCAATTCTTCGTGGCATAGATTCAACAAGGTGCTGGAAGCATTCCTCAGGGAGTTTGGTCCATATTGACATGATGGCATCACACAGTTGCCGCAGATTTGTCGGCTGCACATCCATGATGCGAATCTCCCGTTCCACCACATCCCAAAGATGCTCTATTGGGTTGAGATCTGGTGACTGTGGAGGCCATTTTAGTACAGTGAACTCATTGTCATGTTCAAGAAACCAATTTGAAATGATTAGAGCTTTGTGACATGGTGGAAGTAGCCATCAGAGGATGGGTACATGGTGGCCATAAAGGGATGGACATGGTCAGAAACAATGCTCAGGTAGGCCGTGGCATTTAAACGATGCCCAATTGGCACTAAGGGGCCTAAAGTGTGCCAGGAAAACATCCCGCACACCATTACACCACCACCACCAGCCTGCACAGTAGTAACAAGGCATGATGGTTCCATGTTCTCATTCTGTTTACGCCAAATTCTGACTCTAACATCTGAATGTCTCAACAGAAATCGAGACTCATCAGACCAGGCAACATTTTTCCAGTCTTCAACTGTTCAATTTTGGTGAGCTCTTGCAAATTGTAGCCTCTTTTTCCTATTTGTAGTGGAGATGAGTGGTACCCGGTGGAGTCTTCTGCTGTTGTAGCCCATCCGCCTCAAGGTTGTGCGTGTTGTGGCTTCACAAATGCTTTGCTGCATACCTCGGTTGTAACGAGTGATTATTTCAGTCACTGTTGCCCTTCTATCAGCTCGAACCAGTCTGGCCATTCTCCTCTGACCTCTGGCATCAACAAGGCATTTCCGCCCACAGAACTGCCGCTCACTGGATGTTTTTTCTTTTTCGGACCATTCTCTGTAAACCCTAGAGATGGTTGTGCGTGAAAATCCCAGTAGATTAGCAGTTTCTGAAATACTCAGACCAGCCCTTCTGGCACCAACAATCATGCCACGTTCAAAGTCACTCAAATCACCTTTCTTCCCCATACTGATGCTCGGTTTGAACTGCAGGAGATTGTCTTGACCATGTCTACATGCCTAAATGCACTGAGTTGCCGCCATGTGATTGGCTGCTTAGAAATTAAGTGTTAACGAGCAGTTGGACAGGTGTACCTAATAAAGTGGCCGGTGAGTGTATATATATATTAGTGCTGTCAAACTATTAAAATATTTAATCGCGATTAATCGCATTAAATGTCATAGTTAACTCGCAATTAATCGCAATTAATCGCACATTTTTATCTATTCTAAATGTCTCTTGATTTCTTTTTGTCCCATTATTTTTAGGGCCCAAGCCCTGAAAGGGCGAAGGCCCTATTGTTTTCTCAAGGATTATTAGGGCCCAAGCCTTGAAAAGGCGAAGGCCCTATTGTTTTCCTTAGGATTCTTCTTCTTCTTCTTCTTCTTCTTCTTTATTAGGGCCCAAGCCCTGAAAGGGCGCAAAGCCCTGTTGTTTTCCTTAGGATTATTAGGGCCCAAGCCTTGAAAAGGCGAAGGCCCTATTGTTTTCCTTAGGATTATTAGGGCCCAAGCCTTGAAAAGGTGAAGGCCCTATTGTTTTCCTTAGGATTCTTCTTCTTCTTCTTCTTCTTCTTTATTAGGGCCCAAGCCCTGAAAGGGCGCAGAGCCCTGTTGTTTTCCTTAGGATTATTATGGCCCAAGCCTTGAAAATTATTTATTATTATTGTTTTACTACCTTTTGGGCACTTTTGGGGCCCTTAACGTGCTCGAAAACTCTTGAAACTTGGGCTGAAGCTGGTACCCGGGCGTGGCAGGGGGGCTCGACAGCGCCACCTGGAACGGGGTTTGAACACTTGTCCATGTATCAAACACGCCTGCATGTAATAATCTGAAACTCGGTACACATATAGATGTCATCGGGCCGAACAACTTTCGTGCTCTAAGTTTTACGCCAGCCCAACAGGAAGTCGGCTATTTAGGGTTGTTTGGAAACGCATGCTCAGGAATTTGAAACACTTCTCCTAGGGAATTTCGCCGTTCGTCTCCAAACTCGGTGTGCATGAAGTCAAGACATTGAGGATGAAAAATTGGCAGGGGATTTTTGATATATCGAACGGTTTGGCCGTGGCGAGGAAACAAATTTATGGTGAATAATGGAAACAGGAAGTGTGTTATAACTTCAGCATACAGTAACTGATCTTGATGAAACTTTAGCAGTGTGTTCGCTGTAAGAGGCCGATCACATGGATGTGACTATTGTGAGTCAAAGTTATAGCGCCACCAACTGGCAGCAGGAAGTGTGTCACTTTCTAAATGCTTTTGACAAAAGTGGGGGGGTTAGTTTTATCTACAGTAACAAAACTCGCTATATATATTGTACTCTTCGAGCCGGACAACTTTCTAATTTACAGTTATTAGCTACGACCAACAGGAAGTCAGATATTTTGGTTTGAATGTGGATTTCAGATTGTGGTTTTTAGCTACTCCTCCTAAGTAGTTTATTTTATTCACGCCAAACTTTTTCAACATGATGAAAATACATTAAAGATGCTAAATTGTGAACGGATATTGAATATCTTAAACGGTTTTGTTATGGTGAGGGATTAAATTAATGTAAAAAAAAGAATCAGGAAATGTCTCATATATTTCTAAAATGTAGTTATACACCATTTATTTTTATATAAAATTATACAAATATTAGAACTAAACCCATTTAATTCCTTTTAAAAGAATTATGTTTAAGTTTAAAAACAGCCAGAAGGGCTAAGAACAGCCCTGTTGTGTTCAAAATCAAGTAGGCCTATTGAATTTATATATAAATATTATGGATTTTACTATGGGAATATTTTCCCACCGGTTAATCAATGTGTGACACCCCTGGGGGCTTTAAAATCACTAACTTGGAAGCGAAAGTAAAATAAGGACGTCTGCACAATACATTAATAATGGGGCAGTGTAGAGCGAGCTTTTTTCAATTAATTCCTATGGAAGTAGGAATGAACTAAACAACGTTCACTCTGTTCTGCTCGTCCCTCACCTTGGGCGGGCACAGTTATGAATGCCCGTACAGCCGTGAGCATTTTAGTTTAATTTTAAAATTAGTGCCATTTTGGGGGACGTATTACTTTAATTTATTTAACAAAAACACAATGTTGTGTTCTATTGCGAGTGTACACAAATATAAGTAAACACTTTGCAGTTTGAATGATGTCCTGTATGAAGAAAATGACTGAGTATGTTTTTATGTGTAACACAATGTTCAATCGTGCTGAGCCACCCACACACACACATTCCAGCATTGCAATCTTGACATCGCAAGCCTGTTCATTTATACATATGTGCTATATATATATATATATATATATATATATATATATTAGATCAATATATATGTTTTCCTTAAAAATTTTTAAAGCCTATGCAATATGATGGATGTCCAAAAGATGGCACTCACAGACTGTTTTTAAATGGGGTTGGATAAATATATTTTTGCTGTGTGTGTGTGTGTGTGTGTGTGTGTGTGTGTGTGTGTGTGTGTGTGTGTGTGTGTGTGTGTGTGTGTGTGTGTGTGTGTGTGTGATTGTGCCTTGGTGTCTGTTAGTGACAGGAGTTTAACCCTTGTTCAAGCTTAAGTTTAAGGCCTTGTCTTTTTGGATATATATATATATATATATATATTATTTTTAATAATATATATACATATTATTTTTTCTCCAAAATATTCATATAACCCATATATGTATTTAAATGTATTTAAATGTATTGTTTGCTTTAAATTAAATTAAGATTGTATATTTGGTAATTAAACCTAAATGAATTTAAAATTAATGTGCTATATTTCAGATCAATACAATCAATGTTTTCCTTCATTTTAATCAACACTAACTTTATTCTCATCAGAGTTATAATACCATTAAAAAACACATTTGATTTTCTATTTTAATCAATGTAGAATGTGTCACTTAAAAATAAACAAATCAGTGCTCTGTTTGTGGACAAAAAATGAAAACCTATGCAATATGATGAATGTCCAAAAGATGGCACTCACAGACTGTTTTTAAATGGGATTGGATAAATATTGTTTTGCTTTTAAACTGTGTGTGTGTGTGTGTGTGTGTGTGTGTGTGTGTGTCTGTGTCTGTGTGTAATTGTGCCTTGGTGTCTGTTCATGACAAGAGTTTAACCCTTGTTCAATTTAAGTTTAAGGCCTTGTCTTTTTGGATATATATATATATATATATATATATATATATATATATATATATATATATATATATTATTATTATTATTATTATATTTAATAATATATATATATATTATTATTATTTTTTTTCTACAAAATATTCATATAACCCATATATTTTAAGTGTATTGTTTGCTTTAAATTAAATTAACCAAACCAAATTATGTTTGGTAATTGAACCTAAATCAATTTAAAATTAATGTGCTATATTTCAGATCAATAAAATCAATGTTTTCCTTCATTTTAATCAACACTAACTTTATTCTCATCTGAATTATAAATAAATAAAAAATCCCAAATAATCCAGACCAATCAGAGTACAATATTCCTACAACATCATCAGTGCTGAAGCAGAACTACCAGAGCCGTTCGGCAGATTTTCAGTCTTGTGTGCTTATTTCATGTGTCCGTTAAATCCATGAGACCATCTGTAGGGTGTCTCATTTTTCATTTTAGGTTTCAGAAGGTTGCTCATGCATACATTGTGATATGTGCCCTCGATGCACACTTTTGCAGAGCCCACACTGATGCAAGCTCTACAGCACACTTCTTTTCGACAGTCAAAGCAGGGTTACGTGCACAACAACCCTAAAGGTACCGGGGTGGCGGTGCCACAGGCTTCTTTTATATATATATATATATATATATATATATATATAAATATAGCTGCGAGCAGCGATGAAGGGCCAAAGCCGGCGGCACCGCCACCCCGGTGCCTTTAGGTAACTAAAGGCACCGGGGTAGCGGTGCCACCGGCTTGGGCCCGTGATCGCTGCTCGCAGCTATATTTTTAATGGTGTTCAAGGTTTCAGGGGCTTTTGGGGCCCTTAACGTGCTTGAAAACTCTTGAAACTTTGCACACAGGTCAGAGCCCATGGCCATCAGGGCCGGGCTGAAGCTGGTAGCCGGGCGTGGCAGGTGGGCTCAACAGCGCCTCCTTGAACGGGGTCCCCAAAACTTGGTCCATAGATCAAACACACTTGCATGAATTAATATGAAACTCAGTACACATATAGATCTTATCGGGCCGAACAACTTTCCCTTGGTCAAGTTTTACACCAGCCCAACAGGAAAGTCGGCTATTATGGGTTGTTTGGAGAACGCTTGCTCTGGAATTTGAAGTACTTCTCCTAGAGATTGCATCCGTTTACCGCCAAACTCGGTCAGCTTGAGGTCAACACATTGAAGATGCTAAATTGAGGACGGATTTTTGATATCTTGAACGGTTTGGCTGTGGCAAGGAAACAAATGTATGGCGAGAAAAGAGAAACACGAAGTGTTATAACTTCTGCATACTTTAACTGACCTTGATGAAACTTCAGCAGCGTGTTCGTGGTAAGAGGCCAATCAGATGGATGTAACTATTGTGAGTCAAAGTTATAGCGCCACCAACTGGCAGCAGGAAGTGTGTCACTTTCTAATTGCTTTTGACAAAAGTGGGGGGGTTAGTTTTATCTACAGTAACAAAACTCGATATGTATATTGTACTCTTCGAGCTGGACAACTTTCTAATTTACCATAATTAGCTACGACCAACAGGAAGTCAGATATTTTGGTTTGAATATGGTGAGCCTCTCTCTGAGCCTACGTCTCTGTATGGCAAGCCCTTTTAACATTTAAAAGCTAAGTTTGACTATCCGGAATTAACATTGTAGATATCAACAACGTCTTTCTGACAAGTCGTAATTATATTTTGGATAGTTTGTATTATCATTTAAGATATCTGTAACGTAATTGACCTATGGCTAAGCCACGCCCCCAAACGCGATGAGCCAATCACAGTGCGCATAGCTAACCCAATAAAATGAAAGTTACAGATATCAAATTACAGATATCTCTGATCAAAATGAATTTCAAGATATCTATAACTTGATAATAGATATCTACAATTAAATTATGACTATCCCTAACTCCAGTTTGAGATATCTACAACGTCATTCTGACTAGTCTGAATGTATTTAAATGTATTGTTTGCTTTAAATGAAATTAAGATTGTATGTTTGGTAATTTAACCTAAATTAATTTAAAATGTATGTGCTATATTTCAGATCAATATATTTGTTTTCCTTCATTTTAATCAACACTAACTTTATTCTCATCTAAATTATAAATAACTTATTTCTGTATAAAATAAAAAATCCCAAATAATCCAGACCAACCAGAGCGCACTATTCCTACAACATCATCAGTGCTGAAGCGGAACTACCAGAGCCGTTCGGCAGATAGCGAGCAGATGCAGCATATGTGTTGTAAAAACACATTGACCTATGACATCCTATGACATTAAAAATGATTCTAAATTTAAATTATCTCATATATGTGGCTATTGTGATTCACGATCATAGGCCCTGTCCAAAATGGAACACCTCATATGAATTTTCGGTCTTGTGTACTTATTTCATGTGTCCGTTAAATCCATGAGACCGTAGGGCGACAGTGAAAGCGGGGTTACGTTTTTGCATGTCGTGCACAGTAACCCTAAAGGCATGTTCCTGGATTCTGTAATTAGTTCATGAGACCTGGATTTCTTTGTTTTGTTTGTTTGATTTATGTTTTACTTAATTAAACACAACTTCTCCACTGCACTTGAGCCCTCGCTCCATTTCCCACAACCCATACGTAACAGTCTGTGGGAAGGAAAAAGTGTGGCAAAAAACGCTGCACAACGAGAAGAGGTGACCGGACCCTGAGGAAGATTGTGGAGAAGGACCGATTCCAGACCTTGGGGGACCTGCGGAAGCAGTGGACTGAGTCTGGAGTAGAAACATCCAGATCCCCAGGTCAAGCCACTTTTGAACCAGAAAGCGCCTGACCTGGGCTACGGAGAAGCAGCACTGGACTGTTGCTCAGTTTTGCATGTCATTCGGAAATCAAGGTGCCAGAGTCTGGAGGAAGACTGGGGAGAAGGAAATGCCAAAATGCCTGAAGTCCAGTGTCAAGTACCCACAGTCAGTGATGGTCTGGGGTGCCATGTTAGCTGCTGGTGTTGGTGCACTGTGTTTTATCAAGGGCAGGGTCAATGCAGCTAGCTATCAGGAGATTTTGGAGCACTTAATGCTTGCATCTGCTGAAAAGCTTTATGGAGATGAAGATTTCATTTTTCAGCACGACCTGGCACCTGCTCACAGTGCCAAAACCACTGGTAAATGGTTTACTGACCATGGTATTACTGTGCTCAATTGGCCTGCCAACTCTCCTGACCTGAACCCCATAGAGAATCTGTGGGATATTGTGAATAGAAAGTTGAGAGACGCAAGACCCAACACTCTGGATGAGCTTAAGGCCGCTATCGAAGCATCCTGGGCCTCCATAACACCTCAGCAGTGCCACAGGCTGATTGCCTCCATGCCACGCTGCATTGAAGCAGTCATTTCTGCAAAAGGATTCCCGACCAAGTATTGACTATTGAGTGCATAACTGAACATAATTATTTGAAGGTTGACTTTTTTTTGTATTAAAAACAAAATCATCTATGCCAAAATCATCAGTATTAAAACAATAAAAGACCTGAAATATTTCAGTTGGTGTGCAATGAATCTAAAATATATGAAAGTTTAATTTTTATCATTACATTATGGAAAATAATTAACTTTATCACAATATGCTAATTTTTTGAGAAGGACCTGTATATATATATATATATATAAACATGCTGCGAGCAGCGATGAAGGGCCAAAGCCGGCGGCACCACCACTCCGGTGCCTTTAGGTAACTAAGTGCCTTTAGGTAACTAAGGTTACACCGACTTGGGCCCGCAATCGCTGCTCGCAGCTATATTTATTATTTATTATTTTTTCTCTTTTATTTTTCTAACGACTATTCGGGCACTTTTGGGGCCCTTAACGTGCCCGAAAACTCTTGAAACTTTACACACATGTCAGAACCCGCGGCCATCAGGGCCAGGCAAAAGCTGGTTCCCGGGCGTGGCCGGGGGGCTCGACAGCGCCCCCTGGAATGGGGTCCGAAAACTTGGTCTATAAATCAAACACGCTTGCATGTAATAATATGAAACTCGGTACACATATAGATCTCTTTGGTTCATATATACTTCATACTCTTACTTTTTACCCCAGCCCAACAGGAAGTCGACTATTTAGGGTTGTTTGTAAAACGCATATGCAATGGAATTTAAAATACTTCTCCTAGAGAATTCAAAGAAATGCCACGAAACTCGGTCAGTGTGAAGTCATTGAGGATGAAAAATTGCGAGGGGATTTTTGATATCTCGAACGGTTTGGCCGTGGCGAGGAAACGAAATTATGGCAAGAAACGTGAAACAGGAAGTGTGTTATAACTTCAGCATACATTAACTGATCTTGATGAAACTTCAGCAGTGTGTTCGCTGTAAGAGGCCGATCACATGGATGTGACTATTGTGAGTCAAAGTTATGGCGCCACCAACTGGCAGCAGGAAGTGTGTCACTTTCAAAATGCTTTGAAATCACCCTCTTATTTTTACCCGATTTGCTTCAAACTTCACTACTATAATGTAAACACACGGCAGATGTAGACCTGTGAATGGATTCTTGATATCTTAGATACTGTTGCCATGGCAACGCATCAAACTTTAATATTCTTTTTTGATGCTTTTGAGACTCTTAGCATACTTGAAATTGCACGAAACTCAACAGACACATCTAATTTATTAGCCAGTAGACATGTGCAAAGTTTTAGAAATGGGCGTGGTGGGGGCTCAGTAGCGCCACCTTTTGTCAAAAGTGGGGGGATTATTTTTATCTACAGTAACAAAACTCGGTATGCATATTGTTCTCCTCGAGCCGGACAACTTTCTAATTTACAGTCATTAGCTCCGACCAACAGGAAGTCAGATATTTTGGTTTGAATATGGTCTCTCTCTCTCTCATGGTCTCTCTCTCTCTCTCTCTCATGGTCTCTCTCTCGGTCTCTCTCTCTCTCTCTCTCTCTCGGTCTCTCTCTCTCTCTCAATTCAATTCAAATTGCTTTATTGGCATGACTGTATATATTACAATATTGCCAAAGCTTGGAATACATAGGAAAATTATAAAGACATCAAAATACTTGAATATTATAACATAAATTAAATTTAAATGTACAAATTAAATTAATTGTACAAGTGAACAGTGTAACAGATTAGAATATCTGTGAACATTTTGATACCACAGTGTTTTAACATACATAAACACACACACATTACTGAAGTCACTGTGGTGGGCAGTAGGGAAACACCCTGAGGTCACACACACACACACACACACACACACACTCACCTGCTGTCAATTCAATTCAATTCAATTCAATTCAATTCAATTCAATTCAATTTAATTCAATTCAATTCAAAGGGGCTTTATTGGCATGAAAGTTTTTGAAACAATGTTGCCAAAGCATATACAAAATATACAAATAAAATATATAATATATATATTATATATAAACATTTAACACAATGTTGGATATATGTGTGTGTGTGTGTGTGTGTGTGTGTATGTGTGTGTGTGTGTGTGTGTGTGTGTGTGTGTGTGTGTGTGTGTGTGTGTGCGTGCGTCGGTCATTCATTGTCCCTCAGGTTGTGGCATGTTTGTACATATTGGGCAGCAAGATACGTTCTGTCTCCTTCTCCCAGGAGAAAGTTTAATTTAGAAATTGCATTCAGCTCTTTGAAATTTGGGATTATACAGTTAAATTTGTTAAAGTAAAGGTCCCTTGTGTCTTTGAACGCTTCACATTGTAGGAGAAAATGCATCTCTGTCTCAACCTCACCTGTCAAACAGTGATCACACGTTCTGTTTTCTTTTGGTTGCCATGATTTTTTGTGTCTTCCTGTTTCAATTGCCAATTTGTGATCACTGAGCCTGTACCTGGTGAGGACCTGTCTCTGCTTTCTATCTCTGACAGTAGAGAGATATTCTGCTAATTTATAGTCTCTTTTTAGGGTCAGATAACATTCTAGTCTACTTTGGCTTTTAGTTTCTTCTTTCCAATGTTCCAGATAGGTTTCTTTGCATTGTGCTATGATTTGCTTGACTCTGATTGGTGTTTGGAAGGCAGTGTTGTTCTGAGGCTGCTCAGACTGTCTCTGAGGGGGGGCAGTTTGCCTCAGTACCAGTTGACATAGGGGACTCTTTTCTGGGCTCAGCTCCTGGGTTCGGAGGGCCTTGGAGTGAAGTGTGTCTTGGGGGCTGGATTTCAGGTGGTTAAAAAAGTTGAGTGTTCTCTTTTGGATGTTGATTATCAGTGGGTATCTGCCTAATTCTGCTCTGCATGCATTTGTTGGTGTGTTTCTGTGTACGTGTAGGATGTGTCTGCAAAATTCTGCATGAAGAGATTCTGTTGGGTGTTTGTCCCAACGGGTATAGCTCTGATGACTGAGTGGACCCCATATTTCACTACCGTACAGCGCAATGGGCTGGATGACACTGTCAAATATTTTAAGCCAGATTTTAATTGGAATTTGGAAGTTATATAATTTTCTCTTAATTGCATGTATAGCTCTTCGAGCTTTTTCTTTTAGTGCATTCACTGCCATGTTGAAACTCCCTGATGCTGATATGGTTATACCAAGGTAGGTATAGCTCATGCTGTGTTCAATGACATCATTATTAATGGTGAACTGATGTTTGTTCTCCTGACATCTTGGGCGTTTTTGGAAGATCATGATATTTGTTTTCTTCATATTTATAGCCAGAGCCCAGTTCTGACAGTATTTTTCTACTATGTCTAGCTGTTGCTGTAGTCCTTGTTTAGTAGGAGACAGTAGAACGAGATCGTCAGCATAAAACAGGGACTTCACCTCTCTATCTAGAAGGGAGAGGCCAGGAGCAGCACATTGATCTAACTCAACAGCAAGCTCATTGATGTATATATTAAATAACGTTGGACTTAAATTGCAACCCTGCCGAACACCTCTTCTCTGGGTGAAGAAATCAGTTTGTTTGTTGCCAATTTTAAAAGCACACATATTTTCTAAATACATAGATTTAACTAGATCATACATTTTGCCCCCTATACCACACTGTAGAAGTCTGTAAAAGAGACCTTCATGCCAGATAGAATCAAAAGCTTTTCTGAAATCAATGAAACAAGAGAATATTTTACCATTTTTAGTTTGGTGTACATGTTTATTAATTAATGTGTGTAAGGTATATATATGATCAGTGGTGCGGTGTTTTGGGAGGAAACCAATCTGACTTTTACTTAAGATGGAGTGTTCCTCGATGAAATCTAGCATTCTTTTATTTAGGATGCTACAGAATAGTTTGCCTAGACAGCTGCTGACAGAGATGCCACGGTAGTTATTAGGGTCTGATTTGTCCCCACTCTTATGAATGGGGGAAATGAGCCCTTTGCACCAGATGTCAGGAAAACATCCTGACTGTAGAACAATATTGAACAGCTTTAACACTGCAGCCTGCATCTCTGGGGTGCTGCATTTGAGCATCTCGTTTCTAATGCTGTCTGGACCACAAGCTTTCCTCGGCTGGAGAGATTTTGTCTGTGTGATCAATTCTTCCCTAGTAATTGGAGAATCAAGAGGGTTTTGGTTGTCTTTAATTGTTTGTTCTAATGTTTGGAGTTTTTCTTTCATAAAATTTTGTTCTGGTCTAATTTGTTTAATTGGTATGTCTTTGTAAAGGTTTTCAAAGTGTGTTATCCAGATATCACCATTTTGAATGGGTAGTGCTTGTTGTAGTTTTGTGTTGAACTTGTTCCACATATTCCAGAATTGATTTTGATTAATAGCGTTTTCAATATCTTCAAGTTTCATGTGGGTATAGTTTTGTTTTTTGTTCCTAATTGTACATTTGTATTTATTTAAAATGTCATTGTATCTAATGCGTAAGGCCGGGTTGTTTGGTTGGCGGTGTTTTTCATTTGCTATATTTCTAAGGTCCTTTCTGATGGTCTTGCATTCTTTATCAAACCATTCCTTAACATTTTGTCTTCTAATAGGCTTATGTTTCTGTTTTATGAGGTCAGCTCTGATAGCTGCCTTATGGAATATCATGTTGATGTCATCAATCGCCTAGTTTACACCGTTTTTGGTAGGGACATATTGAGTTTGGTCATATATGAATATGTCATTCATCAGATCAGGTGATTTCAAGGCCTTGATGAGTTTGTCTCCACTGTCTGGGGCCCATCTGTAGCCAGGATTTAACTCATACAGCTTACTGGGTTCTTTTGTTTTGGGATTTAATTGATCTGGGAGTTTAAAGAACAGATTTATTTGGTTGTGGTCTGAAAATGGGGATTGCTGTCTGACAGTGAATGCACTGATAGTTGAGGGGTCCATGTCAGTGATTGCATAGTCTACTACACTAGATCCATGAGCTGAGGAGTAGGTGAATCTCCCTAAAGAGTCCCCTCTGAACCCACCATTAACTATGTACAGGCCTAAAGCCCGACAGAGATGCACTATCTCCCTGCCACTTTGATTAATTTCGCAATCAAGGTTGTTCCGATGGGTGATGGTTGGTGTGGTAAACAGGGGGGCCTGATCAAATACATGGTTGTGGCTCTGTGGGTCGATGACATCAGGTTCAATTCCTGTTCGTGCATTTAGATCGCCAGTTAGAAGAACATTTCCCTGGGCCTGGAAGTAGGCTATTTCTGAATGGAGAGTATCAAAAATATCTTCTTCAAAATAAGGAGAATCAACTGGGGGTATATATATTGCACATAGATAGAGATCTCTATCAGTAATGCCAAGGGTTTGATCTATTCTCAACCAAACATGGGATTTACCCTGTTTTACTGTTGAGATCTGACTGCATAGATCTCCTTTGTACCACACCAAGATCCCCCCCGATGTTCTGCCCTTACGTATGTTTTTAAATTTTATAGAGGGCACCATGATTTCGTTATATCCTGGGGGACAGTGAATGAGTGAATCATTTTTACACCATGTTTCTGTCAATATAATTAAGTCAACATCTTTTATAGATTTAATGAATTCAGGGTTTTCACTCTTCAGCTCAAATGTCGAGGAGTGGAGACCCTGGATATTCCAACAGCTTATATGTAATGAGCGCATTAAAAACAAACAAAATGAACCCATATAGTAGGACAAAAAAAAAAAAAAAAAAAAAAAAAAAAAAACCTTCAACTATCTATCCATTTATAATACTAAATAAATTAAGTAAATATTTTAAAATTATAAATATTACCATTATACTCATTTCTACCATTGTTATTATTACTATTACTAACTAAATATATATCAATGTTCTGTTACCCAAATGGTAAAGTGTTTTGTGTATGTATATCTTAGCTGGGCAGAAGTCGGGTACACAGAGTTTGCAGCATCTTCCTGATGTCTCCCAGCTCAGAGGCAGCAGGGGGTGGGGCTGTGGCAGGGGGCGGGGCTGTGGCAGGGGGCGGGGCTACAACTGAAGAATAACTCCGTTGCTGTGGGTGGGGAGGTAGGTCAGGGACAGGTGCTGTTGTGTAGCTCTGCTGTCGATGTTGTAAAAGAGGACGGTGGGAAGGGATTAAGGAGGGGGAAAGTAGCCTTCTCTGGTTGTGTTTCACCATGGTTAGGTGGTGGGCGGGTGGGGAGGGGGAGGTCCAGGCTGAGCTGTTGTGCCTCCTGGCAGCAGGAGGGATGATCCTGGGGTGGTGGGGAGGAGGAGGTCTGGGATGATCACTGAAGCGTGGAATTGAGGAGAGGGTAGAAGGACTGCGTCCTAGGGCCGTGTCTTTGAGAGTCTTCGCAAAGATCTTCACCTTCTCTTTGTGGAGATGGAGTCCATCATAGAGGTCCCAGATGCAAATGGTTGGGTGGAAGGCCAGGTGGACATTGGGTAAGGTGGCACATCCTCTTCTGATCTCCATATTAATGTCATGGATGGCATGAGGGGGGATGTCTGTCCTAGGCAGCAGGTGGTTATTGCTGTCTCTCTCTCTCTCTCTCATGGTCTCTCTCTCTCTCTCTCTCTCTCTCTCTCTCTCTCATGGTCTCTCTCTCTCTCTCTCTCTCATGCTCTCTCTCTCTCTCTCTCTCTCTCTCTCTCTCTCATGGTCTCTCTCTCATGGTCTCTCTCTCTCTCTCTCTCTCACATGGTCTCTCTCTCTCTCTCTCTCTCTCATGGTCTCTCTCTCTCATGGTCTCTCTCTCTCATGGTCTCTCTCTCTCATGGTCTCTCTCTCTCATGGTCTCTCTCTCTCTCTCATGGTCTCTCTCTCTCATGGTCTCTCTCTCATGGTCTCTCTCTCATGGTCTCTCTCTCTCTCTCTCTCTCTCTCTCATGGTCTCTCTCTCTCTCTCTCTCTCTCTCTCTCTCTCTCATGGTCTCTCTCTCTCTCTCTCTCTCTCTCTCTCTCTCTCTCTCTCTCGTGGTCTCTCTCTCAAATTCAAATTCAAATTCAAATGAGCTTTATTGGCATGACTTATACAGTATTGCCAAAGCATTGGCCATAACATAGGCAATGAACAAATAATCGATAGATTAATAATGTAAACAAATGCATGAGTACATTACATTTATATCATAATGAATCAAAATGAAATATATCAAAAAAAAAAAAAAAAAAACACACAGTTTTGAACCAACATTCAGACTTTAGTTTTGTCCACTGGCTGACTCTCGTAGTTTGTGGCAGGCTGTTACATACTTTGCTGCTGTTGTGATTGAGCAAGAGTTTTCTCCCAAAATATGAATTAATTTTTCAGAATTTGGCAATGCCATAAAATTTGGTTCTAGCTGTTGAAATCTAGTGAAATAGTCCGATCTAATGCTGTGATAGTGATCGCAGTGTATGAGGAAGTGTTCTTCTGTCTCCACCTCTCCCTGAGAGCACAGTGAACACAGTCTCTGCTCTCTCGGCTGCCATCTCTGCCGGTGCCGGCCTCTCTCTACAGCCAGACTGTGGTCACTCAGCCTGTATCTGGTTAGGGTCTTTCTCACTTTATGCTCTTTCACACAGCTCAGGTATTCTGCTGGTTTATACTCTCTTTTCAGGTTTAAATAGAGTTCCATCTTCTTTTGTAATTTAGTAGCATCTTTCCAATAGTTAATGTAATTTAGTTTTTGTAATTGTATAATTTGGTTTGGCCAGAGAGTGCTGTGCTGGTCTGGCTGTAGTTTGAGCATCAGCTGTGAGAGTGCGCTCCGGGGCCGGTTCTGCTCCTGACACCGCAGGGCTTCGGCCTGGTATGAGCTCGGGTCACTGCGCTTCAGGTGCTGGTAGAACTTTATAGCTCTTTTTTGGATAGTGATCAATAAGGGGTATTGTCCTAATTCAGCTCTGCACGAGTTGTTTGGTGTCGCTCTGTTTACTTTTAGGATGCTTTTACAAATTTGGGTATGCAGAGTTTCAATTTCCTCTTTTTCCCATTTTGAGAAATCTTGGGTTTTTTTAGAGGTCCCCATACCTCACTGCCGTACAGAGCAATCGGTTCGATTATTGCTTTTAGGATTTTTAGCCAGGTTTGAATTGGAATTTCATGTCGAATAGTATTTTTAATCATGTGGAAGACCCTCATCGCTTTCGCCTTCAGTTCAGTCACAGCCAGATTAAAGTTCCCTGTCGAACTCAGTTTTAGCCCCAGATATGTGTATTCGTGGGTGTGTTGGAGGACTTGGTTTCCTGCTCTGAAGATGTATTTATTTTCCCTACACCTGGATCTATTTTGAAAAATCATTATTTTGGTTTTTGCGAGGTTAATTTTGAGAGCCCACGTTTGGCTGAATGTCTCTACGACGTCGAGGAGCTGCTGTAGTCCCTCTTTTGTTTTCGACAGAAGGACTAAATCATCTGCAAAGAGGAGACATTTAACTTCTGATTGCGTCAGGGTTGGGCCAGGGGCCGTGGAGTTATTTAAGGCTTTGGCTAGTTCGTTTATATAAATGTTAAATAGAGTGGGCCTCAATGGGCAACCTTGTCTGACTCCTCGTTGTTGGGAGAAAAATTCTGTTCGCTTATTCCCTATTTTTACAGCACATCTATTGTTTTTATACATGGTGCTGATCAAATCAAATGTTTTCCCTCCAATCCCATTTTCCAGTAGTTTTAGGAAGAGTCCCTCGTGCCAGATCGAATCGAAAGCCTTCTCAAAGTCAATAAAGCAAGCGAAGACTTTGGATTTATTTTGGTATACATGTTTATCAATGATCGTGTGAAGAGTGTAAATGTGATCAGATGTTCTGTGTTTGGGCAGAAATCCAATTTGACTTTTGTCCAGAATTTTGTGGGTTTTGAGAAAGTTCTGCAATCTTATATTAATAATTGAACAGAATATTTTCCCCAGGTTGCTATTGACACATATGCCTCTGTAATTGTTTGGCTCATATTTGTCTCCTTGTTTAAAGATTGGTGTGATTAGGCCTTGGTTCCAGGTGTCGGGGAAATATCCTACTCTCAAAATAATGTTGAATAATTTGGTTATTGCGGTTTTAAATTTGTCATTGGTGTATTTGATCATTTAATTTAATATTCCATCTATGCCACATGCCTTGTTGGGTTTCAAAGCATGTAGGTTCTCTGTAAGCTCATTTACTGTGATTGGGAAATCCAGGGGGTTCTGATTGTCTTTAATTTTTTCTTTCAGGACTTCTAATTTGGTTTTTAATTCATTTCGAGCGGGATTTGTTTCAGTTGTTTTGTACAGATTTTCAAAGTGTGTCCTCCATATGTCCCCGTTTTGAATGGCCAGTTCTTCCTGTTGTGGCCTATAGAGCTTGTTCCAATTGTTCCAGAAGTTACTGGTATTTATTGACTCCTCCATTTCTTGAAATAATTGTTCTGTGTGTTCTTTCTTTTTTACTCTAAGAGTTTGTTTGTACAGTCTAAGGGCTTCGTGATACTGATGGCGGAGTTCTTCATTGTCGGGATCTCTGTGTTTTTGATTTGACAGATTTCGTACTGTTGTTCGGATATTTTTGCACTCACTGTCAAACCACACTTCTTTGGTGTTTTTTGGTTTCCTTTTTGATGATTTATTTTTCAAATTGCACATGGATGCTGATTGGTGGAATATTTTGGTAATGTCACTAAGTGCCAGATTTATGCCTAATTTATTTTGTGAATATGTGTTCATTATAAATTTGTCCAATAATAATTTGATCGTTTGACTTTCTATTGCATTTTGATAGTTTTCTGTGCTGTTATTTGTCCACTTGTAGGGTGGTTGCAGCTTCAGTAAATGAGAGGGCCGTCTGGGGGGAATGCTGATATGGTATAGAGCACACCCCTCTTAGTTTCGTCGATGGTAGGACTATTTCCCTAAATCCAATTAGACAGCCAGTGGACAAATCTCTAACATTCCATGTTTCCTGTAGAATTATAATGTCAGAGTTCTCAATTTCTTTTTTAAAGTCCGAATGTTGGCTCTTGATACCAAAAACAGAGGACCTCAGTCCTTGAATGTTCCAACATGTGACTTTCAGGGAATATGAGCTCATTAAATAATCACATTTGTTATTTCAAAACAAGACAGACATCAGTATATTGAATTGACAAATCAAGAAGAATATATTAAATGATCCAAGAAAATTAATTAAATGTATAAATCAGGTGAAATAAATATAAAAGATATCATATTCATATTACAAATACATAGTTTTTTTTTTTTTTTTTTTTAAGTATAATAAATAATATGAGGTTTCTAAAAATCTGGTATAAAATGAGTATAAAATAAAAATAAACACATAGTACACATGCATACACATCCATACTTTTTTTCTTTTATTTTTTTAAGAGTAATAAATAATATGTTTCTAAGAATCTGATTTAAAATAAGTAGAAATAAAACACTCTCACACATACACACACAATCATACATACATTTTCATTTTCTTAACTCACTTTTTTTTTTTTTTTAAGAATAATAAATAATAGGTTTCAAAGAATCTGATTTAAAATAAGTAGAAATAAAACACTCACACATACACACACAATCATACATACATTTTCATTTTCTTAACTCACTTTCTTTTTTCCTTTTTTTCTTTTTTTTTGTGAGTCACTAACCCATGAGATGTGAGCACAGCAGAGTCAACATGTGCTGGATGTTTGTGAGGTCTCTGGATGGAGATGAGGCCGGCTGGCTGTGGGCTGTGCTGGGGCTGCAGTGGCTCAGGGATCTGCCGGCTGCTTCAGCATAGCTCCGTCTGTCCGGGTGCTGCTGCTGCTGCTGCTGCTGCTGCTGATGATGATGATCATGTGGATGAGAAGGCGAGGGGGCTGCAGGCCTGGTCATGCGGTGTGTTCCAGGGGGGAAGACAGAGCCTGTCGTGGGGTTCCTCCGGTCAGGGCTGAAGTGGTGGAGGGGGTGGTGTTTTGGGGGGTGTCCCTGCAGTAGCTCTATGGGGTGTCCATGAGGACGCTGCGGTGCGCTGGAGCTGCGATTGAGTGCGATGTCCTTCAGGGTTTTGGCAAAGATGGGGACTGCCCTTCTGTGGAGGTGGACATGGTCATATAGGCTGCTGAGATCCAGTGTGGGGTGCTGAGCCAGGTGTACGTTGGGCTTTAGGGCACAGTCTCTGGATACTCTAGCATTTATATGCCGGATGGTGTCTGGGTGGAAGTCCGAGCGCAGTAGCAGGGTGGAGAGGATGATTTTGGAGTTGGGGAAGTTGGAGGATGCCTTCTCAGTCACGTTTATGAGAGCTGTAGCTACTCTCTCTCGCTGAGCTCGGAGGTCGTTGGTGCCGGTGTGGATGATGATGTGGCTGGGGGAACCCAGCTGCTCTTCACACAAGAGCTCCAGGGCCTTCTGTGTGTTTGGGCACCAGATTTTTTTGACATTTTTTCTCGGAAACAGTCTCTTTTCATCTATAAACTTGCCATTGGAGTCCATGAGGAGTATAATCTGAGGCTGTGATTGGCTGTAGGAGTCTGCTGGAGGAGGGCTGCTGGGCCGGGTCTCTGTGGGCGCTGGAGAAGGAGTCTCCTCTGAGCTCTGCTGTTCTCCTCTCGGTGTCGGCTGCTTCTCCACAGCTGACAGGTGTATTGTGTGGGACTCTCTGTCCTCTCTCAGCTTTCTCATCTCCTCCCTCATTACAGACAGCTGATTGCTGTACTCATCTCCCTGTTTTTTTCATTTCTTGAGTTTCTTTCTTGAGGATTTCTATTTCTTTCCTGTAGTCCTCTTCTTTCTCAGTTGGATCCGTCTCCTTCACTAGTCTATGCATCTCCTCTCTCAGCTGCACCAGCTCCAGCTCCATCTCCCTGAACTTCTCCTTCATGTCGCTGATGATGCTGTGTAGAAGGGAGATCTCCTCACTGTCGTCCCGGGACTGCTCAGCTGTGGACTGATGGCTGGAGGTCGAGGGGTCTTCTGCACGCTTCTCTGTATTAGGGCTGATCTTGTTCAGCTGAGCTTTTTCTTTAATTTGCAGGAAATCCTTTTCAAATTGTTTCAGCTTCCCCTGAATCATTATAGTCCCATTTTTATATAGGTTCGCTGTTATCGTGACATCTGAATCTGGATCTTCCCCTTCCTTAATCTGCAGTTTCCATCCATTACTGATGCCCTTTCTGACTACTGTGGGGTAGTGATGACTGATTGCTGAGTGCCAGGCTTCGGGGTCTTCTGTGTAGAATATGATGTTACTGACCTCTCCATTCCTGTACAAGTCTGAGTACAGGGTTTCTGGGTTGTCCTTCAGGAGCTTTTCTTTATGTTTTTTCTTTAAGATCTCATTGGTAGCTTTGGATGGGTATGTTATAGGAACTGATTCTGTCATTTTTCAAATATTCTGACAGTTGCTGGCAGTTTGTTGTTGTTGTTGTTTTATGAATGTTTATATCTACTGGAGTTAGCCCTTATATTGTAGCTTAATTAAATCACAGTTTTTGGGCAAATCTTCCTCCAAAACAAAGGTGGTTGATTGTAGATATTGTAGATATTTTGTGTACTCACTCGGAGTTCCTCTTTTCCTCTCTCTCGTGGCAGTTGTGGGACCTGTCAGCCTTCTGTCTTTTGGTTGTCAGCTAGTTGTTTTCTGCTGATTTTTCTTGATCAATTTAATGTCCTTTTGTAGTGAATATGTTGCAGAAGGTCTTATTTGATAGATTTTTATAAAAACTGATTGTCTGTCTTGTCTTAAAACAACATTTAAAAAGCAAAAAATCAGGAGCTCATTTTCTTGCTGCTGTTGCTGAACGGAACTCTCTCTCTCTCTCTCAGTCGAGTTGGGTCATATCAGTGGATCTTGCTATCGGTCCGGAGGAGGGCATCAGTTACCTGACAGACAAGGGTTCCACGGTAACTCACATCAACATCACCATAGCAACAAACCTAAAAGAGTCTCTCTCTCTCTCTCTCTCTCTCTCTCTCTCTCTCTCTCTCTCTCTCTCTCATTCAATTCAATTCAATTCAAAGGGGCTTTATTGGCATGAAAGTTTTTGAAACAATGTTGCCAAAGCATATACAAAATATACAAATAAAATATATAATATATATATTATATATAAACATTTAACACAATGTTGGATATATTTGTGTGTGTGTGTGTGTGTGTGTGTGTGTGTGTGTGTGTGTGTGCGTCGGTCATTCATTGTCCCTCAGGTTGTGGCATGTTTGTACATATTGGGCAGCAAGATACGTTCTGTCTCCTTCTCCCAGGAGAAAGTTTAATTTAGAAATTGCATTCAGCTCTTTGAAATTTGGGATTATACAGTTAAATTTGTTAAAGTAAAGGTCCCTTGTGTCTTTGAACGCTTCACATTGTAGGAGAAAGTGCATCTCTGTCTCAACCTCACCTGTCAAACAGTGATCACACGTTCTGTTTTCTTTTGGTTGCCATGATTTTTTGTGTCTTCCTGTTTCAATTGCCAATTTGTGATCACTGAGCCTGTACCTGGTGAGGATCTGTCTCTGCTTTCTATCTCTGACAGTAGAGAGATATTCTGCTAATTTATAGTCTCTTTTTAGGGTCAGATAACATTCTAGTCTACTTTGGCTTTTAGTTTCTTCTTTCCAATGTTCCAGATAGGTTTCTTTGCATTGTGCTATGAGTTGCTTGACTCTGATTGGTGTTTGGAAGGCAGTGTTGTTCTGAGGCTGCTCAGACTGTCTCTGAGGGGGGGCAGTTTGCCTCAGTACCAGTTGACATAGGGGACTCTTTTCTGGGCTCAGCTCCTGGGTTCGGAGGGCCTTGGAGTGAAGTGTGTCTTGGGGGCTGGATTTCAGGTGGTTAAAAAAGTTGAGTGTTCTCTTTTGGATGTTGATTATCAGTGGGTATCTGCCTAATTCTGCTCTGCATGCATTTGTTGGTGTGTTTCTGTGTACGTGTAGGATGTGTCTGCAAAATTCTGCATGAAGAGATTCTGTTGGGTGTTTGTCCCAACGGGTATAGCTCTGATGACTGAGTGGACCCCATATTTCACTACCGTACAGCGCAATGGGCTGGATGACACTGTCAAATATTTTAAACCAGATTTTAATTGGAATTTGGAAGTTATAGAATTTTCTCTTAATTGCATGTATAGCTCTTCGAGCTTTTTCTTTTAGTGCATTCACTGCCATGTTGAAACTCCCTGATGCTGATATGGTTATACCAAGGTAGGTATAGCTCATGCTGTGTTCAATGACATCATTATTAATGGTGAATTGATGTTTGTTCTCCTGACATCTTGGGCGTTTTTGGAAGATCATGATATTTGTTTTCTTCATATTTATAGCCAGAGCCCAGTTCTGACAGTATTTTTCTACTATGTCTAGCTGTTGCTGTAGTCCTTGTTTAGTAGGAGACAGTAGAACGAGATCGTCAGCATAGAACAGGGACTTCACCTCTCTATCTAAAAGGCAGAGGCCAGGAGCAGCACATTGATCTAACTCAACAGCAAGCTCGTTGATGTATATATTAAATAACGTTGGACTTAAATTGCAACCCTGCCGAACACCTCTTCTCTGGGTGAAGAAATCAGTTTGTTTGTTGCCAATTTTAACAGCACACATATTTTCTAAATACATAGATTTAACTAGATCATACATTTTGCCCCCTATACCACACTGTAGAAGTCTGTAAAAGAGACCTTCATGCCAGATAGAATCAAAAGCTTTTCTGAAATCAATGAAACAAGAGAATATTTTACCATTTTTAGTTTGGTGTACATGTTTATTAATTAATGTGTGTAAGGTATATATATGATCAGTGGTGCGGTGTTTTGGGAAGAAACCAATCTGACTTTTACTTAAGATGAAGTGTTCCTCGATGAAATCTAGCATTCTTTTATTTAGGATGCTACAGAATAGTTTGCCTAGACAGCTGCTGACAGAGATGCCATGGTAGTTATTAGGGTCTGATTTGTCCCCACTCTTATGAATGGGGGAAATGAGCCCTTTGCACCAGATGTTAGGAAAACATCCCGACTGTAGAACAGTATTGAACAGCTTTAACACTGCAGCCTGCATCTCTGGGGTGCTGCATTTGAGCATCTCGTTTCTAATGCTGTCTGGACCACAAGCTTTCCTCGGCTGGAGAGATTTTGTCTGTGTGATCAATTCTTCCCTAGTAATTGGAGAATCAAGAGGGTTTTGGTTGTCTTTAATTGTTTGTTCTAATGTTTGGAGTTTTTCTTTTATAAAATTTTGTTCTGGTCTAATTTGTTTAATTGGTATGTCTTTGTAAAGGTTTTCAAAGTGTGTTATCCAGATATCACCATTTTGAATGGGTAGTGCTTGTTGAAGTTTTGTGTTGAACTTGTTCCACATATTCCAGAATTGATTTTGATTAATAGCGTTTTCAATATCTTCAAGTTTCATGTGGGTATAATTTTGTTTTTTGTTCCTAATTGTACATTTGTATTTATTTAAAATGTCATTGTATCTAATGCGTAAGGCCGGGTTGTTTGGTTGGCGGTGTTTTTCATTTGCTATATTTCTAAGGTCCTTTCTGATGGTCTTGCATTCTTTATCAAACCATTCCTTAACATTTTGTCTTCTAATAGGCTTATGTTTCTGTTTTATGAGGTCAGCTCTGATAGCTGCCTTATGGAATATCATGTTGATGTCATCAATCGCCTTGTTTACACCGTTTTTGGTACATATGAGGGACATATTGAGTTTGGTCATATATGAATATGTCATTCATCAGATCAGGTGATTTCAAGGCCTTGATGAGTTTGTCTCCACTGTCTGGGGCCCATCTGTAGCCAGGATTTAACTCATACAGCTTACTGGGTTCTTTTGTTTTGGGATTTAATTGATCTGGGAGTTTAAAGAACAGATTTATTTGGTTGTGGTCTGAAAATGGGGATTGCTGTCTGACAGTGAATGCACTGATAGTTGAGGGGTCCATGTCAGTGATTGCATAGTCTACTACACTAGATCCATGAGCTGAGGAGTAGGTGAATCTCCCTAAAGAGTCCCCTCTGAACCTACCATTAACTATGTACAGGCCTAAAGCCCGACAGAGATGCACTATCTCCCTGCCACTTTGATTAATTTCGCAATCAAGGTTGTTCCGATGGGTGATGGTTGGTGTGGTAAACAGGGGGGCCTGATCAAATACATGGTTGTGGCTCTGTGGGTCGATGACATCAGGTTCAATTCCTGTTCGTGCATTTAGATCGCCAGTTAGAAGAACATTTCCCTGGGCCTGGAAGTAGGCTATTTCTGAATGGAGAGTATCAAAAATATCTTCTTCAAAATAAGGAGAATCAACTGGGGGTATATATATTGCACATAGATAGAGATCTCTATCAGTAATGCCAAGGGTTTGATCTATTCTCAACCAAACATGGGATTTACCCTGTTTTACTGTTGAGATCTGACTGCATAGATCTCCTTTGTACCACTCCAAGATCCCCCCCGATGTTCTGCCCTTACGTATGTTTTTAAATTTTATAGAGGGCACCATGATTTCGTTATATCCTGGGGGACAGTGAATGAGTGAATCATTTTTACACCATGTTTCTGTCAATATAATTAAGTCAACATCTTTTATAGATTTAATGAATTCAGGGTTTTCACTCTTCAGCTCAAATGTCGAGGAGTGGAGACCCTGGATATTCCAACAGCTTATATGTAATGAGCGCATTAAAAACAAACAAAATGAACCCATATAGTAGGACAAAAAAAAAAAAAAAAAAAACCTTCAACTATCTATCCATTTATAATACTAAATAAATTAAGTAAATATTTTAAAATTATAAATATTACCATTATACTCATTTCTACCATTGTTATTATTACTATTACTAACTAAATATATATCAATGTTCTGTTACCCAAATGGTAAAGTGTTTTGTGTATGTATATCTTAGCTGGGCAGAAGTCGGGTACACAGAATTTGCAGCATCTTCCTGATGTCTCCCAGCTCAGAGGCAGCAGGGGGTGGGGCTGTGGCAGGGGGCGGGGCTGTGGCAGGGGGCGGGGCTACAACTGAAGAATAACTCCGTTGCTGTGGGTGGGGAGGTAGGTCAGGGACAGGTGCTGTTGTGTAGCTCTGCTGTCGATGCTGTAAAAGAGGACGGTGGGAAGGGATTAAGGAGGGGGAAAGTAGCCTTCTCTGGTTGTGTTTCACCATGGTTAGGTGGTGGGCGGGTGGGGAGGGGGAGGTCCAGGCTGAGCTGTTGTGCCTCCTGGCAGCAGGAGGGATGATCCTGGGGTGGTGGGGAGGAGGAGGTCTGGGATGATCACTGAAGCGTGGAATTGAGGAGAGGGTAGAAGGACTGCGTCCTAGGGCCGTGTCTTTGAGAGTCTTCGCAAAGATCTTCACCTTCTCTTTGTGGAGATGGAGTCCATCATAGAGGTCCCAGATGCAAATGGTTGGGTGGAAGGCCAGGTGGACATTGGGTAAGGTGGCACATCCTCTTCTGATCTCCATATTAATGTCATGGATGGCATGAGGGGGGATGTCTGTCCAGATACATGTCCTGTGGCACACACACACGTATCTGGCAGCCAGTGTTGCGGTCTGTCCCTCTCCTAGTAAGATCTTTATCTGTTCTACTTCAGTCATGGCTGTAAAGCCCTGTATTACGTTATTAAGTTTATTGAAGTAGAGGTCTCTGACTGAGCTGTATCTGTGACAGTGAAGGAGGAAGTGTGTCTCTGTCTCGGTCTCTCCTGTCCTACACTGAACACACACCCTTTGCTCTCGGGGTAACCAGCTCTTTCTGTGTCTGCCGGTCTCGATGGCGAGACTGTGTTCACTCAGCCTGTACTTGCTCAGGATCCGTCTCTGCTTTGTGTCTCTCACACTCTGGAGATATTCTTCCATTTCATAATTTGATTTCAGATTTCGATAGAATTGTAATTTACTTTGTGTTTTGGTTTCCTGATCCCAATGTTCCAGATATGTATTTTTAAACTGTTTGATAATTTGGTTTATTCTGATGTGTGTGTGAGGAGCAGAGCTGGTCTGAGACTGGTTAGTGTTAGTAGGGTTAGTCGGGTTAGTAAGTCTCAGGACCAGCTGACTGAGGAGACTCTTTTCGGGGTTCAGTTCTTGGGTTTGCAGTGCTTTAAAATGTAGCGATTCTGTGGGACTTGATTTTAGATGCATCCAGAATTTGAGGGATCTTTTTTGCATATCAGTCATCAATGGGAATCGGCCTAATTCTGCCCTACATGCATTATTGGGTGTTTTTCTTTGTAGTTTTAGTATCATTTTGCAGAATTCTGTGTGTAGGGCTTCTGATGGATGTCTGTCCCATCTAGTGTAGCTCTGATCACTGAGTGGACCCCAAACCTCACTTCCATACAGCGCAATGGGCTGGATTACACTATCAAAGATTTTACACCAGATTGGAATCGGTAATTCAGTGTTTTGGAATTTCTTCTTAATTGCATATAGAGCTCTTCGAGCTTTATCTTTAAGAGCATTCACTGCCATACTGAAACTCCCCGATGCAGTGATGACCAGGCCGAGGTAAGTGTACTGCATCGTGTGCTCTAGGCCGGTGCTGCCTAGACTGAACTGGTGTCTGTGTTCCTGACATCTGGGCTTCTTCTGAAAGACCATAATGTTGGTCTTTGTGAGGTTGACTGCCAGGGCCCAGTTCTGGCAGTAGTTGTGCAGCAGATCCAGGTGCTGCTGTAGTCCCTGTGCAGTGGGTGACAGCAGCACCAGGTCGTCTGCGTACAGCAAGAGCTTGATGCTCCTGTCCTGTAGAGTGAGTCCAGGGCCTGTAGACTGCTCCAACTGCACCGCTAGCTCATTAATGTAGATGTTGAACAGCGTTGGACTCAGGCTACAGCCCTGCCGCACTCCTCTTTTCTGGGTGAAGAATTCTGTATGTTTGTTGCCAATTCGTATTGCACATTTGTTGTTCGAATACATTGATTTTATAATGTCATACCCTTTACCCCCTACACCACTTTGTAAAAGTTTATAATATAATCCGTTGTGCCAAATAGAATCAAATGCTTTTTTGAAATCGAAAAAGCATGCAAATATTTTTCCATTTTTGGTCTGTTTTACGTGTTTATTGATTAGGGTGTGTAGGGTGTAAATGTGGTCGGTAGTTCTGTGATTTGGAACGAAGCCAATCTGACTCGAGCTCAGGACATTGTGTTCGTTAAGGAAGCTTACTATTCTATTGTTTAAAATACTGCTAAATAACTTCCCCAGATTACTGCTCACACAAATGCCTCTGAAATTATTAGGGTCCAATTTATTTCCACTCTTATGGATTCGGGTAATGAGTCCTTGGCTCCAGATGTCAGGAAAACAGCCTGAACTGAGTACGGTGTTGAACAGTCTGAGCAGCGCCGCCTGCAGCTCCGGTGTGCTGTGTTTCAGCATCTCACCTAGAATGCTGTCAGGACCACAAGATTTATTACCTTTTTGGCTTTTGAGTTTGTTTGCCAATTCTTCATGTGTAATTGGGAAGTCAAGTGGATTTTGATTATTTTTAATTGTCTCTTCATAAGTTTGTAGATTTTGTTTGGTCAGATTATAATTATCATTGAGTTGGTTTGATGGGATTTCTTTATATAAGTTTTCAAAATGATTTGTCCAAATTTCTCCGTCTTGTATTGGTAGGTCTTGTGGTTTTGCCGTGCTCAGATTACTCCACATATCCCAGAACTGATTATGATTTATTGAATTTTCTAATTCTTGTATACTTTTGGTCAGATGGTGTTGCTTCTTTGCTCTAATTTTGTCTTTATATATTTTTAGTTTTGAAAAGTATTCAGTTCTTATGTCAGTGTTGTTTGGTTCTTTATGTTTCAGATTTGATAATTTTCTAAGTTGTTTTCTTAATGTTTTGCAGTCTGAGTCAAACCATTTTGCATCTTTTGGAGTATTTTTAGTGTATTTTTTGCCTTTCTTTTTCAATTCACTTTTCTGTGCTGCTTTTTTAAATATGTTATTGATTTCATTTGTAGCCGAATTAACACCATCTTTAGTTGTTTCGAATTTCTTATTAATAAATGTATTTATTAGATTTTTTATTTCTTCAGATGTGAGGGCTTGGACAAACTTGTCTGCGCTGTCCGGAGCCCATCTATATCTCTGCTGGACCTGATACATTCGGCAGGTTTCCAGTCGGTTTTGTTCTGGTGTGTGATGTGTTTTGATATAGATGTTAGTTTGGTTATGGTCAGAAAGCGGAGTTTGCTGTTTGACAGTGAATGCATTGAAGGAGGATGGGTCCATGTCAGTGATGGCATAGTCAACTACACTAGCTCCAAGACCTGAACAACACGTGAACCTCCCTAAAGAGTCCCTTCGGATCCTGCCGTTCAGGATGTACAGGCCTGAGGCCCGGCAGAGCTGCACTAACTCTCTACCGGTTTTATTTACTGTCTGGTCAAGGTTGTTTCTCGGGGGAAGTTTTCTTGTGATACTTGGGGGGTTTTGGCCAAAGACATATTCATTACCCTTTGGATCTATGTCATCAGGTTCAGATCCAGTTCTTGCATTAAAGTCTCCACACAGCAGCACATTCCCCTGGGCCTGGAAATGGCTGATTTCTGTGTGGATGTTGTTGAGGTATTCCTCCTCATGGTAAGGGGATTCCGCTGGGGGAATGTAGATGGCATAGAGATATGTGTCTCTAGTAGAAATGCCAATTTGGTTTATTTTTAACCAGCAATGAAATTTTCCAACTGAGATAGTTGAAATGTGTTTGGCCAGATGCTCCCTGTACCACACTAGAATTCCTCCCGAGTCTCGTCCACGGTGGACTGTACTTATTTTGACTGAGGGCACAATCACTTCATAGTAGCCTGAGGGACAGTAGGTGAGCGCATCATTTCGACACCAGGTTTCAGTGAGGATTATGATGTCAACCTCTTCGATATGTTTTAGAAATTCTGGGTCTGTACTTTTAGAACCAAACGTTGAAGAGTGAAGACCCTGAATATTCCAGCAACTTATTTGAAATGAACGCATTCGAATTCTAAAAGATAAACCTATTTGGTGAGACAGAGAGAAGATAATGTGAAGTACATGTGGAAATGTACATGGCAAACAATGTACATTAGTGCAAAATTACATATATATATATATATATATATATAAATGCATACATACATACACATACAGTATATAGTGTTTTTTTTTTCAGTAGAGCACTGTGTCTCTCTCTCTCTCTCTCATGGTCTCTCTCTCTCTCTCTCTCTCTCTCTCTCTCTCATGGTCTCTCTCTCTCTCTCTCTCTCTCTCTCATGGTCTCTCTCTCTCTCTCTCTCTCATGGTCTCTCTCTCTCTCTCTCTCTCTCTCTCTCTCTCTCTCTCTCTCTCTCTCTCTCTCACTTCCGGTGTGACTGTTGAGCGAGGGTGCGTGAGCGTGGTGCAGAGCGGTGTGAGTGGAAGTTTGTTTTTTCTCTCTTTTTCTGCTTATTTGTTTTGTTATTTTTGTTGTCTATTTTGTTATTTGTTTAGTTATTTAGAGGGTCGGGTGCTGTCCGTCAGTCGGAGGCATGGCGGCCCTACAAACACAGGGGTTGAATACACTCACGAGACGCCACGCAATTAAGGTAGCATCAGCTGTGAGCATTGAGGCATGTTGTTTGGCCGTTGGAGAGTTAGTTGAACATTCTAGCGTCTTGTCCGCGTCTAGAATGAACAATGCGACAGTAGTTTTTTTAGATAGTGTAGACAAGGCAAATGAGTTGGTTGAGCAAGGAATTGTCATCGATGGGGAGTTCATTTCAGTTCTACCACTTTCTATGCCAGCAAAAAAGGTAATAATTTCTAACATACCACCTTTTGTTAGTGATGTAATTCGAACTCAAGCGCTGTCGCGCTATGGTAAATTGGTGTCACCGATAAAAAAGATCCCAATCAGTAGCGAATCGCCGTTATTGAAACATATCGTTTCTTTTAGGCGCTTCGTGTACATGATTATTCCGGATGACGCCGATTTAGATTTAACTTTGAATTTTCGTATTGAGGATTTCAGTTATTCTATTTTTGTCACGACTGGTAAAGTCAAATGCTTCGGATGTGGCAATAAAGGGCATTTAATTCGGAATTGCCCAACCAAAAATGTTGAGGGAGGAAAAAGTAATGAAGTAGTTGTACAGGGAAAGGAAAATGATGGAAAAGAAGTTAATGTGGATGTTCAAGAAGAAGGTACCGAACCTTCTTCTTGAACATCCACATTAACTGGTGGAGAATGTGGCAGATCGTTCAGTAGAAACTGAAGCTGAAGTAGCTGAAGTAGCTTCATCTCAGATTGAACAAGCAGATCCAATTCCTAAGATTGTACCTACAAGCAGTGTTTTAAGTGTTTCTGATAGGGTGGTTGATCGTTCAGAAAGCAAAAAAGGTGCGAATGGTGAAGAGTCTCAAATCAGTGTAATGGCTGAAGAAGCACAGTTGACACCAGAACAAGAGCAGTTTTCTTTTAAGACACCGCAAAAAAGAAAGATGAAAAATAAAATGCTAGATGCAAAAATCAGTAAGACAGCTGAATTACGAGATGAGGATATTCAAGAGACGGAAAGTGACAGTGATTCTTCTGAGTGCAGTGAGGTTCTTTCTCAAAGTGAATTTAATGTACGTAGTTATGATCTTGAGGACATTAAGTTGTTTCTCAGGTCAACAAAGAATAAAAGAGGTGTAAAGGTGCAAGAATATTTTCCTGATTTGAAACAATTTGTGGATCGGGCAAAGAGTTTGTTGGCTAGTGATTCATTTACCAATAAGGAAGTGTATAGGTTGAAGAAAATAGTGAGGAACATAAATATCGCTCAAAACAATGATGTTGTATAAGTGGAGGAAAAGGAATATTTTTTCCTGTTGGTATGGCGTATTGTGTTCTTTCTCTTTCTTTGTTTTCTTTATGAATGAAATTCATATTGCATCTATGAATGTTAATGGGGCAAACAATTTAAAGAAAAGAGCACACATTTTTGAGGAAATTGAGCAGAAAAATATAGACATAACTTTTTTACAGGAAACTCATAGTTGTGTGGAGAATGAGGTTGACTGGATGAAGGAATTTAGTGGTTTATCCGTGTTAAGTCATAACTCAAATATAAGTGGTGGGGTGGCTGTCTTATTTAATAAAAAGTTTAAACCAACTTCGTATGATGCAGTTGAAGTTGTGAAAGGCAGACTGTTAAAAGTTAGAGCTTCTTATGAAAATGTGGTGTTTGTTTTTATTTGTGTTTATATTCCAACGGCACCTATAGAAAGATTACTTTTTTTGGATACTCTTTGTGCAACACTAGAAGATTGCGGTTCTGAAGATTTTCTTTTATTGGGCGGTGATTTTAATTGTACTGAGTTGGATATGGATAGGAATCATGTTGAACCTCATATGGCTTCACGTAAGAGGTTAATTCATCTAATTGAGAAATATGACTTATGTGACATTTGGAGAAGGATAAATGGTAATGAAAAACAATACACATGGGCCCACATGCGTGATAATTATATATCACTGGCAAGATTAGATAGATTTTATGTATTTAAACATCATTTAAATTTATTTAGCAAATGTTTTATCACACCTTTGTCTTTTACTGATCATAGTATGGTAAGTTGTAGTTTTATTTCAAATTCAGTGAAATCCAAAAGTGCTTATTTGCATTTTAATACGAGTCTTTTAAATGATAAATTATTTATTGAATCGTTTAAATTTTTTTGGGAATCTTTTAAAGAAACAAAAACATCTTTTAAATCCTTACAGCAATGGTGGGATTATGGAAAGGTACAGATAAAGCAATTCACACAACAATATACTCGAAATGTTACAAAAGAATTTAATCGTTCTGTAGATTTTATTGAAAAACAATTAATAGATTTACAAAAGAGTTAGAGTTTAAGGCACAAGGTGCTTTAGTTTGTGCTCGTTTTTTGGGTGTTGATCAAATGGATGCACCTTTCAAGTATTTTTTTGGTCATGAAAAAAAAAATGGGCAGAATCGTTTAATTCATGCCCTACGTTCTGAGGATGGCAATTTGTTATATAGTCCCAGACAGATTCGTGATGTAGCGATGAGGTTTTATCAATCTCTGTACAAAAGTGAACTCAAGCCGGAATACAAAGAAAAATCTCCTTTTCTAGAGGATTTACCAAAGATCTCAGAGGAGTCCAGTGAAGAGCTGGAGTGTAGCCTAACCCTGGGAGAGCTGTATAAGGCACTCCATGAGATGGAGTCTGGGAAAGCTCCAGGTATAGATGGGCTTCCAGTGGACTTCCTGAAGGCTTTCTGGTCGGAGTTAGGAGTGGACCTGCTAGAGGTGTTCAACGACAGCTTGCTGAAGGGTGGGCTGCCGTTGAGTTGCCGAAGGGCAGTAGTTACTCTCCTTCCGAAAAAGGGGGATCTGTTGGAGATCAAGAACTGGAGGCCGGTATCACTTTTGTGCACTGACTATAAATTACTTTCTAAAACTTTGGCTAAGAGAATGACTAAGGTAATGGGACAGGTGATCCATTCAGATCAATCATACTGTATACCTGGTAGGTCAATATTTGACAATATTTCTTTAATTAGAGATGTTATACAAGTTTCCAAATTATTTAATATCGATTGTGGTTTGTTGTCTCTTGACCAAGAAAAAGCTTTTGATCGGGTTGAGCATGAGTTTTTATGGAATATTTTAGAAGCTTTTGGTTTTAATGAGAATTTTCTAAACATGATTAAAATTCTTTATAGTGACATAGAGAGTATAATTAAGATTAATGGTGGCTTATGTGCTCCGTTCAAGGTCAAAAGAGGTATTAGACAAGGTTGTTCGCTCTCTGGAATGTTGTATTCTCTTGTCATTGAACCTCTTTTACAAAAAATCAGGAAGAATTTAGATGGTTTCAAGATACCTTTATGTGAATTTGATTTTTGTTTGTCAGCTTATGCTGATGATCTCATAATAGTAATTAACAAACAAAGTGATATACATGTTTTATCTGGACTGATAGAGGAATTTGGAAAATGGTCATCAGCTAAAGTCAATTGGAAAAAAAGTGAAGCGTTTTTATTAGGAGATTGGAAGGAAGGGAAACCAAGTCTTCCTGAAGGTTTGTGCTGGAATAGGTGGGGGTTGAAATATTTAGGAGTCTTTTTGGGAGATGATAATTTGTTACAAAAGAATTGGGATGGTGTTTTACAGAAAGTTAAAGGACGTTTAGATAATTGGAAGTGGCTTCTACCCAATATGTCCTATAGGGGTAGAGTGCTTATTGTAAATAATTTGGTTGCCTCTTTTTTATGGCACAGATTGGTTTGTATTGATCCTCCTGTGAAACTAATAGCTGAAATTCAAGCGGTTTTTGTTGATTTCTTTTGGGACAAGCTTCACTGGATTCCACAGAGTATTCTATTTCTACCTAAGGAAGAAGGAGGCCAGGGGTTGATCCACTTACAGAGCAGGATTGCAGCTTTCCGACTGCATTTTTTACAAAGACTTCTTGATGGACCGATGAATGTGAGTTGGAGGGCAGTCAGCTGTGCCCTACTTAAGACTGTTGGAAACTTCGGAATGGACAAATCTCTTTTCCTGATGGACCCTCAGTGTTTGGATCTCTCGAAATTGCCATTTTTTTATCAACACCTTTTTAAGACCTGGAATTTTTTTCACATTCAAAGGACTGAGAATTTTCACTCAATTTTTTGGTTACTGAATGAACCCTTGATACTAGGTGCAAGACTAGATGTATCTGCACCCAATTTCCTACCAGGATTTAGTAAGAGTTTAAAAGACTCGGGAATTTATGTTTTAAGTCATTTATTGTGTTTAACTGGTCCTGGGTTTCAGAATGTAGAAACTTTTGCTGAAAAGATTGGAGTTCGATCTGTTCGTTCAGTTTCTCGTTATCTGAATAAATTAAAAGAAGTGTTTACGGATGAAGAAAAATTGATGTTGGAGGAATTCTCTTTAGGGACTAATATGCCTGATAGTGAAGATTTGTTTCCTTGTTTGTTAATTAAGCCAAAAAATGAAGAGTGTTCGGGATGGTTTATTCAACAAAGGAAGTTTTTATCTGTTGATTTTTTTTCATGTGTTGGTAAAGAACTGTATAAAATGTGTGTGCTCGTTTTAAACAAAAAAAAGTTGCATAATAGAGTTGATACCCCTTGGCGTGCTGTGTTAAAGTTGGGTGATGAGGTAAGACCTGAATGGAGAGTGTTGTACAAGCCACCATTATCAAAAAGAACAGGAGATTTACAGTGGAGAATCTTGCATGGAGCTGTTGCAGTGAATTCTTTTATTTCAGTCTTAGATTCGAAGAATGACTCTGGTTGTCCTTTCTGTTTAAAAAAAGAGACTGTGTTTCATGCTTTCATGCAATGTTTCAGACTGGAACCATTGTTTGAAATGGTAGAAAGACTGTGTAATAAGTTTGAAGAGTGTTTTTTTCCTGAGACTTTTATTATTGGTTTTAAGTATGATCAAAAAAAGCGAGTTGTTTTTCAATTGTTGAATTTTATTTTGGGACAAGCAAAGATGGCAATATACATGAGTAGGAAAAACAAAATTGAACAAAAAAGTAATGATGATGTTATTTTTGTTTTTAAATCGTTACTTAAAGCAAGAATTTTGATTGATTTCAGATTTTACAAAGCTATGTGTGATCTTTGTACTTTTAAAATGAAATGGTGTAGTTGGGAAGGTTTATGTAAAATTGATGATGATGAGTTATTTTTTTGTTTTTAATTTGATGTTTTTTCCTCTAATTATGATGTGAATTTATAGAATAAGGTGTGATTTTGGTGAATTGTAAATAAAGTTTTGTTTAAAAATCAAATCAAAATCTCATGGTCTCTCTCTCTCTCTCTCTCTCTCTCTCTCTCTCTCTCTCTCTCTCTCTCTCTCTCTCTCTCTCTCTCTCTCTCTCTCTCATGGTCTCTCTCTCATTTCATTTCAGAAAGCTTTATTGGCATGACAAAAAAATACATTTTGTATTGCCAAAGCATCAAAACAACATAGAAAATGATTTAGAACATTTAGTACACAAAATAATAATACTGATAGCATAAAACAATAATAATAAAATAAACAAAGATTAATAAATAAATTATAAAGGATTTAGAAAACATCTATGTACAAAACAAAAACAAGCAAAAAACAAACAAACACTGAACTTGGAATACATGTACATGTACATGAACATATACATGTGTGTAGGTCTTAGGCTGTGAGTGAGTGTGTGTGTGTAGGTCTTAGGCTGTGAGTGAGTGTGTGTGTGTAGGTCTTAGGCTGTGAGTGAGTGTGTGTGTGTAGGTCTTAGGCTGTGAGTGTGTGTTTATTGGATGTTTGCTGGTCTCTGGTCGTCCCTCAGGATATGGCAGGATGATACAAATTTTGCAGCTATATTTGAGCATTTGGCTTCTTCGCCAAGAATGAAACGGAGTTTTTGGGTTGGGTTACAGGTGTTAAAATGGGGAAATATTTGATTAATTTTGGGGTAATAGTGGTCTCTGATATGTTCATATTTTGGGCATTCTGTGAGGAAGTGCAGCTCGGTCTCCGTCACTCCCAGGGTGCAGTGCGGGCAGAGTCTGTCCTCACGGGAGAGCCAGGTCTGTCTGCGCCGGCCCGTCTCTATGGCTAGGCTGTGCTCGCTGAGTCTGTACATCGTCAGGGTTCTCCTGAGTCTCACATCACTCACTGTGCTCAGGTAGTTCGCAACAGTGTACTCTCGATTTAGTGCCGAATAACATTCCAGTTTGTGTTGGTTTTTAATGGTGTTTGTCCAATGGGTGATGTACTTGTCTTGTTCTGTGGTGATCATTTGTGCGGGCCGAATGTGTGTGAGTGTGTGTGTGTGCTGAGGCGAGCTGATCTCTGCAGGTGTGAGGTCAGTCAGTCTCAGCACCCGCTGGCACAGGGGACTCCTCGCTACGCTCAGCTCTTGGTGTTTTAGGGCTTTGTAATGGTATGTGTTGGGGTCGCTTGTTTTTAGGTGTTTCCAGAATTTGATGGCTCTTTTTTGGATGTTTAGAAGGAGAGGGTATTGGCCTAATTCTGCCCTGCATCCGTTGTGTTTTCCTTTGGACTTTGAGAATTTGTTTACAGAAATCTAAATGTAGAGTTTCAATCGGATGTTTTTCCCAATTTAAAAAATCAAATTTGATAGAAAGACCCCACACTTCACTGCCATATAAAACAATTGGTTCAATTATTGATTTGAAAAGTTTGAGCCAAATTTGGATTGGGATGTCAATTTTGATTGATCTTTTTATGGCATAGAAAGCCCTTTGAGCTTTCTCTTTGAGTTCATTCACAGCCAAAGTAAAGTTGCCAGTTGGAGTTATTTTCAGGCCGAGGTAAGTGTATGTTTTTGTGCTCTCAATGGTTCTGTGTGATAGTGTGAATGTGTGTGTTGGTCCCTGAGATCTGGAGCGTTTCTGGAACATCATGACTCTAGTTTTCTGGAGGTTGACGGTCAGGGCCCAGGACTGACAGTAATCCTCCAGCAGATCCAGGCTGTCCTGAAGCCCCTCTTTAGTGGGCGACAGGAGGACCAGGTCGTCTGCGTAGAGAAGACACTTGATCTCGGTGTCGTGTAGAGTGAGACCTTGAAAGGGAGCATGTTCTAATATATCGGCTAATTGGTTGATGTAAATGTTGAAGAGGGTGGGGCTTAAACTGCAGCCCTGTCTCACTCCGCGCCCCTGGGGGAAAAAACTCGGTTCTTTGTTTTCCAATTTTAACAGCGCATTGGCTGGCTGTGTACATCGATTTGATCAAATCATAGAATTTTCCCCCTATTCCACTGTCGATAAGTTCCCTTTCGAGGGAACTCTACACTGCGTCGAGAATCGACACTTTGGGGACGCTCCCTTAGCGTGCGCCTCTGAAGTATGAATGAAACTATTCCAATCCTGATTGGTGTTGCGTCATGACGTAACATGTGACGGCATAACCGGATGCATAAAAGCTACGCCGGAACAAACACAAACTAGCTTTCGCTCTTCAGCAAGCGCTCTGTGTTGAAAACTGTCTGTTTTATTTGGTGTTGTTTGTCAGAAAATATTGTATACTATGGCCAGCGAACAATTCAAAGCTTGTGTGCCTCCCTGCCCTCGTTTCATCACGGGTGGGGACACACATGCTTTGTGTGTGAGTTGTTTGGGAGCGCAGCATGCACGGGCAGCTCTCGAGGGAGCTGCTTGTGTAGACTGTGAAGCACTTCCCATTAGAGTGCTGCGCTCCCGGCTGGCGTGCTTTGATGAGCACGGTCAGGCTCGCGTTCCCCATGGTTCTGGTCCCGCGTCCGTTGAGGCGGCGCGGCGATTGAGATCGTGGGGTTCGCAGCGGGATCTTGTGGATGAGATTGAGACTGCTGAGGCACCTTCTCACTCTTCATCCGAGGATCTCGTAGCCTCTGAGAGTGGTGCAGGAGCCCGCATCGCGGCTTCTCCTGCCCATGATCAGGTTCCGATGCTTGAGCTCTCTGCTTCCGAGGAAGTAGATGTGCTCAGCATCGATGCGGATGACCGTGATCTAGGCGCGCCAGTTCACGGCCAAGGTTATGAGGAGCTGGTGGAGGTTGTGACTCGTGCTGTGGCCAGACTTAACATCAGCTGGCCACATGATGAGCAGGGAACGCAAGTGAGAAGCAAGCTTGATGAGCGTTTCCTGCAGCACAGGTCGCAACCTCAGCGCCGGGGTTTGCCGTTTTTCCCCGATCTCCACAAAGAGATTTCGAGATCGTGGGATAAACCGCACTCATCCCGTGTCTCCAAACCCAGTATGGTGGATTACAGCAATGTTATGGGGGCACGGGATATGGGTTATGGGAAGATGCCTAAAGTGGAAGAGGCTTTAGCTGGTTATCTTTCTCCTGAGTCGGCATCTTCCCTAAAAACCCCGGCGTTGCCTAGTAAGCCCTGCAGAGATACATCTGCATTAATAGGCAGGGCTTACATGGCGGCAGGTCGGGCTGGTTCATGTCTGCACTCTATGGCACTCTTGCAGGCATACCAGGCCGACCTCCTGAAAGATTTGGATGAGGGGGAGGGGCCAACTCCTGAAGATATTGCGGAGTTAAGGAGAGCCACAGATCTGTCTCTTCGGGCCACAAAAGAGACGGCCCGCGCTATTGGCCGCTCTATGGCAGCTATGGTGGCCACGGAGAGACATCTGTGGCTAAATCTATCTGGCATGAAGGAAAAGGATAGATCCTTTCTGCTGGATGCGCCGCTTTCGCCTTCTGGCCTGTTCGGCAACGCCGTTACATCGGTCGTCGACAGGTTTCAGGAGGCGAAGAAACAATCTGCGGCGTTCCAGCAGTACCTCCCCCGTAAGGCAAAATCCAAATCGAGTAGGGTGGGGCCAAAAGATCAGCCCCAGCCATCAGCCGGCTCCTCACACCGAGCAGAGCAGAGAGAGAGCGTTTCCTCTAGAGCCCCTCCTCCTGGAGCTTGGCAACAGAGGAAACACTCTCAAAAGTCGAAGTCCTCCAACCAGAAGGGCGACCTGAGGGACGTCATTCAGGCTAGGAGGGCTTCGGGGAAGAGGTCCTAACCGAAGTGGTAGGACCTCTGAGGGCTGTCCCCTCCGCTGTAGGGCAACCGAGGTTGTTCTCGCAGCGGAGCCCTCTAGGAAACGATGTATGTTGCCCGCCGTCCACGACGCTTCGGGCCGCATCTCTTTCCAGCGAAAATATTCTAATAAAGAAAAAGCATCAATTATGGTCACAAAAGCCGTATCGACTATACCCTGCCGGTATTCCGCTTCAGGGAGTCGAGAAAGATGCTCGAAGAACACCAGAGGCCAGTCTCGAGAGGCTGGTACCCCTAGTAGATTTTGTAGAGGCATGGTATCATCTTCCCAACATATCTGCATGGGTCCTGCATATAATAAAATCAGGGTACAGACTGCAGTTCGCGCGCTGCCCCCCCAGGTTTTCAGGGGTAGTGCAGACTACAGTGGTTCCAGAGCAGGCTCAGGTGATGGAACAGGAGGTACAGACTCTGCTGCTAAAGGAAGCCATAGAACGTGTTCTTCCTTTGGACAGGGAGTCCGGGTTTTACAGCCGGTACTTTATAGTTCCAAAGAAGGATGGGGGGTTAAGGCCAATTTTAGATCTCAGGGTTTTGAACCGGTCTCTGAGGAGGTTCAGGTTCAAAATGCTAACCATTCCTGCAATCGTGAGTCAGATCAGGTCCGAGGACTGGTTTGTCACGATAGATCTAAAAGACGCTTATTTTCACATCTCCATCCTTCCAGGTCACAGGAGATACCTGAGGTTCGCTTTCGGGGGCGAAGCTTACCAATATCGGGTTCTTCCGTTCGGTCTAGCTCTCTCTCCCCGCACATTCACCAAATGTATGGATGTAGCCCTTGCTCCACTGAGACTTCAAGGCATTCGTATATTGAATTATCTCGACGACTGGCTCATTCTGGCTCAGTCTCGGGAGATGGCAGTTCGGCATCGAGATGTCGTCCTTGGCCACATTCAGAAATTGGGGTTGAGACTCAATACAAAGAAGAGTGTGCTAGAACCATCCCAGTGCACGATGTTTTTGGGAGTCGTGTGGAACTCGGTTACGATGCAGGCACGAATGTCTCCCGCACGTATCGAGTCAATTCTGGGGATGGTATCCAGGTTAAAGCTAGGCCAAGCCATCACTGTAAAGCAATTTCAAAGAATGCTGGGCCTCATGGCAGCGGCATCCAACATCATTCCTTTGGGCCTTCTACACATGAGGCCCCTTCAGTGGTGGTTAAAAACCAAGGGGTTTTCTCCCAAGGGAAATCCGTTTCGTATGATCAGAGTAATGCGCAGATGCCTTCGTTCTCTACAAATATGGAAGAAACCTTGGTTCCTGTCCCAAGGGCCAGTGTTGGGAGTGTCTTGTCGCCGGAAAACCGTTTCGACAGACGCCTCCCTCACTGGCTGGGGCGCGGTCATGGACGGCCGCTTTGCCAGGGGTCTGTGGCAGGACCATCATCATTCTTGGCACATAAATTGCCTGGAGATGTTGGCTGTGTTCAGGGCTCTGAGGAGCTTCCTCCCAGACATCAGAGGTCACCATGTATTAGTACGATCAGACAATACGTCAGTGGTAGCCTATCTGAACCGACAAGGGGGACTCAGATCGCGCCCTCTGTGCAGACTGGCGCATCAGATTATTCTTTGGTCCCAGGGGAAAATACTGTCTATCAGAGCAATGTATATTCCGGGGGTTCAGAATCAGGGAGCAGACATCCTGTCGAGGCAGGGGCTGAGGCCCGGGGAATGGAGACTTCACCCAGAGGTGGTGAAGTTAATATGGGAGAGGTTTGGACCGATGGAAGTGGACCTGTTTGCGTCTCGAGAGACGTCCCACTGTCCACTTTGGTTCTCCCTCTCACATCCAGCCCCACTGGGGTTGGATGCCATGGTACAGGCCTGGCCGAGGCTTCGCCTGTACGCTTTTCCCCCGATCGCTCTGCTTCCGGGAGTCCTGGAGAGGGTCCGTCAGGAGGGCATCAGTTTACTTCTGGTTGCCCCAAGGTGGCCGACCCGAGTATGGTTTTCAGACATAATTTCACTCCTGATAGCTCCGCCATGGCAGATTCCTCTGAGGAGGGATCTGTTGTCTCAAGCGGAGGGCACAGTCTTCCACCCTCACCCAGAGCTGTGGAAGCTGTGGGTCTGGCCTCTGAGGGGGTTCAGTACCTAGATGCTGGTCTATCGGCCGGAGTGGTTGAAACCATACTTAGTTCTAGGGCTCCATCTACTAGGAGATTATATGGCCTCAAGTGGAATGTTTTTTCCACTTGGTGTAGAGAACAGGAGTTAGATCCAGTTAACTGCCCAGTGGCTTCAGTTCTGGAGTTTCTTCAAAATCGTTTCTCTGCGGGTCTCTCCCCTTCCACACTTAAGGTGTACGTGGCTGCCATTGCGGCTTTCCATGCACCATTGAGTGAGGGGCCTCTGGGGAGGCACCAGTTGGTCATTCGCTTTCTCCGTGGTACTCGGAGGATGAGACCGACAACCAGGTCCAGGGTTCCTACCTGGGACCTGGCAATAGTTCTTGAAGGGTTATCCCTGGCCCCCTTCGAACCTTTGCAGTCGGCTTCGCCTAAGGATTTGACGCTAAAAGTGGTATTTCTCTTGGCTATTACCTCACTTAAGAGGGTGGGAGATCTCCAAGCCCTGGCAGTAACACCAGCTTGCTTGGAGTTTGCCCCTGGCAGAGTAAAAGCTTTTTTGCACCCGAGTCCGGGCTATGTGCCTAAAGTTCCATCTAGTACGGCTCGGTCTACAGTCCTTCAGGCATTCCATCCTCCACCTCATGTGTCAGCAGAAGAAGAGAAGCTTCATTTGCTCTGCCCCGTTAGAGCTTTGAGCGTGTACCTTGAGAGGTCCTCTTCTTGGAGAATGTCGGACCAATTATTAGTATGTTTTGGGTCACCTAAGAAGGGACTCCCGGCATCCAAGCAAACTATTAGTAATTGGATTGTTCAAGCTATTACTGAGGCTTACAAGGTGCGCAACTTGCCTTCACCTTTAGCCGTGAGGGCTCATTCAACTAGAGGCATGGCTTCCTCTAGGGCCCTTCTTTCGGGAGTACCCCTACAGGAGATCTGTGAGGCAGCCGGTTGGGCTACTCCACATACTTTTATTAGGTTCTACAGTCTTCACCTTCCTAGTACGCCTGGTGCACACGTGCTTAGTCCTCGCTGAGTGCCTAGACAGTTTCACTCCGGGACAGGCCTATTCGGTGCGTGGCCTAGTGGGCACTCGTTCCCCAAAGTGTCGATTCTCGACGCAGTGTAGAGTTCCCTCGAAAGGGAACGTCTCGGGTTATGACTATAACCCTTGTTCCCTGAGAAGGGAACGAGACACTGCGTCGTTCTGCCACGCCCCTTGAGGCCTGAGAGCGGCTTGCTTCATCGCTAGGCTAGTTTGTGTTTGTTCCGGCGTAGCTTTTATGCATCCGGTTATGCCGTCACATGTTACGTCATGACGCAACACCAATCAGGATTGGAATAGTTTCATTCATACTTCAGAGGCGCACGCTAAGGGAGCGTCCCCAAAGTGTCGATTCTCGACGCAGTGTCTCGTTCCCTTCTCAGGGAACAAGGGTTATAGTCATAACCCGAGACGTTTTAGGTATAGTCCTTCATGCCAGATTGAATCAAAGGCTTTCTTGAAATCAATGAAACAAGCAAAAATTTGTTCTTTGTTTTGATGTACATATTTGTCAATTAGTGTTTGTAATGTAAAAATGTGGTCGGATGTGCGACATTTTGGAAGAAAGCCAATTTGGCATTTACTCAAGGCATTGTGCTTCATAAGGAAGTCTGAAAGTCTGGAGTTTAAGACGCTGCAGAGGACCTTCCCCAGGTTACTGTTCACACAGATGCCTCGGTAGTTGTTGGGGTCTAATTTGTGTCCGTTCTTGTGGATGGGGCTGATGAGGCCCTTGTTCCAGATCTCAGGGAAGAACCCTACACACAGAACATCATTGAACAGTTTCAGCATGGCCAGTTTGAAGCTTCGGTCTGTGTGTTTCAGCATCTCGTTCAGGATGCTGTCGACACCACAGGCCTTCTTGGGCTCAAGGACTCCTAATTTTTCTTCCAATTCTTTCATTGTTATGGGGAAATCTAAAGGGTTTTGATTTTCTTTAATTGATCTTTCCAAATTGTCTAGTTTATTAATTATTTCATTTTGTTTATAATTTTGAATTTCAGTTGGGCTGTATAGTTCTTGGAAGTGGTTTTTCCACTTCTCCCCGTCTTGGATTGCCAGAACTTCTCGATTTGGTTTGTATAACAATTTCCATTTATCCCAAAATTTGTGTGAGTTTATAGATTTTTCAATTTCTTCAAACTGGTTTTGCAGAAACTGTGCTTTTTTCCGCCGGAGTGTGGCTTTATATTGTTTTAATGCCTCACAATAAAGAAGGCGGAGGTCCGAATTATCTGGTTTTCTGTGTTTTTGGTTTGATAAATTTCTGAGTTTTTTTTTCTCAGAGCCTTACAGTCCAAATCAAACCATTTGTCTGTATCTAAATATTTTTTCTTTGGTTTAACAATTGACAAATTACTTTTTTGTGCTGTTTTGTAGAATATGTTGTTTAGATCTTGTACTTCCTGATTGATGCCGAATTGTTTTTTAGGGTATTCCTGTATTTGGAATGAATGTATGAGGGACTGTATTTCTGGAGACTCAACAGCAGTGCTGTAATTACTGGCACTGTTTTCAGTCCATTTGAAAGACATTAATTTGCTCAATTGATATGGAGTCCTAATTGGTTTGGGTGCTGTTACAGATTGCTTTATATAGAGGATGATTTGCTGTGGTCTGAGAAAGGTTTTAAGGGTTTGACTGTGAATGCTCTCAAAGAGGACAGGTCTAGATCTGTGATGGCATAGTCCACAGTGCTGTTACCAAGAGCTGAGCTGTAGGTGTATCGGCCGAGAGAGTCTCCTCGCAGTCTTCCGTTGACGATGTACAGAGCCAGGCCTCGGCAGAGCTGCAGGAGCTGCCATCCGTGAGCGTTCACGGTTTCATCACAGTTTTGCCTGCTAGGGTAAGAAGGGTACAGGTCGTTATTGCCAGTGATGAATCTGGTACCGTTCGAATTTAAGAAATCTAATTCTTCTCCTGTTCTGGCGTTTAAATCACCCATAAGCAGCACATTTCCCTGGGCCTGGAAATGGCTGATTTCTCTCTCTATGTTTTGGAAAGTTTCCTCTTGGAAATACGGAGACTCGAGGGGAGGAATGTAAATTGCACAAAGGAAAACCGGCTTAGATGCTGATATCATTCCTTTTTGTATTTTTAGCCACAGGTGGTGGTGTTCTCTTTTGATTAATTCTATGGCCAGTTCAGATTTGATCCATATGATCATCCCTCCCGAGTCTCTCCCTTGTGTGACTGATGTGAGCTTTACTGATGGTAATATTATTTCTCTGTATCCTGAGGGACAGCCAGTGAACGCATCTCCTCTACACCAGGGCTGCGTTCAGCGCCGACAAAACGTTGCAGAACGTTTTTTTAACAGAAACGGTGATGCGTTGAACGCACTGTTGTGATGACGCAAGAGTTGCAACTACGGCAACTGCGAAGGCTTTTTGTGTTCTTTGTGAAGAATTTTCGGAGCCTGATGAAGTCGGTATAAATATGTTTAATACTACAAAATATGCTCGATGTTACAGTTACTGCACTTGCCGCCCAGAACACAAGAACATCCCAATCGGGTGAAGGGATTTGTGGAAACTGAAATGGAAGCACATCTTACCTAATAAAGACTAAAACACATCTATTTAGCCTCACATTCTTGTTGTTCATAATGTTTTATTAATACCCTGTATTTTCTTTCTCATTTTTAGGAAAAGCACTTTACATGCATTGTTTATTTCTATACCAAATGTCACACACTTGCAATGAAGCTAAAAATATAAACAACTACATCATTATGTTGATATCCTATATTTTTACAATAATACTTACGACAAACATGTCTTCTGATATCCTTAGTTGTTGCGTATCGAACACATTTGTAAATTACTTCCATTGTGCGAGTTCTCTTTAATACCGTGTGCTTTATATACATGTTGCTGCTGATTGGACTGCAGTTCTGACACGCCCACCAAACAAGAGAAAACGCATCTCAAACCCCGTTGCACACCGGTGCACGCCGTTTCCAGGAAACATGACGTTCAACCTGGAAACCGTAGCAAAACGTTGCGCACCGTTGTGATCTTGAACATGCCCCTGGTTTCCTGTAAGACGATGACATCTAGGTCTTGAAGTTCTTTCATAAAATCTGAATTTCTACTTTTTAGGCCAAAGACTGAGGAGTTTAGACCTTGAATATTCCATGTAGAAAAACTAAGTGATTTCATCATAGAAAGTAATGTGTATGGTTTGTTTGCTATTTTGAGAAAAGAGAAATGATGCAAAATTACAATAGATTAATTTAAAACAATGAATGATGGAAGTAAAGTTATGTCAGGAACTCAAAACATTAACAATTCCATATTAAATGTACATTAATACCACAGACTTAGGTAGGTGTGTGTGTTTTTTTTTTTTTTTTTACCACTGTCCACTGTGTGTTAGTAGGTGAGAGCAGATGATACTCAGCATGTGTTGTATGTCGTGGAGTTCAGCGTTAGCTCGGCCTGCTCCTCCGCTGACAGCTTGGGCGTAGCTCGGTCTGCCGGACTGGGCCGGGCTCTGCTGTGGACGGGCTTCAGCTGCTGGAGCTGTGGGGCTGTTGTAGGACAGTCTCTAGGGGTCCTGTCTGGGTGCTGGTGCTCGGTGTGGTGCTCCGGGCGGGGCTCCGGGTGGTGCTCTGGGCGGGGCTCTAGATGAGCTGTGCGCTGGGATGTAGTTTGCTGGAGTGTGTCTCGATGGGTTGACTGGGTTCGGGCTGGTTCTGCTCCACCTGGGGCTGGTCTGGTTGGTCCGGTTTAGAGTGACATCTTTGAGTCTCTTTGCGAGGATGTGTACCAGGTTCTTATAAAGGTGGACGTGGTCGTATAGACATTCAGTGTCCAGGTCTGGATGATGGGCCAAGTGGACGTTGGGCAGGAGGGCACAGTGTCTAGAGATGCTGGAATTAATTTTATTGATTGTGTTGGGATGGAAATCTCTCCTCTGGAGTAGAGTGGACAGGATGATTTTAGAGTTGGGGAAAGTTTGTCTAGCTTTTCCCACCACAGCTCTGAGGGAGTCAGACACTCGGTCCTGCTGGCTCCGCAGGTCGTTGGTGCCCGTGTGGATAATGATGTGGCTGGGCCGGCCTAGTTGGGACTCCGTCAGGAGCTCCAGGGCTTTGTCAGTGGTGGGACACCAGAATTTAACTGCTCTGTGTTGGGGGAAAAGTTTCTTTACATCGATGAATTTGCCGTTTGAATCGATGAGTAGAGCTATTTCAGGTTCCTCTGTGCTGGTTGGTGCTGGGCTGCTGTGAGACGAGGGCTGGTGCTGCTGTGCTGAGGAGCCTGACACGGGGCGCTGTGATGGCTGTGAGCGGTCTGGGTCGGGTCTCTCAGCGCTGACGGGTGGGTGTTGACTCCCTGTGTTCGATGACTCTGGGGTGGAGGGCAGTGTTGGAGCTCTGTGGGTCTGCTCTGGTTCTTCTCTGGCCAGGAGGAGCTCTCTCAGCTGCTCTCTCAGGGCCTGGATCTCACTGCTCTGCTGCTCTCTCTCCTCCTGTATCTCTCTCAGCTGCTGCCTCATCTCTGCTGTGGACTGTTCTCTGTCCTCTAGCTGTAGTCTCAGTGCGGTCAGCTCACACTGATAGCTGTCCTTCTCTGTCTGCAGCTTTCTCGTCTGCTGTGTGAGGGCTGACAGTCTCTGTGTTAAGTGCTCGATGTTCTGCTGGAGTTCAGTATGAGCTGCACATGTGTCTGACTGCTGCTGTCTCAGCACAGTTTCTCTGAGCTCCACCATCTCCATCTCCAGCTTGGTGAAGTGCTCCTGTAGGAGAGGGATGGCTTTGAGCAGGGAGGGTGAGCTGTGCTCAACAGTTTCTGCAGGAGTGGCTCTGAGATCTGAGGTGCTGTTCGGTGGATTCTGCTCAGGTGACAAGCTTTCAGATGGTACAGCTTTCTCATGTTTCACAATTTCACCTATTGTTCTGTAGTCTGCCTGGAATAATTTCAGGTCCCCCTGTATCATGACTGTGCCATTTTTATAGATGTTCACAGTTATTAATGTGCTGTCAGGGTCGTGTGGTTCTCTGATTTTGACTTTCCAGCCATTACAGATGCCTTCTTTCTTTACAGAGGGGTAATGGTGGATGATGGCTTTATGCCAGGCTCTGGGGTGATCAGAGAAGAAAATGAGGTTGCAGACTTCTCCTGTTTTGAACAGGTCTGCAAACAGAGTCTCAGGGTTGTTTGTCAGAAGTTTCTGCTTGTAGGTTTTTCTTGCGGTGTCAGATTTCACCTCAGAGGGATACTGTATGGTGGTGAGGGGGGAGCTCATCTGCATATGGCAGTGGGCTGATTGCAGCTGCTGCTCTGATTGGCTGATTCTCTCTGCCTCAGTTGAATTGATACATTGAGGAATGCCAGAGTGTGGGCTAGCCATAGCTTTAGCTTTTTAGCATTTTTAGCTTATAAAAAAATATTAAAAGATCAATTTTATTCCCTTATATTTGGAAAAAATAAGCAAACAAGCCGAAAAAAAGATTTCCAGTGCAGTTTTAGTTGTACTCACTGCTTCTCCCTCTGTGAATCGGTGGTTCTTTTCCAGTTTTAAACTTTCCCTCCAATTTTCCAGCAGGCCTGTTGCTAGAAGTCTGATCTTCTGATCCTCTGCGTTGATTATTTGTGTTTAAAAAATAAAAATGCTGTATTTTCTGGGTTCTTTTCATCAAAGTTCACGTCTGTATGTGGTATTCTTCTAGATTTTGTAGATTTTCGGTATATTTCTTTTCTCAAAATAGCGAACAAAGAAGAAAATCTAAGAGCTCATGGAGATCATGGCTTCTCAGCTTCACACTCACTCTCTCTCTCTCTCTCTCTCTCTCTCTCATGGTCTCTCTCTCTCTCTCATGGTCTCTCTCTCTCTCTCATGGTCTATCTCTCTTTCATGGTCTCTCTCTCTCTCATGGTCTCTCTCTCTCTCTCTCTCTCATGGTCTCTCTCTCTCTCTCTCTCTCTCTCTCTCTCTCTCTCTCTCTCTCTCTCTCTCTCTCTCTCATGGTCTCTCAAATTCAAATTCAAATTCAAATGAGCTTTATTGGCATGACTGGCTTTATTGGCATACAGTATTGCCAAAGCATTGGCCATAACATAGGCAATGAACAAATAATCGATAGATTAATAATGTAAACAAATGCATGAGTACATTACATTTATATCATAATGAATCAAAATGAAATATATAAAAAAAAAAAAAAAAAAAAAAAAAAAAACACAGTTTTGAACCAACATTCAGACTTTAGTTTTGTCCACTGGCTGACTCTCGTAGTTTGTGGCAGGCTGTTACATACTTTGCTGCTGTTGTGATTGAGCAAGAGTTTTCTCCCAAAATATGAATTAATTTTTCAGAATTTGGCAATGCCATAAAATTTGGTTCTAGCTGTTGAAATCTAGTGAAATAGTCCGATCTAATGCTGTGATAGTGATCGCAGTGTATGAGGAAGTGTTCTTCTGTCTCCACCTCTCCCTGAGAGCACAGAGAACACAGTCTCTGCTCTCTCGGCTGCCATCTCTGCCGGTGCCGGCCTCTCTCTACAGCCAGACTGTGGTCACTCAGCCTGTATCTGGTTAGGGTCTTTCTCACTTTATGCTCTTTCACACAGCTCAGGTATTCTGCTGGTTTATACTCTCTTTTCAGGTTTAAATAGAGTTCCATCTTCTTTTGTAATTTAGTAGCATCTTTCCAATAGTTCATGTAATTTAGTTTTTGTAATTGTATAATTTGGTTTGGCCAGAGAGTGCTGTGCTGGTCTGGCTGTAGTTTGAGCATCAGCTGTGAGAGTGCGCTCCGGGGCCGGTTCTGCTCCTGACACCACAGGCCTGGTAAGAGCTCGGGTCACTGCGCTTCAGGTGCTGGTAGAACTTTATAGCTCTTTTTTGGATAGTGATCAATAAGGGGTATTGTCCTAATTCAGCTCTGCACGAGTTGTTTGGTGTCGCTCTGTTTACTTTTAGGATGCTTTTACAAATTTGGGTATGCAGAGTTTCAATTTCCTCTTTTTCCCATTTTGAGAAAAATCTTGTGTTTTTAGAGGTCCCCATACCTCACTGCCGTACAGAGCAATCGGTTCGATTATTGCTTTTAGGATTTTTAGCCAGGTTTGAATTGGAATTTCATGTCGAATAGTATTTTTAATCATGTAGAAGACCCTCATCGCTTTCGCCTTCAGTTCAGTCACAGCCAGATTAAAGTTCCCTGTCGAACTCAGTTTTAGCCCCAGATATGTGTATTCGTAGGTGTGTTGGAGGACTTGGTTTCCTGCTCTGAAGATGTATTTATTTTCCCTACACCTGGATCTATTTTGAAAAATCATTATTTTGGTTTTTGCGAGGTTAATTTTGAGAGCCCACGTTTGACTGAATGTCTCTACGGCGTCGAGGAGCTGCTGTAGTCCCTCTTTTGTTTTCGACAGAAGGACTAAATCATCTGCAAAGAGGAGACATTTAACTTCTGATTGCGTCAGGGTTGGGCCGGGGGCCGTGGAGTTATTTAAGGCTTTGGCTAGTTCGTTTATATAAATGTTAAATAGAGTGGGGCTCAATGGGCAACCTTGTCTGACTCCTCGTTGTTGGGAGAAAAATTCTGTTCGCTTATTCCCTATTTTTACAGCACATGTTTTGTTTTTATACATGGTGCTGATCAAATCAAATGTTTTCCCTCCAATCCCATTTTCCAGTAGTTTTAGGAAGAGTCCCTCATGCCAGATCGAATCGAAAGCCTTCTCAAAGTCAATAAAGCAAGCGAAGACTTTGGATTTATTTTGGTATACATGTTTATCAATGATCGCGTGAAGAGTGTAAATGTTGTCAGATGTTCTGTGTTTGGGCAGAAATCCAATTTGACTTTTGTCCAGAATTTTGTGGGTTTTGAGAAAGTTCTGCAATCTTATATTAATAATCGAACAGAATAATTTCCCCAGGTTGCTATTGACACATATGCCTCTGTAATTGTTTGGCTCATATTTGTCTCCTTGTTTAAAGATTGGTGTGATTAGGCCTTGGTTCCAGGTGTCGGGGAAATATCCTACTCTCAAAATAATGTTGAATAATTTGGTTATTGCGGTTTTAAATTTGTCATTGGTGTATTTGATCATTTCATTTAATATTCCATCTATGCCACATGCCTTGTTGGGTTTCAAAGCATGTAGTCTCTCTGTAAGCTCATTTATTGTGATTGGGAAATCCAGGGGGTTCTGATTGTCTTTAGTTTTTTCTTTCAGGACTTCTAATTTGGTTTTTAATTTATTTCGAGCGGGATTTGTTTCAGTTGTTTTGTACAGATTTTCAAAGTGTGTCCTCCATATGTCCCCGTTTTGAATGGCCAGTTCTTCCTGTTGTGGCCTATAGAGCTTGTTCCAATTGTTCCAGAAGTTACTGGTATTTATTGACTCCTCCATTTCTTGAAATAATTGTTCTGTGTGTTCTTCCTTTTTTACTCTAAGAGTTTGTTTGTACAGTCTAAGGGCTTCGTGATACTGATGGCGGAGTTCTTCATTGTCGGGATCTCTGTGTTTTTGATTTGACAGATTTCGTACTGTTGTTCGGATATTTTTGCACTCACTGTCAAACCACATTTCTTTGGTGTTTTTTGGTTTCCTTTTTGATGATTTATTTTTCAAATTGCACATGGATGCTGATTGGTGGAATATTTTGGTAATGTCACTAAGTGCCAGATTTATGCCTAATTTATTTTGTGAATATGTGTTCATTATAAATTTGTCCAATAATAATTTGATCGTTTGACTTTCTATTGCATTTTGATAGTTTTCTGTGCTGTTATTTGTCCACTTGTAGGGTGGTTGCAGCTTCAGTAAATGAGAGGGCCGTCTGCGTGATTCATTGGTATGAGTTCGTCTTAAATACAGTGTAATTTTACAGTGGTCTGACAGAGGTGTTTGAGGACTGACTGTGAATGCCCTGAGATGCACTGGGTCAATGTCTGTAATGAAGTAGTCTACAGTACTGTTGCCCAAGAAAGAATTGAAGGTGTAACAACCGAAAGAGTCTCCCCGTATACGGCCGTTCACTATATACAGGCCCAGTGATCGACAGAGCTCTAGCAGGCTTTTCCCACTTCTGTTTGTGAATTTGTCATAATTGTTTCTTAGGTGGTATGAGGGCAGATGGTGGCTGGTGTTTGTGATATATTTGTCTTCCTTAACAAAGTCTGGTTCATTTCCAGTTCTGGCATTTAGATCACCACACATTAACACATTCCCTTTAGTCTGGAAATGGCAGATCTCCTCCTGCAGGATGGAGAAGGTTTCTTCACTGTAATAGGGGGACTCAGCTGGGGGAAGGTATATAGCACACAAGAATATATGACGATCTGTGGAGACGATGTCTTTTTGGATTTTTAACCAAATATTAAATTTTCCGATTTGTATATCTGTGATTGAGTTTATGAGGTGTGCTCTATACCATATCAGCATTCCCCCTGACTCCCTGCCCTGAGTCACCCCTCTTAGTTTCGTCGATGGTAGGACTATTTCCCTAAATCCAATTGGACAGCCAGTGGACAAATCTCTAACATTCCATGTTTCCTGTAGAATTATAATGTCAGAGTTCTCAATTTCTTTTTTAAAGTCCGAATGTTGGCTCTTGATACCAAAAACAGAGGACCTCAGTCCTTGAATGTTCCAACATGTGACTTTCAGGGAATATGAGCTCATTAAATAATCACATTTGTTATTTCAAAACAAGACAGACATCAGTATATTGAATTTCATAATGTAATTATACAGTATATCTCTCTCTCTCTCTCTCTCTCTCTCTCTCTCTCTCTCTCTCATGGTCTCGCTCTCTCTCTCATGGTCTCTCTCTCATGGTCTCTCTCTCTCTCTCATGGTCTCTCTCTCTCTCTCTCTCTCTCTCATGGTCTCTCTCTCTCTCTCTCTCATGGTCTCTCTCTCTCTCTCTCTCTCTCTCTCTCTCTCTCTCTCTCATGGTCTCTCTCTCTCTCTCTCTCTCTCTCTCTCTCTCTCTCTCTCTCTCTCTCTCTCTCTCTCTCTCAATTCAATTCAATTCAATTCAATTCAATTCAATTCAAAATTGCTTTATTGGCAAGACTGTACACAATACAATATTGCCAAAGCTTGGAATACATAAAGACATCAAAATAATAAAATATTATAATATGACTTAAATCTAAATGTACAAATTAAATTAATTGTACAAATTAACAGTGTACCAAATAAAAATAAATACATAAATAATAATAATAATAATTAGAACAGTTTATGAACATTTCAAAAATTCTCTGAACAATTTAGAATTCAGTGTGTAAATGTTTGTGTGTGTGTGTGGGCGCATCACTGATTAGTCGTCGACTCTCTCTTTTTGTGACAAGCATCAATGTATCTTGCTGCTAATATGATACAATCTGTTTTTTCACCTAATAGGTGTTGAAATTGTGTTTTGTTGTCTAATTGTAGGAAGTTAGGGCAAAGTATTTCAAATTTTGTATAGCAAGTCCCTCTAATGTCCTCATAGTTGGGGCAGCGGGTGATGAAGTGTTGCTCGGTCTCCACTTCTCCCTGCTCACAGTACGGGCAGACGCGTCTCTCTCTGGGCCGCCAGTTCTGTCGGTGTCGGCCCGTCTCTACAGTCAGAGTGTGATTGCTCAGTCTGTACCTCGTCATCCTTCTTCTTAGTTTACAGTCTTTCACTGTACTCAGGTATTCTGCCATGGTGTAGTCTCTATTTAGGGCCAAATAACATTCTAGTTTGCTTTGTTTTTCTGTTGATTGAGTCCATTAGGTCAGGTAATTCTCCTATTTTGCTTTGATCATGTGGTTGGGCCGGATGGTGTGGCTGAGGGTGTGTGTGTCCTGAGGCAGATCACTGTTAGTGGTGTTAGTGTGTGTGTGGAGCCTCAGGACCAGCTGAAGGAGGGCGCTCTTCTCAGTGTTCATTTCATGGTTTTTAAGGGCTTTAAAATGATAAGAGTTGGGGACACTCATTTTTAGATGTTTCCAAAATTTGATGGCTCGTTTCTGAATGTGTGTTAGTAGAGGGTATTGGCCTAATTCTGCCCTGCATGCGTTGTTCGGTGTGTTCCTCTGCACTCCCAGGATACTCTTACAGAACTCGGCATGCAGGGTTTCAATCGGATTTTTGTCCCATTTGTCGAATTCGTGATTTAGGAGAGGACCCCAAACTTCACTGCCATATAATGCGATTGGTTCTATGACTGATTGGAATATTTTGAGCCAGATTCTGATTGGTATTTCAATTTGGATAGATTTTTTGATGGCATAGAAGGCCCTTCTTGCTTTCTCTTTCAGTTCATTCACGGACAAATTTAGGTTTCCAGTTGCACTTATGTTCAGCCCGAGGTATTTGTAGCTGGTGACATGATCAATTTTGGTCATACCAAGGGTGAAATTGTGTCTCTTTCCCTGACATCTGGGTCTTTTCTGAAACGTTAGTACTTTAGTTTTCGTTGGGTTGATGGTCAGGGCCCAGGTCTGACAGAACTGCTGCAGGGTGTCCAGGTTCTGCTGTAGAGCCTCTTCTGTTGGAGACAGCAGGACCAGATCATCTGCGTACAGCAGGAGCTTTACACTGGAGTCGTGTAGTGTGAGGCCAGGAGCTGCCGACTCTTCTACGAGTTTCGCCAATTCATTAATGTAAATATTGAAGAAGGTCGGTGATAGTGGGCAGCCCTGTCTCACACCCCGCCCCTGAGTGAAAAACTCAGTTTGTTTATTGCCAATTTTAATTGCACATTGATTGTTTGAGTACATTGTTTTTATAATTTTGTACGTTTTGCCCCCGATACCTGATTCTAGAAGTTTAGAAAGAAGGCCTTCATGCCAAATCGAATCAAAGGCCTTCTGGAAATCTACAAAGCAAGCGAATATTTTGGTTTTGTTTTGGTTGATGTATTTATCGATCAGGGTATGTAGGGTGAAGATATGATCTGATGTTCTAAAATTTGGTAAGAAGCCGATCTGGCTTTTGCTCAGGACATTGTGCTCTGTGAGGAAGTGAACGAGTCTGGTGTTGATGATGCTGCAGAACATCTTCCCCAGATTACTGCTCACACAGATGCCTCTGTAATTGTTGGGGTCTGATTTGTCTCCACTCTTGAATATGGGTGTTATGAGTCCTCTATTCCAGCTGTCAGGGAAATGACCAACACTCAGAACCAAGTTGAACAGTTTCATTAAGGCTAATTTGAATTTGGGGTTTATATTTTTAAGCATTTCGCTAAGGATGCTGTCTGGTCCTCTTGGCTTTTTTTGTTGGCAGAGCCTGAATTTTATCCATCAGCTCTTTTTCTGTGATTGGGTAATCTAGCGGGTTTTGGTATTTGCCAATTATGTTTTCTAAATGGTTTAATTTTTCATATATTTGTGTTTGTTTTATATTCATGTCTAATTTGCTATAAAGTTGTTCAAAGTGAGTTTTCCAGGTGTCTCCATCTTGTATAGTAATTTGTTCATGTTTCTTTTTATTCAGGAGATTCCAGTTGTCCCAGAAACTGTTTGAATGGACAGATTCTTCAATAGTTTTGAGCTGATTTTGGATGTACTGTTCTTTCTTCTTTCTGAGTGTATTTTTATATTTTTTAAGCTCCTCACAATAATGAAGACGTAAATCTGGATCGTCTGATTGTCTGTGTTTTTGATTTGCAAGATGTCTTAAATTTTTCTTTATTCTTTTACAATCCGAATCAAACCATTTTTCATTCTTTTGTTTTTGCTTATGATTTTTCTTAGTGGTTTTAAGATTAGATATTGTTGCCAGATAATCAAATATGTAATTTATGTTTTCTACAGCCAGATTTACGCCATCTTCATTTTGAGGATAATCGTATTCTATGAAGTTATCCATAAGTAAGCACACTTGGGGGTGGTCCAATGCGGCCAGGTATTTTTCAGTGTTGTTTTGAACCCATCTGTAAATATTTTTGATGTTGTACAGCTTACTGGGTTGTATTGGGTGTATGTTAGTATTTTCTTTCCTTTTCAGATACACAGTAATTTGGCTGTGATCTGATAGGGGTGTTAGTGGTTTGACTGTGAATGCTCTGAAAGAGAATATATCTAAATCTGTGATCATGTAGTCAACCGTTGAGCACCCATGAGATGAGCTGTAGGTGTATCTCCCCAGAGAGTCCCCTCTCACCCTGCCGTTGACGAGGTACAGACCGAGGCTTCGACAGAGCTCAAGTAGAAGCCTCCCGTTTTTATTCACTTGAGCATCAGAGTTAGTCCTTGAAAGATTTATACTGTTTTGTTGAAAGCTCTGTCCAAATATATAATTATTCCCGTTGTCTGTGGTGTGGTCGGGTTGGGATCCTGTCCTGGCATTGAGATCCCCACACATCAGCACACTTCCCTGGGCCTGGAAGTGGTTGATTTGACTGTGGAGGGTCTCAAAGATGTTCTCATTATAGTAAGGAGATTCAGAGGGAGGAATATAAAGAGCACATAAGAATATATCTTTTGTAGTTTGACTGAGCTGTTTATTGATTTTGAGCCAGATATGAGATTCTTCTTTTTTGATTAGTTTGATGTACTTATCAATTTCAAGTTTGTGCCAGATTATGATGCCCCCTGAATCTCTCCCACGTGTAATTTTTTCATGTTTTTGGGACGATATGAGTATTTCCCGGTAGCCTGGGGGACAGAGAGTGACCTCATCAGTTCTGTGCCACGTTTCCTGTAATATTATTATGTCTATATCTAATACACTTTTCTTAAAATCCAAGGTTTTGATTTTACATCCAAAACTTGATGAGTTAATGCCCTGGATGTTCCAATGTGTGATTGTCAGTGGTTTCATGCGGTCAATAAACAATTTTAACATTTCTCTAGAATAGAACCAACTCAACTAGAACCCGTTTAAAATCTATGTGCACTGTGTAAACATACATACATTTACCTATTTGTAATATTGGTAGTATGTAAACGTGTTTTTTTTTTTGTTTTTTTTTGCACATACGTATAAATGTGTATACACACATAGACATAGATACACATATATATATATATATATATATACACATATATTAGTGTATCTGTTCAATTTGGTGTCTTTTACTCACGACTAGTCCATCAGCCGTGTGCAGATTAAGTTGAGCATGTCCTTGATCTCTCTCAGACTGGAGCTGTGGGGGTCGTCTGGGCCTCTTAGGGCTTCAGCGTAGCTCCGCTGCTCCGGCTCGGGTCTGTCTCTGTCTCTCTGTCTCTCTCTGTCTCTCTCTCTCTCTCTCTCTCTCTCTCTCATGGTCTCTCTCTCTCTCTGTCTCTCTCTCTCTCTCTCATGGTCTCTCTCTCTCTCTCTCTCTCTCTCTCTCTCTCTCTCTCTCATGGTCTCTCTCTCTCTCTCATGGTCTCTCTCTCATGCTCTCTCATGGTCTCTCTCTCTCTCTCTCATGGTCTCTCTCTCTCTCTCTCTCTCTCTCTCTCTCTCTCTCTCTCATGGTCTCTCTCTCTCTCTCTCTCTCTCTCTCTCTCTCTCTCTCTCTCTCATGGTCTCTCAATTCAATTCAGAAAGCTTTATTGGCATGACAAAAAAATACATTTTGTATTGCCAAAGCATCAAAACAACATAGAAAATGATTTAGAACATTCAGTACACAAAATAATAATACTGATAGCATAAAACCATAATAATAAAATAAACAAAGATTAATAAATAAAATATAAAGGATTTAGAAAACATCTCTGTACAAAACAAAAACAAGCAAAAAACAAACGAACACTGAACTTGGAATTGAACATATACATGTGTGTAGGTCTTAGGCTGTGAGTGAGTGTGTGTGAGTGTATGTGTGTAGGTCTTAGGCTGTGAGTGTGTGTGTGTGTGTGTACTGTGTAGGTCTTAGGCTGTGAGTGTGTGTTTATTGGATGTTTGCTGGTCTCTGGTCGTCCCTCAGGATATGGCAGGATGCTACAAATTTTGCAGCTATATATGAGCATTTGGCTTCTTTGCCAAGAATGAAACGGAGTTTTTGGGTTGGATTACGGGTGTTAAAATGGGGAAATATTTGGTTAATTTTGGGGTAATAGTGGTCTCTGATGCGTTTATATTTTGGGCATTCTGTGAGGAAGTGCAGCTCGGTCTCCGTCATTCCCAGGTTGCAGTGCGGGCAGAGTCTGTCCTCACGGGAGAGCCAGGTCTGTCTGCGCCGGCCCGTCTCTATGGCCAGGCTGTGCTCGCTGAGTCTGTACATCGTCAGGGTTCTCCTGAGTCTCACATCACTCACTGTGCTCAGGTAGTTCGCAACAGTGTACTCTCGATTTAGTGCCGAATAACATTCCAGTTTGTGTTGGTTTTTAATGGTGTTTGTCCAATGGGTGATGTACTTTTCTTGTTCTGTGGTGATAATTTGTGCGGGCCGAATGTGTGTGAGTGTGTGTGTGTGCTGAGGCGAGCTGATCTCTGCAGGAGAGAGCCCAGTCAGTCTCAGCACCCGTTGGCACAGGGGACTCCTCGCTACGCTCAGCTCTTGGTGTTTTAGGGCTTTGTAATGGTATGTGTTGGGGTCGCTTGTTTTTAGGTGTTTCCAGAATTTGATGGCTCTTTTTTGGATGTTTAGAAGGAGAGGGTATTGGCCTAATTCTGCCCTGCATCCGTTGTTTGGTGTTTTCCTTTGGACTTTGAGTATTCGTTTACAGAAATCTAAATGTAGAGTTTCAATTGGATGTTTTTCCCAATTTAAAAAATCAAATTTGATAGAAGGACCCCACACTTCACTGCCATATAAAACAATTGGTTCAATTATTGATTTGAAAAGTTTGAGCCAAATTTGGATTGGAATGTCAATTTTGATGGATCTTTTTATGGCATAGAAAGCCCTTTGAGCTTTCTCTTTGAGTTCATTCACAGCCAAAGTAAAGTTGCCAGTTGGAGTTATTTTCAGGCCGAGGTAAGTGTATGTTTTTGTGCTCTCAATGGTTCTGTGTGATAGTGTGAATGTGTGTGTTGGTCCCTGAGATCTGGAGCGTTTCTGGAACATCATGACTCTAGTTTTCTGGAGGTTGACGGTCAGGGCCCAGGACTGACAGTAATCCTCCAGCAGATCCAGGCTGTCCTGAAGCCCCTCTTTAGTGGGCGACAGGAGGACCAGGTCGTCTGCGTAGAGAAGACACTTGATCTCGGTGTCGTGTAGAGTGAGACCTTGAAAGGGAGCATGTTCTAGCGTATCGGCTAATTGGTTGATGTAAATGTTGAAGAGGGTGGGGCTTAAACTGCAGCCCTGTCTCACTCCACGCCCCTGGGGGAAAAACTCGGTTCTTTGGTTTCCAATTTTAACAGCGCATTGGCTGGCTGTGTACATCGATTTGATCAAATCATAGAATTTCCCCCCTATTCCACTGTCGATAAGTTTTAGGTATAATCCTTTTTGCCAGATTGAATCAAATGCTTTCTTGAAATCAATGAAACAAGCAAAAATTTGTCCTTTGTTTTGATGTACATATTTGTCAATTAGTGTTTGTAATGTGAAAATGTGGTCGGATGTGCGACATTTTGGAAGAAAGCCAATTTGGCATTTACTCAAGGCATTGTGCTTCATAAGGAAGTCTAGAAGTCTGGAGTTTAAGACGCTGCAGAGGACCTTCCCCAGGTTACTGTTCACACAGATGCCTCGGTAGTTGTTGGGGTCTAATTTGTCTCCGTTCTTGTGGATGGGGCTGATGAGGCCCTTGTTCCAGATCTCCGGGAAGAACCCTACACACAGAACATCATTGAACAGTTTCAGCATGGCCAGTCTGAAGTTTCGGTCTGTGTGTTTCAGCATCTCGTTCAGGATGCTGTCGACACCACAGGCTTTCTTGGCCTCAAGGACTCCTAATTTTTCTTCCAATTCTTTCATTGTTATGGGGAAATCTAAAGGGTTTTGATTTTCTTTAATTGATCTTTCCAAATTGTCTAGTTTATTAATTATTTCATTTTGTTTATAATTTTGAATTTCAGTTGGGCTGTATAATTCTTGGAAGTGGTTTTTCCACTTCTCGCCGTCTTGGATTGCCAGAACTTCTCGATTTGGTTTGTATAACAATTTCCATTTATCCCAAAATTTGTGTGAGTTTATACATTTTTTTGAATTTCTTCAAACTGGTTTTGCAGAAACTGTGCTTTTTTCCGCCGGAGTGTGGCTTTATATTGTTTTAATGCCTCACAATAAAGAAGGCGGAGGTCCGAATAATCTGGTTGTCTGTGTTTTTGGTTTGATAAATTTCTTAGGTTTTTTCTCAGAGCCTTACAGTCCAAATCAAACCATTTGTCTGTATCTAAATATTTTTTCTTTGGTTTGACAATTGACAAATTGCTTTTTTGTGCTGTTTTGTAGAATATGTTGTTTAGATCTTGTAGTTCTTGATTGATGCCGAATTGATTTTTAGGGTATTCCTGTATTTGGAATGAATGAAGGAGGGATTGTATTTCTGCAGATTCAATGGCAGTGCTGTAATTAGTGCCACTGTTTTCAGTCCATTTGAAAGACATTATTTTGCTCATTTGATATGGAGACCTAATTGGTTTGGGTGATGTTTCAGATTGCTTTATATAGAGGATGATTTGGCTGTGGTCTGAGAAAGGTTTTAAGGGTTTGACTGTGAATGCTCTCAAAGAGGACAGGTCTAGATCTGTGATGGCATAGTCTACTGTGCTGTTACCAAGAGCTGAGCTGTAGGTGTATCGGCCGAGCGAGTCTCCTCGCACTCTTCCGTTGACGATGTACAGAGCCAGGCCTCGGCAGAGCTGCATGAGCTGCCGTCCATGAGCGTTCACGGTTTCATCACAGTTTTGCCTGCTGGGGTAAGAAGGGTACAGGTCGTTATTGCCAGTGATGAATCTGGTACCGTGCGATTCTAAAAAATCTAGTTCTTCTCCTGTTCTGGCGTTTAAATCACCCATAAGCAGCACATTTCCCTGGGCCTGGAAATTTCTGATTTCTTTTTCTAAGTTTTGGAAAGTTTCCTCTTGGAAATACGGAGACTCGAGGGGAGGAATGTAAATTGCACAAAGGAAAATTTAATGCTGATATCAGTCCTTTTTGTATTTTTAGCCACAGGTGGTGCTGTTCTCTTTTTATTAATTCTATGGCTAGTTCAGATTTGATCCATTTGATCATCCCTCCCGAGTCTCTCCCTTGTGTGACTGATGTGAGTTTGACTGATGGTAGTTTTATTTCTCTGTATCCTGAGGGACAGCCAGTGAACTCATCTCCTCTACACCAGGTTTCCTGTAAGACGATGACATCTAGGTCTTGAAGTTCTTTCATAAAATCAGAATTTCTACTTTTTAAGCCAAAAACTGAGGAGTTTAGACCTTGAATATTCCACGTAGAAAAACTAAGTGATTTCATCATAAACTTTTAAAATAATGTGTATGGTGTGTTTGCTATTTTGAGAAAAGAGAAAAGATGCAAAATTACATTAGATTAGATTAAATTAAAGCAATGAATGATGGAAGTAAAGTTGTGTTAGGAACTCAAAACATTAACAATTCCTTATTAAATGTACATTAATACCACAGACTTAGGTTTTTTTTTTTTTACCACTGTCCACTGTGTGTTAGCAGGTGAGAGCAGATGATACTCAGCATGTGTTGTATGTCGTGGAGTTCAGTGTTGGCTCGATCTGCTCCTCCGCTGACAGCTTGGGCGTAGCTCGGTCGGCCGGGCCGGGCCGGCCTCTGCTGTGGTCGGGCTTCAGCTGCTGGAGCTGTGGGGCTGTTGTAGGACGGTCTCGGTCTGTAGGCTTCAGCTGCTGGAGCTGTGGGGCTGTTGTAGGACGGTCTCGGTCTGTAGGGATCCTGTCTGGGTGCTGCAGCTCGGTGTGCTGCTCCGTTCGGGGCTCTAGATGAGCTGTGCGCTGGGGTGTAGTTTGCTGGAGTGTGTCTCGATGGATTGGCTGGGTTCGGGCTGGTTCTGCTCCACCTGGGGCTGGTCTGGTTGGTCCTGTTTAGAGTGACATCTTTGAGTCTGTTTGCAAGGATATGTACCAGGTTCTTATAAAGGTGGACGTGGTCGTATAGACATTCAGTGTCCAGGTCTGGATGATGGGCCAAGTGGACGTTGGGCAGGAGGGCACAGTGTCTAGAGATGCTGGAATTTATTTTATTTATTGTGTTGGGATGGAAATCTCTCCTCTGGAGTAGAGTGGACAGGATGATTTTAGAGTTGGGGAAAGTTTGTCTAGCTTTTTCCACCACAGCTCTGAGGGAGTCAGACACTCGGTCCTGCTGGCTCCGCAGGTCGTTGGTGCCCGTGTGGATACTGATGTGGCTGGGCCGGCCTAGTTGGGACTCTGTCAGGAGCTCCAGGGCTTTGTCAGTGGTGGGACACCAAAATTAACAGCTCTGTGTTGGGGGAAAAGTTTCTTTACATCGATGAATTTGCCGTTTGAATCGATGAGTAGAGCTATTTCAGGTTCCTCTGTGCTGGTTGGTGCTGGGCTGCTGTGAGACGAGGGCTGGTGCTGCTGTGCTGTGGAGTCTGGCAGGGGGCGCTGTGATGGCTGTGAGCGGTCTGGGTCGGGTCTCTCTGCGCTTACGGATGGGTGTTGACTCCCTGTGTTCGGCGACTCTGAGGTGGAGGGCAGTGTTTGAGCTCTGTGGGTCTGCTCTGGTTCTGCTCTGGCCAGGAGGAGCTCTCTCAGCTGCTCTCTCAGGGCCTGGATCTCACTGCTCTGCTGCTCTCTCTCCTCCTGTATCTCTCTCAGCTGCTGCCTCATCTCTGCTGTGGACTGTTCTCTGTCCTCTAGCTGCAGTCTCAGTGTGGTCAGCTCACACTGATAGCTGTCCTTCTCTGTCTGCAGCTGTCTCATTTGCTGTGTGAGGGCTGATAGTCTCTGTGTTAAGTGCTCGATGTTCTGCTGGAGTTTAGTATGAGCTGCACATGTGTCTGACTGCTGCTGTCTCAGTACAGTTTCTCTGAGCTCCACCATCTCCATCTCCAGCTTGGTGAAGTGCTCCTGTAGGAGAGGGATGGCTTTGAGCAGGGAGGGTGAGCTGTGCTCAACAGTTTCTGCAGGAGTGGATCTGAGATCTGAGGTGCTGTTCGGTGGATTCTGCTCAGGTGACAAGCTTTCAGATGGTACAGCTTTCTCATTTTTCACAAAATCACCTATTGTTCTGTAGTCCGCCTGAAATGTTTTCAGGTCCCCCTGTATCATGACTGTGCCATTTTTGCATATGTTCACAGTTATTAATGTGCTGTCAGGGTCATTTGGCTCTCTGATTTTGACTTTCCAGCCATTACAGATGCCTTCTTTCTTTACAGAGGGGTAATGGTGGATGATGGCTTTATGCCAGGCTCTGGGGTGATCAGAGAAGAAAATGAGGTTGCAGACTTCTCCTGTTTTGAACAGGTCTGCAAACAGAGTCTCAGGGTTGTTTGTCAGAAGTTTCTGCTTGTAGGTTTTTCTTGCGGTGTCAGATTTCACCTCAGAGGGATACTGTATGGTGGTGAGGGGGGAGCTCATCTGCATATGGCAGTGGGCTGATTGCAGCTGCTGCTCTGATTGGCTGATTCTCTCTGCCTCAGTTGAATTGATACATTGAGGAATGCCAGAGTGTGGGCTAGCCATAGCTTTAGCTTTTTAGCATTTTTAGCTTATAAAAATATTTAAAGATCAATTTTTTGCCCTTATATTTGGGAAAAATAAGCAAACAAGCCGAAAAAAAGATTTCCAGAGCAGTTTTAGTCGTACTCACTGCTTCTCCCTCTGTGAATCAGTGGTTCTTTTCCAGTTTTAAACTTTCCCTCCAATTTTCCAGCAGGCCTGTTGCTAGAAGTCTGATCTTCTGATCCTCTGCGTTGATTATTTGTGTTTAAAAATAAAAAAGCTGTATTTTCTGGGTTCTTTTCATCAAAGTTCACGTCTGTATGTGGTATTCTTCTAGATTTTGTAGATTTTCGGTATATTTCTTTTCTCAAAATAGCAAAAAAAGAAGAAAATCTAAGAGCTCATGGAGATCATGGCTTCTCAGATCTTCACTCTCTCTCTCTCTCTCTCTCTCTCTCTCTCTCTCTCTCTCTCTCTCTCTCTCTCTCTCTCTCTCTCTCTCTCTCTCTCTCTCTCTCTCATGGTCTCTCTCTCTCTCATGGTCTCTCTCTCTCTCTCTCATGGTCTCTCTCATGGTCTCTCTCTCTCTCTCTCTCTCATGGTCTCTCTCTCTCTCTCTCTCTCATGGTCTCTCTCTCTCTCATGGTCTCTCTCTCTCTCTCTCTCTCTCTCTCTCTCATGGTCTCTCTCTCATGGTCTCTCTCTCATGGTCTCTCTCTCTCTCTCTCATGGTCTCTCTCTCATGGTCTCTCTCTCATGGTCTCTCTCTCTCTCTCTCATGGTCTCTCTCTCTCTCTCTCTCTCTCTCTCATGGTCTCTCTCATGGTCTCTCTCTCTCTCATGGTCTCTCTCTCTCTCTCTCTCTCTCTCTCTCTCTGTCTCTCATGGTCTCTCTCTCTGTCTCTCATGGTCTCTCTCTCTCATGGTCTCTCTCTCTCTCTCTCATGGTCTCTCTCTCTCTCTCTCTCTCTCTCTCTCTCATGGTCTCTCTCTGTCTCTCATGGTCTCTCTCTGTCTCTCATGGTCTCTCTCTCTCTCTCTCATGGTCTCTCTCTCTCTCTCTCTCTCTCTCTCTCTCTCATGGTCTCAAATTCAAATTCAAATTCAAATTCAAATTTGACTTCCGGTGCGAGTGTTTGGCGTGAGTGGCAGGGTTGAGTGAGATCTGAGCGGTGTGTTTTCACTTAGTATTATTTACGGGGAATTTGGTTCTTTTTTTTCTGCATGGTTAAAAGTAAGGTTGTGGCCCAGTTTTTTATTTATTGCGGTTATTGCGCGGGAAGAGATGGCGTCTCATGAAGAGATGCCGTCTTTGTCCTTGCGCAATGGCTTCAGGTGTGTGCCAGAGGATGGCGTCACATTGGAAGATGTGCTTATTTCGGCTGGAGGGGAAGTAGGACACGAGAATATTGTGTCCGCTTCTCGTATGAATAAAGCTGTAGTGGTGTTCTTGAAAGAACAAAACCTCGTTAACCGTTTAATCGAGAACGGCCTGGTTATAAATGATAATTTTGTTCAGGTTACCCCGTTATACGCGCCGACAGTTAAAATCACGGTATCGAATGTTCCACCTTTCATCCCGGATGAAGCGTTGGAGCGGGAACTAGTACGTTTTGGTAAGTTTGCTAGTGGTTTCAAAACAATTGCGTTAGGCTGTAAACACCCGTCTCTGAAACACGTCAAATCTTTCAGAAGACAGGTGTTTATGTTTCTAGACTCCCCTGAAAACACGCTGGATGTTTCATTCCGAGTTCGAGACGAAGGTAAAACGTATATGGTGTACGCAAGCACAGGTAGCTTAAGGTGTTTCGATTGTGGCGATTTAGGGCACAAAAGGTTTGTATGCCCACACAGAGAGCGCGCACCAGAGGATAGGCAGAGGCCCACTGTCTCTGGAGAGGGAGATGTGGCGGTGCGCGAACGCGCGGCTCCAGAGGATCACGCAGGTCCAGCTGAGGTGAGCGATTCTGGTGCGGCGCCGTCCGCCAGTGAAGTACATGAGAATGCTGTGACTAATGTGGATGAACGTCAGCAAAATGAAAATATTGCAAATACTGTTCAAAATATTAATGCTAATGAGCAGCAAGATGATGGTGTGGAAATTGCAGGGCCAAGCAGGTGTGAGTCTGTTAGTTTGGCTACAAGAAAAAGAGAGTTGTGTTTTAGTAACGATGGTAGTGCAGTAGATGATGATAATGCATCTGACGAAAAATTTTCATTTAATGTTTCTCTTCTCGAGTATGAATGTGATTCCCAGGGAGGGTCTGTATGTGGACTTGACAGTGATTCTCAAGATATGTCTACCAGGGACCCCTCGTTGTATACATTAGAGGAAATTAATGGGTTCCTGGATGAGACATTTGGAAAACAAGTCAACATTAAAGATTTTTTCCATGATGTAGGAAAATTTGAGAGGTCAGTGGCGGCTCTTCAAAAGACTGTGAGTCTTGATCAGTTGAGTGAAAAGAAACGTTTTCGTTTAAAGAAACATGTTACAGTCATTAGAAAAAGTAGAATGGGGGATAAAAAGAAGAGGATGAAAGCTTTTTTGTAAACGTTTAGCCATGCATCACGCGGTGTTTTCTCCTTTGTTTCTTCTGGTTTTTTCTGCTGTTGTCTTTTTTCTCTCCTCCCTAAATTTATATATGGATCTTTTGAGGGTGGGTTCATTAAATATTAATGGTGGGAGGGATAGTCAAAAACGAGTTTTGGTGTCTGAAATTATGCAAGACAAAAAGTTACATGTCATGCTATTGCAAGAAACACATAGCGATATGGATAATGAAGTTGAGTGGAGAATGTGGTGGAAAGGTCAGCATGTACTTAGCCATGGCACAAATTTGAGCGCTGGAATTGCTGTTCTTTTTTCTCCAGGTATAAAAGTTAGTATTGAAAAAACTGAAGAATTTGTGAAAGGTCGCTTGTTTCTTGTAAAAACTATTATTGAAGGGATGAAAATTTATTTTATAAATGTTTATGCACCGAATGTAGGAAATGAGAGATTACAGTTTTTTATAAAGTTAGCGAGTGTCTTAAAACAAGATTGTAGCGATGGTGACATTATTATGGGTGGGGATTGGAATTGTACTGAATGTTTCAATGTTGACCGTAATAATGTGGAGCCTCATTTGCTTTCATCTAATTATTTGTCAAGATTGGTGAAAGAGGCTGAACTTTTAGATATGTGGAGAATTAAGCATCCAGCAGGTAAACAGTATACGTGGGTTAAAATTTCTGATAACAGAGTTAGTGCTGCTCGCTTAGACAGAATTTATGCTTCGAAAAATTTTAATAACAGGATTATTGATTGTGTTATTTCTCCGGTAGGTTTCTCTGACCATCATCTGGTTTTTATTTCAGTAAATATGGTACAAATTCCAAAAAAATCTTCTTATTGGCATTTTAATGCCAAACTGTTGCGGGATGCTTCGTTTTCCCAATTTTTTGAGGTTTTTTGGAATCATTGGAAGGGGAAGAAAAATGATTTTGAAAATCTAAAGCAATGGTGGGATGTTGGAAAAACTCAAATAAAATTATGCTGTCAACAATACACTGCATATTCTACAACTACTCAAAGAGAAACAATTCAAGCGCTTGAAAGAGATATAGAGTCGATAGAGGCAGAAATGATTATAAGAAATGACCCAGCTTGTATCAACAACTTGCAACAGAAAAAGAAACAGCTAAGTGTTCACTTGAATGAGAGGGTGAAAGCAGCTTTGGTGAGGTCACGCTTTACATCGGTCACCGAAATGGATGCCCCAAGTGCTTTCTTTTTTAATTTAGAACGCTCAGTGTCGCAATCTAAGCAGATGACATGTTTACGTCTTCCAGATGGGAAGAGTACAAATGACATTATAGAAATGCGCCGTCATGCTGTTGATTTTTATTCTTCACTCTACAAAGCTGAGCATTGTGACTCTAGTTGTGCAGCACAACTTCTGCAAGGACTTCCTCAAATAGACTCTGGTTCTAAGACTGCTTTGGACACACAAATTACCTTTCAAGAGCTTACTATTGCGGTTGGACAGTTGAATTCTGGACGCTCTCCTGGGATCGATGGGTTGACTTCTGATTTTTATAAACAGTTCTGGAAATACATTGGAATGGACGTTTATGAAGTGTTCTGCGAAAGCTATAAGGATGGCATTCTACCTGCCACATGTCAACGTGCTGTGTTGTCCCTACTGCCTAAAAAGGGAGACTTGACTCTGCTGAAGAATTGGAGACCTGTTGCTTTATTAACAACAGAGTATAAAATCTTGTCTAAATGTCTGTCAAATAGGCTTAAGGAGTTTTTACATTTGATAATTCATCAAGACCAAACCTATTGCATTCCAAAAAGATCCATTATGGATAACCTGTTTTTAGTAAGAGATACCTTGGATGTCTGTAAAATGTTTAATGCAGAAGTTGGATTGATTGCTTTAGACCAAGAGAAAGCTTTTGATCGTGTCGATCATAATTATATTTTTAATCTACTTGCTGCATTCGGGTTTGGTCAGGATTTTATCAAGTGGATACGTTTGTTGTACACTGGAGCTTCTTGTATGGTCAAGGTGGGGGGTGGCCTAAGTCGACCCATTGTGGTGTCAAGGGGCATCAGACAGGGTTGCCCGCTATCGGGGCAATTGTATAGTATCGCCATTGAGCCCTTACTTTTTAATATATGAAAAACTTTAAATGGTTTATCAATACCCACAATGCATCAAGATTTAAGAACTAAAATTACCGCTTATGCTGATGATGTAACGGTCTTTGTTAATGATAATAATGATGTAAAAGCTTTGTCTAGAGCACTTGGGTTGTATGAAGGGGCATCATCAGCTAAAGTAAACTGGGATAAGACTGAAGCTTTTTGGTCAGGTCAAAGACATTTTGAAAATCTCCCACAACTACCAGGTACTTTAAACTGGAATAGAATGGGGCTGAAATTGCTTGGTGTGTTTTTGGGATCAGAAGAGTTTCAGAAGAAAAATTGGGAGGGAGTTTTGGAGCGAGTGTGCACCCGATTGTCTAAATGGAACTGGTTGCTACCCCAGCTATCCTATAGGGGGAGAGTTTTAGTTGCAAATAATTTGGTCGCTTCCGCGCTGTGGCATAAATTTATTGTGTTACAGCCTCCCGTTGGACTAGTTCAAGATATTCAAAGGATGCTGGTCAATTTTTTTTGGTCAGGACAGCATTGGGTCCGATCAGCTGTACTTTTTTTGCCAGTGCAAGAAGGGGGGCAAGGTCTTGTGGACATCAGATCAAGACTCATGGCCTTTCGTCTGCAAGCTGCTCAGAGACTGCTGTATTACGGCGATATTGCTTGGTCCAACACTGCAGTTGCACTTTTGAGGAAAGCAGGCAACATGGGACTTGATAAACATCTCTTTTTATTGAATCTGAATGAAAAAACGTTAACAGAGTTGACTCCATTCTACAGATCTGTGATGGAAGCCTGGAAAGTTTTCTCTGTCTCAAGACCTGCTGGAATTCATGCAGGTTTGTGGCTGATGGAGGAGCCATTGTTTCAGAATCCCTTTTTACCTTCAAGACACTTGTGCTCTGTCAATGTGTCATCACGACTGATAGCTGCTGGATGTGTAAAACTTGGACATATTCTAAGCGTTAGTTTGGAGACCCTGAGTCAGAGAACTGGCATAAAATCTGCTCGATATTTGAAACAAATGACTGACGAGGTGCTTGGAGAGCTGAATCATGATCAGATCTTTTTTGTTAATAACTCCAACCATGTTAAAGAGTGGATGGCTGTACGTGACTATGATTTTCCTTCCTTGAAGATAGCTGCTGATGTACGGGGATGGCATGAGGAGGAAAATCTTATATTGTCTTTTAAAACTCCTCAGCTGGATACTTTTGAGTCTGCTGGGAAAAAGGCTCTGTATGTGACTTGTGTGAAAGTGACCAATATACGTCTTCTGTCCGGAGTGAAGTCATCTAAATGGACAGATTTTTTTGGAGTGGATTTTTCCCCCAGGGGTAGCTGGCGGTCACTGTACAAACGCCCCATTGATAAACGGACTGGTGATTTACAATGGAGGATAGTACACAGTGCAATAGCTACGAACAGACATGTGGTGCACCTCAATCCAATTGTAGAGGTGGATTGTTTATTTTGTTCTGAAAACGAAAGTATTTTTCATCTTTTTGTGCAATGTGAACGGTTGGGTAATTTGTTCGATTTTTTATCTCAATGGGTATCAGCTTTAGGTGAGGATTTATCTCCTCAATTGTTTATTTTTGGGCCAAAGTATGTCACCAGTCGTAAACATGTTTTGGTTTTACTAAATTTTGTGTTTGGAACTGCCAAACTCACTATTTGGAAAACAAGGAAAAATAAGATGCTTGGTAAAGATACTTTAGATCCTTTGCTGATGTTCAAGGGTTTGGTTGCATCAAGGCTCAGGATAGAGTTTGCATACTATGCTTTGGTTGGGTGCTTACCAATGTTCGTGAATACTTGGGCTATAAATGAAGTGTTATGTAGAGTTGATGAAAATGATGATTTACTGTTAACTTTTTAAGTCCGTTTGTTGTTTGTTCTGTTTTGTGTCTTTCATGTGTGTTTTTTTTATTTTGTTATTTTTTTTTCCCCGTAATTGAGATTTTGTAACGGAGTTTGCTAGTGGTAACAGACTGGTTTTATCTGTATGTTGTAAATAAAGGTGGTTTCAATCTCTCTCTCATGGTCTCTCTCTCTCATGGTCTCTCTCATGGTCTCTCTCTCTCTCTCTCTCTCTCATGGTCTCTCTCTCTCTCTCTCTCATGGTCTCTCTCATGGTCTCTCTCTCTCTCATGGTCTCTCTCTCTCATGGTCTCTCTCTCTCTCTCTCTCTCGGTCTCTCTCTCTCTCATGGTCTCTCTCTCTCATGGTCTCTCTCTCTCTCTCTCTCTCTCATGGTCTCTCTCTCTCATGGTCTCTCTCTCATGGTCTTTCTCTCTCATGGTCTCTCTCTCTCGCATGGTCTCTCTCTCTCTCTCTCTCTCTCATGGTCTCTCTCATGGTCTCTCACTCTCATGGTCTCTCTCATGGTCTCAATTCAATTCAATTCAATTCAATTGAGCTTTATTGGCATGACTGTAAAATAGCACAATATTGCCAAAGCAGTAGTAATATATAAACATATATGTAGATACATTAAAAGTGAACAATAAAAAAACAAAAACAAACAAAAAAACATTTCCATATTATGCATAAATATATCTCAATAAATAAAATAACAAAAATATATACAATAACAAAAATAAGTACAGAGAGCAGTTTAATGGAGCAGAGGGTTCAGCCCTTCTCCCTCATATGATGGCAGGAGGACACATACTGCGCTGCCAGCTGAATACACTCTTCTTTCTCTCCCAATATATAAGACAGTTTGTTTATAAGGCTCTCTTGTTGGAATTGAGGTATAATCTGTGCTATTTGTGTGAAATAAGCGTCCCTGATGTTTTTGTACTTGCTGCACTCGGTGAGGAAGTGCAGCTCGTCCTCTACGGCCCCGTCAGGGCAGTGTGAACACAGTCTGAGCTCTCTCTCTCTCCAGCTCTGCTGGTGTCGGCCCGTCTCCACACACAGACTGTGGTCGCTAATGCGATACTTAGTCAGGAGCTTTCTCTGGCCATAGTTACTGATATCAGTCAGGTATGGTGCCAATTTATAATCTGACTTTATTTTGTGGAAATATTTTAATTTATTTAGTTGCGTGACCTTTATCTGCCAATCGTGTATGTATTCTTCTTTGGTTATTTTCCCTATTTCTTTTACTTTTGAGTGTCTAAATTGAATTGATGAATTGAGTTGGTGTTTTTCCACTAAATGTATCATGGGGTCACTCTCTGTGTGTCCTGCCCTGTGTCTGAGAGCGCAGTGATGGTAGCTCTCTGTCTGTGCGTCTGATAGATGAAACCAGAACTTTACGGCTCTCTTCTGGATCTCAGATAGGAGAGGGAATCTGCCTAATTCTGCCCGGCAACCCAGACTTGGAGCGTTTCTGTGAGTTCCCAGGATGTTCTTGCAGAACTCAAGGTGGAAAATTTCAGCGGGGGTTTTGTCCCAGGATTCGTAATTTAGTTTAAATTTGGGGCCCCAGATTTCACAGCCGTAAAGAAGGATGGGTTTGATGATGCTGTCAAAGATTTTCAGCCACAGTTTGATGGGTGGGTTAAATTTGAACAAGGGTTTTCTTATACTGTAATAAGCCCTACGTGCTTTATCAGTCAGATCTTTTATTGCAGTGTCAAATTTTCCAGAAGCTGAGATTGTCAGACCCAAATAATTATAGCAGGTGACATGATTAAGAATTGTTCCCCCAAGTGTAAATGTGTATTTTTTGTCAGTAAGGCGAGGTTTTTTCTGGAAGATCATGATTTTGGACTTGTCCATGTTGATGGGTAAGGCCCAGTCGCTGCTGTACTGGTCCAGAAGCGAGAGGCTTTGGTGCAGACCCTCTTCATGAGGAGACAGCAGCAGAAGATCATCAGCGTACAGGAGGCTTTTGATTTCTCTGGTCTGAAGCAGAGCTGGTCTGAGACTGGTTAGTGTTAGTAGGGTTAGTCGGGTTAGTGAGTCTCAGGACCAACTGACTGAGGAGACTCTTTTCGGGGTTCAGTTCTTGGGTTTGCAGTGCTTTAAAATGTAGCGATTCTGTGGGACTTGATTTTAGATGCATCCAGAATTTGAGGGATCTTTTTTGCATATCAATCATCAATGGGAATCGGCCTAATTTTGCCCTACATGCATTATTGGGTGTTTTTCTTTGTAGTTTTAGTATCATCTTGCAGAATTCTGTGTGTAGGGCTTCTGTTGGATGTCTGTCCCATCTAGTGTAGCTGAGTGGACCCCAAACCTCACTTCCATACAGCGCAATGGGCTGGATTACACTATCAAAGATTTTACACCAGATTGGAATCGGTAATTCAGTGTTTTGGAATTTCTTCTTAATTGCATATAGAGCTCTTCGAGCTTTATCTTTGAGAGCATTCACTGCCATACTGAAACTCCCCGATGCAGTGATGACCAGGCCGAGGTAAGTGTACTGCATCGTGTACTCTAGGCCGGTGCTGCCTAGACTGAACTGGTATCTGTGTTCCTGACATCTGGGCTTCTTCTGAAAGACCATAATGTTGGTCTTTGTGAGGTTGACTGCCAGGGCCCAGTTCTGGCAGTAGTTGTGCAGCAGGTCCAGGTGCTGCTGTAGTCCCTGTGCAGTGGTTGACAGCAGCACCAGGTCGTCTGCGTACAGCAAGAGCTTGATGCTCCTGTCCTGTAGAGTGAGTCCAGGGCCTGTAGACTGCTCCAGCTGCACCGCTAGTTCATTAATGTAGATGTTGAACAGCGTTGGACTCAGGCTACAGCCCTGCCGCACTCCTCTTTTCTGGGTGAAGAATTCTGTATGTTTGTTGCCAATTCGTATTGCACATTTGTTGTTCGAATACATTGATTTTATAATGTCATAGACTTTACCCCCTACACCACTTTGTAAAAGTTTATAATATAATCCGTTGTGCCAAATAGAATCAAATGCTTTTTTGAAATCGACAAAGCATGCAAATATTTTTCCATTTTTGGTCTGTTTTACGTGTTTATCGATTAGGGTGTGTAGGGTGTAAATGTGGTCGGTAGTTCTGTGATTTGGAACGAAGCCAATCTGACTCGAGCTCAGGACATTGTGTTCGTTAAGGAAGCTTACAATTCTATTGTTTAAAATACTGCTAAATAACTTCCCCAGGTTACTGCTCACACAAATGCCTCTGAAATTATTAGGATCCAATTTATTTCCACTCTTATGGATTGGGTTAATGAGTCCTTGGCTCCAGATGTCAGGAAAACAGCCTGAACTGAGTACGGTGTTGAACAGTCTGAGCAGCGCCGCCTGCAGCTCCGGTGTGCTGTGTTTCAGCATCTCACCTAGAATGCTGTCAGGACCACAAGATTTATTACCTTTTTGGCTTTTGAGTTTGTTTGCCAATTCTTCATGTGTAATTGGGAAGTCAAGTGGATTTTGATTATTTTTAATTGTCTCTTCATAAGTTTGTAGATTTTGTTTGGTCAGATTATAATTATCATTGAGTTGGTTTGATGGGATTTCTTTATATAAGTTTTCAAAATGATTTGTCCAAATTTCTCCGTCTTGTATTGGTAGGTCTTGTGGTTTTGCCGTGCTCAGATTATTCCACATATCCCAGAACTGATTATGATTTATTGAATTTTCTAATTCTTGTATACTTTTGGTCAGATGGTGTTGCTTCTTCGCTCTAATTGTGTCTTTATATATTTTTAGTTTTGAAAAGTATTCAGTTCTTATGTCAGTGTTGTTTGGTTCTTTATGTTTCAGATTTGATAATTTTCTAAGTTGTTTTCTTAATGTTTTGCAGTCTGAGTCAAACCATTTTGCATCTTTTGGAGTATTTTTACTCAAGTCTCTCTCTCTCTCTCTCTCTCTCTCTCTCTCTCTCTCTCATGGTCTCTCTCTCTCTCTCTCTCTCTCATGGTCTCTCTCTCTCTCTCTTGGTCTCTCTCTCTCTCATGGTCTCTCTCTTGGTCTCTCTCATTGTCATGATCGATAAACGAGACTGGAAGCAAAAGCAGGTTACTCAGTTTATTGGTCAGGATTACACGAACAAAGCAGGATGACACGGGCGTGGACGGATAACACAGGGACTTTGATGGCCAGTGTGACGAATCCGTGAAGTGAAGTCCGTGAAGTGAAGAATCCGTGAAGTGCAATCCGTGAGGTGAGGAGTCCGTGCAGTGAAGACACGAAACGACGATCCAACACCAAGACAACGAATCCACAAGAACACGACGAGGCAAACGGCAGGAGAACGGAACAGGAACACACACGAGACATCAACCAACGATCTGACAAAGGGAATGAGAAAATGGTGAGTATATATAGAGAGATGAGATCGGCTGCAGCTGGTGATGAGATGATGAACAGCTGGAGCGGATCAAGGAATGTCACTCAGTCACACCCACTACACACGTGCTTTCATACAACAACATAAACACGAGACGAGAAGGAACCAGTGGTTTTGTATACCGTGACAGTACCCTCTCTCCTAGGAACGCCTCCTGGCGTTCCCAGACTCCCTTACCTGTCGATTGTAATCATCGATCAGAGAATGATCCAGGATGTCTCTAGCAGGTACCCAACTTCTCTCCTCTGGACCGTAACCTTCCCAGTCCACCAAGTACTGAAATCCACGCCCCCTCCGCCTAGAATCCAGAATGCGATTTACCGAATAGGTGGTATCCCCATCTACGAGACGCGGCGGTGGGGGAACCGGGACTGGCGGATTAATGTGAGCATGAAACACGGGTTTAATTTTGGAAACATGAAACACGGGATGAACCCTCCTGTACGCCGGAGGTAAACTAAGGCGGACTGCCACCGGACTAACGATTTTGGTGACAGTGAACGGGCCAATGAATTTGGGAGCAAGTTTATTGGAGACGGATCGGAGAGGAATGTTCCTGGTAGAAAGCCACACTTTTTGACCAACGACGTATACGGGAGGCTTTGACCGGTGGCGATCGGCCTTAGCCTTGGTGCGCGCCCCCACTTGGAGTAGAGTCTCACGGGCTCTAGTCCAAGTGCGGTGACACCTCTGGATTAAGGCGTGGGCGGAGGGGACCGCGACCTCGGATTCCAGACTGGGAAAAATAGGTGGCTGGTAACCTAAGCTACACTCAAACGGAGATAGGCCCGTAGCCGACACTGGTAATGTGTTGTGGGCGTACTCCACCATAGACAGCTGTTGGCTCCAGGAGGAAGGATTCTTGGACACCACACATCGCAACACTCTCTCCAGATCTTGGTTGGCTCTCTCGGTTTGGCCATTGCTCTGGGGATGAAACCCTGAGGACAGACTAACCGTCGCCCCCAGTAACTTACAAAATTCTCTCCAAAATTTGGACACAAATTGGGGTCCTCTGTCGGAGACCACGTCCATCGGGAGGCCATGTAAGCGAAACACGTGGTCAACGACTGTCAACGCTGTCTCCTTAGCTGAGGGTAATTTGGGTAAGGGAATAAAGTGAGCCGCCTTCGAGAACCGGTCCACCACGGTCAAAACGACTGTGTTACCCTGGGAGGGTGGGAGGGCGGTGATGAAATCTAGAGCGATATGGGACCAGGGTCTCGAAGGGACAGGCAGCGGTTGAAGGAGCCCATCTGGAGGTCGATTGGAAGTCTTACCAGTGGCACAAACGGAGCAAGCCAAAACAAAACTGTGAATGTCACGAGCCATGAGAGGCCACCAAAATCGTTGCTTTACTAAAAACTTAGTACGATTAACTCCTGGATGACAAGCCACGTTGGAGCCATGACCCCATTGGATAACGTCAGACCGTAATCCCTCCGGCACAAATAAACGATTCGGTGGGCAACCGGGCGGAGGCATTACCCCTTCTAAGGCCGTCTTGACCTTCGACTCGACCTCCCATACGAGTGTGGAAACAAATAGAGTCTCCGGTAAAATGCACTCGGGAGTAGACGGGCGTTCGGAACGATCAAAAATGCGAGATAAAGAGTCGGGTTTGATGTTCTTAGAACCCGGGCGGTACGAGAGGGAAAAATCAAAACGACCGAAAAAAAGTGCCCACCGAGCCTGCCTGGAGTTCAATCTTTTGGCGGTTCTGATGTACTCTAGATTCTTATGATCGGTCCAGACGATAAAAGGTACCCCCGAACCCTCCAACCAATGACGCCATTCCTCCAACGCAAGCTTGACTGCCAACAACTCCCTATTACCAATGTCGTAATTGCGTTCCGCTGGGGACAAACGATGAGAAAAAAACGCGCAGGGATGCATCTTGTCGTCTGCGGAAGAGCGTTGGGACAGAACTGCTCCTACCCCCACCTCTGACGCATCGACCTCCACCACGAACTGCCGTGAAGAATCAGGGGCAACGAGGATGGGAGCTGAAACAAAGCGGCTCTTGAGTTTGGCAAATACAGCCTCGGCTGTATCTGACCACCTGAACGGAGTTCTGGGGGAGGTCAAGGCAGTCAGAGGTGCGGCTAGTTGGCTGAAATTGCGAATAAACCGCCGATAGAAATTGGCGAACCCCAGAAACCTCTGTAGGGCCTTACGGGAATCTGGACTTGGCCACTCTACCACAGCCTTAACCTTTTCAGGGTCCACCCGCATTCCCTCAGACGAAATGATGTACCCTAGGAAAGGAACAGACTGTGCATGAAAATCGCATTTCTCCGCCTTGACAAAAAGCCCATTCTCTAACAACCTCTGAAGCACTCGTCGGACGTGTTGCACATGTTCCTGGAGAGACGAGGAAAATATCAATATGTCATCCAGGTAGACATATATGAACTGATCGATCATGTCTCGCAACACGTCATTGATGAGTGCCTGGAAGACTGCTGGGGAGTTGGACAGCCCGAAAGGCATGACCAAGTATTCAAAGTGCCCCCTGGGGGTATTAAAAGCAGTCTTCCATTCATCACCCTCCCTAATGCGAACCAAATGATAAGCGTTACGCAAGTCCAATTTCGTGAAGACGGACGCTCCCTGCAACCTCTCGAAGGCTGAAGACATCAACGGCAAAGGATAAGTATTCTTTACCGTGATGTTATTCAACCCCCGGTAATCAATACAAGGTCGCAGAGACCCATCCTTCTTCCCCACAAAAAAGAACCCCGCCCCCGCTGGAGAAGAGGAAGGGCGGATGAACTTGGTTGCTAGAGAATCAGAAATATATTTCTCCATAGCCTCCCTCTCTGGGACAGAAAGCGAATATAATTTGCCCTTAGGCGGAGACTTACCTGGCAATAAATCTATAGCACAGTCATAGGGACGATGCGGAGGAAGAGAAGCAGCCCGAGACTTACTGAACACTTCCTTCAGATCGTGGTACTCCTCGGGCACGTTAGACAAATCCCCTGCCTCCTCCTGAAACACAAAAACAGGCACAGACGAACAAGCAGACACCAGACAAGACTTATGACATTCCTTGCTCCACTCCAACACGGTTTTCTGATGCCAGTCCACTCGGGGGTTGTGACGGATGAGCCAAGGATGTCCGAGAACGATGGGTGCCAGGGGTGAATCCAATATGTAAAAAAAAATAGTCTCTGAGTGATTGCCTGAAGTAATGAGAGTGATGTCCCCCAGTGGTGAAAGAAATAGTGGGGAGTTCTTGACCGTTGTTCCTGGAGAGACGAGGAAAATATCAATATGTCATCCAGGTAGACATATATGAACTGATCGATCATGTCTCGCAACACGTCATTGATGAGTGCCTGGAAGACTGCTGGGGAGTTGGACAGCCCGAAAGGCATGACCAAGTATTCAAAGTGCCCCCTGGGGGTATTAAAAGCAGTCTTCCATTCATCACCCTCCCTAATGCGAACCAAATGATAAGCGTTACGCAAGTCCAATTTCGTGAAGACGGACGCTCCCTGCAACCTCTCGAAGGCTGAAGACATCAACGGCAAAGGATAAGTATTCTTTACCGTGATGTTATTCAACCCCCGGTAATCAATACAAGGTCGCAGAGACCCATCCTTCTTCCCCACAAAAAAGAACCCCGCCCCCGCTGGAGAAGAGGAAGGGCGGATGAACTTGGTTGCTAGAGAATCAGAAATATATTTCTCCATAGCCTCCCTCTCTGGGACAGAAAGCGAATATAATTTGCCCTTAGGCGGAGACTTACCTGGCAATAAATCTATAGCACAGTCATAGGGACGATGCGGAGGAAGAGAAGCAGCCCGAGACTTACTGAACACTTCCTTCAGATCGTGGTACTCCTCGGGCACGTTAGACAAATCCCCTGCCTCCTCCTGAAACACAAAAACAGGCACAGACGAACAAGCAGACACCAGACAAGACTTATGACATTCCTTGCTCCACTCCAACACGGTTTTCTGATGCCAGTCCACTCGGGGGTTGTGACGGATGAGCCAAGGATGTCCGAGAACGATGGGTGCCAGGGGTGAATCCAATATGTAAAAAAAAAATAGTCTCTGAGTGATTGCCTGAAGTAATGAGAGTGATGTCCCCCAGTGGTGAAAGAAATAGTGGGGAGTTCTTGACCGTTTAAAGCATGTACTGCAATCTTCTGTGTGAGTGGCTTGAGGGGAATCTGAAATCTGTGTGCAAAGGTGCTGTCCATAAAATTACCTTCTGCCCCAGAGTCCAGAAGTGCTCGACAGTCCTGCTGGTGAACTGACCATCTCAGTCTTACCGGAAGGAGGGTAGATGTGGATGAGGTCTTCTCGGCGGAGATCCCACCCGATAGTAGCCTCATACTTACTATCGGGCTTGGCCTTTTACCGGGCAGTTGTAAGCATAGTGTCCCGCACCACCACAGTATAGGCAAAGGCCCTGGGACCTCCGCCTCTCCCTCTCCTCCCGGGAAAGCCGAGCTCGACCCACCTGCATGGGTTCGTGATCGAAGACTGGGCCGACCGCGTCCCTGCCACTGGACCGTTGAGTCTCTCCTGGCGGACGAAAAGACGAAACTCTCCCTCCGGCTCTACAAAGTCGAGCGTCCACTCTTAAAGCCAGCTCGATAAGTCCGTTCAACGACGTGGGAAGGTCCAGGGCGTAGATCTCCCTCTGGACGCGGTCAGCCAACCCATGCAGGAACATATCCCACTGCGCCTCCTCGTTCCAATGACATTCGGCCGCCAGGGTGCGGAACTCGATAGAATAATCCGAAACCGGCCTCTCACCTTGGCGGAGGTCGGCCAACACCCTAGCAGCCTCTCTCCCCGCGACGGCTCTGTCGAAGACTCGTCTCATCTCTGCGGAGAGTGTCTGGAACGAGGCACAGCATGGATCTTGATTCTCCCACACCGCTGTTCCCCATAGCGCTGCCTTTCCGGTCAGCAAGGTTATAACGAACGCCACCTTGGCCTGTTCATTATGGAAAGTCCTGGGCTGTAATGCAAAATGCATAGAACATCTCGTCAAAAATGCGCGGCAGTATGCAGACTCACCCGCATAGGGTTCAGGAGCCGGTAGGCGTGGTTCCGCTGATGCAGTATTCTCTGGTGGTGTGGGGGGAACAGCGGGTGTGGGGGGCGCAGCGGGCATCTGAAACTGTTGGAATTGTCGGGTGAGCTCAGACACCTGTGTCACCAAGGCTTGTATCGCACGACCCGTGTCACTCTGAATCCTCTCTTGTGAGTCCATTCTCCTTACGCTGAGGTGAACGAACTCCTCCAACGTGGTGGGTGCTCCTCCCGCTGCTTCCATCCCTTGGTCAGATCGTTCTGTCATGATCGATAAACGAGACTGGAAGCAAAAGCAGGTTACTCAGTTTATTGGTCAGGATTACACGAACAAAGCAGGATGACACGGGCGTGGACGGATAACACAGGGACTTTGATGGCCAGTGTGACGAATCCGTGAAGTGAAGTCCGTGAAGTGAAGAATCCGTGAAGTGCAATCCGTGAGGTGAGGAGTCCGTGCAGTGAAGACACGAAACGACGATCCAACACCAAGACAACGAATCCACAAGAACACGACGAGGCAAACGGCAGGAGAACGGAACAGGAACACACACGAGACATCAACCAACGATCTGACAAAGGGAATGAGAAAATGGTGAGTATATATAGAGAGATGAGATCGGCTGCAGCTGGTGATGAGATGATGAACAGCTGGAGCGGATCAAGGAATGTCACTCAGTCACACCCACTACACACGTGCTTTCATACAACAACATAAACACGAGACGAGAAGGAACCAGTGGTTTTGTATACCGTGACACTCATGGTCTCTCTCTCTCTCTCTCTCTCTCTCTCTCTCTCATGGTCTATCTCTCTCTCTCTCATGGTCTCTCTCTCTCTCTCTCTCTCTCTCTCTCTCTCTCTCTCTCTCTCTCTCTCTCTCTCTCTCATGGTCTCTCTCAATTCAATTCAATTCAAATAACTTTATTGGCATGGTGAAAGAAATCTTTACATTGCCAAAGCACTCATAACACTATACAATACAAACAAATAAATAAATAATTATATATAAAAATTAAAATAAATTAATAATAATAATAATAATAATAAAAATCTTCAAATCTTCTCTCTCAAATTCAAATTCTTCTCTCTCTCTCTCGGTCTCTCGGTCTCTCTCTCTCTCGGTCTCTCAAATTCAACATAGGCAATGAACAAATAATCGATAGATTAATAATGTAAACAAATGCATGAGTACATTACATTTATATCATAATGAATCAAAATGAAATATATCAAAAAAAAAAAAAAAAAACACACACAGTTTTGAACCGACATTCAGACTTTAGTTTTGTCCACTGGCTGACTCTCGTAGTTTGTGGCAGGCTGTTACATACTTTGCTGCTGTTGTGATTGAGCAAGAGTTTTCTCCCAAAATATGAATTAATTTTTCAGAATTTGGCAATGCCATAAAATTTGGTTCTAGCTGTTGAAATCTAGTGAAATAGTCCGATCTAATGCTGTGATAGTGATCGCAGTGTATGAGGAAGTGTTCTTCTGTCTCCACCTCTCTCTGAGAGCACAGTGAACACAGTCTCTGCTCTCTCGGCTGCCATCTCTGCCGGTGCCGGCCTCTCTCTACAGCCAGACTGTGGTCACTCAGCCTGTATCTGGTTAGGGTCTTTCTCACTTTATGCTCTTTCACACAGCTCAGGTATTCTGCTGGTTTATACTCTCTTTTCAGGTTTAAATAGAGTTCCATCTTCTTTTGTAATTTAGTAGCATCTTTCCAATAGTTAATGTAATTTAGTTTTTGTAATTGTATAATTTGGTTTGGCCAGAGAGTGCTGTGCTGGTCTGGCTGTAGTTTGAGCATCAGCTGTGAGAGTGCGCTCCGGGCCCGGTTCTGCTCCTGACACCACAGGGCTTCGGCCTGGTAAGAGCTCGGGTCACTGCGCTTCAGGTGCTGGTAGAACTTTATAGCTCTTTTTTGGATAGTGATCAATAAGGGGTATTGTCCTAATTCAGCTCTGCACGAGTTGTTTGGTGTCGCTCTGTTTACTTTTAGGATGCTTTTACAAATTTGGGTATGCAGAGTTTCAATTTCCTCTTTTTCCCATTTTGAGAAATCTTGGGTTTTTAGAGGTCCCCATACCTCACTGCCGTACAGAGCAATCGGTTCGATTATTGCTTTTAGGATTTTTAGCCAGGTTTGAATTGGAATTTCATGTCGAATAGTATTTTTAATCATGTGGAAGACCCTCATCGCTTTCGCCTTCAGTTCAGTCACAGCCAGATTAAAGTTCCCTGTCGAACTCAGTTTTAGCCCCAGATATGTGTATTCGTGGGTGTGTTGGAGGACTTGGTTTCCTGCTCTGAAGATGTATTTATTTTCCCTACACCTGGATCTATTTTGAAAAATCATTATTTTGGTTTTTGCGAGGTTAATTTTTAGAGCCCATGTTTGGCTGAATGTCTCTACGACGTCGAGGAGCTGCTGTAGTCCCTCTTTTGTTTTCGACAGAAGGACTAAATCATCTGCAAAGAGGAGACATTTAACTTCTGATTGCGTCAGGGTTGGGCCGGGGGCCGTGGAGTTATTTAAGGCTTTGGCTAGTTCGTTTATATAAATGTTAAATAGAGTGGGGCTCAATGGGCAACCTTGTCTGACTCCTCGTTGTTGGGAGAAAAATTCTGTTCGCTTATTCCCTATTTTTACAGCACATGTATTGTTTTTATACATGGTGCTGATCAAATCAAATGTTTTCCCTCCAATCCCATTTTCCAGTAGTTTTAGGAAGAGTCCCTCGTGCCAGATCGAATCGAAAGCCTTCTCAAAGTCAATAAAGCAAGCGAAGACTTTGGATTTATTTTGGTATACATGTTTATCAATGATCGTGTGAAGAGTGTAAATGTGGTCAGATGTTCTGTGTTTGGGCAGAAATCCAATTTGACTTTTGTCCAGAATTTTGTGGGTTTTGAGAAAGTTCTGCAATCTTATATTAATAATTGAACAGAATATTTTCCCCAGGTTGCTATTGACACATATGCCTCTGTAATTGTTTGGCTCATATTTGTCTCCTTGTTTAAAGATTGGTGTGATTAGGCCTTGGTTCCAGGTTTCGGGGAAATATCCTACTCTCAAAATAATGTTGAATAATTTGGTTATTGCGGTTTTAAATTTGTCATTGGTGTATTTGATCATTTCATTTAATATTCCATCTATGCCACATGCCTTGTTGGGTTTCAAAGCATGTAGTCTCTCTGTAAGCTCATTTATTGTGATTGGGAAATCCAGGGGGTTCTGATTGTCTTTAATTTTTTCTTTCAGGACTTCTAATTTGGTTTTTAATTAATTTCGAGCGGGATTTGTTTCAGTTGTTTTGTACAGATTTTCAAAGTGTGTCCTCCATATGTCCCCGTTTTGAATGGCCAGTTCTTCCTGTTGTGGCCTATAGAGCTTGTTCCAATTGTTCCAGAAGTTACTGGTATTTATTGACTCCTCCATTTCTTGAAATAATTGTTCTGTGTGTTCTTCCTTTTTTACTCTAAGAGTTTGTTTGTACAGTCTAAGGGCTTCGTGATATTGATGGCGGAGTTCTTCATTGTCGGGATCTCTGTGTTTTTGATTTGACAGATTTCGTACTGTTGTTCGGATATTTTTGCACTCACTGTCAAACCACACTTCTTTGGTGTTTTTTGGTTTCCTTTTTGATGATTTATTTTTCAAATTGCACATGGATGCTGATTGGTGGAATATTTTGGTAATGTCACTAAGTGCCAGATTTATGCCTAATTTATTTTGTGAATATGTGTTCATTATAAATTTGTCCAATAATAATTTGATCGTTTGACTTTCTATTGCATTTTGATAGTTTTCTGTGCTGTTATTTGTCCACTTGTAGGGTGGTTGCAGCTTCAGTAAATGAGAGGGCCGTCTGCGTGATTCATTGGTATGAGTTCGTCTTAAATACAGTGTCATTTTACAGTGGTCTGACAGAGGTGTTTGAGGACTGACTGTGAATGCCCTGAGATGCACTGGGTCAATGTCTGTAATGAAGTAGTCTACAGTACTGTTGCCCAAGAAAGACTTAAAGGTGTAACAACCGAAAGAGTCTCCCCGTATACGGCCGTTCACTATATACAGGCCCAGTGATCGACAGAGCTCTAGCAGGCTTTTCCCACTTCTGTTTGTGAATTTGTCATAATTGTTTCTTAGGTGGTATGAGGGCAGAGAGTGGCTGGTGTTTGTGATATATTTGTCTCCCTTAACAAAGTCTGGTTCATTTCCAGTTCTGGCATTTAGATCGCCACACATTAACACATTCCCTTTAGTCTGGAAATGGCAGATCTCCTCCTGCAGGATGGAGAAGGTTTCTTCACTGTAATAGGGGGACTCAGCTGGGGGAAGGTATATAGCACACAAGAATATATGACGATCTGTGGAGACGATGTCTTTTTGGATTTTTAACCAAATATTAAATTTTCCGATTTGTATATCTGTGATTGAGTTTATGAGGTGTGCTCTATACCATATCAGCATTCCCCCTGACTCCCTGCCCTGAGTCACCCCTCTTAGTTTCGTCGATGGTAGGACTATTTCCCTAAATCCAATTGGACAGCCAGTGGACAAATCTCTAACATTCCATGTTTCCTGTAGAATTATAATGTCAGAGTTCTCAATTTCTTTTTTAAAGTCCGAATGTTGGCTCTTGATACCAAAAACAGAGGACCTCAGTCCTTGAATGTTCCAACATGTGACTTTCAGGGAATATTCAGAGCTCATTAAATAATCACATTTGTTATTTCAAAACAAGACAGACATCAGTATATTGAATTGACAAATCAAGAAGAATATATTAAATGATCCAAGAAAATAAATTAAATGTATAAATCAGGTGAAATAAATATAAAAGATATCATATTCATATTACAAATACATAGTTTTTTTTTTTTTTTAAAGTATAATAAATAATATGAGGTTTCTAAAAATCTGGTATAAAATGAGCATAAAATAAAAATAAACACATAGTACACATGCATACACATCCATACTTTTTTTTCTTTTATTTTTTTAAGAGTAATAAATAATAGGTTTCTAAGAATCTGATTTAAAATAAGTAGAAATAAAACACTCTCACACATACACACACAATCATACATACATTTTCATTTTCTTAACTCACTTTTTTTTTTTTTTTAAGAATAATAAATAATAGGTTTCAAAGAATCTGATTTAAAATAAGTAGAAATAAAACACTCACACATACACACACAATCATACATACATTTTCATTTTCTTAACTCACTTTCTTTTTTCCTTTTTTTCTTTTTTTTTTGTGAGTCACTAACCCATGAGATGTGAGCACAGCAGAGTCAACATGTGCTGGATGTTTGTGAGGTCTCTGGATGGAGATGAGGCCGGCTGGCTGTGGGCTGTGCTGGGGCTGCAGTGGCTCAGGGATCTGCCGGCTGCTTCAGCATAGCTCCGTCTGTCCGGGTGTTGCTGCTGCTGCTGATGATGATGATCATGTGGATGACAAGGCGAGGGGGCTGCAGGCCTGGTCATGCGGTGTGTTCCAGGGGGGAAGACAGAGCCTGTCGTGGGGTTCCTCCGGTCAGGGCTGAAGTGGTGGAGGGGGTGGTGTTTTGGGGGGTGTCCCTGCAGTAGCTCTATGGGGTGTCCATGAGGACGCTGCGGTGCGCTGGAGCTGCGATTGAGTGCGATGTCCTTCAGGGTTTTGGCAAAGATGGGGACTGCCCTTCTGTGGAGGTGGACATGGTCATATAGGCTGCTGAGATCCAGTGTGGGGTGCTGAGCCAGGTGTACGTTGGGCTTTAGGGCACAGTCTCTGGATACTCTAGCATTTATATGCCGGATGGTGTCTGGTTGGAAGTCCGAGCGCAGTAGCAGGGTGGAGAGGATGATTTTGGAGTTGGGGAAGTTGGAGGATGCCTTCTCAGTCACGTTTATGAGAGCTGTAGCTACTCTCTCTCGCTGAGCTCGGAGGTCGTTGGTGCCGGTGTGGATGATGATGTGGCTGGGGGAACCCAGCTGCTCTTCACACAAGAGCTCCAGGGCCTTCTGTGTGTTTGGGCACCAGATTTTTTTGACATTTTTTCTCGGCAACAGTCTCTTTTCATCTATAAACTTGCCATTGGAGTCCATGAGGAGTATAATCTGAGGCTGTGATTGGCTGTAGGAGTCTGCTGGAGGAGGGCTGCTGGGCCGGGTCTCTGTGGGCGCTGGAGAAGGAGTCTCCTCTGAGCTCTGCTGTTCTCCTCTCGGTGCGGGCTGCTTCTCCACAGCTGACAGGTGTATTGTGTGGGACTCTCTGTCCTCTCTCAGCTTTCTCATCTCCTCCTTCATTACAGACAGCTGATTGCTGTACTCATCTCCCTGTTTTTTCATTTCTTGAGTTTCTTTCTTGAGGATTTCTATTTCTTTCCTGTAGTCCTCTTCTTTCTCAGTTGGATCCGTCTCCTTCACTACTCTATGCATCTCCTCTCTCAGCTGCACCAGCTCCAGCTCCATCTCCCTGAACTTCTCCTTCATGTCGCTGATGATGCTGTGTAGAAGGGAGATCTCCTCACTGTCATCCCGGGACTGCTCAGCTGTGGATTGATGGCTGGAGGTCGAGGGGTCTTCTGCACGCTTCTCTGTATTTGGGCTGATCTTGTTCAGCTGAGCTTTTTCTTTAATTTGCAGGAAATCCTTTTCAAATTGTTTCAGCTTCCCCTGAATCATTATAGTCCCATTTTTATATAGGTTCGCTGTTATCGTGACATCTGAATCTGGATCTTCCCCTTCCTTAATCTGCAGTTTCCATCCATTACTGATGCCCTTTCTGATTACTGTGGGGTAGTGATGTCTGATTGCTGAGTGCCAGGCTTCGGGGTCTTCTGTGTAGAATATGATGTTACTGACCTCCATTCCTGTACAAGTCTGAGTACAGGGTTTCTGGGTTGTCCTTCAGGAGCTTTTCTTTATGTTTTTTCTTTAGGATCTCATTGGTAGCTTTGGATGGGTATGTTATAGGAACTGATTCTGTCATTTTTTCAAATATTCTGACAGTTGCTGGCAGTTTGTTGTTGTTGTTGTTTTATGAATGTTTATATCTACTGGAGTTAGCCCTTATATTGTAGCTTAATTAAATCACAGTTTTTGGGCAAATCTTCCTCCAAAACAAAGGTGGTTGATTGTAGATATTGTAGATATTTTGTGTACTCACTCGGAGTTCCTCTTTTCCTCTCTCTCGTGGCAGTTGTGGGACCTGTCAGCCTTCTGTCTTTTGGTTGTCAGCTAGTTGTTTTCTGCTGATTTTTCTTGATCAATTCAATGTCCTTTTGTAGTGAATATGTTGCAGAAGGTCTTATTTGATAGATTTTTATAAAAACTGATTGTCTGTCTTGTCTTAAAACAACATTTAAAAAGCAAAAAATCAGGAGCTCATTTTCTTGCTGCTGTTGCTGAACGGAACTCTCTCTCTCTCTCATGGTCTCTCTCTCTCTCGGTCTCTCTCTCATGGTCTCTCTCTCTCTCGGTCTCTCTCTCATGGTCTCTCTCTCTCTCGGTCTCTCTCTCATGGTCTCTCTCTCGGTCTCTCTCTCTCTCTCTCATGGTCTCTCTCTCTCTCTCATGGTCTCTCTCTCTCTCATGGTCTCTCTCTCTCTCGGTCTCTCTCTCTCTCGGTCTCTCTCTCGGTCTCTCTCTCGGTCTCTCTCTCGGTCTCTCTCTCTCTCTCTCGGTCTCTCTCTCATGGTCTCTCTCTCTCTCGGTCTCTCTCTCATGGTCTCAAATTCAAATTCAAATTCAAATTCAAATTCAAATGAGCTTTATTGGCATGACTTATACAGTATTGCCAAAGCATTGGCCATTACATAGGCAATGAACAAATAATCGATAAATTAATAATGTAAACAAATGCATGAATACATTGTGACAGATATGTTCTGAGTCACATGATGTTCTGAGTCACATGATGTTCTGAGTCACATGATGTTCTGAGTCACATGTTGTGTGGAGCACCTGGCTTAAGAGAGTTTGAAGATGGCAGTTGCAAGGCCTTGTCCAGTGGAAAAGATGTGGGAAGTTAATCCCTGCATATCTCCTAAACTACCTGTGAGGTAAAAGGAACATTTCATTGATTTGCCTTGGGATTTATGGATCTTTTGGAAGTTGGTGGATGTTCAGAGAAACTACCTATGGTCCAAACGGCAATGGAGGACAGATCATTTCTCTGACTGACTGGGACAGATCATCAACTGACTGACTGGGGGAAAACCAAACAAGTATTGTTTTTTTTCTTATATTCTCATGTTGGGTTTGCAGTTGAGACTCTTGACCATGATACTTTGCAAGTATTGTTTAAAGTGCTGAGAAAGCTCTTTTTGAACTGCACAGTGGACTGGTTGCTCAGTGCTGGTCTGAATGGACTTAAAGGTCTAAGTGCATGTACCAGCACCTATGCTGGATTGAGAACTCAGTCAAGAACTGTTAATGTGGACTTGGGACATTGGGGATTTGCACTCTAAATGAGTTGAAAAGGAATTAATTGAATTTGAATGAATTTAACTTTTGAATGAACTGATTTGTTTGTGTTGAAAGATTTTGTCATGTTAAATGAGCCCCATTGAGTACTTGAATTTCTGGGCTATTTTTCTTTAAAATTGAATAATTTTTTGGTTTCTGGTTTTGTAGGGTTTTTGTTTGCATTTGTGAACCATGAATGTTTTCCCCTGACTGAATATTATATTGTTCAAAAAACTAATAACAGTCTATATGAATTGAGCCTGTTGCTGGTTGTGTATTAATTCTTCATCCACATATTAAGGGTTCCAACTTTTTTTATGTTTGAATCCTTTGTATGGTTGACTGACTTTAAAGAAATTTAGTAGGTTGAAACCCCTGCTTGGCACCCCGATTAATTAGGTCAATCCGTTACATAAAAAGTGGCACCCCAGATGGGACCTAAATTGGATGGAGATTTTTTTTAAGCCCTTATCTCTTTGTGAATTATTTTTCAAATGGATGTCTCAGACATTTCTGCTACCCCTTCAGACAGAAGGGATGTTATTCCTCAATTGCAAGATGACCATATATTACCAGCACTGTACACTGGGTTCATTCCAGAAATTTCTGATTTTGGGGAAGGAAATGTTCCCTTATTGAATATACCACAGATTTCTAGTCCTCTTCGAGACCCACCACCCACTTCAAGTAATCTTACAACCCATTCTTTAATTGATATGGAATTGTGTCATGATATTGCACTTTCCCCTCCCTTACTACCAAGCTTTGTGGACCTTCCCCAACACAGAGAAGTCTATGTCCGGGATTTTGATGACTCCAATATTGTATCCAATCAAGCTAAACTCCAGAAACTCCTTGCTCAAACCTTCACAAAAATTAAAGAGGAACAACAAAACATCAAAGGAGAGCTTATGAATACCTTGACAACAATCAATCAAGATTTGAGACTGTTGTATGTTGACGGGCAGAATGATTTGCAAAAAGAAATAACTAAGCAATTGGAATATCATCAAACTCAGAATTCTGCTAACATGGCGTTTGGAACGTTTCCAGAACCAGATTTTAAAGGACATTGACGCCATTATACTGCCCCTTAGGACAGCTATTGAAGATCTTCGGACTGAATTTAACACTCAAACTCAGCAAGTGAACGCTGTGTCTCAGGACTTGGCTTCATTGAAGTCTAGCATGCATGCCCATGTAAATAGCTTTCAAGTATCATCTTCCTCTCAACCTTCCCCTGTGACTATTGTACATGATGTTACAAAGAAATCGTATCCCTTACAGTCGACTATGCAGCCAGGGTTACCTGACAGGAGCTCTAGGGGACACACAGACACACTGTTACCCGGAGACCTCAGTCGACGATATGTGGGAAATAGTCCTATAAAGCTAGAATTCCCTGCCTTTGGTCGGAAAGAGGATGACCCAGATCCTTTAACTTACACTGAAAAGTGCCATGATTTTCTAGCCTTGGTTCCCCTATCAAATGAAGAATTGATGGCCACCCTTCGAAATGTGCTGCACGGGACTGCCAGAGATTGGTGGGATGTAGCCCGAGGGTCCATTCATACATGGACTGAGTTTGAGACTAGCTTTCTTTCAGCTTTTTTGTCTGAAGATTATGGCGATGAATGGGCAGAAAGAGTTCGTAATAGAATACAAGGAGAGAATGAAAGCATAAGAGACTTTGCATACATGTATCGTTCTCTTTGCAGACGATGGAAGCCTGAAATTGAGGATGAAGAAGTGATCAAACTCATCCTGAAAAACATCAATCCCCGTATTGCAAGTCAGCTGCGACGTAGAGTTTCTTCTGTGGATGAATTGGTTCGTCTAGGACAACAATTAGAAAAGGATAAAGACAATCAACAACAATATGAACAACGTAAACGTTTCACCAGCAAGGTAGCTTCCAAACCAGACATCCAGAACCAGCAAATCTCAGCTAAACCAGAACAAGATAGAACTCGACAATTGTTCTGTTGGAAATGCAAAGGGTCCCATTCACCAGCTACCTGTCAGCACCCTAATGCTCAAAGGAATAAGGAATTTTCGAAAGGTCCAAATGCTGTTGCTAGGGATGCACAGGTTCCTCAAAATCATCCTACTGTAAGTACCTTAACACCGAAAAGAGATTTCAAAACCAAAGACCGTAAAACTGATAACCAGAAATTGTATAGAACCCCTGTATTGGCCACTGGTAATTCAAGTCCTCACCAGCTAGTTGTTCCCTTAACTTTACGCCAGTGGAAAGGAACTGCTATTGTGGATACAGGATCTTCTTTTACTCTTCTTTCTGAAAAACTTTGGAAAAATGTAAAAATTCCTGGGGAAGAATTGAACGTTTGGAAAGAAGGACCATTGTACTTGGCAGATGGTGAAGCAAAGCAACCACTTGGGTGGACTGAGATGGAGTTCCAGTTACACAGTCGTCACTGGATGTTGCCTACCGTAGTGTTGTCTGATAAAATGTTAGCCTTTTCTGCTGTTCTGGGACTTGATTTTCTGTTTCTGACTGGGTTACAGATTGATGTATCAACCAATACCTATTGGTTCAAACCCTATGAAAAAGACAGATTTACCTTTGAGGATGACATTCCAAAACAGCATGATTGGGGACCAGAACGGCAAGTTGCCTTAATTACAACTATAGCCCCAAAACTATTGTCTCCAAATCCTTCTGAGGAAGTAATATTGCAGGCAGTCAAAAACGCTCAGTTGGAAGAAAATGAAAAACTGACATTCATGGAACAGCTGCAACAAAATGTGGATGTGTGTACAACAAAACTGGGGCGTACCAAGTTGCTGAACCATAAAATTTTTCTTACCCATGATATGCCTGTGAAGCAGAAACCTTACAGGGTTTCGCCAACTAAGCAGAAGATCATGAAGGAACTAATTGATGAGATGTTGACTACGGGAGTGATCGAACCCTCCTCTTCGGCTTGGGCTTCACCAGTAGTCCTGATCCCAAAGAAGTCAGGAGGCCTACGATTCTGTGTTGATTACAGAAAGTTAAATGCTGTTACTTACAGTGATGCCTATCCTTTACCCACAATTCAGGAAATTCTAGAATCTTTAGCAGGCAATGCCATTTTCACTACTCTTGATTTAAACAGTGGCTATTGGCAAGTTGAAATGGACCCAGAAAGCCAAGACAAAACTGCCTTTGTGTGCTCTTATGGGCTATTTCATTTTAAGGTAATGCCTTTTGGGCTTAGAAATGCTCCTGCCACGTTTCAACGTTTAATGGAGACAGTATTAGGAGATCTCAGAGGCAAGATCTGTTTTGTGTATCTGGATGACATTATTGTCTTCTCTCCTTCCAAAGAACAACATTTCAATGATCTGCAAGTTGTCCTGGATACACTGAGAAATGCAGGACTCACTGTGAATATGAAAAAAAGTAATTTCTTTCAAGAGACCTTGAAATTCCTGGGCCATGTGGTTTCTTCTGAAGGCATTCAAGTAAATTCGGAAAAGACTCATGCCATCAAAAACTTCCCTGTGCCCTCTAATCTGAAATCCCTTCAACGTTTCTTAGGAATGGCAGGCTGGTATCACAGGTTTGTACCTGATTTCTCACGAACAGCAGAGCCTCTCACTGCCCTGAAACGAAAAGGAGCGAGGTTTAAATGGACTTCTGAATGTCAAATTGCTTTTGACACCCTTAAGGAGCATTTGGTGAAGCCACCAATCTTAGGACATCCTAATTTTGACTTACCATTTGTGGTGTACACTGATGCTAGTGACATTGGCCTGGGAGCTGTACTTGTCCAGCAGAGAGGTTTAGGCTCTGAAGAAGTTCTTGCCTTCGGCAGTCGGACTCTAAACAAGGCAGAACGTAATTATTCTACAACAGAACAAGAATGCCTTGCTGTAGTTTGGGCCCTGGAGAAGTGGCGGTACTACCTGGAAGGTCGTCATTTCACAGTGGTAACTGACCATGCATCACTAGCGTGGGTATTTAAGACCAATAAACCTAGCACACGACTTATGCGCTGGGCATTACGTTTGCAGGAATTCACATTTGCTGTCGAATACAGAAAAGGAAAATACAATACAGTCCCAGATGCCCTTTCCCGTGCTCCATCAGACCAACTTCTCATGTCAACCTGTGCCACAGTGTTAAAATCCACCAAAAAGGAGTTGCCTGTCTTTCCTTGTACCAATGATGAGGTATGGAAAGCCCAACAAGACGATGCAGAAGTGCAAGCGTTGTATCAATCTGTTCTTGAAGGTGGAAAGAAAAGAGTTAATTCCTCTATTACTCTGAACATTATTGAGGACAAAGTCTATCGTATAGTCCAGCTCCCACACCGGACTAACTACCAGGTGTGGATACCCAGTTCTTTACGTGACAGACTTTTGAGTTTCTTTCATGATGATCCTCTTTCAGGTCATCTAGGGAGATACAAAACCTATAGGAGATTGCAGTCTCTTGTCTACTGGCCAAATATGAGTTTGGATGTCAAGAACTATGTCCAGAATTGTTCAATTTGTCAATGCTACAAACCAGAAGCTAAGAAACCAGCAGGCAAGTTACAGCAAACTCTGGTAACAAAATCCTGGGAAATGCTTGGTGTTGATTTAATGGGACCTTTTCCCATAAGTTCCCAGCTAAATTCTTATCTACTGGTCTTTGTTGACTATTACTCCAGATGGGTGGAACTTTTTCCTTTGCGGAAAGCTACAGCTCTTTCTGTCTCACGAATACTGGTCAAAGAAATCATTACTCGTTGGGGAGTCCCAGAGTACATTCTGTCTGACCAAGGACCTCAATTTGTGTCAGAAATCTTTGCAGAGACCTGTAAGGCTTGGAACTTGACCCACAAGTTTGCCACAGCCTACCACCCCCAGACAAACTTCACTGAAAGGATTAATCGGACACTGAAAACTATGCTGGCTTCCTATGTAGGAAGCCAACACAACCATTGGGACCAGTATCTTCCTCATTTTCGTTTTGCTCTTAATTCAGCAATACAAGAGTCTACTGGTGTCACACCTGCTGAGCTTAATCTCAGTAGACCACTCAGAGGTCCCTTAGACCTTTTGTTACAACCACAAACCATTCCTCCTGACTCACCAGCATATAGTACCCTTGCTCAGCTCAACGACTTGAAAGAACTTGTCACAAAAAATTTGGCCAAAGCTCGCCTGAGACAACAAAGGAATTATGATAAGAAGAGACGCAATCTTGAATTCAAAAACAATGATACGGTTTGGCTACGTTCTCACCCCCTTTCTAGAGCAGAAAAGAAATTCTCAGCCAAGCTTGCACCAAGGTGGCAAGGTCCTTATAGGATTATACGTCGGATGGGACCTTTAAATTACCAGGTTGTAATGGAAGAAACAGGAGAGGGTTTGCGTACTATACATGTATGTCAACTAAAACCATGTTATCCCACAGCAAAAGACCTGGAGGAGATTCAGCGCATAAAATTGATGGATCTTTTCCAAGAAGATACCGATGAAGAGGAATTCCTTGGATTTTCTGACCTCAACAATAAGCCTGTCACCTAATTGTTTTGCTTTTTACAAGGGAAAAGGAGTGTGACAGATATGTTCTGAGTCACATGATGTTCTGAGTCACATGATGTTCTGAGTCACATGATGTTCTGAGTCACATGATGTTCTGAGTCACATGATGTTCTGAGTCACATGATGTTCTGAGTCACATGATGTTCTGAGTCACATGTTGTGTGGAGCACCTGGCTTAAGAGAGTTTGAAGATGGCAGTTGCAAGGCCTTGTCCAGTGGAAAAGATGTGGGAAGTTAATCCCTGCATATCTCCTAAACAACCTGTGAGGTAAAAGGAACATTTCATTGATTTGCCTTGGGATTTATGGATCTTTTGGAAGTTGGTGGATGTTCAGAGAAACTACCTATGGTCCAAACGGCAATGGAGGACAGATAATTTCTCTGACTGACTGGGACAGATCATCAACTGACTGACTGGGGGAAAACCAAACAAGTATTGTTTTTTTTCTTATATTCTCATGTTGGGTTTGCAGTTGAGACTCTTGACCATGATACTTTGCAAGTATTGTTTAAAGTGCTGAGAAAGCTCTTTTTGAACTGCACAGTGGACTGGTTGCTCAGTGCTGGTCTGAATGGACTTAAAGGTCTAAGTGCATGTACCAGCAACTATGCTGGATTGAGAACTCAGTCAAGAACTGTTAATGTGGACTTGGGACATTGGGGATTTGCACTCTAAATGAGTTGAAAAGTAATTAATTGAATTTGAATGAATTTAACTTTTGAATGAACTGATTTGTTTGTGTTGAAAGATTTTGTCATGTTAAATGAGCCCCATTGAGTACTTGAATTTCTGGGCTATTTTTCTTTAAAATTGAATATTTTTTTGGTTTCTGGTTTTGTAGGGTTTTTGTTTGCATTTGTGAACCATGAATGTTTTCCCCTGACTGAATATTATATTGTTCAAAAACTAATAACAGTCTATATGAATTGAGCCTGTTGCTGGTTGTGTATTAATTCTTCATCCACATATTAAGGGTTCCAACTTTTTTTATGTTTGAATCCTTTGTATGGTTGACTGACTTTAAAGAAATTTAGTAGGTTGAAACCCCTGCTTGGCACCCCGATTAATTAGGTCAATCCGTTACAACATTACATTTATATCATAATGAATCAAAATGAAATATATCAAAATGAAAATAAACACACACAAAAAAAAAAAAAAAAAAAAAAAAAAAACAACAACACAGTTTTGAACCAACATTCAGACTTTAGTTTTGTCCACTGGCTGACTCTCGTAGTTTGTGGCAGGCTGTTACATACTTTGCTGCTGTTGTGATTGAGCAAGAGTTTTCTCCCAAAATATGAATTAATTTTTCAGAATTTGGCAATGCCATAAAATTTGGTTCTAGCTGTTGAAATCTAGTGAAATAGTCCGATCTAATGCTGTGATAGTGATCGCAGTGTATGAGGAAGTGTTCTTCTGTCTCCACCTCTCTCTGAGAGCACAGTGAACACAGTCTCTGCTCTCTCGGCTGCCATCTCTGCCGGTGCCAGCCTCTCTCTACAGCCAGACTGTGGTCACTCAGCCTGTATCTGGTTAGGGTTTTTCTCACTTTATGCTCTTTCACACAGCTCAGGTATTCTGCTGGTTTATACTCTCTTTTCAGGTTTAAATAGAGTTCCATCTTCTTTTGTAATTTAGTAGCATCTTTCCAATAGTTAATGTAATTTAGTTTTTGTAATTGTATAATTTGGTTTGGCCAGAGAGTGCTGTGCTGGTCTGGCTGTAGTTTGAGCATCAGCTGTGAGAGTGCGCTCCGGGGCCGGTTCTGCTCCTGACACCGCAGGGCTTCGGCCTGGTATGAGCTCGGGTCACTGCGCTTCAGGTGCTGGTAGAACTTTATAGCTCTTTTTTGGATAGTGATCAATAAGGGGTATTATCCTAATTTAGCTCTGCACGAGTTGTTTGGTGTCGCTCTGTTTACTTTTAGGATGCTTTTACAAATTTGGGTATGCAGAGTTTCAATTTCCTCTTTTTCCCATTTTGAGAAATCTTGTGTTTTTAGAGGTCCCCATACCTCACTGCCGTACAGAGCAATCGGTTCGATTATTGCTTTTAGGATTTTTAGCCAGGTTTGAATTGGAATTTCATGTCGAATAGTATTTTTAATCATGTAGAAGACCCTTATCGCTTTCGCCTTCAGTTCAGTCACAGCCAGATTAAAGTTCCCTGTCGAACTCAGTTTTAGCCCCAGATATGTGTATTCGTGGGTGTGTTGGAGGACTTGGTTTCCTGCTCTGAAGATGTATTTATTTTCCCTACACCTGGATCTATTTTGAAAAATCATTATTTTGGTTTTTGCGAGGTTAATTTTGAGAGCCCACGTTTGGCTGAATGTCTCTACGACGTCGAGGAGCTGCTGTAGTCCCTCTTTTGTTTTCGACAGAAGGACTAAATCATCTGCAAAGAGGAGACATTTAACTTCTGATTGCGTCAGGGTTGGGCCGGGGGCCGTGGAGTTATTTAAGGCTTTGGCTAGTTCGTTTATATAAATGTTAAATAGAGTGGGGCTCAATGGGCAACCTTGTCTGACTCCTCGTTGTTGGGAGAAAAATTCTGTTCGCTTATTCCCTATTTTTACAGCACATGTATTGTTTTTATACATGGTGCTGATCAAATCAAATGTTTTCCCTCCAATCCCATTTTCCAGTAGTTTTAGGAAGAGTCCCTCGTGCCAGATCGAATCGAAAGCCTTCTCAAAGTCAATAAAGCAAGCGAAGACTTTGGATTTATTTTGGTATACATGTTTATCAATGATCGTGTGAAGAGTGTAAATGTGGTCAGATGTTCTGTGTTTGGGCAGAAATCCAATTTGACTTTTGTCCAGAATTTTGTGGGTTTTGAGAAAGTTCTGCAATCTTATATTAATAATCGAACAGAATATTTTCCCCAGGTTGCTATTGACACATATGCCTCTGTAATTGTTTGGCTCATATTTGTCTCCTTGTTTAAAGATTGGTGTGATTAGGCCTTGGTTCCAGGTGTCGGGGAAATATCCTACTCTCAAAATAATGTTGAATAATTTGGTTATTGCGGTTTTAAATTTGTCATTGGTGTATTTGATCATTTCATTTAATATTCCATCTATGCCACATGCCTTGTTGGGTTTCAGAGCATGTAGCCTCTCTGTAAGCTCATTTACTGTGATTGGGAAATCCAGGGGGTTCTGATTGTCTTTAATTTTTTCTTTCAGGATTTCTAATTTGGTTTTTAATTCATTTCGAGCAGGATTTGTTTCAGTTGTTTTGTACAGATTTTCAAAGTGTGTCCTCCATATGTCCCCGTTTTGAATGGCCAGTTCTTCCTGTTGTGGCCTATAGAGCTTGTTCCAATTGTTCCAGAAGTTACTGGTATTTATTGACTCCTCCATTTCTTGAAATAATTGTTCTGTGTGTTCTTCCTTTTTTACTCTAAGAGTTTGTTTGTACAGTCTAAGGGCTTCGTGATACTGATGGCGGAGTTCTTCATTGTCGGGATCTCTGTGTTTTTGATTTGAGAGATTTCGTACTGTTGTTCGGATATTTTTGCACTCGCTGTCAAACCACATTTCTTTGGTGTTTTTTGGTTTCCTTTTTGATGATTTATTTTTCAAATTGCACATGGATGCTGATTGGTGGAATATTTTGGTAATGTCACTAAGTGCCAGATTTATGCCTAATTTATTTTGTGAATATGTGTTCATTATAAATTTGTCCAATAATAATTTGATGGTTTGACTTTCTATTGCATTTTGATAGTTTTCTGTGCTGCTATTTGTCCACTTGTAGGGTGGTTGCAGCTTCAGTAAATGAGAGGGCTGTCTGCGTGATTCATTGGTATGAGTTCGTCTTAAATACAGTGTAATTTTACAGTGGTCTGACAGAGGTGTTTGAGGACTGACTGTGAATGCCCTGAGATGCACTGGGTCAATGTCTGTAATGAAGTAGTCTACAGTACTGTTGCCCAAGAAAGAATTAAAGGTGTAACAACCGAAAGAGTCTCCCCGTATACGGCCGTTCACTATATACAGGCCCAGTGATCGACAGAGCTCTAGCAGGCTTTTCCCACTTCTGTTTGTGAATTTGTCATAATTGTTTCTTAGGTGGTATGAGGGCAGAGAGTGGCTGGTGTTTGTGATATATTTGTCTCCCTTAACAAAGTCTGGTTCATTTCCAGTTCTGGCATTTAGATCGCCACACATTAACACATTCCCTTTAGTCTGGAAATGGAAGATCTCCTCCTGCAGGATGGAGAAGGTTTCTTCACTGTAATAGGGGGACTCAGCTGGGGGAAGGTATATAGCACACAAGAATATATGACGATCTGTGGAGACGATGTCTTTTTGGATTTTTAACCAAATATTAAATTTTCCGATTTGTATATCTGTGATTGAGTTTATGAAGTGTGCTCTATACCATATCAGCATTCCCCCTGACTCCCTGCCCTGAGTCACCCCTCTTAGTTTCGTCGATGGTAGGACTATTTCCCTAAATCCAATTGGACAGCCAGTGGACAAATCTCTAACATTCCATGTTTCCTGTAGAATTATAATGTCAGAGTTCTCAATTTCTTTTTTAAAGTCCGAATGTTGGCTCTTGATACCAAAAACAGAGGACCTCAGTCCTTGAATGTTCCAACATGTGACTTTCAGGGAATATTCAGAGCTCATTAAATAATCACATTTGTTATTTCAAAACAAGACAGACATCAGTATATTGAATTGACAAATCAAGAAGAATATATTAAATGATCCAAGAAAATAAATTAAATGTATAAATCAGGTGAAATAAATATAAAAGATATCATATTCATATTACAAATACATAGTTTTTTTTTTTTTTTTTTAAGTATAATAAATAATATGAGGTTTCTAAAAATCTGGTATAAAATGAGCATAAAATAAAAATAAACACATAGTACACATGCATACACATCCATACTTTTTTTTCTTTTATTTTTTTAAGAGTAATAAATAATATGTTTCTAAGAATCTGATTTAAAATAAGTAGAAATAAAACACTCTCACACATACACACACAATCATACATACATTTTCATTTTCTTAACTCACTTTTTTTTTTTTTTTAAGAATAATAAATAATAGGTTTCAAAGAATCTGATTTAAAATAAGTAGAAATAAAACACTCTCACACATACACACACAATCATACATACATTTTCATTTTCTTAACTCACTTTCTTTTTTTTTTTTCTTTTTTTTTTTGAGTCACTAACCCATGAGATGTGAGCACAGCAGAGTCAACATGTGCTGGATGTTTGTGAGGTCTCTGGATGGAGATGAGGCCGGCTGGCTGTGGGCTGTGCTGGGGCTGCAGTGGCTCAGGGGTCTGCCGGCTGCTTCAGCATAGCTCCGTCTGTCCGGGTGCTGCTGCTGCTGCTGCTGATGATGATGATGATCATGTGGATGAGAAGGCGAGGGGGCTGCAGGCCTGGTCATGCGGTGTGTTCCAGGGGGGAAGACAGAGCCTGTCGTGGGGTTCCTCCGGTCAGGGCTGAAGTGGTGGAGGGGGTGGTGTTTTGGGGGGTGTCCCTGCAGTAGCTCTATGGGGTGTCCATGAGGACGCTGCGGTGCGCTGGAGCTGCGATTGAGTGCGATGTCCTTCAGGGTTTTGGCAAAGATGGGGACTGCCCTTCTGTGGAGGTGGACATGGTCATATAGGCTGCTGAGATCCAGTGTGGGGTGCTGAGCCAGGTGTACGTTGGGCTTTAGGGCACAGTCTCTGGATACTCTAGCATTTATATGCCGGATGGTGTCTGGTTGGAAGTCCGAGCGCAGTAGCAGGGTGGAGAGGATGATTTTGGAGTTGGGGAAGTTGGAGGATGCCTTCTCAGTCACGTTTATGAGAGCTGTAGCTACTCTCTCTCGCTGAGCTCGGAGGTCGTTGGTGCCGGTGTGGATGATGATGTGGCTGGGGGAACCCAGCTGCTCTTCACACAAGAGCTCCAGGGCCTTCTGTGTGTTTGGGCACCAGATTTTTTTGACATTTTTTCTCGGAAACAGTCTCTTTTCATCTATAAACTTGCCATTGGAGTCCATGAGGAGTATAATCTGAGGCTGTGATTGGCTGTAGGAGTCTGCTGGAGGAGGGCTGCTGGGCCGGGTCTCTGTGGGCGCTGGAGAAGGAGTCTCCTCTGAGCTCTGCTGTTCTCCTCTCGGTGTCGGCTGCTTCTCCACAGCTGACAGGTGTATTGTGTGGGACTCTCTGTCCTCTCTCAGCTTTCTCATCTCCTCCTTCATTACAGACAGCAGATTGCTGTACTCATCTCCCTGTTTTTTAATTTCATGAGTTTCTTTCTTGAGGATTTCTATTTCTTTCCTGTAGTCCTCTTCTTTCTCAGTTGGATCCGTCTCTTTCACTACTCTATGCATCTCCTCTCTCAGCTGCACCAGCTCTAGCTCCATCTCCCTGAACTTCTCCTTCATGATGCTGTGTAGAAGTGAGATCTCCTCACTGTCGTCCCGGGACTGCTCAGCTGTGGACTGATGGCTGGAGGTCGAGGGGTCTTCTGCACGCTTCTCTGTATTAGGGCTGATCTTGTTCAGTTGAGCTTTTTCTTTAATTTGCAGGAAATCCTTTTCAAATTGTTTCAGCTTCCCCTGAATCATTATAGTCCCATTTTTATATAGGTTCGCTGTTATCGTGACATCTGAATCTGGATCTTCCCCTTCCTTAATCTGCAGTTTCCATCCATTACTGATGCCCTTTCTGATTACTGCGGGGTAGTGATGTCTGATTGCTGAGTGCCAGGCTTCGGGGTCTTCTGTGTAGAATATGATGTTACTGACCTCTCCATTCCTGTACAAGTCTGAGTACAGGGTTTCTGGGTTGTCCTTCAGGAGCTTTTCTTTATGTTTTTTCTTTAGGATCTCATTGGTAGCTTTGGATGGGTATGTTATAGGAACTGATTCTGTCATTTTTCAAATATTCTGACAATTGCTGGCAGTTTGTTGTTGTTGTTGTTTTATGAATGTTTATATCTACTGGAGTTAGCCCTTATATTGTAGCTTAATTAAATCACAGTTTTTGGGCAAATCTTCCTCCAAAACAAAGGTGGTTGATTGTAGATATTGTAGATATTTTGTGTACTCACTCGGAGTTCTTCTTTTCCTCTCTCTCGTGGCAGTTGTGGGACCTTTAAGCCTTCTGTCAGTCTTTTGTCTTTTGGTTGTCAGCTAGTTGTTTTCTGCTGATTTTTCTTGATCAATTCAATGTCCTTTTGTAGTGAATATGTTGCAGAAGGTCTTATTTGATAGATTTTTATAAAAACTGATTGTCTGTCTTGTCTTAAAACAACATTTAAAAAGCAAAAAATCAGGAGCTCATTTTCTTGCTGCTGTTGCTGAACGGAACTCTCTCTCTCTCTCGGTCTCTCTCTCATGGTCTCTCTCTCTCTCGGTCTCTCTCTCATGGTCTCTCTCTCTCTCGGTCTCTCTCTCATGGTCTCTCTCTCTCGGTCTCTCTCTCTCTCTCATGGTCTCTCTCTCTCTCTCGGTCTCTCTCTCTCGGTCTCTCTCTCTCTCTCTCTCTCATGGTCTCTCAATTCAATTCAATTCAATTCAATTCAAATAGCTTTATTGGCATGGTGAAAGAAATCTTTACATTGCCAAAGCACTCATAACACTATACAATACAAACAAATAAATAAATAATTATAAATAAAAATTAAAATAAATTAATAATAATATTAAAAATCTTCAATCTTCTAGTATTTATCGCAGTGTCACTAGGCGTACAGTTGGTAGCTCTGTCCTGCCGGAGGCTTTTTCTTCGTGACAGGACCTCACATATCTGGCAGCCAGGTTTGAGCTCGCTGGGCTTTCTCCTAGCAGGAGTGGGAGTTTGTCCATATTCGATTTTTGGGGGAAGTCCTTCTGGTAGGTTGTGAAAAGGGGATAGAAAGTGTCCCTAATGTTTTTATATTTGGGGCAGGATGTCAAGAAGTGCAGTTCTGTTTCCACCTGATTCTCTGTGCAGTGAGGGCACAGTCGAATCTCTCTCTCTCATGGTCTCTCTCTCTCTCTCTCTCTCTCTCTCATATGGTCTCTCTCTCTCTCTCTCTCTCTCATATGGTCTCTCTCTCTCTCATATGGTCTCTCTCTCTCTCTCTCTCATATGGTCTCTCTCTCTCTCTCATATGGTCTCTCTCTCTCTCTCTCTCTCTCTCTCATATGGTCTCTCTCTCTCTCTCATGGTCTCTCTCTCTCTCTCTCTCATGGTCTCTCTCTCTCTCTCTCTCTCATGGTCTCTCTCTCTCTCTCATGGTCTCTCTCTCTCTCTCATGGTCTCTCTCTCATATGGTCTCTCTCTCTCTCTCTCTCTCTCTCTCTCTCTCTCTCTCTCATATGGTCTCTCTGTCTCTCTCTCTCTCTCTCTCATATGGTCTCTCTCTCTCTCTCTCTCTCATATGGTCTCTCTCTCTCTCATATGGTCTCTCTCTCTCTCATATGGTCTCTCTCTCTCTCTCTCATGGTCTCTCTCTCTCTCTCTCATGGTCTCTCTCTCTCTCTCTCTCATGGTCTCTCTCTCTCGGTCTCTCTCTCTCTCTCTCTCTCTCTCTCTCTCTCTCTCTCTCTCTCTCTCTCTCTCTCTCATATGGTCTCTGTCTCTCTCTCTGTCTCTCTCTCTGTCTCTCTCTCTCTCTCATATGGTCTCTCTGTCTCTCTCTCTGTCTCTCTCTGTCTCTCTCTCTCTCTCTCTCTCTCTCATATGGTCTCTCTGTCTCTCTCTCTCTCTCTCTCTCTCTCTCTCTCTCTCTCTCTCTCTCTCTCTCAGTTCAATTTCAGTTCAATTGAGCTTTATTGGCATGACTGTAAAATAGCACAATATTGCCAAAGCAGTAGTAATATATAAACATATATGTAGATACATAAAAGTGAACAATAAAAAAACAAAAACAAACAAAAAAACATTTCCATATTATGCATAAATATATCTCAATAAATAAAATAACAAAAATATATACAATAACAAAAATAAGTACAGAGAGCAGTTTAGTGGAGCAGAGGGTTCAGCCCTTCTCCCTCATATGATGGCAGGAGGACACATACTGCGCTGCCAGCTGAATACACTCTTCTTTCTCTCCCAATATATAAGACAGTTTGTTTATAAGGCTCTCTTGTTGGAATTGAGGTATAATCTGTGCTATTTGTGTGAAATAAGCATCCCTGATGTTTTTGTACTTGCTGCACTCGGTGAGGAAGTGCAGCTCGTCCTCTACGGCCCCGTCAGGGCAGTGTGAACACAGTCTGAGCTCTCTCTCTCTCCAGCTCTGCTGGTGTCGGCCCGTCTCCACACACAGACTGTGGTCGCTAATGCGATACTTAGTCAGGAGCTTTCTCTGGCCATAGTTACTGATATCAGTCAGGTATGGTGCCAATTTATAATCTGACTTTATTTTGTGGAAATATTTTAATTTATTTAGTTGCGTGACCTTTATCTGCCAATCGTGTATGTATTCTTCTTTGGTTATTTTCCCTATTTCTTTTACTTTTGAGTGTCTAAATTGAATTGATGAATTGAGTTGGTGTTTTTCCACTAAATGTATCATGGGGTCACTCTCTGTGTGTCCTGCCCTGTGTCTGAGAGCGCAGTGATGGTAGCTCTCTGTCTGTGCGTCTGATAGATGAAACCAGAACTTTACGGCTCTCTTCTGGATCTCAGATAGGAGAGGGAATCTGCCTAATTCTGCCCGGCAACCCAGACTTGGAGCGTTTCTGTGAGTTCCCAGGATGTTCTTGCAGAACTCAAGGTGGAAAATTTCAGCGGGGGTTTTGTCCCAGGATTCGTAATTTAGTTTAAATTTGGGGCCCCAGATTTCACAGCCGTAAAGAAGGATGGGTTTGATGATGCTGACAAAGATTTTCAGCCACAGTTTGATGGGTGGGTTAAATTTGAACAAGGGTTTTCTTATACTGTAATAAGCCATATGGTCTCTCTCTCTCTCTCATGGTCTCTCTCTCTCTCTCTCTCTCTCTCTCTCATGGTCTCTCTCTCTCTCTCTCATGGTCTCTCTCTCTCTCTCTCATGGTCTCTCTCTCTCTCTCTCATGGTCTCTCTCTCTCGGTCTCTCTCTCTCTCTCTCTCTCTCATATGGTCTCTCTCTCTCTCTCTCTCTCTCTCTCATATGGTCTCTCTCTCTCTCTCTCTCTCTCTCTCTCTCTCTCTCGTGTGTGTTGCATGCTGGGAAGCGAGGGTGTGGAGTGGCGTGGGGTGTGAGAGCAGTGCGCTTGATTTCGTTTCAGTTTTTTCCGTTTTTTTGTTATTTTTTTATGGTGGGTGTTTTTTTTTCTTTTCTCACTTTCTTTCTTTTTTTCATTTTCACTTTTTATACCTGTTGAAGAAAAAAAAAAAAAAAAAATCCGTTTGTTGATTTAGAAAACTATGGCGTCTCCCTCGGGTGAGGGAACGCCTGGTTTCTCAATCAAGAACGGATGTAAAATTGCTTCGGATCAAGTGTTTACGGTAGAAGATGTTCTACTAGCAATGGGAGAAATTGTAGGACATGGAAAAATTGTCTCGGCCTCTAGAATGAACAAGGCCGTCGTGGTTTTTCTGAAAGAGGAAAATCTAGTGAACAGGCTTGTGGAAAATGGAATTGTTGTGTCCAACACTTTGGTGCAGGTAACGCCGTTGCGCGCACCGGCTACTAAAGTTACAATTTCGAACGTGCCTCCTTTCATATCCGATGAAGAGATTACCAAAGAACTTAGTCGATTTGGTAAGTTTGCAAGTTCCATCAAAGTAGTGCCACTTGGATGTAAAAATGCTGCATTAAAACATGTGTTGTCTTTTCGAAGACATGTTTTCATGTTTTTAAATGCACCTTCTAAGACTTTGGAAATCTCTTTTCGCATACAACATGGAGATAGCTCGTACATGATATTCGCAACAACGGAGAGTATGCGTTGTTTTGATTGCGGAGATTTGGGGCATAAGAGATTTACTTGCCCGCATAAAAAACAGACGGAGAATGAAGCAAAAGACGGAAACATTGAGGAACACGTAGATCGCTCTGAGATTATTGAAAAATATGATAAGGAAAAGAGACTTAAAATCGTAAAAGAAACGATGATTCCATCAAAAAAACAAAAGAGGCAGGAAATTCTAGTGGAGGATATAGAGGCAACTGTTTCTACCTGTGGAGTTCCTCGACCCAGCGAAACAAACCAGGCTAAATCCTCAACTGAACAAAATGCTTCAGAACACAGTTCAAAATCAGAGGTGAGTGCTTTTAATGTTTCTAAACAAGATGGTGAAAACAAAGGAGGCCCAAATGTTCTGATAGAGGTAGTTGATTCTGTAAAGGATAGGGAAGCTAGTACTGGTGTAGAGGATGAGTGTGCTGGTGGTGTGCAGTCTGCCGTGACAGCTGAGGAAGACAGCGATGAGGCACAGATGGAGGAAGGCGATAGCGGCTCGGAGGTGTCTGAGTTTGATTACAGTCAGTCAACGAATGACGTTTATTCTGTGGAAGAATTGAATGATTTTCTGGATCAAACTAAAGGGAAAAAAGTTGATGTTTTTAAATACTTCGCTGACGGTAATAAATTTGTTAAATCGGTAATGATTGCTCAGAAGACTGTTGGGTACGATGTGATTTCGAAACAAAAAAGATTTAGGCTGAAAAAATTTATGACGGCTGCACGTAAAGCTCAAAGTGATCAGGCAAAATTGTCAAAACGAAAAAAATAAAATCACATGGCTGTGGGATTTATTTCTACTTTTTTGTTTTTCTGCTATTTCTTTTTCTGTTTCCCTTTTCTCTCCCCTACAATGCAGTTATTAAGAGTGGGATCTTTAAATGTTAATGGGTTGAGGGATAGTGGAAAAAGAGCTTTATTATCTGAATTTCTTAGGCTTAAAGACAATAATGTAATATTCTTACAAGAAACGCATAGTGATCCCAATAATGAATCTGAGCTGAATTTGTGGTGGGAAGGGAAGAGTTGTTTGAGTCATGGCACAAATATCAGTGCTGGAGTAGCTATCTTTTTTTCAGCTAATCTTGATGTTAATATTTTATCAAAAACAGAATTGGAGAAAGGGCGTCTTTTGATTGTGAAAGTTGAAATTCATAATCAAGTATTTGTTTTCATAAATATTTATGCTCCAAATAGAGGCACAGATAGAACGTTGTTATTCAGAAAGTTGGGAGATATTTTAAAAAGTTTTACCCTGGATGAATTTATAGTTGTCGGTGGTGATTGGAACTGTACTCTCAATTTTCTTTTAGACAGAAATAATGAAGAACCAGATTCTGTATCAGCTTCTTTCTTAAAAAGTATTTTTGTTCAAAATGATTTTATGGATGTGTGGAGAGAAAAGAATAATACTGTAAAACAATACACATGGACAAGAGTTTCACAAGGGAGGATTAGTGCAGCTAGACTTGACCGCATCTATATTAAACGTAAAGAAAATAATAGAGTAATGGAGTGTAAAATTTTTCCATGCTGTGTATCGGATCATCATTTTATTACAGTGAATATTGCCTTGACAAATCAAAAATGTAAAAGTCCTTACTGGAAGTTTAATGTTGCATTGTTAAAAGACAAAGATTTTGTTGATAAATTTGAATTGTTTTGGAGTGAGTGGGTTTCCCAAAAGGATGATTTTGAAAGTTTGAAACAGTGGTGGGAGATTGGAAAGACCCAAATAAAAGTTTTTTGTCAGCAATTTACTTTCTTGTCTACTAGAAAAATTAAACAACAAATAGCTGAAATTGAGCAAGAGATCTTTCAGATTACATCTGGAATGATTCAACATTCAGATCTATCATTAGATGGAAAGTTATCTGAAAAGAAACAAGGTCTTGAAACTTTATTGCAAGTTCGGGCTAAAGGGGCCCTAATAAGGTCGCGGTTTATGTCTATACATGACATGGATGCTCCCACTGCGTACTTTTTTAATTTAGAAAAGGTCTTCAAGAAACAAAATGAAATGTACTGTTTAACAACACCAGAAGGACTAAAGACTTGTGATTCAAGAAAAATGCGAAAGATTGCAGTGGATTTCTATTCAGAACTATATAAAAAGGAGGAAACGGATACTGGATGCACTTCACAATTATTACAGCAGCTCCCTACCATCACTGAAGAGCAGAGTCGGACCCTGGACAGTGCTGTGTCCTTTCAGGAGTTAACTGATGCAGTAACACAGATGAATGCTGGCCGCTCACCTGGAATTGATGGACTGCCTGTGGACTTCTATAAGGCTTTTTGGAAAATCATCGGAAGAGACTTTTATGAGGTGGTTCAAGAATGTTTTAATGATAAACTACTTCCCAAAAGTTGTCAACGGGCAGTGTTGGCATTGTTACCTAAGAAAGGAGACTTGAGTCTCTTAAAAAATTGAAGGCCTGTATCAATTTTGACATCTGACTATAAACTAATAGCAAAGTTATTGGCCAATGAATGAAATTTGTCTTGGGTGATATAATACATCAAGACCAGTCTTATTGTATTCCAGGTAGAACAATACATGACAATATTTTTTTGATCAGAGATATTTTGGACTACTCTAAACTTTATGAAGTGGATATAGGTTTTTTGTTCCTGGATCAGGAAAAAGCCTTTGATAGAGTTGACCATGGTTTTCTGTTTGAAACACTGCATGCGTTTGGGTTTGGAAATGTTTTTATTTCTTGGATCAAATTATTGTATATGGATGTATCTTCTATTTTAAAGATTGGTGGTGGTTTAAGTCAACCAATAAGCATACAGAAGGGTATCAGGCAGGGGTGTCCACTGTCAGGTCAGCTTTATGCTTTAGCAGTGGAACCACTTTTATGTCTGCTTAGAAAAGAACTGTCTGGTTTAAGGATTGGTGATGATCTGCATTCTGTTAAACTGACTGCGTATGCGGATGACATTACTGTAATTGTGAAAGAACAAAAAGATATTGATATTATTAATTACAGTATTGGATTGTATGAGAGAGCGTCTTCTGCAAAACTCAATTGGGGTAAAACAGAAGCGTTTTGGTGTAATGATAAAACAACAATGCCTTTACCAGTTGTCCCTGAAAATGTTAAGTGGGAAAAAAGTGGTTTCAAGTTTTTAGGAATTTTTATGGGTTCTGAAAACTACCAAAGAAAAAACTGGGAAGGTGTGAAGGACAAAGTTTGTGCCAGATTGTCCAAATGGAACTGGATTTTGCCTCAACTGTCTTATAGAGGAAGAGTGCTGGTCATAAATAATCTTGCCGCCTCTATCCTGTGGCATAGATTAATTGTTTTGAATCCGCCAGAAGATTTTATTGGAGGAGTCCAAAAATTGTTTGTACATTTTTTCTGGTCTGGACAACATTGGCTATGAGAGTCAGTTCTGTATTTGCAGGTACATGAAGGAGGTCAAGGCCTCATGGATATTAAGTCTAAAGTGGCTGCTTTTAGACTGCAAACTGCGCAGAGACTACTTTATCATCAGTCTCAGAACTGGATAACAGTGGCTTGTGCTTTATTAAATCGAGTGGGTCAGTTGAATTTGGATAGACATCTCTTTTTAATGATTTTAAAGGAGATGGATCTCAGTGGGCTCCCATCTTTTTATGCCTCAGTACTCAATGCATGGCAGATTTTTATGGTTAAAAGAGAGATTTCTGAAACACGGAGTCTTTGGGATCTTGAAGAACCTTTAATTTTTAATTGTCACATACCCAGTGCGATATTGGAGTCACGGACTGTACGCACAAGCTTGGTGAGAGCAGGAGTCCATAAGATCTGCCATCTTAGGTCGAATGACCAGTGGATTAATGCAGAAGAACTGGCCTTAAAGACTGGTATCCGTTCTGTTCGAACTGTGCAAAAATTGTTGGCTGAGATTCAAGTCTCTTTTCCTGTTCTGCCACTAAAAGTTGAGGAATCAGAGAATGTTTTTCCCAAGGTCAGTGTGGCTGTGAATGTAGGAGAGTGGCAGGAGTTTGAGGGAAGTCTGCTCTCTTTTAGGACACCTGAACTTGGTTTTTTCAACAGTACTTCTAAGAAAGCTCTTTATTGTGCTTGTGTAAAATATCTCAATTTAAGAGCGTTAAAAGATCTTCCAGAGACTAAGTGGACTGAATTTGTTGAGCCTGGTACTTCCCCAAAAGGTAGTTGGAGGTCCGTATATAAGAAACCAATTGAAAAACGGACTGGAGATTTGCAATGGCGTATTTCACATTGGATAATCGCAACAAATCGATATAAGGCACGGTTGAATCCTTTGCAAGAGTGTTCTTTTTGTGGAATTTCAGAAACTGTTTTTCATATTTTTATTGGTTGTTCAAGGCTTAAAGAACTGTTTGGTGTATTAGGGGAATTGAGTCGTAGTTTTGGTTTTCATTTTACAAATGGATTGTTTGTTTTTGGACCAAAATATAGCGCCTCAAACAGGACACAAACAGTTTTGATAAATTTCCTGTTTGGTAAGGCTAAGATGGCAATTTGGCTGACAAGGAAGAATAAAACACTTCTTAATGGAGGAATTGATCCTTTACATATGTTTAAGGTTTTGGTAAAAAGTAGGTTAATTTTGGAGTACAAGTTTTATGAATTTGTAAATGATACTGACTCTTTTTTTTATTTGTGGGGTACTAAAGGTGTTTTATGTCAACCGAGTGAAGAGAAAGGTTATGATATCATGTTATGAACTATAATTTTAATGTGAGCAATTAATCCTATTTATGTATATGTAGGTTGTTTTTTTTAATGTTTTATTGTGTAATGTAATATTTATAGTTTTGATTAAGTGTTTGTAAATTAAAAGAAGCTTTAAAGTCAAGTCTCTCTCTCTCTCTCTCTCTCTCTCTCTCTCTCTCTCTCTCTCTCTCTCTCTCTCTCATATGGTCTCTGTCTCTCTCTCTGTCTCTCTCTCTGTCTCTCTCTCTCTCTCTCTCTCTCATATGGTCTCTCTGTCTCTCTCTCTGTCTCTCTCTCTGTCTCTCTCTCTCTCTGTCTCTCTCTCTCTCTCTCTCTCTCTCTCTCTCTCTCTCATATGGTCTCTCTCTCTCTCATATGTTCTCTCTCTCTCTCTCTCTCTCTCTCTCATATGGTCTCTCTCTCTCTCTCTCTCTCTCTGTCTCTCTCTCTCTCTCTCTCTCTCTCTCTCTCATATGGTCTCTCTCTCTCTCTCTCATATGGTCTCTCTCTCTCTCTCTCTCTCATATGGTCTCTCTCTCTCTCTCATGGTCTCTCTCTCTCTCTCTCTCATGGTCTCTCTCTCTCTCTCTCATGGTCTCTCTCTCTCTCATGGTCTCTCTCTCTCTCATGGTCTCTCTCTCTCTCATGGTCTCTCTCTCGGTCTCTCTCTCTCTCTCTCTCTCTCGGTCTCTCTCTCTCTCTCTCTCTCTCTCATATGGTCTCTGTCTCTCTCTCTCATATGGTCTCTCTCTCTCTCTCTCTCTCATATGTTCTCTCTCTCTCTCTCTCTCTCTCTCTCTGGTGCATGCTGGGAGTTTGTGGAGTGCGTGGTGAGATTGAGTGTCGAGTGTTCGAGTTTTCGAGAAAGTGAGTGAATGTGGTGTTTCTTTTACTTTCTCTATGTACTTATTTAGGTTTCCCATATTATTATTAGTGTAGGGAGAAAGTTAATTTGTGTGTGTGTGTGTGTGTGCGTGCGCGGTTTGTAGTCGCCGAAATGGCGACTACTCACGCGCAGGGTAAATCACCCTTGTCACTCCGGAATGGATGCAGGTGTGTTCCTGAGGTTGGAGTGACGGTGGAGGATTTGCTCTTAGTTATCGGTCAGGAAATTGGGTTTGAAAACATAGTATCAGCGTCGCGAATGAATAAAGCGGTCGTCGTGTTTTTGAAAACTGAACTACTCGTTACGGAATTGATTGTAAGTGGAATATGGGTGAAGGAGACTTTTGTCCCGGTAACCCCGCTGTCGGCTCCAGCAACCAAAGTAATCGTGTCTAATGCCCCACCTTTCATATCTAACGAAGCTATTGTGAAAGAGTTACTGAGATTTGGAAAGATCGCAAGTCCGGTAATAGCAGTCCCCCTCGGATGTAAGGACGTAGCACTAAAGCACGTTTTGTCTTTCAGGCGACATGTTTACATGTTTCTTAGCTCGCCGGAGAGGACCTTAGAAGCTTCTTTTCGCGTTACTCACGGAGAGAACTCATTCATGGTTTATGCGAGTACAGTGAGTTTGAAGTGTTTTGAGTGTGGCGATTTGGGACATAAGCGTTTAATGTGTCCACATAAGGATGAGCAGCGCCCTTCTACATCTGGTGGTGGAGCGGTTAGTCAAGAATCGGGGAAAAACACAGGAAAGGAGAGAAATGAGGAGCAAGATAAAGGAGCTACAGAGGGAGTAGACGAACAACAGGAGGAGGTGAGTGAGGTAACTGAGAAGAATGTTGGCTGTGTGCAGAAACCTGGATGTGTTTTTTCACCTGATAAAGAGGGGAGTGAGGAAGAGGAAGATGATGAGAGTGATGCTGATCATGATGAAGATAATGTACAGGAATGTGGTTCTGAGGAGAAAATGGATGATGAGACTGAAAGTTTATCACAGTATACTGATGAGGGAAAGAGAGGTGATGAGGAGTTGAAGGAGGGTGTAGAAGATGTATATCCTCTTGAACAGATAAATTCTTTTCTGGATAAGACAAAAGGAAAGGCGGGAGTTGAAATAAGTGATTATTTCCCAGATACTGAAAAGTTTATTGCCTCAGTAATGTCGGCTAGGAAAAAAAGTAGCTATGATGAACTTTCACAACAGAAAAGATTTCGTCTTAAAAAGTACCTAACTATTGTTAGATCAGGAAAAAGGATGGGAAAAGCGAAGGGGAAATCTAAATAATTACAATGGTTGAGGTGTTCTTTTTCTATCTGATCTGTTTTCCCCTTCTTTCTATTTTTCTTATGGAGATCTTAAGGGTTGGCTCTCTTAATATAAATGGAATGAGGGATGGGAAAAAGAATAAGGTTTTATCAGAAATCATTAATATGAAAGAATTGAGTATTACTTTCTTGCAAGAAACTCATAGTAGTAGTAGTAATGAAGTTAATTGGGGAATGTGGTGGAAAGGAGAATATTTTCTCAGTCATGGGACCAACTTAAGTGCTGGTGTGGCTATTCTTTTTTCTCCAAATATAAATGTTAAAGTGCTTAAAAAAAAAGAAGAGGAGCCTGGAAGGTTTTTAACTGTTAAAGCTGAAATAAGTAATTATAAATTCTTGTTTGTAAATATATATGCTCCTAATGTTGGAATAGAAAGGAATGCACTTTTCAAAAAGTTGGAACAAATAGTTAGTGAGGAGGATGAAGATGTGTATATTGTTGTGGGGGGGGACTTGAATTGCACTCTTGATTTTACTCTTGACAGAAATGGGGAAGAATCTCACGCACCGTCAGCTTCCTTGTTAGCTGGTGTTATTACAAAACTGAATCTCCTGGATGTATGGAGAGAACACAATCCTTTAGTAAAACAATATACATGGGTGAGGTTTTGTAACAAAAGGGTATCTGCTGCTCGTTTGGATAGGTTTTATATATCTTGTAATTTAAAAAATAGAGTTGCTAGTACGGAAATTATTCCCAATACACTTTCTGATCATAAACTTATCAGAGTTGGTTTTATACTGTCTAAAAGCAAACAGAAGAGTTGTTACTGGCACTTTAATACTAAACTTTTGAAGGATAAAGAGTACTGTGAAACTTTTAAGTTTTTTTGGGAAACATGGAAATCAGAAAAGAATCTTTTTGAAAATATAATACAGTGGTGGGAAGTGGGTAAAATGCACATAAGAGATTTTTCTCAGAATTTTTCTGCTTACTCTTCTGCAGCTTTAAAAAATACTATAAAGTGGCTTGAAAAAGAGATTGTTGATATTGAAATGAAAATGACTGTAAATGATGATGCCAATTTAAAAGACTGTTGGACTGAAAAAAAAAATCATTTAAGTTCAATCCTGGATGAGCGGGTTAAAGGAGCGCTCATAAGGAGCCGTTATTTAACTCTGCAGGACATGGATGCTCCTACTGCTTTCTTTTTTAATTTGGAGCATAAAGTGGGTCAGCAGAAATTGATGTTTTCTTTGAAGGACAATAATGGACTGGTTACCTCAGACCCACAGAAAATGAAAAAGATTGCTGTTGATTTTTATTCTGATTTGTACGCTGCTGAATCATCTGATGAACATTGCAAAAGAGAGCTGCTTAAGGACTTACCGGTGTTATCTGAAGATAATAAAGAGCTCTTAGAGACTGATATCTCCTTTGAGGAGGTATCCCTGGCTGTAAAAGGTCTCTCTTCAGATAAGAGTCCAGGACTGGATGGGCTACCGGCCGAGTTTTATAAAGCTTTTTGGACTATAATTGGAGATGATTATTTTGAAGTTCTTGAGAAATGTTTTAGTGAAGGTGTTCTCCCAACTAGCTGCCAACGAGCGGTTTTATCATTGATCCCAAAAAAAGGAGACTTAACACTTCTAAAGAATTGGAGGCCGGTGGCAATTCTGTGTACAGAATATAAAATTTTATCTAAGGTTCTTGCAAATAGATTAAACAAGGTGCTATATGAAGTGGTACATAAAGATCAATCGTATTGTGTAAAAAACAGATCAATAATGGATAATCTTCATTTAATAAGAGATGTTGTTGAATATGCTTATTGTAAAAATGTTAACATGGGTCTGTTGTCTTTGGATCAGGAAAAGGCCTTTGACAGGGTTGATCATGGTTTTTTGTTTGACACCCTTGAGGCTTTTGGTTTTGGGAAAAAATTTATCTCAAGGATCAAGCTTTTATATGCTGAAGCGACATGTATGATTAAAATGGGTGGTGGTTTGAGTGTACCTATTAATGTTAAAAGAGGAATTAGACAAGGTTGTCCAATTTCGGGCCAATTGTATAGTATTGTAATTGAACCGTTGTTAGATAAAATGAGAAGAGAGTTGAAGGGCATAAAGGTTAATACCCTAAATAGTTCTGTTAAAATATCTGCATATGCTGATGATGTTACAGTAATTATCAGAGACCAAAGTGACATTCAGGTGATTCAGCAGGCATTAGAGTTTTACGGAAAAGCCTCGTCAGCAGTAGTTAACTGGGGAAAGAGTGATGCATTATGGTGTGGTAGTTTTTTAAAAGGTCCAAATCTTCCTGCTGGATTACAGTGGGGTAGTGCAGGGATTAAGTATTTAGGAGTGTTTATAGGGAAAGAAGAGTATAAAAAGAAAAATTGGGAGGGCCTCTTGGAGAGAGTGTGTGCAAAGTTGTCTCGATGGAAATGGTTGCTACCCCAGTTGTCTTATAGGGGGAGGGTCCTAATTTGCAACAATTTGATTGCTTCTGCACTTTGGCACAGAATGGCGATACTTGAACCACCTGAAGATCTAGTGCAAGGAATACAAAAGCGACTGGTGGACTTTTTCTGGTCTGGGCAGCACTGGCTGAAGGCGGCGGTGCTGTATCTGTCCACACAAGAAGGAGGCCAGGGGTTGGTGGATGTCAGAGCGAGGATAAAGACTTTCAGATTGAAGACAGCGCAAAGACTGCTCTATGGAGTGGATGTGAGCTGGACTGAAGTAGCCTGTGCCCTCCTAAGAGAAGCTGGGAACATGGGGCTGGATCGCCATTTGTTCTTGATGGACACTGAGAATTTGAACTTGAGTGGGCTGAGTGACTTTTATAGATCAATGTTAAAGTCATGGACACTTTTTACGTTTTCACGGAGTGAAGATAGTAATGGGAGACTATGGCTGAAGGAGGAACCTTTGTTTTTCAATTCTGAATTGAAATCAGATCTTTTTAAATCAGACACTTTCAGAAAAGCCATGTGGGCTGCAAACATGACTAAGATTGGACACTTAAAAGATAAAAAAAGTTGGATAAGCCCTGAAAAATTTGCTTTAGGAATTGGACTAAAATCAGTCAGGGTGGCACAAAATATGCTGACCCAGATTTTAGAGTCTCTGCCTCAGGATTATCGAAGGGCAATGGAGACTTCTGATGAAGAGGCTGATAACAGTGACTTTCCAGAACTGTTCATCGCAGCAAAGACTGGTACATGGCAAGAAAAGGAAGGCTTCCTATTGTCTTTTAAGATACCTTATTTGGGCGTTTTTGAGGATGCTGATAAGAAATCCATTTACACTATGTGTGTGAAAGTGTGGCATCTAAGCACACTGCAGAATGTCAGAGAGTCCAAATGGCTGGAGGTTCTGGGAGAAGGCGAATCCCCTAAAGGACGCTGGAGGTCCCTGTATAAGCTACCCATTGAGAAGCGGTCTGGAGACCTTCAGTGGAGAGTAGTTCACGGGATTATAGCCACAAACAGACACAGAGCACACCTTGATCCAGAGGTAGGGGTAGGTTGTCCATTTTGTAGTGAAGAAGAGACTGTTTTTCATTTGTTTTTAAAATGTGAAAGACTTCAATCCTTAATTTGTATTTTAGAAGAGTGGGTTCAGAAGTTAGGGGGAATTTTTACTCCAGTACTCTTTATTTTTGGACCAAAGTATGTTAAAAGTAAGAGGGAAGAACATGTACTGTTAAATTTTCTTTTTGGTCAGGCAAAATTGGCGATCTGGTTATCAAGGAAACATCGTTTGATGGATGCTGGGTCAACTGATGTTGTGGCGGTTTTAAAAGGGTTGTTAAAATCTCGCATAAGAATTGAGTTTGCATATTATAAATTTGTAAATGATATGGAGATATTCAAAGGTAAATGGGCTATAAATCAGTGTTTTTGTGATGTTGATATGGATGAGTGTTTACGATTTAACTTCTAAAAAAAAAAAAAAAAAAAAAAAAAAAATGGGGTGAAAAAGGATAATATTATATCAACAAAATATTTAATGTTTGTATGAATGTAATGTAACTAGCCACAATATTTATTTGGGATGATTATCTTAGTATTAATGTAAAAAAAAAAAAAAAAGAAAAGAGGGTCTTATGTATTTTATTGATTGAATAAAGAAGACCTAAAAGTCAAAAGTCTCTCTCTCATATGGTCTCTCTCTCTCTCTCTCTCTCTCTCTGTCTCTCTCTCTCTCTCTCTCTCTCTCTCATATGGTCTCTCTCTCTCTCTCATATGGTCTCTCTCTCTCTCTCTCTCATATGGTCTCTCTCTCTCTCTCATGGTCTCTCTCTCTCTCTCTCATGGTCTCTCTCTCTCTCATGGTCTCTCTCTCTCTCATGGTCTCTCTCTCTCTCATGGTCTCTCTCTCGGTCTCTCTCTCTCTCTCTCTCTCTCGGTCTCTCTCTCTCTCTCTCTCTCATATGGTCTCTGTCTCTCTCTCTCATATGGTCTCTCTCTCTCTCTCTCTCTCTCTCTCTCTCTCTCTCTCTCTCTCTCTCTCTCTCTCTCATATGGTCTCTCTCTCTCTCTCATATGGTCTCTCTCTCTCTCTCTCTCTCTCATATGGTCTCTCTCTCTCTCTCTCTCTCTCTCTCATGGTCTCTCTCTCTCTCTCTCTCATGGTCTCTCTCTCTCTCATGGTCTCTCTCTCGGTCTCTCTCTCTCTCTCTCTCTCTCGGTCTCTCTCTCTCTCTCTCTCTCTCTCATATGGTCTCTGTCTCTCTCTCTGTCTCTCTCTCTGTCTCTCTCTCTGTCTCTCTCTCTCTCTCTCTCTCTCTCTCTCTCATATGGTCTCTCTCTCTCTCTCATATGGTCTCTCTCTCTCTCTCTCTCATATGTTCTCTCTCTCTCTCTCTCATATGGTCTCTCTCTCTCTCTCTCTCAATTCAATTCAATTCAATTCAAAGGGGCTTTATTGGCATGAAAGTTTTTGAAACAATGTTGCCAAAGCATATACAAAATATACAAATAAAATATATAATATATATATTATATATAAACATTTAACACAATGTTGGATATATGTGTGTGTGTGTGTGTGTGTGCGTGCGTCGGTCATTCATTGTCCCTCAGGTTGTGGCATGTTTGTACATATTGGGCAGCAAGATACGTTCTGTCTCCTTCTCCCAGGAGAAAGTTTAATTTAGAAATTTCATTCAGCTCTTTGAAATTTGGGATTATACAGTTAAATTTGTTAAAGTAAAGGTCCCTTGTGTCTTTGAACGCTTCACATTGTAGGAGAAAGTGCATCTCTGTCTCAACCTCACCTGTCAAACAGTGATCACACGTTCTGTTTTCTTTTGGTTGCCATGATTTTTTGTGTCTTCCTGTTTCAATTGCCAATTTGTGATCACTGAGCCTGTACCTGGTGAGGATCTGTCTCTGCTTTCTATCTCTGACAGTAGAGAGATATTCTGCTAATTTATAGTCTCTTTTTAGGGTCAGATAACATTCTAGTCTACTTTGGCTTTTAGTTTCTTCTTTCCAATGTTCCAGATAGGTTTCTTTGCATTGTGCTATGATTTGCTTGACTCTGATTGGTGTTTGGAAGGCAGTGTTGTTCTGAGGCTGCTCAGACTGTCTCTGAGGGGGGGCAGTGTTGTTCTGAGGCTGCTCAGACTGTCTCTGAGGGGGGGCAGTGTTGTTCTGAGGCTGCTCAGACTGTCTCTGAGGGGGGGCAGTGTTGTTCTGAGGCTGCTCAGACTGTCTCTGAGGGGGGGCAGTGTTGTTCTGAGGCTGCTCAGACTGTCTCTGAGGGGGGGCAGTTTGCCTCAGTACCAGTTGACATAGGGGACTCTTTTCTGGGCTCAGCTCCTGGGTTCGGAGGGCCTTGGAGTGAAGTGTGTCTTGGGGGCTGGATTTCAGGTGGTTAAAAAAGTTGAGTGTTCTCTTTTGGATGTTGATTATCAGTGGGTATCTGCCTAATTCTGCTCTGCATGCATTTGTTGGTGTGTTTCTGTGTACGTGTAGGATGTGTCTGCAAAATTCTGCATGAAGAGATTCTGTTGGGTGTTTGTCCCAACGGGTATAGCTCTGATGACTGAGTGGACCCCATATTTCACTACCGTACAGCGCAATGGGCTGGATGACACTGTCAAATATTTTAAGCCAGATTTTAATTGGAATTTGGAAGTTATAGAATTTTCTCTTAATTGCATGTATAGCTCTTCGAGCTTTTTCTCTTAGTGCATTCACTGCCATGTTGAAACTCCCTGATGCTGATATGGTTAAACCAAGGTAGGTATAGCTCATGCTGTGTTCAATGACATCATTATTAATGGTGAATTGATGTTTGTTCTCCTGACATCTTGGGCGTTTTTGGAAGATCATGATATTTGTTTTCTTCATATTTATAGCCAGAGCCCAGTTCTGACAGTATTTTTCTACTATGTCTAGCTGTTGCTGTAGTCCTTGTTTAGTAGGAGACAGTAGAACGAGATCGTCAGCATAGAACAGGGACTTCACCTCTCTATCTAGAAGGCAGAGGCCAGGAGCAGCACATTGATCTAACTCAACAGCAAGCTCATTGATGTATATATTAAATAACGTTGGACTTAAATTGCAACCCTGCCGAACACCTCTTCTCTGGGTGAAGAAATCAGTTTGTTTGTTGCCAATTTTAACAGCACACATATTTTCTAAATACATAGATTTAACTAGATCATACATTTTGCCCCCTATACCACACTGTAGAAGTCTGTAAAAGAGACCTTCATGCCAGATAGAATCAAAAGCTTTTCTGAAATCAATGAAACAAGAGAATATTTTACCATTTTTAGTTTGGTGTACATGTTTATTAATTAATGTGTGTAAGGTATATATATGATCAGTGGTGCGGTGTTTTGGGAGGAAACCAATCTGACTTTTACTTAAGATGGAGTGTTCCTCGATGAAATCTAGCATTCTTTTATTTAGGATGCTACAGAATAGTTTGCCTAGACAGCTGCTGACAGAGATGCCACGGTAGTTATTAGGGTCTGATTTGTCCCCACTCTTATGAATGGGGGAAATGAGCCCTTTGCACCAGATGTCAGGAAAACATCCCGACTGTAGAACAGTATTGAACAGCTTTAACACTGCAGCCTGCATCTCTGGGGTGCTGCATTTGAGCATCTCGTTTCTAATGCTGTCTGGACCACAAGCTTTCCTCGGCTGGAGAGATTTTGTCTGTGTGATCAATTCTTCCCTAGTAATTGGAGAATCAAGAGGGTTTTGGTTGTCTTTAATTGTTTGTTCTAATGTTTGGAGTTTTTCTTTTATAAAATTTTGTTCTGGTCTAATTTGTTTAATTGGTATGTCTTTGTAAAGGTTTTCAAAGTGTGTTATCCAGATATCACCATTTTGAATGGGTAGTGCTTGTTGTAGTTTTGTGTTGAACTTGTTCCACATATTCCAGAATTGATTTTGATTAATAGCGTTTTCAATATCTTCAAGTTTCATGTGGGTATAATTTTGTTTTTTGTTCCTAATTGTACATTTGTATTTATTTAAAATGTCATTGTATCTAATGCGTAAGGCCGGGTTGTTTGGTTGGCGGTGTTTTTCATTTGCTATATTTCTAAGGTCCTTTCTGATGGTCTTGCATTCTTTATCAAACCATTCCTTAACATTTTGTCTTCTAATAGGCTTATGTTTCTGTTTAATGAGGTCAGCTCTGATAGCTGCCTTATGGAATATCATGTTGATGTCATCAATCGCCTTGTTTACACCGTTTTTGGTAGGGACATATTGAGTTTGGTCATATATGAATATGTCATTCTCATATGGTCTCTCTCTCTCTCTCTCTCATATGGTCTCTCTCTCACTCTCTCTCTCTCTCTCTCTCTCTCATATGGTCTCTCTCTCTCTCTCTCATATGGTCTCTCTCTCTCTCTCTCTCATATGGTCTCTCTCTCTCTCTCATATGGTCTCTCTCTCTCTCTCTCTCTCTCATATGGTCTCTCTCTCTCTCTCTCTCTCTCATATGGTCTCTCTCTCTCATATGGTCTCTCTCTCTCTCTCATATGGTCTCTCTCTCTCTCTCATATGGTCTCTCTCTCTCTCTCATATGGTCTCTCTCTCTCTCACTCTCTCTCTCTCTCTCTCTCTCTCTCATATGGTCTCTCTCTCTCTCTCATATGGTCTCTCTCTCTCTCATATGGTCTCTCTCTCTCTCTCTCATATGGTCTCTCTCTCTCTCATATGGTCTCTCTCTCTCTCTCTCTCATATGGTCTCTCTCTCTCTCTCTCTCATATGGTCTCTCTCTCATATGGTCTCTCTCTCTCTCTCATATGGTCTCTCTCTCTCTCTCATATGGTCTCTCTCTCTCTCATATGGTCTCTCTCTCTCTCTCACTCTCTCTCTCTCTCTCTCTCTCTCTCTCTCTCTCTCTCTCTCTCATATGGTCTCTCTCTCTCTCTCATATGGTCTCTCTCTCTCTCTCATATGGTCTCTCTCTCTCTCTCTCATATGGTCTCTCTCTCTCTCTCTCATATGGTCTCTCTCTCTCTCTCTCATATGGTCTCTCTCTCTCTCTCTCTCATATGGTCTCTCTCTCTCTCTCTCATATGGTCTCTCTCTCTCTCTCTCATATGGTCTCTCTCTCTCTCTCATATGGTCTCTCTCTCTCTCTCTCTCTCTCTCTCTCTCTCTCTCTCATATGGTCTCTCTCTCTCTCTCATATGGTCTCTCTCTCTCTCTCTCATATGGTCTCTCTCTCTCTCTCTCTCTCATATGGTCTCTCTCTCTCATATGGTCTCTCTCTCTCTCTCATATGGTCTCTCTCTCTCTCTCTCTCATATGGTCTCTCTCTCACTCTCACTCTCTCTCTCTCTCTCTCTCTATCTCTCTCTCTCTCTCTCTCTCTCTCATATGGTCTCTCTCTCTCTCTCTCATATGGTCTCTCTCTCTCATATGGTCTCTCTCTCTCTCTCTCTCATATGGTCTCTCTCTCTCTCTCTCTCTCATATGGTCTCTCTCTCTCTCTCTCTCTCATATGGTCTCTCTCTCTCTCTCTCTCTCATATGGTCTCTCTCTCTCTCTCATATGGTCTCTCTCTCTCTCTCTCTCTCTCTCTCATATGGTCTCTCTCTCTCTCTCTCTCATATGGTCTCTCTCTCTCTCTCTCTCTCTCTCTCTCTCTCTCTCTCTCTCTCTCATATGGTCTCTCTCTCTCTCTCTCTCTCTCTCTCTCTCTCTCTCTCTCTCTCTCTCTCTCTATGCGGGGAGCGTTTTGGTGTGTGTGAGGGTGAACTCGGGGTGAGAGGGTGGTTTTTCCTTTTTCCTTTTTATTATTATTTCTTTCACTTGGAAGTTATGACGGATAAAAAAGGGTTTTAGGTGAGCTGAAAGTTTTCGCGACTTGTTTGGAAAGTGTGACGGAGCTGAGATGGCATCCCTTCCTGAGGGGAGTGCAGCGTCTCTTTCGCTCCGTCATGGCGTCAGGTGCATGGCAGAACCTGGCGTTAAAGTGGAGGATGTTTTGATCGCGGCTGGGGAGCAGATCGGTTACGACAATATTTGCTCGGCTTCTCGAATGAATAAGGCGGTGGTGATTTTCGTGAAAGAAGAAAATTTGGTTAATCGTCTGATAAGCAACGGTGTTGTGGTAAGTGGTACTTATATTACTGTTTCACCGCTGGTTACACCTACTACCAGAGTGACGATATCAAATTTGCCCCCATTCATAAAGAATAGTGAAATTGAACGAGCCCTTGCGAGTTACGGAAAGTTTGCTAGTCCAGTTAAAATGATTTCTCTTGGATGCAAAAATGAGGCCTTGAAGCACGTGTTGTCATTCAGAAGACAAGTTTTTATGTTTCTGAATGAACCAGATTTGAATGTTTCTTTTAGACTGTGGCATGAAGGAAAATCGTATTTGGTGTATGCGAGTACCGGGAATAATAAATGCTTTGAATGCGGAGACATTGGGCATAAGAGGGTTGCATGTCCGCATAAGGCTCAGAATGTTGAGAATTTGCAACCGAATGTAGAGAATTTGCAACCTAGTGTTGAGAATATGCAGCAGAATGTAGAGAATTTGCCACCTAGTGTTGAGAATATGCAGCAGAATGTAGAGAATTTGCAACCTAGTGTTGAGAATATGCAGCAGAATGTTGAGATTTTGCAACCTAGTGTTGAGAATATGCAGCAGAATGTTGATGATGCAGATCGTGGAATCGATCAGGGAATACAACCTCAGGTTGTGAGTGAAGTACATGATAGTGGCGTTGTTGTGGGTGATAATATGAGGCCTAGTGAGGAGGCCACTGCTATTGTGAACCAAAGCAGGGATCCTGAGGGAATGATGAGGGCTGATGAAGTTACAGTGACAGCAGGAGTAAGTGGAGTAGGTGTAGAAACGGTGATTAGTGAAGTTGGTGGAAGTGAAATTGAGCCACAACCTGAAACATCACAGGGCTTTGAATTGAGTAACGATGACAGTGAGATGGTGGATGATGATGCTTGTTCGGAAATTTCTGATTTTGGTTCCCAAGTTATGGGGGAATTGTATACATTGCAGGAAATAAATGATTTCTTGGATGTAACTTTTGGTAAAATAGTTGAAGTAAGCGACTTTTTCCCGGATGTGGATAAGTTTATAGCTTCGGTTATTATGCTACAGAGAACGGTAAGCCATGATGAACTAAGTAAGAAGAAGAGATATCGTTTGAAGAAACTCTTAACGAAATTACGTCAGGGTAAATCTCGTGCTTCAAATTATTAAAACAATGATTAAGTTGCACGGGGTGTCTCTCTTACTATGGTTTCTTTTTCTATCCTTTTTATCCTTTCATTTTTCTATGGAGTGTCTGAGGGTTGGCTCCTTAAATATAAATGGGGGAAGAGATAGGAAGAAACTGGCAATGGTTTCAGAATTTTTGAAAATAAAACAGATTAATGTTGCCTTTTTACAGGAAACACATACTGATGATAATAATGAAATAGAATGGGGTATGTGGTGGGATGGAAAGCTCGTTCTAAGTCATGGGTCAAATAATAGTGCTGGAGTTGCTATTTTATTTTCAAAGAGCATGAATGTTAATATTTTAAATGTGGAGGAAATTGAAAAGGGGAGGATTATAATAACAAAAATAGAGTTTGGAGGTTTTTTGTTTGCTTTTGTTAATGTATATGCCCCGAACAATGGGTCAGAAAGGGTTAGGTTTTTTATGAAATTGAATGAATCTCTTAAACAAATTGATGATGGTGTGTGTATCATTGTAGGGGGAGACTGGAACTGTACAACAGATTTCACTGTTGATAGAAATGGTGAAGAACCTCAAAATCAATCTAGTTTAGTATTATCCAAAATAATGGAAAAAAAGAGGTTTGGTAGACATATGAAGAGTAAGGAATGGAAGGGAAAGACAGTATACATGGGTTAGAGTGACTGACAATATTGTCTGTGGGGCTAGATTGGACCGGTTTTATCTTGGAAAAATATGGAACAACAGAATAATGAATGTTTTTCATTCACCAAATGCCTTTTCAGATCATCATATGGTTGGTTTAGATCTTAACATGAAAGAATTGTCGAGACGTACGTATTATTGGCATTTCAATGTTAAACTGTTACACGATGGTTTGTTTTGTGAAAGATATACAATGTTTTGGAATGAGTGGAAATTGAAAAAGAGTTGTTTTGAGAATATTAGCCAGTGGTGGGAAGTGGGAAAAGCCCAAATAAGAGTCTTTGTCAGAATTATACCTTGCATTCTTCATCTCACATTAAAGTAACAATACAAAGATTGGAAAGAGACATTTTGCATTTAGAAAAAGAACTTATCGATAACTGGAACTGTGCAGCAAAAAGACTTTTTGGAAAAGAAGAGAATGGAACTTGGATCTTTTTTACAGGAACGGACTAAGGGAGCACTGATTAGAGCAAGGTTCTGTTCTATTAAAGACATGGATGCTCCTAGTTCTTATTTTTTTAACCTGGAAAAGAAAAATGTTCAACAGAAACAGATGTACCATCTTCGTTGTGCAAATGGAACTATAACCTCTGATCCGGTGAAAATCAGAAAAATGGCAGTGAATTTTTATGCGTCATTATATAGTAAAGAACCATGTGACTCTAAAAGTACTGAGGGATTACTGTGTGATTTACCAAAGTTACCAGATGGACATAAAAAATTGCTGGACAATGAAATTACTTTTAAGGAACTCACAGAGGCAATGCAGCAATTATCTTCAGGTCGGTCTCCAGGAATAGACGGACTGCCGGTTGAATTTTATAAGCAATTTTGGAATGTCATTGGAGTGGATTTGTATGAAGTTTTTTTAAATTGTTTTAAAGAAAAGTCACTCCCGTTAAGTTGTCGTCGTGCAGTCCTCTCATTGTTACCAAAAAAAAGGGGATTTATGTTTATTGAAAAATTGGAGACCAGTGTCCTTACTATGTCTGGATTATAAGATACTGTCAAAATGTCTGGCTAATAGAATTAAGCATTGTTTAGAGTTTTTGGTTGATAAAGATCAAACGTATTGTGTCCCAGATAGGTCAATTATAGACAATATTTTTGTGTTGAGAGATTTAGTTGATTTTAGCCACTTTAATAATCATGATCTTGGAATTTTGTCATTGGACCAAGAAAAGGCTTTTGATAGGGTGGATCATGGGTATCTGTTTAATGTTTTAAAACACTTTGGTTTTGGTGAAACATTTTTATCATATGTAAAATTGTTGTACTCCAATGTGTTTGTCATGGTAAAGGCTGGTGGGGGCCTTAGTGCTCCAGTACCTATTGGCAGAGGGATCCGACAGGGCTGTCCACTGTCTGGGCAGCTGTATAGCCTAATGATTGAACCTCTCCTACATAGACTAAAAAAAGATTTACAAGGTGTGTCATTCCAAAATGGAAGTGAAAGTGTAAAATTGGTTTTGTCCGCTTATGCAGATGATATTACGGTGTTTATCACAAGGCAAGAGGATATTAGAAGGTTAAATGAGAATATTAAGCTTTATGAAAAAGCGTCCACTGCCAAAGTAAACTGGGAGAAAAGGGAGGGTTATATTATGGGTCAGTGGGATGAGGTAGGACATCCAATACTTCCAGGTGGCTTGAGATGGGGAAGGGAAGGTTTAAAAGTTTTGGGTATTTTTATAGGCAATAGACAATATCAAATGAAGAATTGGGAGGGTATGCTGGATAAGGTGTCTGCCCGATTGTCTAAGTGGGAATGGCTGTTACCACAGTTGTCTTATAGGGGGAGAGTTCTGGTCGCCAATAACCTGGCAGCCTCTACACTGTGGCACAGGTGTGTAGTCATGGATCCACCTGAGGACATAATATGTGAAATTCAGAGGAAATTGGTCAACTTTTTCTGGAGTGGCGAGCACTGGGTCCGAGCATCAGTGATCTTTCTGCCAGTTTGCGAGGGAGGACATGGCTTGGTGGATGTTAAGAGTCGTATCCACGCGTTCAGATTACGCAGCAAAAAGATTCCTTTATCAAAAAGACTTATTATGGACTCCTACAGCATGTGCCATCTTGCAGAGGGCAGGTGGGCTTGGTCTTGACAAACACCTGTTTTTAATGAGACTGGAGGAGATGAGTTTGTCTGAAATTACACCTTTTTATCGGACAATGTTTCACGTGTGGAGGAGTGTTTTAAAGGTGGACAGAGATAGGAGCAGTTCTATTTACTGGGCTTCTGAGGAACCACTGTTTTTTAATAACTTGATCCAGACAAGACTTTTGTCCTCAGTGAGTGTGCGAGCATGTCTGCTCAGGAATGGTATCGTGAAGCTGGGTCATCTAATGGATAAAGGTGGATGGAAATCTGTGGAATCTATTAAGGAAGTGACTGGTTTACGATCACAGAGACTTGTTTCAAAACTGATAGAGGAAATCTCTCTGGCAATACAAAGAACTTATGGAGAAAGTATATCAATAGCACAAATGTTAAACCAGAGTGACGTGAAAAGTTTTCCAAGGATCAGTATTTCGTCACTAATGTGTGATGAGAATGAAGGGGAAGTTGCCGATTCAATCTTGAATTCCCAGACACCTCAACTAGAGTATCTGGACTGTGCTTCAAAGAAGGCGCTTTACCACACAGCAGTAAAGGTGATACATCAGAAGTCACTGAAGAGACAGAAAGCTTCTAGATGGCTAGGGTTGTTGGGACCAGACTTCCTTGTAAGAGACAGGTGGAGGACCCTGTACAAACTCCCTGTAGAGAAGCGGACCGGTGATCTGCAGTGGAGGATAATACACGGGGCGATAGCTACGGACAGGCATGTGGCGCACCTGAACCCAGCAGTGGGGGGGCAGTGTAGGTTCTGTGGGGAGAGTGAAGATGTAGAGCATCTGTTTTTAAAATGTAATCGATTAAATGATCTGTTTGAATTACTTGCAACTTGGTTTCAGGGGTTTGCGGAAGAATTTTCAGACAAAATATTTATAGGGGGTTTGAAGTATAGTTTTTTATTAAGAAGGAGAGTATGTTTATTGAATTATTTAATAGGGACAGCAAAATTGGCCATATGGAAGACAAGAAAGAATAAGGGCCTAGAGTTGGCAGCAACGAATTCTAGTGTAATGTATATGAGTCTGGTGGCAGCAAGATTGAGGATGGAATTTGAATATTACAGTCTCACAAATAATGTACCTGCTTTTTGTGAAATGTGGTGTATTAATGAGGTTTTATGTGTTGTACATGGTGATCAATTGGTCTTAGGTTTTTAAAAGAATATGTATTTTTACTTATTTTTTATTTTTTTTATTTAAAGAAAAGGTTTTATTTCCCTTTCAATATTGTTTGAATTAGGGATGTAAAAATTTGTACAAGTTGATTTGTTATAATAAAGGCGAACTTAATCCTCCTCTCATGGTCTCATGGTCTCTCTCTCTCTCATGGTCTCATGGTCTCTCTCTCTCTCATGGTCTCATGGTCTCTCTCTCTCATGGTCTCATGGTCTCTCTCTCTCTCATGGTCTCATGGTCTCTCTCTCTCTCTCATGGTCTCATGGTCTCTCTCTCTCTCATGGTCTCATGGTCTCTCTCTCTCTCTCATGGTCTCATGGTCTCTCTCATGGTCTCATGGTCTCTCTCTCTCTCATGGTCTCATGGTCTCTCTCTCTCTCTCATGGTCTCATGGTCTCTCTCTCTCTCATGGTCTCATGGTCTCTCTCTCTCTCTCATGGTCTCATGGTCTCTCTCATGGTCTCTCTCTCTCTCTCTCTCATGGTCTCATGGTCTCTCTCTCTCTCTCTCTCATGGTCTCATGGTCTCTCTCTCTCTCATGGTCTCTCTCTCTCTCATGGTCTCATGGTCTCTCTCTCTCTCTCATGGTCTCATGGTCTCTCTCTCTCTCATGGTCTCATGGTCTCTCTCTCTCTCTCATGGTCTCATGGTCTCTCTCTCTCTCATGGTCTCATGGTCTCTCTCTCTCTCTCTCTCATGGTCTCATGGTCTCTCTCTCTCTCTCTCTCATGGTCTCTCTCTCTCTCTCTCTCATGGTCTCATGGTCTCTCTCTCTCTCTCTCTCATGGTCTCATGGTCTCTCTCTCTCTCATGGTCTCTCTCTCTCTCATGGTCTCACTCTCTCTCTCATGGTCTCATGGTCTCTCTCTCTCTCATGGTCTCATGGTCTCTCTCTCTCTCATGGTCTCATGGTCTCTCTCTCTCTCATGGTCTCATGGTCTCTCTCTCTCTCTCTCATGGTCTCATGGTCTCTCTCTCTCTCTCTCTCTCTCTCTCTCATGGTCTCATGGTCTCTCTCTCTCTCTCTCTCTCTCTCTCTCTCATGGTCTCATGGTCTCTCTCTCTCTCTCTCTCATGGTCTCATGGTCTCTCTCTCTCTCTCTCATGGTCTCATGGTCTCTCTCTCTCTCTCTCTCATGGTCTCATGGTCTCTCTCTCTCTCTCTCTCATGGTCTCATGGTCTCTCTCTCTCTCTCTCTCTCTCATGGTCTCATGGTCTCTCTCTCTCTCTCTCTCATGGTCTCATGGTCTCTCTCATGGTCTCATGGTCTCTCTCTCTCTCTCTCTCTCATGGTCTCATGGTCTCTCTCATGGTCTCTCTCTCTCTCATGGTCTCTCTCTCTCTCATGGTCTCATGGTCTCTCTCATGGTCTCATGGTCTCTCTCTCATGGTCTCATGGTCTCTCTCATGGTCTCTCTCTCTCTCATGGTCTCTCTCTCTCTCATGGTCTCTCTCTCTCTCTCTCAATTCAATTCAATTCAATTGAGCTTTATTGGCATGACTGTAAAATAGCACAATATTGCCAAAGCAGTAGTAATATATAAACATATATGTAGATACATAAAAGTGAACAATAAAAAAACAAAAACAAACAAAAAAACATTTCCATATTATGCATAAATATATCTCAATAAATAAAATAACAGAAATATATACAATAACAAAAATAAGTACAGAGAGCAGTTTAATGGAGCAGAGGGTTCAGCCCTTCTCCCTCATATGATGGCAGGAGGACAGATACTGCGCTGCCAGCTGAATACACTCTTCTTTCTCTCCCAATATATAAGACAGTTTGTTTATAAGGCTCTCTTGTTGGAATTGAGGTATAATCTGTGCTATTTGTGTGAAATAAGCGTCCCTGATGTTTTTGTACTTGCTGCACTCGGTGAGGAAGTGCAGCTCGTCCTCTACGGCCCCGTCAGGGCAGTGTGAACACAGTCTGAGCTCTCTCTCTCTCCAGCTCTGCTGGTGTCGGCCCGTCTCCACACACAGACTGTGGTCGCTAATGCGATACTTAGTCAGGAGCTTTCTCTGGCCATAGTTACTGATATCAGTCAGGTATGGTGCCAATTTATAATCTGACTTTATTTTGTGGAAATATTTTAATTTATTTAGTTGCGTGACCTTTATCTGCCAATCGTGTATGTATTCTTCTTTGGTTATTTTCCCTATTTCTTTTACTTTTGAGTGTCTAAATTGAATTGATGAATTGAGTTGGTGTTTTTCCACTAAATGTATCATGGGGTCACTCTCTGTGTGTCCTGCCCTGTGTCTGAGAGCGCAGTGATGGTAGCTCTCTGTCTGTGCGTCTGATAGATGAAACCAGAACTTTGCGGCTCTCTTCTGGATCTCAGATAGGAGAGGGAATCTGCCTAATTCTGCCCGGCAACCCAGACTTGGAGCGTTTCTGTGAGTTCCCAGGATGTTCTTGCAGAACTCAAGGTGGAAAATTTCAGCGGGGGTTTTGTCCCAGGATTCGTAATTTAGTTTAAATTTGGGGCCCCAGATTTCACAGCCGTAAAGAAGGATGGGTTTGATGATGCTGTCAAAGATTTTCAGCCACAGTTTGATGGGTGGGTTAAATTTGAACAGGGGTTTTCTTATACTGTAATAGGCCCTACGTGCTTTATCAGTCAGATCTTTTATTGCAGTGTCAAAATTTCCAGAAGCTGAGATTGTCAGACCCAAATAATTATAGCAGGTGACATGATTAAGAATTGTTCCCCCAAGTGTAAATGTGTATTTTTTGTCAGTAAGGCGAGGTTTTTTCTGGAAGATCATGATTTTGGACTTGTCCATGTTGATGGGTAAGGCCCAGTCGCTGCTGTACTGGTCCAGAAGCGAGAGGCTTTGGTGCAGACCCTCTTCATGAGGAGACAGCAGCAGAAGATCATCAGCGTACAGGAGGCTTTTGATTTCTCTGTCCTCGAGGGTCAGACCAGGACAAGAGGACTTCTCAAGTGCTGAAGCCAATTCATTAATATAGATGTTAAAGAGAGTCGGGCTGAGGCTGCAGCCTTGACGGACTCCTTTAGTTTGACTGAAATAATCAGTACGTTTGTCATTAATCTTCACCCCGCACTTGTTCCCGTTGTAAATGTCCTTTATAATGTCATATGTCCTTCCTCCTATTCCACTTTGGATTAGTTTTAGGAAAAGTCCATTATGCCATACCGAATCAAAGGCTTTTTTAAAGTCAATGAAGCAGCCAAATATTTTGCCTTGTTTTGTTTGTTGGACGTGTTTTTGTATGAGTGTGTGGAGTGTGTAAATGTGGTTTGATGTTCTCTGTTTAGGCATAAATCCAATCTGAGAACTGTTAAGGATCTTGTGTTGTTGGAGGAACTGAACTAGCCTGTCGTTGATGATGGAGCAGAAGAGTTTGCCCAGGTTGCTGCTCACTGTGATGCCCCTGTAATTATTTGGGTCGTACTTCTCGCCCTGTTTAAAGATTGGGGTAATCAAATTTTCTTTCCATGTCTCAGGAAAGTGTCCTGCTTTTAATAAAAGATTGAACAATTTGAGAATTGCCTCTTTCAGTTTGGGGCTGCTGTGTTTCAGCATCTCATTTGATATTAAATCCATGCCACAGGATTTTTTATTTTTTAGGGATTTTATCTTGTCTGTTAGTTCAATTAGTAATATGGGCTGGTCTAACTGGTTTAGCTGGTCTTTTACGGTGCGTTCCAGGTTATGGAGTTGGGAGGTCAGGTGTTTTTGGGTGAGGGTTGGTTCGTTTTGGGAATAGAGTTTTCCAAAATGTTCGGTCCAGATGTTTGGGTCATGGATGGGAATGTGTTTTGGTTCTTTTGATTTATCTAATTTTTTCCATAATTCCCAAAAAGAATTCTGATCTACTGCCTCCTCAATCTTATTAAGCTTTGATTTCATGTGATCCGCTTTTTTCTGTATTAGTATTGACTTGTATGTTTTGAGGGTTTGCTGATATTTGTCTCGTGTTTGTTGGTTTGCAGGGTCTCTGTGTTTTATATTTGATAATGATCTTAATTCTTTTCTTAATTTTTGGCACTCTTTATCAAACCAACCATCTTTAGCAGTTTCTTTCTTACATCTATAATTGTTTCTT